>WUAM01000287.1:50181497-50224124 GCA_024336885.1 Actenoides hombroni
GGGGGGGGGCCCGGGGGGTGGGGGGGGGGGGGGGGGGGGGGGGGGGGGGGGGGGGGGGGGGGGGGGGGGGGGGGGGGGGGGGAAGGCGGCTCCGCACACCCAAGATGGCGGCGGTGGAGCTGGAGTGGGTGCCCGAGACGCTCTATAACACGGCGATCTCGGCCGTGGTGGATAGTTACGGGCGGGCCCGGCGCCGGGACATCCGCTCGCTGCCCGAGAACATCCAGTTCGACGTGTACTACAAGGTACGGGGAGACGGCGAGGGGCCGAGCGAGGCTGGGCCCCGCTGGGCCTGGGGGAGATGGAAGGAGAAGCGGGCCGGGGGAGGAGGAGGGAAGGAAGGTTCGTTCCCGGCCGGCCCCAGGCTCTCTGCGAGGGGCTCCGGGGTGACGGGGCGCAGGGCCTCGCTCCCCCGCCGGCTCTGTTTGGCCCCCGGTGCGGAGCAGGGCCCGAAGGACGGGCTGGGGGAGCGAGGGCCTGTGTGGGGCCGCGGCTGAAGGAGAGGAGGCTCTGGGGGGGAGGTGAGGGCCGGGCCGGGGGCCTGTGGCTTTCCCCGCTCCTCTGAAGAGTGCCTGGCCCGTGAGAAGGGCCCGGAGGCCGCGGAGAGGGAGACGGGCCGAGCCCCGGTGCGAAGGACTCGGAGAAGGGGCCTGTCCTTGGGGGCCGTGGGGTAAGGGCCCGGGGGCGGTGGAAGGGGCCTCCCCGTCTTGGGGGCCAGAGAACGGGTAGGGGCAGGATTGAGACCAAGCTACTTCTGTGGGAAGAGATCGTTTTCGTTCTATTTTTTTTTTAATGCATGGGAGAAGGTGATGTCACAGTGGTAGAAGGAGCGGAGTTTGCCATGCTTTTGTACTTTCTTTAATGATCTGGTAGGAACCAGATGAAAAGAACTGAGACCCATTTAATGATATAGTTTATTAGCTTTAAATTATTCTTTCATGAAAGGGCTTTTTCTCATTCAGCTGCCTCTAAAATATCCAGAGCAAGAGTAAAAGGTACACTGGGATGGTCCATTAATTTCTATTGTCCACTAAAGAGGCATTTCATCCATGTACAGGAAGGGCTGGAAATGAACATTCTTTAGGAGAGAAACAATGAATAAAAAACCCCAACCCACTCCTTTCCTCTGACAGTAAATTTCTAAAAATTTAGGTTGTGCTAACTGAAGTAATTCTGTAGATGGGCATGAACCAGAGGTAGTGTCCCATCGCATAGAGAGGCAGTAATAGTATTAATAAGGAAGGCTGATGTTCCCTAGAGGTGTGGAAATTGTTTCTACAGCATTCAAACGGGCACGTACATTTTCTGTCTGCCTTATAGTGCTGAGAAATACAGAAACCTCTCTCTGCCACATGTGAGCATGCTCCCAGGTAACGATGTGCTCGACAAAAGGCACTCGTCAGATAAAGACTAAAGATGCGAAACTGACAATGTGGAAGAAGATTTTGGAGGGGTATTTTTAACTGTTAGTAGTAGTATGACCATTGGCCAAGAAACTTTCTTGGCATTGCCTGCCCTGATGTTCATTCAGATGGAAGGGTGATACTCCATGGCTTTTAAAAGCATAAAACAAAAACCTCCTTCTAATGATAGAACTAGCCAAGTATGTATTATTATTTAAAAAATCATCTGTAGATGAGCTTGATAGATCATGGACTTCTTTGCCTTTTATTAGCACTCTTCCGTGGTCGAATCGGATTCATATGTAGTGGTTCCGTAAGGACAAAAGAACCAGCAGTACCTCTGACTTCTGAAGAGACTTCCTCATCTGTTTGTGCCCCCTGTCTGCACTGGTACATCGTCTTGTTGAGCAGATAACAGTGGACGTGCTCCATATCTGTCCTCAAAGCAATGTTTCTGTTGTGCGAGTTGCTTGCCAGTGTAGCTTTTGTTAATGACAGTCATTTGCATTGCTTTTCTTGTTATTGCTGTGTTTTACACCAGGACAGTTTTTTCTAGTGTGAAGTGTGTGAGGGGCACCTGTGTTTCTCTTTCCAGTGCTCAGCTGTGAGATGTCCACATACAGAATAAAGAAAACTACACAGTGCGGTGGTTGTTTGGCCAGTGCTGCCAATGGTGGGCTAGTCTTCCATGTCTTCACTAGTTGGCTTTTCTATCTGTTCTGTGTAGGAGAATCTATCCTCTTCATTAGTCACACTCGGGTTGGCTTATCCCTCATTGTCAGTAAACCTTGGGTGGGATGCTGAGGGGAAGTCCTGAGCCCTTTCTGAATGGTGTTCTCTCTGCAGAGATGGCTGCCAGCAGTGAGTGCCTCCTCACCTAGCTCAGGTGACAAAGCTTTTGGAACAGTGTTGGTGTTTTTCTCTGCACCTACACAACACTTAGCAACTGGTTCTTGTTTGCTGTATTTGGGTGGCTACAGCAATACCAGTGACATAGCTGAATTGGATGAGAATGAGAACAGCATCATGGTTTTGACCACTCTTCTCATGCTGTGCTTGTCCTGCTGTTTTGGCTCTGGATACAGTTATTTTTAAAAGCCTGTGGATATGAAATGCCATTTCAAATTGGTGAGCTATGCTCAGCGCACCCCAACCATGAAGCTCTTTAAAGCAGAAGTAAAATTTCCAAGGTCACTAACGGTCTTTGAAGTAAGACAAACTAGAAGACTTTTAAACTTTTGCTCTCACTACATAGTGGCGGTGGTTGCTGCTGTGTTGAGAGGGTATCGCTTGTTAGTGTCAGGTGGAATAGTACTCACCACGTCTCAGCTGTCTTTAAAGAATGTGTAATTGAGGATTTACACAAATATACATGCATTTAGACCTTGAAAAAAAGAATCACTTTCTAGAATTATTAAAAGCAATGAACATTTTTCCAATCCTTCATGTCTAACTTTGTCATCCAGGTGTTAGTCATGGTTTGTGGTATTGGAGAAACTGCCACTGTTTTTGCAGAGATAAAGAGCAGCATCAGTCAGGCTGGGGCTGTACAAAACTTTTTTATTCATTGGTATGAACACTGGAATTTAACATTTGCCTATCTTGCATCGTTTGCCAGCCCATTGACATCTGTTAAGAAGACCTAGGTAGGATGTGGTACCATTGCAGCAGGAGAGAGATAGTCTGTGTGCTCTTATTTCAAAGGGAGGAAAATGCCTGCAGAGTGTCTTGGTCTGCTTTTCCCCAGGGTACCCTCTAATCCAGTGTTTGGCTCTCTTGTCATAATATATTGCCTTTATTTCCTTTTCCTTAACAATTCCAATTACTTTTAATTCTATGCATTCAGGAATTGTTAACTCCTAGGACATGTGTTATAAACCTGTGCATTTGCAGTTAACAACGAGGGATCAAACCTGGAATAATTGCAGAATGTTCTTTTTTGTGGCCTCAGGAAGAAATGGGTTCTGCTGCAAGGTGACAGGAGGAGGCAGGTTCCTAATACTAAACATATTTATCTTTCTCTAGCATTCTTAAACAATGACTAAAGCTTTGAAAAAAAGGAAATATCAAATAATCATAACTGTAGTAAAACAACAAACCTGCACTGGTCCAGCAGGGTGTTACTGGATTATTTTTTTTTCAAGCAGCATTTGACTTCTTGCAACCATTAGGAAAATAAGAGGCAGAGCAAAACGCTTGTAAAGATGTCCCAGAAATGTTCAAGTCTACATTTGTGCTAAAAAAATACTTAAGTGTCTTATTAATCGCAGCTCTGTTTTGAAGAGCTTCATAACTACTGTTGGTACCAGTAACACCTGCACCTGGGGACAAACAATAGATCTGCAAACATATCATGGTTTGTTTCCTTTGTATCTTTGCCAGCTTTATGTATATCCTGGTTGTGTTATTTCCTAGTAAAACTAGTTAGATTCTCTTTCTTGTTTTGTTTTTCTTTGGTGGGGGGAAGAGAGAGAAGGTGTCTTGTTTTCAGAAGCCAGAGAAATGGATTTCAGTTCAGAGGTGCTTTTGAAGAGATGCTGCATCATTAGTTGGAGCATTCTCTACCACAGATGTTTGGGGCAGCTTTGCACTACCAGGCTGCTCTTGGACTTGTATTGGCTAACAAGGAGATACACCCAATATTTATTTTCCTTTCAGAATGCCTTTCCTGGATTGTGTGTTTTTCCTCTTTTTACATTGATTTTTCTGGAAAATCATTTGGATCCAGTGTTGTTTGAATGCTTTCTGATGAGATCGTTAACCACAGGAACAATTGGAGATGACATTAATTTTAGTTAATGCAGACCTGGAACCTTTAGTAATGGCAACTTGTCATTTGTTTTGCATTCTATTTCTAGGCAAAATCCCCAAGGTTATGTTGTACTGCTCTTTGAAGTGGCAGATAAAACTTCTGAAGGGTTCCTACCTTGATGTCAATCAAAATAGCAGATTTGGAGTTAGATGCTGATAGCTCCAGCCTCTGTACTGATGAGTGTAGCTGCAGCATCCTGTCTTCTCCCCGTGCTCTGCTAGTCCAGAAAAGAACCAGCCTGGCTAATAGAAGCTCTTGTATCACATCTAGGTATTCTGTGAACCAAACGAAACGAATCAACAGGAATTTGCTGACTGTTCACAACAAGCAATAGAGATCCATTCTCTGCACTGCAGTAGAGATTGGGTTTACTGATGAAGCATCATTATAAGCAT
The DNA here is from genome assembly GCA_024336885.1 of Actenoides hombroni. Lineage (NCBI taxonomy): Eukaryota > Metazoa > Chordata > Aves > Coraciiformes > Alcedinidae > Actenoides > Actenoides hombroni. Next base: position 50,186,108 of record WUAM01000287.1, read on the forward strand.
AATTTCTACAAATCAGAATAAACCAGCTTGTCCCAAGGCGTCCCTCTCCTGGGTATTTGACGAGAGTGAAGAGGATAAACTGCCCGTGAAATGAGGTGTAGCCGTGCTGCTTGGGTTCTGAGGTTTTCAGACCAGAGGAGTACAAAGAAGGTCATAAGCAGGCAGAGTGTAAGCGAGGCAAAAAAATCCCAGAGCCAGTGGCTCGTATTGTATCAGACTTGTGCTGCGACCGATCAGCGTGACGTCACGAAGGCTTAATGACATCTGTGGTTTAGGGGGTCAGAAATGCCATGTCTATGTGGGGATGGTGGTGGTTTCTGCATGTGTGCACGCACACCCACCACCATTCCCATCGGCTGCCTACGATTCCAGAGTGGTGTCTGCAGTCAGGCTTCCCTGAATGCTGCTTGAATTAAATCCTGGCCTTGTAGCACCTTGGTAAACTAAAGCCTTGCAGTGGAGGAGAATCGTCACTTCATGAGGGGTTTCCCAATTATCATTGCTCTTTATTTTAACATGTGTCTTACTTCTTTAGTCTAAATTTAGATTAGAACTGAGCCTTCTTTCCTTGTTATGTCTTTACTGGTTTGAAGCTTCTTGCCTTTGCTCACCATTCTTCTAACTCATATTACTCAGTGATATGGTCTAGCATCCCTATTTTTTTTTTTCAGTATCCTTGTTGAGTCTTAGACTCTGGAACTGGTTGTAATTCTGATAATGAGCTCACGTTGTGAACAGAGGCATTCAGCTCCTGCTGAAACAGGAATTTCTATTTCCACCTTATTTCCTATGTGCTGATTTAACTTCGAAGCAAACTGGATTTCCCCTCTTTGTGCTGTGGAGAGTCGTACACGTGTGTGACTGAGGCTCAGGCTTCGCACCCCTTGTGCTGGGCTCTGGGTAGATGTGGAACCAACACTTGGCTGCTGTGGCACAGAAAGTGGGGTGAGTGGGAGGGTGGCGAGAGGCGCCCGGTGTGCGACAGCAGGAAGGCTGCAGAAGCTGCCTCTGAAGTTGGGCTTGTTCACTGAGGTTGGGGTTGCTTTTTTCCAGAGTATTTCACTGAGGTTCATAAAGATCAGCCCAGTAATTGGCAATATGTTTCCAAAGAAATACTCTTTATGCCCTAAACAGTATCCAGTGGAGTTACCACTTGGCCAGAGGCTGTGTAGGTGGTTTGGAAATTGATTTAAAAGGATCGAACGTACCCAAATTTCACCTGATTATTTTCTAAGGCTGTTCTCCCCCAGCCCGGTCTATAGTGAGTCATTTGTCAACAGATTGATTCAGTGCACTGTTGACTCTCAGGAAACTTTTTCCTTCCTTGTTCTGTAGGGAAGGAAGATTGTGATTGCAGCCAAAGTTTGTTCCCAACTACTGCTGTTTAGTGATGAAGTGTATATGCAGTCCTTCCCAAACCTGGCACGGCATTCCACTGTAGACATAACTAAACATGCTGGGGAGCTCCTTGGATTTCCCTGTATCTTTACTTCTTACTCAAATATCCATATCAATTTTTCAGTCCTCTTCCAAGCTGGAGCAATAGGAGCATAGTTTTCCAATTGCGTCTGCTGCAGCTCCTCCTCTGGAGGTCCTTTTACAACTGCTTAGAATTCATCTCCAGCTGCCTAAAAAAATAATGAAAAAAATAGTAAGAATACACTAAGGTTTATAAAACCCCTTTTCTCTTGTGCTTGTATGCAGTGAAACAGTCCAGAATGTTGGATATAATACTAGATAAGTTACAAATTAATGTTATGTTTAATTTGGGACACCATTCTATGCAGCTTTTGTACATTTAGGTGGATGTGTTGGGAGTTAAACAGGAAGCCGTGGCTCGTGGTAGTTTGCTCCCAGCTACACAGAGCAGTGTGGTGGTGCCTGCGTGTGATAATACGCCTGGGCATTCAACTGACACCTTTGTTGCTGTCTTCAGTGCCAGAACTGATGTGTCAGACTGAGCTGTGAAGTTTAAGTCGTATTGTAGGCTTTTATTCTTTTTTTCCATCGTTAGAGAGATATAAATCTCTTAAGCTCCAAATAGGTTAAGTTTGTGTCTAAAAGACATTTGTTTCTTGAGAAAAGAATAGTTCTTGAGAAGTCCAAACCTCTGCCATTCTTGTCAGGGCATGTTTTCCTTGAATCACTATTTTGTTTTGGTTTTTTTCTGTTATGTAGCAAGGCTTGTGGTCAGGAATTCTGTCTCTCTGGAGCTTTTAACAAGAGCACCATTTCTCCAGTGCTTGCAACTGCTTCTCAATGGACAAATGAGTGGTACCGAATCTCCTGGAATTGCTTCACGGTTTGACGTATACTCACTATTTCCATGTCAAGTTTTGTTTGAAAATATTGCTGTAACAGCTACAGTGGTTTCAAGAGACTTCAAGCTGAGTTAGTTCCTTAAAAACATTTGCCAGAATGTGGAGGGAAGGGGTGACTAGTGTGGTAAATGTCCCGGGGATACTGTAGTTCTGGTTACACCAGGGAAAAATAGGTTGCGGTTTTCTTTGTGTGCCAGGATGGTGCAAGTGTTAACCTTTGAGTTGGGATAAGAGATGTGCAGATAGCAGGCTTGGGCCTTTGGGCCATCAGCCAAATCCTGCATCTGCCTGAAATAATTGATGTGTCACAATTGAGTGTGTCGTTTGAGACCCCTCCCCTCCCTCCCTCCCACCCACCCAGAGCATTTACTCAGTTGAAGAATGACATGTAGCAGTGGGCATGTTACAAGATGGGTTTATGTAGCTTCATAAATATATTCATTTTTAAAAGTCTTACTACAGTTGGTATTTGGTAAACTAGTGTCAGAGTAACCGCAGGGGTTTGTAGTGGACACTGTAAGCTGGTGATCCTGTACTTGATTGAAAGCCTGACTGCTGAACGTGTGAGAGTGCTTTTAATTGTCTAAAGTCCTGGTAAAACAGCTTGGGTCTGTGTCTTAGTTTCTTCCAGAAATGATCTCATCAATTACTGATCAGATGTTCCCCTTCAGTTTCGGGCATGGAACACCAGGCAAGATTTAATCCTCCATTTTTTTTGGATGGCGGAAACCACGTTTAGGTTTTATAGAACATTTTGCCATTAGACAGCTGTGCTGGAGAAAATGAGAACGTTTAACCATGACTGTAGTTTTTAAATACACCAGACTGGATGTTCTTCCACTGCCAGAGAGAACACAGCTTCAGAAGAAACTGATCCCTTTGAAGTGCAGGGACATGGCACTGTGTTATCTGAGGAGTAACTTTGCATGCCAGCCTGCACTGGTTTTTAAAAGAGTTCCCTTTTTTTTTTTTCCAATGTTCCCCAGCAAAATAGATGACTAAAAGGAAAACATTCATTTCTGGCAATTGACATTATTAGGGCAAAGAATTTTTGAAGGGTTTTTTTTGTAGGTTCTGTTGTTAAAATAATAAACTCACTGTGCTGTAGAATCGGTGTCATGTGCCTTTAGAAAAAGAGTTGACCAAAACTAAATTTCTGGCTGGAGATGTCTCACATGCTTTGTTCTGAATACTAATTCATCTGCTTCCAGTATCTGTGGGGAAGAAGGTGAACCAGGCAGAAGATGCTTATCTGTACAAGTTCCATAAGAAATGATTAACACAGAGAAGAATAGTGACGTTTTCATTGAACCTGTGTTTGTAACCGAGCGTCCCTACATGTTGTTCTCTCAGCCTGACTTCTGCTTGTGTGATGAGGGGGGTTGTGGTCCTAGGGGCAGAGTTCCAAGAGCTGTAGCACCTGCTTGGGTGGCACGGGGAGGCCGTGTTGTACTGTCAGTGTGGGCAGCGTACGCTGGGAAGTCTTAATGTATGGACTGCAGAATGGGAGTGTTGTGGTAGCTGTCGAGGGGAACCTCGTGGCGCTTTCCCGGCGTGCTTGTGACGGCAGGAGACGGGCACACAACCTGGTGTGTCCACGGGTAGCTCTCCGGTCCCCGCGGCGCGTAGCGCAGGTCCCACTGCCCAACAGAAACGGGTCTGGAATGGCCTGTGGTGAAGGTGTGCCTTCCAGAGAGCAGTGCCTGTCAGATGTGAGCCACTGGCTTCTCCCTCCTTCCCTCTGAGGTTCCTGCCTCTCAGCAAGGTTTCTTTTTTAATGAAAGGAGCGTGGGTGGGTATTGGGTTGTTTGTTTTTCTGGAACACAACAAGCAGCCGTACTGCAGCAGCCCCGTGTGAGCTGGTGCTGCGCCTCTAGCAGAGGTTGGTGATGGGCCGTATGACTATGGCAGGGGCAGAGTGCTGCTTCCTTAGGTTACATACCCTGCTTTCAGTCATTCACAGCTCGGAGGCTCCAAGATATGCAGAGTTAATAGCCCACAATGAATTTTTCAGCCATATATTTGTACAGTGGCTTCTGTGCCTATGTAAATTCTTAATATTTATAGCATAACGTGGCAGGGAGTTGTGCAGCTTAACCGTGCGCGGCATGAAGAACTGTCTGCCTGCTCTGCACAAACAAGGCAACTGATAGGTTTGCTTCTCTGCAGACACAAATAAGGCTGGACAGAAAACTGACCATTGCTGTTAATAAATGAAAGAAAAGGCTGATGAGAGTTTTCCCACTTGCCTGGGCAGGAATTGCTTGTGTAAGTTCAGGTGTTAATGGGGTCAGGGCTCGTGCCTGTCGTTAGCACCGGGTGTCGGTGAGTCACCCTTTGCAGAATTTGTGGGTTCTGGGGTTTTATGTAATACACAATCTATTTGCACTGCTGTGCTAGATCCTGTGTCACGTCAAGAATGTTTCCAAACCGTAGGGTGTCAAAGAAGCTATTAATTGGGCTGTTTGCTTTTTGGGGTTGTCTTGGCTTTTTAGCGGAGATGTTGCAGTGTTGTGTGATGCGGGTGGACACAGTAGGCACTTCAACTGTTTTCATCCATGACTGTGCATTCAGAACCACCTATGGAGCTCTCCTAGCTTGTGTGATCAGTTTTTAAATACCCAAGTTGTGCTCCTGTGTGGAGACAGTGGAATTATTACTTCTTAGTCTGCTGTATTTCAATGCTTTGAAGTCTAGATTTTGTCCTAAGTCATCTTTACTATCAAGCTAAATTTCCCAGAACAACTCAGGCTTAAATTTTAAAATGTATTTGTATTTTTCTTTCAGCTTTACCAACAGGGCCGCTTATGCCAGCTGGGTAGTGAATTTTGTGAACTAGAAGTTTTTGCAAAGGTGCTAAGAGCTTTAGATAAAAGGTGAGTCTCTTAATATATTGACAGTTCGCATTTCAGGTCTCGCCTCGTGATCTGGGTTTTGAATTTGGAAGAAGTCTCTGATTTTCTTGGTTGTACTAGTTCATCTAATAACCCTAAGAAATCTCATTAGATTTACAGATTAATCTCTGTGTTACAATGTATCTTTCTGTTTCAAAACATAAACGGATCAGAACTTCTGTGTAAATGTAACAATTTCTCTGTGGTACTTGATCCCCAAAGTGCTTGCTTTGTTACTGCAGCACCCTCACTTGTCCTGGTGTAACCCCAGCAGGCAGCTTAGAACCATCCAGCCCCTCTCTCACCCACCCAGTGGGAAGGAGGAGAGAACTGGAGGAGTAAAAGTGTGAAAACTTGTGGGTTGACATACAGACAGTATTTTTGAGAAAAGGGGAAAAAAGAGAACAACAAAGAGAACAACAAAGAAAGGCATAAACAAGAAAAGCAAGGGAGGCAAAACACCCAGTTGCTCACCTCCACCTGATCAATGCCCAGCCGTCCCCAGAGCCTTGGCAGCCCTGTACCTGTGTCTTGCTGCTGCAGCAGATTTTGAGTGAGGGGTTATCCAGGCACTGGGGTTGCCCTGGTTTAAGGAGTTTTCCTGTCATTAAATGTTTGAATTTGTAGTGTTATGCTCAGAGCTTGACTTTTTTAGATCAGATTCTTGAAGCGGAATAAGCTTTGAGTCTCTAGACACACCTCCCTCCCGTGCTGTGCGTCTGATGTTAAAGGGTTCATCGCTGCTCTGTTAGCTGCTGTTTCTCTTGGGGTTCTGAGGGTTAATTTGACGCTTCCCCCTCCCTCGAAGTTTTAGCTGAAAATGTTGTTTTCTAGTGTTAATATTTGTGGGTAACTTGTGTTTTGCTTACACTGGAGGGTGTCCTTGAAAAGAACTTGGTGTACACTCACTTTATTTGTTGGGTAATCCAACAGCTGTAATTCATTAGCTTCAGGATTGACAATGATGCTCAAGTTCATCTGGTTTTGGATTGAGAGAGAGAGTTGGAGTTATTTCTCTGTATCACTCATTTCAGTTCATGGCACTCAAGAGCCAACTGACTGCTATGTTTTAAAAACTTTGTGTGTAATCAAAACCTGTTTTTCTTTTGTTTCAGGCATTTGCTTCATCACTGTTTTCAGGCTTTGATGGACCATGGAGTAAAAGTTGCTTCTGTACTGGCCTATTCTTTCAGTAGACGGTGCTCCTACATAGCAGAGTCAGATTCTGCTGTAAAAGAAAAAGCAATCCAGATCGGGTTTGTTCTAGGTAACCGGTGGTGATGAAGCTTTCTTTCATGCCAGCTTCAGTTAACCTAATGCTGATTTTTTTATTATTTTTTTTTTTCCATGTTGCAGTCTGGGATTTCTTTTTTTAAAGAAGATGTGTGGGTTTGGAATGTAATTTTTAGAAAACTACTTGATGATGTCTTAAGCAAAATATATTGGTTTTAATATCTGAGAATGTAGAGGTTTATCTCTGCTACTTCAATTTAAAATTTGATTCCAAGTGTGGTACTTAACATTAAGACTCTGCATAATTTTAGTGTTAGCAAGTATTTCTTGACAGAAAACTGTGTAACCCCCAAGAGTCACCCACAGCTGAGGGAGAATTCTTCCACTCTTATTTTTCATCCTTTTCAGTTCAGGACTGGAGGGTTTAACCTTGACAGGGTTCCCATGTGCAGTTCTATGAGAGAAGTACTCTTACAAAACTTGAGCAAACCCTTTTTCTCTTAAAAAGATGCTTTGCTGTTCAAAGTTCTGTTTGTTCTTGATTGTGTTTGTTCTTTTCCAGGGGGATTCCTATCGGATGCAGGCTGGTACAGTGATGCTGAGAAGGTATTTCTTTCCTGCCTTCAGCTCTGTACCCTTCATGATGAAATCCTTCACTGGTTTCGTGCTGTAGAATGCTGTGTAAGGTGAGCTCACCTTTGATTCCTCTGTGTCTGACTGTGAATACACAGCAATGTTACCAACTGCCATGGAGCCAGCAAGCTTCGGATGCTCCCTTCACTTTTTGCTGCGCCAAAATATTTTCCTGGCTAGAGCTGAGGATCACAGGCTGCTTGTTTTACACTAATCCCTGGGTTTTCAACTTGTAAACTGGCAGCATGGTTCAGTGGAAAAACCTCACCACTTGGCCTTGCTGCACAGGGTATCACAGGCAGCAGGTGCTGGACAGTCAGAGTGGCCCAGCACCTTGGGCTTCTCGAGGGTTTTTGCATGTGAAGGAATGTCATGTCTTGGTGGTTGCTGAAATTATTTTTACTACAGGAAGAATTTGCTAAATCCCAACTTAAATGATATAAATACAGTGGAGCAGAAATAAAAGGAGAGCATACTTGTCCTGATTGCAGATCCAGTCAGTTCTCTTGCTCTGTGCTGAGCTACATAACAATCTGACTGGGTAAATACCTGTGTGCCCAGTTCTTGTGGAGACAGCCGAAGCATTCGGAAAAGATTTTTTTTTTTTACTTTTAGAAGGTATTTGGGTTTTGTACCTACCTTTTTTCTCAAGGCCTGTAGTAGAGTCCACTGAGATTCAAATTCCATTCACAGAGGCCTCAAACACCATCACCTTTGGTTTTCAATTGCTTTGCTGCCAGGCCTGTGTATCCAGACATGTGCTGTGCAGGCTGCAGCAAGTAGCTAGCTTGGTTTTGTTGCTAAGGCCGTGACTGGCCTCTTTTGTGTGCTACAGGTAGGCACTTGAATAGCTGTGTGCTAGTGAGTGTAGCTAAAATAAGGATTTATTTTCTATTTGTAGGTGTTGTAATGAACAGCAAAGCATGTACTGGGTTTATCTGAATGTAAGGCAAAGCTTGTTTTTGAAAACTGCTCCAAAAAAAACCCTGCACCTTGTTTATGGTTGGACAAATCTGAAGTGTAAATAGACTTTGCCAGTAGCTGCTTCTTTCATGTGCCAACCCAAGGGCCATGGCAACGATTGCTGCTCGGCCTTGTTCTGCTCTGCCAGCTACCACTGCCTTTCGTTCCAGAAATAAGATGATGCCAGGAGAAGACTTGGCACGCATACCCCCCTTCCTAGAACTGGGGAATGATGGATATAGCACCACTGTCAGAGTACTTGGGCCTTTGCCTTCTAATTAATCTAAAAAAAGTTTCCTCGTTGTGTCAGGCTGCTTGGCAATCTGGAGAAGTTGTCTTAAAAATAAAATCCCTCTCCTTCTCCAAATAGGAAAAAAAAAGAAAAGAAGGTAAAGAAAGGGGAAAAAAAAAAGGTAACCCTTTGTTGGACAACAGTGTACAGCCCACACAGTTGTGGAAAGGTGTTCACTTTGTGCTAGAAAAAAACCCATCCTGTGTTAGGCTGAACTCTTCTGAACTGGAGATGTTAATTCTGTTTGGGGAGAGACAGCCATTGTTCCCTGATGAAAGCTGATGGCCTGCCTGTAACAGTCAGTCCTTCTGGGCAGCAGTGTGAGGGAGGAGACTCAGTGCTGTGTTCAGGCACCTCCCAAACAACCAAATAACAGCATCCTTTGTTTGGAAATGTATCAAATGGGAAGAGTTGGAAACACTTTCAGAAGTGCAAATGATATCAAATCTAAATATGTTTTTGGGAGGGAGCAGTGATTATGCTCGGCTCCAAAGTCACGTGGCAGTAGGATAAACTTTTTGTTGTGACCATCTAATCCCTGCTGTAAAATATTTTGTTCTCAACACTGTGCTTATACTGGAGCTGGGTGGAGTTGTAAGAGGACAGAATTGAAGTCCAGCTTTTGCAAATTAGACACTCTTAAAAGTGGCTGCTCTTATTCTACAAGCTAGGAAGTCTCATCTCTGGGATCTTAATTAGTACAGTGCAGTTTTAATAGAATTAATACATTGCATTATTAATAGAATGCATTTTAAAACCATGTAAAGTTTTGTGTTGTTTAGGCATGACTTGTTGTTTCTTTGTACTAGCAGTAGTAAATGATGTGGAGGAACTTGAGAAAATGTGAAGATGTGAGTTTTCCACAAGCTTGTGTACTGCTTCCCTGCCCGTGCTGTGCTCCTTTTGGTTTGCTCTCTCTCAGTATTGTATGTAAATAAGGCACAAAGACAGAATACAAATATGCAGTTCTCTCACTTAATTGTTTTGTGTTTTGCTGACTCTTGATGTTTTTAGACTTCCTCAGGCACTGCCTAACATTGTTTGCTACGTTTGTATGCTCTTTAGAGAATGGTTTTACTTGGGGGTCAGCAAGCTATTCCCCAGCAGCTCTTACTGCAGACATCAAAGAGGATTCATAGCTGTTAGCATAAATGTCCTAAGGCATTTTGTCTTCCTCTTGGCTTGATCTTCTGAAATTCCTTCAGCTTAATAAAGGGTTTTTTTGTTACACAAAACAGGATCATATAAACTCCACTTATCGTAGAGGATTGGCTTAGGTTTAGCTTGGGTTCTTTGGCCGATTTCTTTGTTTTTTAGACACTACCACTGAACCAACCCGATCCTGGAGATGATCTTTCCCAGGCACTTCTCTAAATGGCAGCACTCCCCTGCTGGCTTGGCCATTACCTGGGATTTGGGCTTTGTTTTCGTCATGTTCCGTAGCAGCTCTCAACTGAGTGGTGTAGGCAAAACAGTTTCCCTCTTTAGGGAAGCTGTAATTGCATAGTTTCTTTGTTTCAGGTTGGGTTTCTTTCCTCTCTGGTTTCTTTAAAATTCCTGACTCTTGGTGCTTGAATGTTAGTTAGTTTTCTGCTGCCTGTGACCAAGAACACACCAAGTTTAGTTCTCAGATCTTATTTAAGGAAAAATGTGGCTCTTGTGGTTTTTTCCTTTCTGTTCTTGATCCACTTCTCATTGAAAGCTGGTGTTTATGTAGCTTGTTTCAGGGGGTTTTTGAAGGTCTTTTCTTTTGATCTTCTCTTTGCATGGCTAATGGACATCTGCTGTGTGCTGCCTGCTGCTCCCTTCTTCTTAAGATGGGAACTTTCTTTTCTTTCTTGTTAGTGTTTGTCCATGATACATTTCCATAGGAATGCTGGGGAAGAGGCTGTTAGAGGCAGGCTGAATTCACAGGGCCAACTCAGATGTATGACTTTGCTGTTGGAGGAGGCATGGCTGCAATAACTTAATTCTCTGCTCAGAGTAAATGGTAACAGGGCACAGGTTTAGAGAAGAGAAGCAGTTGGTCAAAAACCTCGCTGTTCCTTCCTCCCCCTTACCAGTTGACAGGAGGATCTATCACAGTGTGTCTTCAAAGGTCCAAGATGCTGTAGATCTGCATCAGCTCCCGTTTCCAGTGCTGGCCTCTCTGCCTTGTGGCGTTGCCTTCTGTTGCTCTTTGCTGTGTCCGTTTCTCATCCCGTGTTCGTTGTCCTCCAGATCTGCAAAGGCTTGTTCTGGTGGTTTTCAGTCTCTATTACTGTTTGTCTAGTGACAGATTTCCAGGAGGGACAATGGAGGTTAGTTTAGCATAGTTCCTTGCGTGTGCTACAAGGCAGCACTGGCAGTCGAGCAGGAGCAGCTGGCTCCTCTTAGCCCGCGATGGGTGGGGGGCGGTTCTGCCCTTCAGGCTTGGAATATGATAACACACACATTGCTCATGTAGCTCTTTCAAGTAAATAAGCATCAGCCTACACTAACAGAAAAATTCTTTAATTTTAAATAGATGCCAGAAGCTAAGATTGTTACTTCTCTAGAGAAATGAGAGCGTGTTTCAGTAGTGCTGTGTTTTATTGCCTGCATTGGGACGTTTGATAAAGCTTCTGTTCATCCTTCAGATGGAAAGGCAGCAGGTTAGGATGTGGGGCAAGGCAGGAGGAGAGGGGTTTGTTAGAGTTGCTGTGAACTGGGTCAACAGCATAGTCTTGTCTGGTGGTGTTAAGTCAGTGCTGGATACCGTGATGAAAAGATGTGATTGAATCTCTTGTGAAGATCCCCAAGACAAAACACCCACTTGTGAAGCACTCTGCTACTTGCAGGTTGAGGAGAAGGCACAGAGGTGCCTGAGAAATAGTGGTGTCTGTACCTGTTCAGTGTCTGCTGCAGTTTACCCTACCCTGGAAAGGAGGCGGAAGGGATTTAATACTGTGTATCACAGGGCTTTGGAAATGGAATTCCATCAATGTAGAGAAGAATGGATTTCATGAAAAAATAAACCACAAAGACACCACGCCCAAGTGGTTCAAGCAGTGGTTCTGTAAAACTGCATCGGTGTGTAAAATCCTTGGATATCTCCAGCAGTAACAGCTCTTGCTGTGCAGGAGACAGAGCATGGTGCACTGAAACCGTTCCCTAGACAGTTCTCCTGTAGCACTGAACTCAGGCAGTGTGGTTTGGTTGGGCTGACAGCCCAGCTCCTTTGCCAGTACGGTACCAAACCGTAGAGCCCCAGCTCTGCTGCGGATTGAAAGGGTTTGTTGGGACACGGCTCAGATCTCTTCCCCCGCTCCCCAGGCTGCTGCACGTTCGGAATGGTAACTGTAAATACCACCTGGGAGAAGAGACCTTCAAACTGGCGCAGTCTTACATGGACAAGCTGGCGAAGCACGGGCAGCAAGCCAACAAAGCGGCGCTCTACGGGGAGCTGTGCGCGCTGCTCTTTGCCAAGAGCCACTACGACGAGGTGAGTGGGATTGGGGGGTGGGTTTGCTTCAGGAAGCTGGTTATGAAATCCTCTTGGACACTCCGTGGCTGGCTCAGTATTCATGTGTTCTTTCTAACCGGAGTTACTGGTCCCTTTTGGTACCTGTGTGACAGTACCAGATGAACACTTGATTTATTGACTTGTCTTTCTGTGTATTGTTCTGAATTAAGTCTGCAAGTTCTTGATGGTACTTTGACCAACGTTAAGGAACGATGTGGGATAGATGGGTAGCGTGTGTTGGTCCTCAGGAAATGAACTCATGAAAAGCTTATTTCAGTAGGTAAAGAGGAGTAGCAGGACACAGGTAACAGTTCTTTGCACCCTTTTTATAAAGGCTGTGTCTGAAGTGCAACCGCTGCATAAACTGTTCCGAAATGCACTGGCCAGGAAGTTGTCCTACACGAGAGGAATTGTGAGGATTACTTAAATTGTATCATCCCCTTTTTGTCTGTAAAAGCCATTGTAATAACACATGCTGCAGGCTAGTATAAAATCATTACACCTTTGGTATTAACCATAAGAAGGCTTTTCAGTCTGTCTTTTAACACTTAGCTGAACAAGTTTCATTACACATAAGCAATTACAAAATTTTAGAAGTTCTGTTTAATGTCAGTGACCAGTTTAGTTCTCAGAGCCAAGGAACAATTTTCTTGATGTTGCAACATAGCCAAGTTCCAGCTTCGTTATGTTTAACTCTTTGTTCAACAGGCTTATAAATGGTGTATAGAAGCTATGAAGGAGATCACAGTTGGCCTGCCTGTCAAAGTAGTAGTGGATGTTTTACGACAAGCTTCAAAGGTGAATGTCAAATCTTCTGTGTTTCTTTTGTAACTAAATTACTACCAGGAGTGGGTCATTCCTCCAGAATACTTGGGTAAAGCTGAGCTTTATGGCTTGTTATTTGTGTTCAGTTGGTCTAACTTGCTTTCACACCTGTGGGTGTTCTGGTTGTTTTTTTTTTTTTTCTTTCTTTCTGAAGCTGAGTTAGAGCTTTTCAGATGAACATCATGACAAAGCTAACCCGAGAGCATTCCACAGGAAGGTGGCCTGTTCCTCTCCATCTCGATAGGCACAGCAGTAGTCCTTTGAAGTGTTTATAGCAGAATAAAATACAAGTTTATTAATGTTATCTGTGAACCTCTTAAACAACTGAATATCCTTTAGTAACCACGATGATCTTTTGGAATTAAAAAGAGTCGTTAGCAACGGGTCTGTATCTGGAGGAGATGAGTTGGTAGTATCCACCTTTTCACACGCTTCATTTCAACCTGTTTAGGCTTGTGTTGTAAAACGGGAATTTAAGAAAGCTGAGCAGCTGATAAAACACGCAGTGTACCTTGCCCGGTAAGTCGCGGTCACAACAAACCCCACCCTTCTCAAACTGTGCTTCCTTTGCCTCAGATGGTAATCTAAGCATGTTTCTGCAGGGAGCATTTTGGAGCCAAGCACCCCAAATACTCCGATACGCTACTAGACTACGGATTTTACTTGCTCAATGTAGACAATATATGCCAATCAGTCGCAATCTATCAGGTAGGAGGCGGGGCTGAGAGTCTGTCTTCAGTTTCTCTTTATACTCATTGTTTCACAAATGTTTCTACTGCAGCTCACGTACAGAGCTATGTAATAGTTGGTTTAATTACTGCAATCCTTGTTTTTTTCCAAAAAAATCTAACAAACCACTCTCAACTATGGGTTTGGGGCTTGATTTTGTTTTCCTGACTCCTAAGTGGCTTTTAATATTTACTGCTTCAAGTCTGTAAGTAGAGACCTACAGAGTTTCAGAGACCATAGATTTACCTCTTTTATTTTTTTTTTTCCCCCCTCCTCCTTTTAACAGTGAGAGAGCTTGATTAGGTTTTCCTCCTCTACTAACCAATGAAATGGTGTTCTTGTAACTCTTTCAGACAGCTCTTGATATCCGGCAGTCAGTATTTGGAGGTAAAAACATACATGTAGCTACAGCTCATGAAGACTTGGCTTACTCATCATATGTTCACCAGTACAGCTCTGGAAAGTTTGACAATGCACTGTGAGTACAGCAGCAAATTTAGTACTGTAGATGGAGAAAAATGCTCTCAAATGATCCAGGCTGTCCAACTGGAATTGAAATGCATCCATTTATTTCATTAATGTGTCTAATATTTAATTGCTGAGCTGCTAGCTCAAATGTATGTATCTTGAATTTTTAATTTAAACTCTTCCAGATTCCATGCTGAACGTGCTATTGGCATTATAACTCACATTCTCCCAGAAGACCATCTTCTCTTGGCATCTTCAAAGAGAGTTAAAGGTAGTTCCCTGAATTGTGTTACTGGGAGCATTTGAAATCAGATACACTTACCCTGTTCCTTAACAGAGGGAATATAACTTGAGTTCTGTTTCGTTTTTCATATAGAGGTGTCACTGGAATATTCTTTGTAGTCGTCACTGTTGTCTGTCAACACACTTGTAAAATACCAGAAAAAATCTTTACTTAAAATCTAGCCAGAAGACTTTGGGGGGGGAGGAAGGAGGGAAAGTAAAAATGCAGACTATAAAAATATATGTTAGGAGCTTGATATCCGGTCATGCCTGTTTGAAAACACTTTGTAATGAACACAAAGCCTGCTTAGAGATCTCTTCAGGTGTCTTGTGTAGGTGACTTTCTACTACTTCGATCTCAGCTCTGTGTTGTTGAACTGCAGTAACATTGGTTGCTCTCTCCCATACTCAGCACTTATCCTGGAGGAGATCGCAATAGACTGTCACAACAAGGAAACTGAGCAGAGGTTACTCCAAGAAGCTCACGACTTGCATCTGTCCTCACTCCAGTTAGCTAAAAAAGCCTTTGGGGAGTTCAATGTACAGACCGCAAAACACTACGGCAACCTTGGAAGACTGTATCAGTCCATGAGAAAGTTTAAGGTAAGATGATAGTTATATAAACTTCTTGACTGAAAATCTGCAAGACACCTATAAATCTGTCACAACAAATGATGATTTTCAGTCTCCACAATTCATAACTTCAGCTGGTAGTTTCATGGTTGGCAAACTTGCACTTTAGAATTCATCTCTCCAAAGCTTTGCGCAAAACCAGCCCATTGAGATGCCCAATGCCTTCAAAGACGGGGTGGCAGCAATTCTGACAACAGAACAAGTGGCACTGTTTGCTGAGCCTCGTAACTGAGAATGTGGAGAAGCTAATTTGCTTTTGGCTTTCTTGCTTTCCTAGAAAATACTATAAACTACTTTGTCACTACGTATTTATGTTCCTTTAAACCTTCCTTTTTCTCTGTGGCATGGTGAGTGGTGTCTGCCTGACCAATGTGAATTTGATCCTCACAGGAAGCAGAAGAAATGCACATCAAAGCAATTCAGATTAAGGAGCAGCTCCTAGGTCAAGAAGACTATGAAGTTGCCCTGTCCGTGGGCCATCTAGCTTCTCTCTATAACTATGATATGAATCAATACGAGAATGCCGAAAAGCTTTATTTGCGATCCATAGCAATTGGTAGGTGACTCTTACCATCTGTGCCTTTATAGCTGTTTGCAAACTACAGGAATCATCATTAAAAAGTAATTTATTAAAGAGCTTCCCTCCCTGGAAGTGTTCAGGGCCAGGTTGGATGGGGCTTTGAGCAGCCTGCTGTAGAGGGAGGTGTCCCTGCCCATGGCAGGGGATGGGAACTAGATGATCCTTCATGTCCCTTCCACCCCAAACCCTTCTGTGATTCCATAAACTTAATGAAATGCAAGCTGCTTATTGTGTCTGTGGTTTCAGTCTGAATATCGTGCTTTTTCTTGCACGTTGTCTTGAGAACTGAATTCTGGAATTATATGACTTTTGGCAGTCCATCAGAATTCACTCCTGAAAGCATTTGGAAATGGACTAATTAAAAGCTTGGGCATTAGTCTTTACTCCACGTTTTGGGGTTGTGGCTGGGGTTTAAGTGCAGAGTGTAGCTACATTTTTAAGGAAATGGAAAACTATTGTGCCTGTCAGCATCGCTAAACTCTCATTAAATAATTTCCTTGCTCATGATAATTTGCAGCAAACTTACAGTTCCAAATCAGATGCATCTTTGGGCCGTTCTGTAGCTTGGTTTTTGAGACTGCCAATCTTAGCTCGGTCCAGTTAAATCCAGTGCATTACAGAAACAGTGATTTTAATGTAGAAGACTGACAAAGAGCTTCGCTGTTTGAATCCAGAGTTACAGTGGGACACAAAATTATCTCTCTTATATGGCCAGTAGATTGTAAGCGTGTAAAGCTATGGTGGAATTGGCAGTCTGACTGTAGAGGCCCTGAGGACAAGTTACCATACTCTTACAGGAGAAGGCTGACAGAGCTCAAACCCTCATCCGGGGGAAGCTTGTCTGTTGCTTGTGTTCTTGATTTGCCGTAACAAAGCCGCGGTGATCTGCCGTAACAAAACGGGGCGTGCTGTTGGTAGCAACGCTGTGAGAGAGAAGCTGCAACATGTGGGTGGATGACCTTCCTAATCCTGTGTTCGTTTGGATTTCTTTAGGAAAGAAGCTTTTTGGCGAAGGATACAGTGGACTTGAATATGATTACAGAGGTCTCATTAAACTGTACAATTCCATTGGCAATTACGAGAAGGTGTTTGAATACCACAATATTTTGGCCAATTGGAACCGGTTGCGGGATCGGCAGTTCTCCGTTACAGATGCTCTGGAGGACGTAAGCACCAGCCCTCAATCCACTGAAGAAGTGGTCCAGTCTTTTCTGATGTCTCAGAGCGTGGATGGACAGAGTAGCTAAGAACTCGCTCAGTTACCTAGTTAAGGTTTTTTCCCCCAGGTTACAGGGGGAAAAGTCATACTGTGAAATCTAAACCATGTAGTTCTCTGGGGGCTGGAATTTGCATTGAAACACTGGTCCAGTCTACTGAAGAGTGCCCATACGGATGAATGTGTGTTAAATTCTTATCAGCATGTGTATGGCATGTTTAGTTCGGCTCACATTTTTAACTTGGTATTCCCAAAACCCCCCCTTTTCTCTCTTCTTTCAAAAGAAGCTACTTTGCAGAAAGTCTGCGAGAAAACATTAAATAAAACTGTTTGAGTTCAAAAGAGTTGCATTCTTATTATGAATGGAAGGTTTCATCAAGAGCTTGCTTCTGATACACAGAAAGATTAAGTGCTGTACTATAAGAAGCTATAGGAGAAAGGCCTTTCTGCTGCATGTCTGCGTTGTAGCAAAGCTGGTGGTAACTTGGGCAGAGGGAGAGTGCCCCACCCAGCCTTGGCTGCTGCCTTACGGAGAGAAGTGGCAAAGAACCACTTTGGAGAGCAACACGCTCTGTGTGAACCACGATGGGTTGTTAAGCGAGTAACCACCGTATGTTGTTGTCAATATCCTGAACTGGACCAGTGTTCATCTAGGAGTGGTAGAAGATCCGGTAGACCAGCGATCGTAGTTTTCCTTGGTACCAGGCCAGAGTGCTACATCTTCTGAACAGGACCAGGAAAATCGAGAGTGGACCAGCCTGCTAGAAACAGTTTTTGGACCAGTGGCTTTAATTTAATATTTCTGCCCCTGCATTCACTTCTACGGTAGAGTTCTTTCATTTAGATGTATGATCAGTGCAAAATGATATTCATGTGCTAGATACAAAGCTAGGAAGTGAACGTTCTTTAGCGGTTGACGGCATGTCTTTACCTAGTGAGCTTACACAAATATTACTGTCGATGCCACAAGCGAAAACTAGAAATGCTTTAACTATTTGCTGCAGACATCTTCTTTTTTTTTTAATTTTTTTTTCCTCCTTTTTGAATGGGTTTACTCTAATAACTGAGGCAGTAACTTGTTTATACCAGTTAATAGTTTTGTATTACAGTCCAGTTCAATTTTATGTTTCTGGAGAACACGACTTATTGTACAGTTTGCAGGGGTCAGTGGAAAAAATGCCAAAAAGCACAACAGGTCTTTTTTTGTGATGCTTCAATTCTCCATTAAACAATAGTACAACCAGAAACCGATTCCTTTATATTAATTTAAAAAGCAGAAGTCAGCTGTAAACATCCTTGAATAATGCCTATCTCACTAGCTTGTCTTAATTTTTCTTCTGTTGGGGGTGGGGGTGTCTGCTTGTTTGTGTGGGGTTTTGGTTTGGATGTTGGTTTTGGTTGGGTTTGTTGGTTTGGGGTTTTTTTGTTGTTTTGGTTTTTGTTTTAATGTTGGGGTAATACTCATCTGAAAGTCTGTGTAACATAGCAAACTAGAACCAACTCACTGCTGTTACCTCAGTTCTTCTTATAGCGGCACAGACGGTGCTCCTATAGTTAGGATTCTGTCAGTTTGGGGTTGCTCCCTTTCCCCCCCTATTTTCAGGGGTTTGTGGCTTGGCTGTGGAAGGTCAGGCCAAGCGGAGGCTCCGCCAGCGCGGCTCCCGCAGGACTTGGACTGCTGGGTGTTTTGTTTGGGTCTGGATTTTAATTTGTTGATGAAGTTCTGGTGCAGGGAAAGCTGCTTGTTGGTCGTCAGGAAAGAGTGCAGAGAAGAAACAGATTTCAGACGTGACTTGGGGCTTAATGGCTCTTTTAAGAACTGAAATTTTACAGGCCAATAGTTACTGTACTGGTGCCTTCAAGTATACTTTTTGGGTAAAGGCTGAATAATACCAACTTCAAAATGCAGTTATGTAATTAGTGAAAGCAGATTTAATGATTGATAACCTGGAATATCTTCACTGATGTAAAAAGAAGTATTTGCATGAAAAAGAAAAAAAGCAGAACTCTGTGGTATTCAGCCTTAGACTGCAGTGCATCCTCAACAGCCACTCGGTGAAAATACAACCTAAAATTATGCGTGGATTTAAAACCTAATTTATTTGTAGCAATTTTTGTTTATAAGTGCTTTAGATACTACAGACAAATTCAATTATCTGCAAGGCAAAGCATTTTTTTATCCCTGAGTGCCCATAGAGCAGGGCACTGATAAGGTTCTTCTGAATTATTTTCCTAAGTCCTACTGAAACTATTTAAATGTCAATGAAGTATGTAATAGTAGTGTCAGAACTTGGTCAGGGAAGATGTGCTTGAAATTGTCCTTAAGAAGCTGTGTCACTTCTGTACGGCAGGAATGTTTAAAGCTTCACGCAGGGTACATGGGTTTACATGTACATTGTCTGGAGACCATTCGTTTCCTCAGGGTTTCCAGTCTCGGGTCTCCATTGCCCACTTTTCACGAAGGAATCTCAAAGATCTCCAGGTTTCGTGCTTGGGATGAGGAGCATTATTTGACTGCTCCTGCTGAAAGTGGTCGATGTGCACCACTGCTGTTATTTCAGCTCTGGTTTGTGTTGGTGTTTCATGGTTTGCTTTCAAGTCAAGGGCAGCTGGGAGAGCTCTTAGCACGGGCATGCTGGGGAGGTGTTCCGCTTCTGTCCGCTAACCGAACGCGTCAGTCCCGTTTGCTTGATCAGTAGCTTTATTCTCAGACCTTCCTGGGTGGATATACTTTGCTTTCTTTCCTAAAACACGTTAACATCGGTGCACTGGCTTGTCTGGAAGGAATTAAGGTTTTAAGTCACACGGAATTCTCTTTAATAGTGGACTTTGGTCAGGAAATGTGACTTGGCCAAGAGTAGTTGCAGCGGTCCTCGTAGGACTGCCAGCATGCTTTTGGCTTGAACTTCTCATTGTAGCATCTCTCTGACTCCAGTTGGACCAAGGCAGGTGGATGCTGGTGAAAGGTAGCTGCTGCTGCTGCCTGCTGGAGTTGTTAATGCCCAGGAGGTTCATGGCTGCCCGTGGAACGCTGTGCAGCCAGCTCTGCCCACCAGAGCCTGGAACCTTCTCCCAGTGCTGGCCTTGCTGCAGGTGTGATGCTTATTCTCTGGGTAGTCACATAATGCTCCCTGGATTTTTGGTTCTGTATCTCCTCAGTTGAGTTGTCGGAAGATGTCTGTCTGGGCATCTGGAGACTGTTTGACATCTTGTGCTGTTAGTCATTAACTACTGCTAACTCTCTCTGCTGCCAGTTTGGTGTCTGAGAAAGCAGGAGTCCGACTGGGAGACTTGAGAGGACTCTTCCCTCCATGCCAGTGTGGCTGCAGTAGATTCTGTGGTGTTACACCAATAGCTGCTGGCTGCTGGAGGAGCAGAGATGCGATCCCGATGCTCTCCTTTCTGTGCGGTTCTCTAGCGCAGAACCTGCCGAGAGGAACCCCCCACCTCCTTGCCTCCCAGAGGGGGTCTTTCTATGTGTCCGAATGGGAGTGCTGGGGACAGGGGCTGCACTGGGAGAGCTGCTGTCCCCTGGGACTCCTGGGGCCAACTATGAAACACTTGATCATTAATTATTGGCATTTTATAGCTGCACAGTGCACCTCCCGCTAGCTGAGCGGGTGCTGTTTGGTGCTGGCATTAAAGGGGGAGACCTGTGAGTGGAAACCCAGTGGGGGGGAGGGGAAGCATCTTCTGAGTTTTTCTTGAAGGTAAGTAATTTAATTGCACCAGAGTAATTGGAGTCAAGTGGTGAAGACAGGTGTCGCCTTAAGGCTAATTGTTTTAACTGTTGTTTAAACCCTTAATATTTTATTTTCAGCACAATGCTGTTTGAAGCAGTAACTTCTGTGTCTTGTTTTACACAAACGCTGCAGTTTGTAAAGAGAGGGAGGGAGGTGATATCAGGATTCGTTCCTCCACTGTGCCTGGGGCTGTTCTGGGTGGCTTGTTGTGCACAGGGGAAGGTACAGAAAGATTTCTCAGAGAGGGGAAAGTTGCAGAAAGACATTTGAAAATAAATATATCCCTCAGCTACTTCAAGTCCAGTAACTAGTGACTGTTTGGCCCCAAGGAGTTGTTTGGTCACTTGTTCAGCATGGTAATGCCAAGCGGTCGGTGTCTGCCTTGGTACCCTGCTCTTCGCGGGCACTCTCGGCTCCAGGATCGGCACCTGGTGGTTAAGACTTTTTTTTTCTTTTTCCTTTTTGCACATGGTTTTTGTTACATGATTTTGAAGGGGTTTTGTCGTTGAATTCTAACTTATTAGGCTAACGATGTTCTTTCGTAATTTGAAAAATGAAGTTTTTCTTTAAACGTGCTGCAGTCTGAAGTTTGCTAAAGGTGCCATTGCGCTGCTTCTCGTGGTACAAAAAACGCCCGTTTCACTTCATTTCCTTGTTATCGTCCCGCGCGTGGGGAGAGTACAGAAAGGAAAACGCATCGTGCCTGAAACACCAACGGAGCTAGTGACAAAAACTTCCTTGCTGCCGATCGGCTCTGACTGCGGAGGCCGGCAGCCAGTAGTGTGGGGGAGACATTGCTGTCACCCGTCCTTAAACGGAGCTCCCTCCCTCTCTCCCTCCCTGTGCTGCCTGCACAGAACCCTCACGGTGTCTGAAGGTGACGGTTTCCCTTTTTTCCCTTTTGTTTGACAATAATCCCTGGCCAAACGTTAGTTGCAAACCTGCCTCTGGGTTGCGGGCGTTCCCCTGTTTGACACGACCGGCCTGTTCCACGTTGTGTTTCTTGGCCTTGTGCGGATTTCTGGGAGAAGTGGGGAAGAAGTTTCCTTTACTTAGAAAGAAACTAAACTACGGACGAGAACTTGGCGGCGCTGGTTCCGTTTTGTCCCTAAATCTCAGGAAAGTTTTAGGCAGTGAAACAGGTTTCCCTCCGGTGATCTCAAGGTGCGTGCTCTAGGGTCTGGCTGAAGCGTTTCCTTGCAATCCTAGGTATCTATAGCATGAGTGGCCTTAGTCAGTTTGTTGAAGTGCACATTTTTTTCTTTTTTTTTTTTTTAAAGTAAATTTAAAGATGAAAAAGATATATACTATATAAATATATAGAGCTATTTAGAAACTTGGTTTGTGGTGCACAAGTCCAGTGTTGGATCGCTAAATAATTGTCGCCGGTACCATATGTGTAACTTTTTTTCTTCTTTTCTGTATATTCCTTTATGGGAAGCGATGTTGCCATGGTAACTACAACCTTACAATTTCTTTACTACTTAATGATGTGAATGAACTCTACATTTTATTGAATATTACCAGGTTCAGTACTATTTTTATACTTTATTGAACTACAGGGGATTTTAATTTAATAGCATTTTAAAAAAACAAAAAGATGTTGCTTGAACTGTAGAACTGTGTAAATCAAAGTGCTCACACGAAGCCCACCTCTGAACCAGAATCTCTTCCTGTAGTGCCACATTCATTTATATGAGAGTATCTTGATCATTACTAGACTTTGAAGCCCACCCTACTTGTTGTGTCAGGACTAACGTTTCGTATCCTACTCCTCACGGACTGCAGTGCCCGGCATTGTTTGTAACCATCAAACCATAACTATGTTTGTAACCAGCATTGTGATATTCTGTAATTGTATTGCTAAAATGAACTATTGACCTAATAAATAGAGTGTTCCCGCAGTTTGAAGTATCTGCTTTGAATTCGGTGAAAACTTTGCTGTCCATAAATGCCTGACCTGTTGTTTATCCCTCCCCCCTCACCCCCCACCTTATCCTAACGCCCATCAAAGTGGATATTTGGCTGTATCTGCTCTTTTACCAGTGAGTTAGAGCGTGGCTGGAAGCGGAGTTGATCTGCAGGCGGTTCTGGGGTGCTGAACCTGGCTTGCAGCAGGCCTGCAGTCGCTGCTGCTTCTGAGCTGTTTTGCCCATGTTACCTTTATTCTGGTGAGTGCAGCTGTGGCGTGGGGCCAGGAGAGAGCTGCACACCCTGTTGGGGTGTGTTGGCCCCCAGTGCTGTCAGCCTCCTCCCCGTGGGGTGGGAGAACAGCCTGCGTTGGCTGGTTTCACTGAGGGGAGAGCAGGTCACGCGGTCAGTCTGCGAGCGTGTCTGGTTTGCCCAGCTAACTTCAGAATCAATCGTGGTTCGGTGATGTCCGATACCATTCGTCCCGGGAGAAGCTGTACAAGGCTGGTGAATTTTCCTTCAGCAAGATCATTTGGTTTTTGTAAATCTGTTCCTCTGGCTCTGGAGGTGCTGTGGCTGTAGCTGGCCCCTTTGTTTTGTGTTGGGTACTCTGCAGTGCATACTGGGTTGCAGATGTGGTAGGATCTGATACTCTAGCAGCCGCTTTAAAAAGCAGCAGCACTTGATGTGAAACTGGGCTGTAGGTTTTGATGGCTTTATTTTCTCTATTCCATTTATTTCAGTGAGAATCTTTAGAGAATGCACTGCCGAAATAGATGAAGTGGCACTTACAGCTCAGTAGCTCAGGCTGTACTGTGGCAGGGTGGCAGTGCCTGTGGGCCAGAAAACCTTCAGCTGTTAATGGTGGAATCTCGTGAGGTTTTAAACCAAAACCAGCCCTGCACACAGCCAGGAGGTAGAATGGCCTTCCCTTTCTGAGCGACAGGGTTGTGCTCAGCCACGGTGTGAACCCACCCCCGGGTTTAAGCTGAAGTGTCCAGAGGTGCAAAGGGGAGGTGGTCCTGGCTGTTGCCGTGCGCCAGACCCAATTTCCAGCACTGTCTACAGCTGTTGGGAGGCCGAGTGCAATGGGATGGTGCTGCCCCCTGAGGAACCCAGGTAAGGTCTCTGTGTGAAATGAGGATGACTCCAGAGGTGGTGAGGCTGAAGTCCTTGCTGCTGTGGCAGTGCCCTTTGTGGATCCATCATGTCCATGAAAATGAAAAGGGTGAGAGCCAAGTGCCCAGGTGTCTGAGTGTGTTCCTGCAGCTTTCTCAGTTCTTTCCCTTTTCCCCAGGAAAACTGTGATGTTTTGGAAGTGCTGAAGCCAAACTGCTGAGCACAAATGACCATCAGGAGACTCAGTAAAAAGTCTGTTTGCTTCAGCTGGTTTGTAGGAAGAACTAACAGAATTAACCCAAAAACTGTCCCTCCCCAGTTAAAGGTAATGTGGTGTTGAAAACACGGGGTATGAGGCCACACTGCTGATTTTGGGAGGAGTTAAGCTGGGTAAAAGCTGCCTCCCAGTAATGACTTTCTTCCCCTGGTTAGTCTGAGCCAAGTCCAAAACCCTCGTGTGAGTAAGGATCATGCTCTTCCTTGTGCTGATGAAATGGAACCACAATTCCCCTAAAACTGGCCTGAGGTGAGCTGCTGGGGGCAGGCTGGTTTGTTTCTGGGTGCTTTGGTTTTTGTTTTTTAAGCATTAAGAGAGAAATGCTCCCTTGGACTTTCTGAAGCCCAGGGAGGTCTTTCTGGCTGGCAGAATGTCCAGTGCATCTCTGACAGGGACAGCTCCTGTGCTGGGCTCCATCCCGGGGTGGCCAGGTGCCACGAGACGTCACTGCTCCGGTGTTGAAGGCAGCACAAGTTCTGCTTATTCCTGACATCTTTTGTTTCCCACTGGACAAAGTTTCTGCTTCCTGTGGCACAAAGTGTGTGCTTTGCTCTCCTGAACTTAGCTGTCAACAGTGGCCTCTGCTTGCAGCTCTTCAAGTTGTGGTTTGGTGGGGAACATGGGACTTTGTGTCTTATCTTTCCCCTTTGGTTCCACATTACATACTGACACTTTATAAAATGCATGGAAATCTTATTTTCCTTAAGAGCCGCAGCCGAAGTTGTGCAACACTTCCAGGAATTCCCTGGTGCTCCATTTAAATGGAAAAGAGCAAACTGGCAGAGTTAGGAAATGTGTGTTGAGCGCTGCAAGCCCTGCAGTTGTGCAAGTCTGCCATGGTAGCGCCACTGCCCACCACAGGAAAAAACAGTCCCTGTGATCCTGCCCGAGCGTCACGGATGCCGCCTGTAGTTCACACCGAAGGTTTTCTCGTGGTACAGTTAGAGTGGGGTCCTCTGAAGGTGAAATCTTTTCCCCTTGCCCACACCATCCGGTCAGGAAACTCTCTGAGGTTATTTCTGGCAGAGCTCAGCTTTTCTTGAGAGCTTTCCTGTCACTTCTAAGTCACCTCACGTCCTACTGGAAAATTGGTAGAATAATCCAAGTATTGAGCAGGCTTTAATCTTGCTCAGTTCTGTCTTAAACAAGTGTGACATTTTGAGGGCATACAGTATTTTGCTGATGCACCTGCATGAGCTACTACGTTTGGATTATAGAGTGTGCGCTATGGAGAGAGTTCAAAACCTTTAGCCGAAATAAATATTCTGTTATTTTAAGAAAGCTCCTCATGTTCTGCTGCTGACCCAGGTCTGCACCGCACATGTGTCTGCCCTTGGGCACCAGGAAACCCCGTGAAAGAAACCGACCCTGTTGGCTGGGGAAGGCAGCGCGCAGCATCCTTCCTCCTAGCCTCTCGTGAGGAGTTTCCAGCGCACGCCTGGCAGCGGTGCCTCTGCAGCCAGCTCAGCCAGGGGCTTCACTCCCTTGCCAAGCTCGGTGGATATGATCCAAGATGCCATTTAAAAAGGAAATCTCTTGTCTTGAGTCTAAAATTGTCCTGTGTTATCTGCCCTTCCAAAGGGACGTAGGAGGGGTTTTTCTTGTTGGAGTTCAGAACTGAAGGCAATAACTAAGCTCCCACCCCAACCATCTCATTTTTAGGATGTAGGAAGGAAGGATCTTTGGGGTTCTTACTGGTCAGACTGAAAGATTTCCATGCTAAGCTATCGATGTTTCTGATGTTTTCTTAACCTGTTTTCCACTGTAAATCAAACCTGGCCAACCCTGAAGCCCAGATCAGCCAGCTCTGTTACTGTTTCCCCTCTCACTATCCCTATCCTGAGGCGTTAGCTCTCCGATGAGCCTCGTCCTGCAGCAGCAGCCAAACAGGGCTCCAGCCATCTCCATCTGGATCGATGGACAGGAGCTGCTCCATCTGCCAAGAGCCCTGAGGTGTGTAGGGGCTCGTGGCCATTATTTGCCCACAACAGTTAGAAATGGCAAGTGTCTGTGTAAAAGGTATGGAACTTTTTTTTTACCAGAATGTTTTCTGTACACCAGTTTTTTCCCTTTCTCTGGGGTTCCCTTCTCCCTGCTCGGTGTGGCTGCTGACCCTGTGGAGGGTTTGCACGTGTGTGTGTGTGTGTGAGTAGAACTGAAGGTGGAACAGACCCATAGCAAGGAGAGGAGCAGCTGCCTGCTTCCTTCCAAACACTGTTCTTCTCTCGTTGGGGTTATACAAAAAGAATGAGTGAGTAAAGGTAAGTCTTGCACACCCTCGATCGAGTCCTGATGCTGGTGCACAGCTGTTAAGAAACTCCAGGGGGTAATAACTAGAATCAGATAGTTTAAAATAGTATCATTTTAATTTTGCTTGGGTCAAAGCTCTTGTTGCTATGATGCTGCAAGTATTTCAGTAGTTTGTGGCTTGGGGAAACCATGGAGACTGTCTTTATTCCCTGCTTTTTGTTCAGGTGATGATATTGTACTAATTGAGTTCTGTTGACCTCTGAAGCTGTCTGGGAACCTTAAAAAACAAAATTAAAACAAAAACATAAAGTAAATGGAAGGTATGACTCGTAGCAGGAGCTGTATCTGTTACAGGAGCTGATACTGGCCTCTGAGGGCTTCACTGGGTGGATTTTCCATATGGTTCCATCCTGCAAATACTTTGTCCCCAGAAATACCCAGGAACGCCAGGCTGCTCACGATGGCTGGCCACCCAGGCTCTCCAGCGAGCAGCAATCCCAAATCCTCTCTATGTTCATCACACTTCAATTGCACTAATTTTTTAGTATTTCTTGTACTCTGTGTCTCTGGTGCACTTATCCACGTAAGAAGTGGCTGGGTGGTGTTTTCCCCACCCTTCCAGGGGAGCAGACAAGCGGCGGAGGATTGCCTGGAGCCACGCAGCAGGCAGGTTAGCGTGGGACTCCTACTCAGCCTCCCAGATCACGCTGTCTAGCTAGCTCTTGGGTTTTGTCTTGTTTTGTTTATCAGTTTGGATTTTAAGTGCTCCCTTAGAGCTGATACATACCAGATTGGACTTTTTTTTTAGAGGTAAACAGAGAAACTGGGGAGAAACGAGATGAAAAGCAAGATGGTTGTGAGCGCATGAGAACTCCCACAGGACATGTGATTGCATTTTAGCAGCTTGAAAATAGGCTTATGTGGGACAAATCCTCCTTCAGCAGGCAGACTGTGGCACCTGGCTGAGGCGAAGCCGATCTGGGCGGCGATTGCTGCTGCTGCCCGGCGTTCCTGCTCCGTGGTTCTGCCTGGAGTAAGCATCCTGCCCGGCACTCCGCTTAGCAAACACACCTGCTACAGGTTGGTCTACATTTTTGCTCCAGAAGACAAGCCTGTGTGGCTTTGCTGGGGTGGGCCCAAAGGGAAACCACAACTATGCTCTGAGAATCTGGATTGCCTGGTAACGACACCCCAATTAACGCCAACTGACGTGGGCCAATTAAGGCATGTCTTCTCCTCCCTTACTACTGCCCTATGCTATAGTAGCTTCTCTAGCTGTTGTTTTCCCTACTCCCATGTCTCTTCTGAGACCACACTTCAACCTGCCCATCTCCTCTAGTTCCATCACTGATCATATCTTCACCTGCTGATCCTTTTGCAAAAATGCCAAGTGTGGGTGGCTCTCCCTGAGCAGGAAAATGGTTTTCCTGCTTGGGGCCAATAGGACACCAGCTCTGTGAGTACCTCTCATCCATCACGCGTGCTGCTGGGTGGTGACTTCATGGGTGTGTTGGTGGTGACTGCCTCTGGGACCCAGGTGTTCCTGGATGTAGGAGTTCCCACTGATGTAGGGCTGCTTTGATTTCTCCTCTTCAAGTCCTGGAACTGAATCTGGCTTTTCTGAAGGACAGCATAATTGCTTTAAAAAAAAAAAAAAAAGACAAAAACCACTTCAAAATATAATTGTATGACAAACAGCACACATTGACTCATGCTTGGGTAATAACTCTTGCTTAACCATGGTTCTGTTGGGTGACAGCAGCAATGAGCTCAGAAATGACTGTACCACCTGCACAAATCCTCACCCTGCACAGTGTTTGTTCCTCGCAGTTGAGATCTGAGGCTCCATCCCACCCACCAGCAGGTCCTGCTGGCCTCTGCAAAGCTGTTTGCTGTGCTGTCTCTGTTCTCCTGCACTGATGCCCAGCTCAGCTCTTGGTGCAGCCCAGTCTACCCAAGCCCCTCAAACCTGTGTTTTAGAGCAAGAACCCTTCTCAGCAGAGTAGCGGGAGGACTCTCCTCTTCTCAGGCGCCGTGGGGAGATGGTCAGTAGCTGACAGTGCCTCTGGGGAGGGGACTGCGTTTGAAGCAAGGCTCAAACGTGTGTAATGGGCCGTGGGTGCTGCTCAGCCCCGCTGCCCCGGGATGGGTGCTGTGGAGGGGTGTGTGCTGCCACTGGATGTCACTGTCGTGTTATGGCACCCTGTGTGCTGGGAGGACCGCGGGTGGCGGTGGGTCCCTGCACTGAGTGTCCCAAGGGTGATGGGATGGCACCGCGGAGCTGGGTGGAGAGGAGCTGCCCGGGCTGGGGGTCCTCCTCGGCTATCCCAGGGGAAAACGAGGTTTGTGTTTCCTGTGGCCTTGCCATCTGACTCTTTATTTTAACAAAAAACCCACCCCAACTCTAGAGCTTCAGATAGCCCAAGAGACTTCTTCGCTCCCTCAAACTGAGATGGGGGTCTGATTTCTTCAGCTTTCTGCACTTTGCAGATTGCAAAAGAAAAAGATGCTCTGTTTTAGCTCTAAGCTGGTATTTTCAAAAAGTCTAAAAACAGTGTTTAAATTCAGATGTGTTTTGGTTTATTGTGTTTTGGGGGTGTTTTATTAAAAGAAAAAAGGCCTAAAAATCCCAATGTGAGGGAAGGGGACGTAGATCCCTGATTCTAAGATGACTGGTGGGGAAGGCCGGTGGGCAAGGCCGGCGACCGGCTGCTCGCTCGCCGCTCTTCTTTAACAATAGTCCCAGAATTAGCAAATTACCATGCTGACAACCCCAGTCCCTTACTAATTACATATCGATTCTATATTTTTATGCTCACTCATCTAAACAATGAGGCATTTCCAAATAATCTATTTCTGTTGTGAGGAACGCGCTGGTCCCCCCCGGATCCACAGCCTGTTGTTTATGCTCTAGCAGGGAGCTGACTGCTGTTCCCTTCCCACAAAGGGCAAAGATGCTTATTTTTCTCCCACTTGTCTTGCATAACAAAAGGCATTTGTCAACCGTTACATAACGGCGGAATTTGTCGCTTCTTCTGTCGGTCTTTTCTGGAGGCAGCCCGGTCCCCAGCGCCGTGCTGCCGTAGCCGGCAGGCTCTGGCTGCCTGCAGGTTGGTGCATGCACCAGTACCTCCTGACAGCGCACGACACGGTGTGACTGATGCTTGGCACCCACTGTTTGGGGTTCTGTTACCCACACACACACCCCTTTTTTTTTTTTTCCCCCTGTCCTTGGGAAGGAAGGTGTGGAATGGTGTGTTTTGGTTGTGCTTTTTTTGAAGGGAGCAAAAGGATGGGAAGGTGTTTGGGAGGTTTTTGCTTTGTAATACTTGTTCCAAGGTGGTGATGGGGAACTACCTTCAGCCACGCACCCTGAGGGAGCAGCAGGGTTGTCCTTAGCTGAGGTCGTGTCCTGGGCTTGGCCAAGCCTCTGGGAAGGGCTGTGCTGGAAATGGGGCTGGATTCCCCCTGCGCAGCACTCACGAGTCTAAGGGAGCAAGAACGCCTGTCGCCTGCCTCCCACAGCTGCCAGTTGCTTTATTCATACCTCCCAGTTCATCTCGGGTGTCTCACGCCAGCAACAGGAATTTGTTGGGGTTATTTTTCTTTACAATAGGTTTGATTTCCTCATTGTTGGAATATCATCTTAGAGACTTAAAAATAAATAAGTGGTTTTGCTTCCCCGTAAACTAAAAGGAAAAAACTACTTGGCCAGTGTGCCCATTTCTCTGTAACTGGTGGAGAGAGCTGTTTACCTGCAGCCTCAAACTTATTTCTGGCCTTATCACTGCCAGCTATCAGATGACCACAGCTCCCTTTTTAACATGAAGCAAGCAGTGTCCCAGTAACCCAACAAGGTCTCGCCTGCCACTGTTTTCTAATTTACTCAAACCAGTTTCCTACTTGTTTTTTTTAAGTTGTATATCTGTGTTTAATTTTTTAATTTTTTTTAATAAACTTCTTAAGGTATAAAAACATCTTTCTTGTAGACCTTTGAACTTGCTGGTGTACTCAGCCTTTGCTCAGGAGATATGTTTATGGTTGGCTATGTGTGTGGTTAAATGGGTTAACCCTTCAGAGCTGATGTTCTCAGAAAACTGCTCGTGACAGTTCCCTTGTGTAGCTGATGCTCAGACACAGAAATCAGCTTTGGCAACCACAAGCTTTACCTGAGCTAGTTGCTTGTTTCGAAGTTTAACTCCTCTATCATCAGATAAAATCTATGGATTGGATTTGGTCTGTAAAGCACCACTGGTAACACAGGCTCAGCAAACAGCTCCACAAATTGTAAACCATGGTGCTGGGACAGCAGCTCAGCTTCCCAGAGCTAGCCAGGGAAAGCTGCTGGTGTCTGCCAGAGCTCAGTGCCAGTGTCATGGTAAGGACTGGCAATATCTGCAGGATTCACAGCCTTTTGATAAACCTGGTAGCAGGTTTCTCCTTTGACACGGATCAACCTGGGTAAGCTGCATGGTTTAGTTATCCCCTTGAAGTTAGTTCAGCAGGAACACCTTGAGGGGTATTAACTTTCCTCTTTGCTTACCTTAAACTTATCCTCTTGGTTGTTCTTGAGGTACTTATACAGCTTCTGCAGTTGTCTTGCATCCTTCTCTGAGAAGAGGGAGATGAACTGCCAGAGCATCCTTGGGGAAAGACAGACCCATGGATTGTGCATGTGAGTACAAACTTCATCCTCTTCCTCATCCTGCTCCCTAGTTCTAGCACGATGTGTGTCTCATTTCCACAGCTCTTTTTCTTCCCTCCCCCTGTTTTTTTTTGTTTTCTTTGGTTTTTTCTCCTCCCCAAAACTTAGAAACCTTTAAAGAACTGCCCTTCCCTAAGCCTGGGAAGGGTTATCCATTCACTCAAGTGGCCACTTAGGAGCCCCTTTATTTGCAAAGGGCTGTTGCTGGTGGACAGCACAACAAAGTTGGCCTTGTGCTGGGCCACGTGGCCTCTACTGAAACAACCTGCAAAATCTGTGAGTGTTCAGCAGTTAAAGCAAACTGCGCAAGTCTTCCATTGAATGCACAAGCTACACAGGTATCCTCTTGACACCCAACCCCATTTCCAGTGCCTGGGAACAGAGGGACAAACTAAGTGTCTAAAAGCCCCCTGGGAGCAGCGTGGGCAGGAGCCTGTCGTGGTGGGAGCATCACTGGTGCCAGGGAAGAGGAGACCCTTACTTCTGCCAGTGCTTGACTTCTGAGGATCTGCAGTACTGCTGGAGGAACAGATCAATGTGGTCCCCGATTGTGGTCAAACTTCCCCTGACATATTTCAGGTTTCTCTCCGTGGAGAGGTGCTGGTGAAAACGCAGTTTCCGAAGTGACTTCTTATAGGGTCTGAACAGCTCCTTGCACTGTAAAGAAAAAGCATTGGCATAGGTGTTCAGCACTAGAAACCCAGGTCTCGGACAATCCTTTTCACTAATTAAGCTGATTAAATAGCTGGTGGGAAAGCACTGAAGGAACACTGTGTTTTGGTGAGTGTCTCTGTGTGGACATGGTGGAGCTGAAGTGGGCCTTCTGCAGAACCTGTCAGGTGCTGCCAGTGCTCTGCAGGCATTGCTGCTGCACAGCCTGAGGTTGTGACACCCTAGGAAAAGCAAGTCCAAGGTGACTTGAAAAGGGAAGGGAGGGATTTCCAACACTGGAAATTCCTTCTTAACATTATAGGGCAAAAAGTATAAATGTCAGGGTACAGAAGAGCTGTTGTCCTGCAGGGAGGAGGAAAGGGAACTGCTTTGCTGCTTTTCTCTTGCTGCTTTTCTCACGCTGCTTCTTCTTGTGGCCAAACCTGGGATGTGTTGCAAACATTTGCACGTGATGTAGGAGCAAATGCTGTGTCTGGGTGCCCTCCCTTTTGTCCACTTTGTTTTTTGGTCATCTGTTGTGTGCACTGGGCCGTGACCGGGGCTGTCTGTGGTCATGCCATGATGCACCAAGGATGGGAAGGTCGTGTCCCAGTATGAGATTGAGCTTTGTGGCTGCAGTGTAAGTGATGCAGAGGAACCAAACCACTAACCAGGAAGCACATGAAGTGATAAAGTAGCAGTATTTGTTTCAAAAAGCTGAGCAGTGTATGTGGAATGTGATTGTTTTGTTGATCTTTTGTTTGTTTGGGGGTTTTTTGTCCTTTGGTTATGGTTTTCTTTTTCAAACTAAAATTGCAGACGACTGCAGAACAATGATGAGGTAAAAACTTTCAGACATGGAAGAAAGCTGTAGTACGAAGTGTCTTGTCCTGCTTTTTTACTCCCTCTGCTGAACTCCTGAGTTTTATTTGCTCCCTCTCTCTCAAGAACTCGAGATGACACTGACTTTTTCTACAGCTAAATTTTGATTTAGGATCTCACAATTTTGAAGGTGTCCTGGTCGAGGCCGTCTACAGAGCAGATGAGCAGGGTCTTGCGTGGTGGAGCTCTCTCAGTGCCCGTTACAGAGGCTGCCTCCTTTGCGGTGCCAGCCAGATCCTTCCCTGTGGCCTACAGATTGCCAAAGCCATAGGTTAGTCTGCCAGTTCATGCAAACCTTGCATCCTCTCTTTAAAAAAACTGCCAAGGACAAACCCTGTCCTATGGCTCAGAAGCATTTCTCTCCCTGCCAAATTATTTCAGATTGGGATTTCAGAGGTGCTTAATGAAGCTGAGGATTCGATTATAATTAGAAGTCCA
Source organism: Actenoides hombroni (assembly GCA_024336885.1). Lineage (NCBI taxonomy): Eukaryota > Metazoa > Chordata > Aves > Coraciiformes > Alcedinidae > Actenoides > Actenoides hombroni. The sequence goes on from WUAM01000287.1 coordinate 50,218,637, forward strand.
TAAGAACTGGGTGCCTACTTGAAGTCCCTTTTGGAAAACCTACCTCTAATAAGCGACAAGGTAAACAATGGCCACCCGTTCTTGATGGCATTAATCAAATAGGGGCTGGCAGTCATTTAAGTGGCAATAGGTGGTTACAATGGGCTCATTGTAATGCCACGCTGCGCCGTCCTAGCTTTTATTGATGGCAAAGGTACCGTGGCTGGCCTGCTGCAAAGCCAGAGTGAAAACAATCAAAATCCACAGCCACTTGCACCTTTGTGGTCCAGGGAGGGGGGTATTCTCTCTTGGAAAGGGTGATGGCTGTTTTCCTCATGTCAACCTTTGTGTAGGTAACTCCTCCACTCATCTTTTGGAAAGCAACTCTTATATAACTGACTTCAACACAAGCTTATGTTGCTGAGTGTGTAGGAAGAGAAGTCCTTTCCTCTCTGACACGCTCTGCTACCTTGAAAGATTTCTTCCCTGCAAATTTGATCCCAAAATATATTTCAGAGGTGAAATTGAAGCTGGATTCTGCTTTGGTCTCACTACGTTCCACTCTCCCTGGCTGTGCTCACCTGGCTGGCTGTGCCATCCCCACTGCTGGCCCTTGTCCTGGCTCCAACCGCTTCATCCCTAATGCTTGTCTCCTCCATGGGACACGGACGCCCTTTCCCTTCTCCAGAGCCTCGCTCACACCAGGTAGGAAAGGACAGCTGCCCCTGAGTTGTGTTGGGACCAGAAGGTGTGGGGGTGACTAAGGTAACTGGGGTGTCCAGGCACTGGTTCTAAGTTCCGCCAGCCATGGAGACTGTGGAGCCCTCAGGCCCCACAACACTGTGGCCCTGTGGGGCAGAGTCACCTCTCCCCATCAGTTTTGCCATTTGATTTGTGGTACTAAAGACAGAAAAGTCTGGATTTTCCCCTTGCTGGCAGTGGTTGGGATGTTCAATGCTGCCAATGGCTCCCGTGGGCAATGGGAGGGAAGGGTCCCTTGCTTTGCTTTGTTTGCACCTCTGGGAGTGTGGTGGAGTCTCTGGGTGCTGGATTTGAACCCACAGCGAGTCCAGCTCCTGTAACTGTGCATCAGTCCAGGTTATTACGGCCTCTGAAAGTGGTGCAAAGTGCAGCTCTGAGTCACGTGTGTGGCTGTGCGCGCGGCGTTGGCTATCTGTGAGTGTGGGTGCAGCTCCTGGTGTGAGCAATTGCAGTTTTCCTCCACAGCTTGTGCACCAGCAAGATCAAGATGGGCCTTTCTCCAGCTCTCCCACAGTACCTGCTGAGCCGTGCTGCGGGGAAACACGGCCACGAGGCAAGGGCCAGAAAGCCTGGCTCATGTGGGGCTGGGGATGATCTCTGTGACAGGCAATCCCTTTTGATGGGGAACAGAAGCAGAATGAGGAAAAGGGACCTTGGGCTGCACCCTAGGTGCTTTTCAGCGAGCTGGTTGGAGTGGAGACCTCCATTCCCATCACAGTGTAATGGAAACTCAGATGGCGGTGGAAGGCAACCACTGTGAGATCTCACTCTCCTGGGTAACACCTCCTTTAAAGCTCTCCTTTTTAGAAATAATAAATTGTGTTCGCCAGGAAGAAGTCTGGAAAGGCTTAGGGTTAAAGGGACTTTGTTTTGGAAATTTACTTCAAGGCAAAATGCTTTCACAAAGGAAAATGTGTCAGGCTCCCGTCATGCCCTGACCAGTCAGACAAGTGCGATTGTTCCGTCCCTTGGACAATCAGTGCAATGGCTGCAGCTGGGATTCAGCTGAGCTCCAGTGCCAGGTCGCTTCTGGCACTGGGAGGCATCTCTAGGGCTGCACAAAGGCCCATCTCTCTGAGGTCCCCCTGGGCATGGCTGCGTGGAGGGACCGACACTGCTCTTGACAGAAATGTGGATACTTTTGGATGAACATTTCTCTGTGCAGCCAGGTGCTGCTGAGCACCCACCGAGCCAGCTGCCTGGTGCAGGTAGTAGACTTGGGAAAGCATCTATGGATGGGCCTTGAAATGGAGACAGGATCTTGGTAGCAGCCTGTCTTAGGGAAGTTTGGCCTTTCCCTGTGGCTGAATTCAATAATGACAAAAAAAATCCATGAAGACAAGCTCTCCCCTTAGGGTGTTTGCAGCGTTTGCCCTCTTGTGCCTGTTTTCTGCCACCCCCATGTCTGAAATCTTGCTGTCAGCTCTGATATGGGAGCTTTGCACAGGCTGGTGCTGAGCAGATGCAAAGACAATGATCTTAACACTCCACAGTTAGGTTTACTTTGACCATCTGAGGTATATTACCATTTGTTTAGTCTGTGTTAGGATTTTATGGTATATGTTACTTAACCGAAGGTAAGCACTGTGCAGAGGGAAGCAGTGGTGGTAGCACAGGTAAGTGTACCCCTGCTGCTGCAGCCTGGTTGTTGTGAGGACTGTTAGAGATGGTTTGGTTGAAGGGGATGTTATAAAGCAGCTGTTTCTCAATGCTTGTTACCAACTGCCCTCTTGCTGCATTTGCTGCCTGCAGTTGTGACATCTGGCCCCAGCGTGGCAGCCAGCTCCTCTCCTTTTCACCTCTGGAGGTTTAAGCCAAAGAGTTGCCAGTTCACATCCTTGCCTCTCAAGTCAGAGTATCAAAGAGTAGCACGTTCCTGGCTAATAGGAGCACAAGAGAAATGAAGCTTCTTCAGCACAAGTTTTCACACGTGTTAGCAGGTAGATTAAAAGCCATTTAGGAGCTCTAGGGACAGAAGCTGGTTGTTAGCATGGGCATAACCCATATTTGCATGGCCCTATCTCTGTCCTTGTGAGATTACAGCTTCCACAGAGCACGTGACTACAGCATGGAGTGGCTCTCCTGGCTTGTGTACACTTCACTCAGAGGATGGAGAAGGCCTTGAGCTCCCCTTGAAAATCCCAGCCTTTGTTCTTCTGCCTTTCAGTGTGCGCTGCACTCAGAGCTCGGCCAAAGCCAAGAATATACAAACAGGAGGTATAGATGGAATTCCCTGGCTGGCCCTCAGCTGAGGATCTTCCTGCATTTAGGAGTTGACCACTAATCTGATTGACAGCATAGCAGTGGTCTTGGTAGCCTTCTTTGTCATCACTTGTCCAGTGGCCCAGCAGACTGGATGGCTGAGGCTGCAAAGTGTCTGTTTTCACTGTTGACCTGTACAATAATCTTCAAAGCTGTACTCTGACCACTGAAGCTACAAACCTTCCCTGTCTCTTGATAGCAGGTCTTTTTTTTTGGTAGCACTGAGTCAGATTTTAGTTCATTTTGTGCAGTGTTTAAGGTCTACTCCTGTGAGATCAGGCATGAGGCATGTCTTTGAGTCCTCAGAAGGCTGTGATTGCATCCTTTTTGCCTGCCCCTCTGGAATAAAATGTTACTTTCTACTTGGAAGCCTATGGTGTTGCAAAATGGCATAACCCAGACCACATCTGTGTAAATCTGTCGGATTATATTGCTTTATGGAAGGCAGGAGTGGAGTCCTTTGAAACAGTATTCTAATTGGATGGGGAAAAGGCTGGAATACAAACAGATTACACGTCTCTTATTTCTCCCTGTGAAGGAGAGGAAGCCTAAGTGCCAGTCAAACACACTGTGCTGTAACAGTGCTCCTCAGGGAAAACTCTTCCTTTTCCCCTGACAGCTCTTTTGTGAATATTAATTTCTACTGTTTTGAGTGTCTTAGTCTTCCAGGAGCTGTGCTAGTGCAAACATTAACTACCTTCTCTGGTACAGCAGCTCCTCCAGTGCAAGAGTGGGCATATAGCCAAAAAGAAAACAGTTGTGGAAATGCTCTGTGTCTGCTGCTGTTTGTTATTTGCTGGTTTAGGCAGATGTAGCATGAACACCATGTGTGATGTGATGAGTCAGGCTGCATATAATATATGCAGGCATCTGATGCAATATTTATTTACCGGTAGGTCACAGGGAAGGAGAGCTGATAAACACAGATAAATATACAAGTATTTTACATTATACTTAAACCAACTGCATATACACGTGCTTCAGTTAAACATAAAACCCAGGCAGCGTTGCCAGATGTATTGCAGTGTAATACTAAAGAGGAATTGTAATGAAGAATGTTTTCCAGTAACCTGTTCTTGCCGGGAGGGCGGTGAACGCTTCATTTGATAGGGTGATTAATCAGAGCAACTGCTCGGCCGGTAGGGGCGGAGGCTTTGCTAATTGGATCTGCGAATTCCTTTCCTGGTGCTTAAGGATGATGAAAACTTTTACAGCCAACTGGAGGCCTGTCTTCTCCCTGCATCTGGATGGCAGTAAATGCAGCTCCAGTTAATCTTGTATTAAGGGAAGAGAGCGGAAAGAATTTGAGCCTAGTTATTGTTTCTACGAGACATTATTAGCGGCATCTTAATACACCAGAGGAGTCCTTTTTTCTAAGTGCTGGGAGCTGCTCATCTAGTTACTTGTTTGAATTAATGTGGTAAAGAACCCAAACAGTTTGTGACCAGTGGTGTGTAGAAACCAGAAATACATCTGCATCTCTTTTACCCATTTCTTGCAAAATGTGATCAGGTGTGTCCCAAGGACTCCTACAGTGGAAGGCACAGCTAGCCCAGTCCTCCCCAGTGCCCCAAGTGACTGGTGACTGACCTCGTGTGCCACACACCTCCTTGTCAGTACATCTTCAGGTGTTCCTACATTATTTTATGCTTCAGTGGTTTGGTAGATGTTTGTCTTTTAGCTCTTCAGCCAGCTGCTAGTGAGCTTATTAATGGTGTTTGCTAATGTCATGTAACTACTTTTTAAGCTGCTTGAAGTCCTCAGGAACTGAAAGAGCATTATCAGCTTCCGCCGTGCTTTGCAACTTGCAGCCTGTGAGAAACAGGATAGTTAAAATCTCTCATTTTTATTGTGTTCATAAGTTTCCAAGTTTTTATGCAAATTGAAATAGACATTGCTAATGAGATGTTAATAAGCGCATCCCTTTGGTGCTGCTTATAAAAGAAAATCTATACTAGGTTGGGTATCTCTCAATATTGAAAATAGTTTAACTTCCTTTGTTAATCTGTTGGCTCTTGTAGTATGAACTGCCCTAGGTGATATCTGCCATACTCACTTCCCCTCCCTAACAAATTTACCTGCAAAGAATCAGGAGAAGCCTGGGAAATGCTGAGACTTGTACAGCTGTGCTGAAAGGGCAGCTCTGCCTGAGGAATGTGCCAGGGGTTTGCTTGGGATTAGCAAGATGTGCAGAGAGGTACCGAATGGGTAAGCCAAATAGGAGCCCACAATGTAGAGATAAGGAGCAAAAAAAACCTCAAACCTGAAGCAAGGGAGGGAGATGGGCATAACTGTGTGGGAAACCCAGTTGCTCCAGAAACCAGGGAAAGAGCTCTTCTAGTCTCAAAATGGAAGAAAACAGCCTGAAGCAGAGAGAGAGGGGTTCAATCTGGTAGAGAAATGCCCATCAAGCCAAGGACTCCTTCAGGAAAGCTGTACAGAACTTGGTGACACGTATTTCAATTGGATATAAAGAAAATTAACT
>WUAM01000287.1:50224224-50235207 GCA_024336885.1 Actenoides hombroni
ATATAAAGAAAATTAACTCCTGGGGAAAAAACCTGGTGGTTGAGAGAACGAAGTGTCAGCTGCCTTGTGCAGATCTCTGTGCCAGGGAGATGAAGTGAGGGGCTCACAGGTCTCCTGGGTGTGTGCCCTGTGTCCTGTGCTCACAGCCCTGCCCTGGGCACGCTGCGAGTCCTCCCCAGCAAACAGCTGCTCTCCCAGGAGATTCTTCCTCTCTTTGCAATCGAGAGGAATAAAATAAATAGTAAAATAATAAAAAACAGGGGAATAAAAAGGGATTTTCCTCTCTTCGCGGCAGAGAAATAAAATGTCAGGCGACCAGAAGGGGTTCTCCTGTCCTGTTTTTTGTTTCCAGTCTTGAGGTTTTTCTCTGAACAACAAAACGGGGAAAAACGTGCTGCGTGGTATCTGCAGATACGAAGAGGATGGAAAATAACAACTGGTCAGAGCTACTGGGGCTCAGAGCCAGGAGATGGTCTGCATTGGGTCTCTCCCTTCTCCGAGTCATGACACCCTCAATTTCAAAGCATCCCTTGATGGCAGAGGCTCTCAAATCTGTATCTTTTCCCCCTGCTCCTTCAGAAGATTTTGATATCTGTCTCCAGCGATCTCCTCCTTTGCTCAGGATTGGCAGGTTGGCTACGATTCGCAGCTCAATTGGTGCTGCTGGGCTGGCTGCCCACTGGTGTGTAGAGAGATGCAGCTTCTGGGCATGTGATGTGTGCCAAGGTTGCAAGGGGTAAGGAAGTTCAGGTTCCTGGCAGGACTCAGGTCTGATCCCTCTGTTGTCACTGATGCCCTTTTCGTGCACTTCCCACCTTCCATTTCCTGGCTTTCTGCTGCTCCCACGTACCTGTGCCTCGCATCGCGCTGCCCTGTGCCTGACCCCGTACGAAAGCAGGATGGCCAGTGCTTGGAGTATTTATAAATTTCCACTCAACAATTACTTCAGTTTGTGAATTCTTTCAGAAGAAGTAAGGTTTTGGGGGTATTTTTTTGTTATTTTGGTTTCATTAAGCAAGAAAAAAGAAAAAAGCAAGGAAATTCCCCTCCAGCCTACAGTATGTAGCTATCAAGAGAAGTGGCTTCATTTCTCTTTCTTAAAGTATTGAATGCCCTGTTATGCTTAAAATAATAAACCCCAAAATGGGCAGCCTTCTTTACGTGATGGGTTTCGGTCTCTTGCATTGAGAGTGCAGTGGAACAGCTGTAGTGAAACGAAGGCTCTGCTGAGGTAGGCAGAAGGGGAAGAAAAAAAATAAAAAAAAAATCCGTGCATGCCATTTAATTTCTGCAATGTTCTGATTCCCTCCTACCAGCTTGAAAATGCTAAACATGATCCTTTGTCTGGCATATGGGGATTTTGAGAATTGTTGCTAATTACTGCAGTTGTGCTATCTAGCTTAACTGGCTAAAATAAATATATTAAGTGCTTTTACGGTCTTCCACCACACGCTGGAATGCAAAGAGGTGCATTTTATGCTGTTTATAGTTCATGGCAGGCATAACTTATATAACATTAATCTGCAGAAAAAAATAGGTTTTGCTGATTTATAGCTTGTATAGTTCACAGCCAGGGCTCTGGATGATAGGATGCTGTTTTGTGAGGTGCTGTGGAGATGCAGGGCACGCATCTCGATCCTGGAAGCTGGAGCCTCATCACCAGGCTCTGGCAACCTCACTGCAAAGAATTTTTTCCTCATGTTCTGGTGGAACCTCCCGGGTTCCAGTTTGTGCCCATTGCCCCTTGTCCTCTCACTGGGCACCCCTAAAAAGACTCTGACCCCATCCTCCTGACACTTGCCCTTTAAATACTGATAAGAACCCTTCTCAGTCTTCCTCAGGTTAAACAGACCCAGGTCCCTCTGCTTTTCCCATTATTTTGATTAAAATTTAATATGAAGTTAGTATCAGGCTCCTAAGCAGCATATCTTGAAGTGGGAGTATTCTAAGGTCTAGATAAGTGCTTATCCAGAAAAAGAAGAAAGGCATTATGTCTACTCAGGAATCTTTTTTTATCTCCTTTCCTTTTTATTTTTTTTTTTTAGTGAAAATTGTGTTAGTCATCAGATTCCACCCAGATTCCTGTGTCTCTTGCCTCAAAATCTCAAATTTGTGTTATCTGCTGTTGTACCTAATGTTTACCCAAAATGTGAGAAGAGCATGCTGTGAATGTCGTGCTGCCGGATCGAACGTGATGAATAATTATGGAGTGGCTGAGCAATGCCAGCCAGAGGCTCAGAGCACTTGGGAAGATGTATATTGGGGGGCAGTCATAAACCACAAAGAGGATTAGTGGTAATGATGAGAAGATTGGCATGTTCTGAGCTATAATTTGGTTTAGTTTGACATAGCTCTCTGTAAAATCATGAGGACTATTAGGCTGTGCTAGTAATTAGCAGTATTTCACCTATTTGAAATTAAAGCACTGTGCAGGCTTTGCAGATTGGGGGGGGGGGGGGAAAGGTAGATTTTTGTCTGGTTTTGCTTGCTAGTAGCTTGAAAATAGGGAGGTGAGAAACTTGTATCAAATCTTGAAGTATAATTTTGCAATTAAGACTGAGGAGAAAGTGTGATCTCAAGACCTAGAGTTTCCTAGCTGTGACATAAAATTAACAGCTATCTTCATTCTCATTCTGTTTTAATATTCCTGCAGAGGAGCAAGTAAAAAGAACTCCCTAGGCTGGCTTCAGTGAAATGGAGGAACTGTTACTCAGGCAGTAACAGGGTGTAGGGTGGGAGGGGAGTGATTTTTGTTGGTATTAGCTGGCTAATGTTTCCACAATCTTTGGATGCTGTAAAGTGGTGTATATATATATATATATATATATATATATACATACACAAAGCTAAGAATTGTGAGGTGCTCTCTGGGAGACAGGAAACACAGTTTAAGGGCATTTTCTGATTGGTGACACAGAAAATTTCAAGGTCATACGTGCACCAGCTTGCAGCGATGCACAGCTGATACCTCATCACTACAACCAGCAGAATCTCAACTAGAAGGCTGTTAGTTAACTGTGTGGGTAAAATGAAAGGAAAAATTGAAACTACCTGAAAGTGGAAGAAGCAGCTGGGAAGTGATAAGAGAAATGAGTAGAGAAACTCTTGCCCATCATTGTGGTGTACAAGTGCTTTATAAGAACTTCAAATTGCTCCTTTCTTTGAATGTACCAATTTCCTTTTCAAGCTGCAACAATTTGGCAACCTTCAGCTGCTCTGAACTTGTCTTCTATTGCTAAGAATCTGCTCAAAAATCTACTCAAAATTCAAGGCCGATTTTTTTTTTTTTCCATAGTAGCTGAAAGGAGCTGCTAGGCCAAAAGCTCTTCTAGGAGTAGCTGGGCTTCTAACCAAAGGGAGAGTGAACGCCAAAGGCTTTTATGCATCATTTAATGGTGTATTTTATATAATAAAAACATATGCAAATACTAAATGTAGTAGGTAAAATTCTGATTAACCTCTAATGCTTTACCTTGCTGCTCGGGTCCAATCAATCCCCAAAGATGGCAAGGCATAATGTTGAAGGTGCTCTTTGTCCCGCAGCAATATGTCATGTTAGGTTTTGAGAGCCCACGGTGACACATCAACAGCCACTGCGCGTTCAGCCGAAGCGACAGCTAAACAAGCCGGTCATCTGCATCTGTTGTGGCTCATAGCTGTACTTGGGGAAGAGGTGTGATGCAGCATCTCGAGCAGATGGCGAGCCGTCGGACCTTTTTGTTGGCTTGCTCAGCAGCTCTTCATGGACTCTGGACAGATTACAGGCATGATACTGTCTTAGATAATACTACTTGGTAAAGAACTCTAAAATCCTTAACTGCTGTCAGTAGACACCATAAAATAGAGGTCTGTTATTTTAGCAACTTTCTCCCCCCCCCCCCCAGTCTGTGGGGTGTCCGGAGTGTCCTTAACTCAAGCAGGGAGGTGTAACATTTGGATCACAACCAGAGGTACTGTGTGCATACCAGCACAAAAACGTGTGTGTACACATTCGTATATGCAGTTGTCCAGAGTTCTTTTACTATCTGTGTTGTGAAAGCACTGAACTGAGACATCAGTCTGCTGGCAAGGTTGTGCAGGCTGGCAGGTTTCTCTATTTGGGGATGTCCTTTGTTTGCTTGGTGTTTGAATGGTGTGAAATCTTAATTAGCAAATAAGATGCTTTGGCTTTCCCTTCCAAGATCTGCAATGGAAGTGAGGGAGGTGCGAGGATGTGCCAAGTGACATGATGGTACTGGCTCCGTGGTTTTTGTTTTACTCCGCAGCCCTGCTGTTTTGAGATGCACTTTCCATTGTATCAGCTGCTGGCAAAACGCTCATGAAGTTGTTACATGTTTTATGCTTTGGTATTGCTTTTTCTATATACAACAATCAAACTGCCAAGATGCTGGAGACCTTGTGTGCAGCAGCTGTTGGGCTGAGAAGAAAGCAACTCTTTCTTTGAAAGGGAGAGTTGCCCCGTCGTGCCCCAGTGGTAAGCCACTGCCTGCTGAGCCCTGGGTTCACTGTCACACTCTGGGGGCCATGTGAGCATCCTCTTTCCACGGTGCAGTTCGGACTTTTCTGAAACAGAGTAAACATTAATCACTTCTTTCATTTGAAAGGCAAAGCCACTCCTTCCACTTGATCTTCTGTTATTAATTATGTGTGCTTCCTCTTGTCACAACACCTTTTTATTTTTTTTTCTTTTTCTGCTGAGGATGGAACTGCAGAGAAATCCTTTACTTCCATTCCAGCAACACAGTGGTTTTCTGTCTGCAAGAGAGTACAGAATTGCTTTTATCAAACATATTTCTTTTCCCATTGTTTCCTGATGACAGATACTACTTTTAATCTGCACATAGACAACACTTTGAGATGGGAAATCTATGCTCCTATCAATTTCTGTTACGTTGATAAATCATAGCATGTCTCACTTTCCGAATGACATGCTTCTAGATTTAAGTCTGCCTTTTTCTTTTTTGTCACAGTTTTTCTTTTTCAGTGCTAGCAACAGCCTTGCAAAGCTCATCTGTTCCTTTTTCCCGTTCACTCCAGCAGGCTGATTAATTCTATCACACTTTTCCCTGGATATGGCATAATCAAACAGGTCAACAGAACATCAGGAAGGATGTGATATTTATACACATTTCTAATGCATTACACTTACCCTGTGACTTTCACTAGCTGTGGCACCTTGTTACTTTGGGGTTGGAGGAACATCACTGAAGTCTGCAAGGAAAAAAAGGTTTTTTTACTGTTCTTTGTGGGCCTCAAGAGTGATTGTGCCACCCTTCCGTGCACAGGGGAGCTTTACTTAAGAGAACATCAAGAGTGGAGCATGCCTTATGGTGTTCCCTTCTGTGTGTTTCAAAGGCAACTGCGGTAAAAGTGGGGGATTGCTTACCCACAAATCTTAAAATAGCTAAGTATGTGTGTGACGTGCCTTGTTTTCTTTGGTTGTGTGGATTTCATGAGCTGAAATTATGCATTGACTAGTAATCCGAGCAGCGATTCTGAGTGGCTGTAAACCTGTCATGAACTCCCTGAACAAAAATACCCAGAGAGAAGTGGCTCAGCAAAAATGTTAATTAATTTTTATAAAGGGGTGGCAAAGTTAAGCAGAGGTTGCCCATGGGTCAGATAAGGCTCTCGCTTGCCTTGCTGCCTTTTCTGTAGAGGACTGGCTGCTGCTGTCCAAACTGCTCTTCCCATCTCAGCTACAACCTGACTGACAGGTATGGTGTTCACCACTTCTGGGTGTGCACAGCAGGTCTCCTGTCGCTGTTGCCTGTGTAGTAGCATTTGTCACCTCCTCGCTGTACTGTCACTAGAGCTCATCCCTTTGGGGCAGAGGCGCGGTGTTCCCTCCTGCCTCCCCACCCTGCTTACATGGTATCAACTTATCAGGAAAGAGGAAGGTACGAAGTGTCTGCCACTGCCGGGAAGAAGCAGGGGACAATTGCCAGCCAGGGTGGAGGGCCTGGCTTCCGTGGCAGAGGCAGCAGTGTCAGGGTGGGGTGAGGAATGGCAACCTCTTGAGCAAGTCATGAGAGTGCTGGGAAGTGAGGATCTACAGGGCAGGTGTAAAAGGAGAAGTGCCCTCGTACTGAAACTAAAAGGGAAAAAATCCAAATCATCTCATTCAATCCCCTGGCTCCACCAGACTGCAGCTCTGGTGAACACAGCCCTTCAGCAGCGGGGGTGGTTACTGGGCTTGCAGAAATCATATCTCAGTACTTGTGGTGTAAAATGAAACACAAAATTAAATAGAGTGGGGCTTCCTGAGAAAGAAGATAATGTTAAGACTTATTTTTCTTATCTACTGCTGCTAGTTACAGTGAGCTTATTAAAACTGAATTCTATAAGTGTTACATCTGTCGTATTCCTTTTTTTTTCTTTTCATTATTTTTTTTTTATTTAAATTCAGGTTTAATCATAAAAGCCATGGCATTCTCACCTGTGATGTTCCATTCCAAAGTTCATGCTGGCATGATAACAGTATGACATAGGAGGGTCCTGGTAAGAATCTGTTCCTTTTTTTTATTTCCTATTTCATATAAATCTGTAGCAAATGTCACCCTCTGACTACTATTCTAAACCACTTCTTTCCTAGAAAATGTAGGATGTGATAGCAGTTGCAATTTGCATATGTAGTTCTGTTGTTCTTTGAGGAAGCCTTTTGTGTTTTCCCTGCTCCTTCTGATAACATCAGAATTAGATTAGCAGATAACAATTCGAGGTATTTCTCTCATTCATCAGTTCATTATAATTAGATATGAAACCGTTTAGGTCCGAACACCCCGGGGCTACAGTCAACGAATACTCTTGTGCCTTGATATCTTTCCCACCTTCTGCTCTTCTCAAACATTTGAGATGTGCTCTGCTGCACTCGTTCCAAAATGTCTGGTTTACCTCTCTGGATGCTTTGTCATCTTTCTGCTGGAAACCCCTTCAGCCCTACTTCCTAATCTCCTATTAAGTACAGATACTAAAGAGTAGACTAATGGTTTGTGTTTATTTTACATCATCCTCAACATAAAGACTGCAACTACGTGGGAGAATGGAATGCAGCATTTACATAGAGTACCATCATATTTTTATGTATTTTGAAGTAGTTTGGGAAAAACAACATCCTTAAAAAAAAAAAAAAAAAACCCGGGGCAGAGAAACATCCTGATATTTGGGGAGACAGAAGTTTAGTAGCAGATAATAGAGCAGGACCTAGAACTTGCATTTTTTGGTTCCTGTTTTCAGTGAATTTTAAATCAGGAAATCCTAGGGACTTAGACTGCTCCCCTCAGAAGGGTTTTTGATTCACAGCAGCTGTTCCACAATTGCTTGGCTTATCTTTTTTGAGTTCGGGCCTTTTCAGTACAACTCGAAAGACCTTCTCCTTCGCAGATGCTCACTTCAGCCTCAGCTGAAGTCTGTGTGACATGTGTCCCCATCCCTGGTAGCCTTGCAGACTGCCAACCACCCTCCTGCTGACTGATGCTGCTCCGCCAAGAAGACAATGTTGCTGTGAGCCTCCTGCAGCTTCTGTGCAGCAGTGACTGTCTGTTTTTCCACTGATATTTGACAATGATGCAAAGACACTTAAAGATATTTGCTAAGTGTGTATGAATTAATTTGTAATTAGCGAATAATTAAATAGAGCAATCAAAAGGGTTACAGACAGATTTGCATATATAGCACTTCTTTAGCAGAAGAGAGCAGCTCAATTCGCCTAACAAAAGTCTAAATTCACTGTATCTTAATTTGATTTACTTTTGACATAACATTTAAATAGTAACTATATCTATAATCTTATGCTCCCCAATAAGGCTTCATTAAAAACTTTCTGCCAGATCTAATCCATGGTTAGCTTCCAAAGTCTTATCTCTAGGTTCCTGCTTCAATGCCTTTGAGAACATGCTTAATTTAATCTGAACAAAGCCAGTGCCATTGTGAGCCTCCGCTCTGATTTTCCCATCTAGACTATCTTTGTTATTAAATTTGGTGCAAGCCATGGTGCATACAGTGGATCAAGTAAATTGTTTTAAAGTACTCTTCAAACAAAATTCTACTGCTTGTTAGACATCATTTGTATCTCTGGGACATAGAAGAGATGTCACTTAGTTTGGGTTTTCAAAAATGTTGTGCAAAAATGCAGTAGAAGTCTGAAGAACTTAGCTATGAAAAGCAGCAGGCTTTAATGGAGTACATGATTTTAACCATTTTGGAAAGATCATTTAAAAAAAAAAATATGAAGGGTTAACCATTCTTATTACCCATGGCTCCAATCCACTTTCCTTCCTCTAGAAGAAGGATCTCCTCACTAGAGATTTCTGCTTCCTCATCTCTACCAAATACCAGGCAGCTGTTTGTGATGATACTTCAAGTTGGTGGCAGGATTTGGATTGTAATTATAGACATTGATTTATTTCATGATGTAGCACATGAACAATTGTCATTAAAAAAACCTACACTGTCTAATAATCTCTGCTGTCTGAAAACAGGGTTTGTGTCTGCTGCAAAAGAGGTTCTGTCAGGACATAAGAGATAAAAATGGAATAGTTTTGCAAAGTGCTGGGGTGATGCCTCAGCTGAAAAGGGAATAAAAGTCTGAAAGCTGAAAAAGGGTATATGGGTTTCTTTAAATACACAGAGGGGGATGTTGGTAATTCGTCTGTGTTGCAACATGGAATGGAGTAGATGTGGGACAGCAGTTAAACTGTGGTGGTTGCAATAGCATTGGATAGGAATTGTTGTCCTGGTTCCTTCACTCCTTTGTGTCTAGGTGAAACAGGCCTGGGAGCGTCATGTCAGCTCAGTGGTGTGTCTTGTTACCTGGGGTTTTGTTGTTGCAGTTTAATAATATAACCTACTAAAAGTAAGAGACTTAAGGGAGGTGAGGCAGGGATAAAGTCATGGTGAAATCATCATGAAAACCAGAAGAAATTGGTGTGAAGCTGTCTTACACCACCATTGTAGTTTCTCCCTGCTCTAATCGCTTTCTGCAACTGCTCTGCCAAGCGAAGCGGGACTCTGTGTATCGTTATCTTTGTCATTCAGAGGAGCAACCAAAACATTAAAAGATTATTACTAAACATAAGGTCACACAGGAATACCGCAGGGAAGCCAGGAATTGAACAGTGTCTCCTCAGCTGCGAGTTAATACTTTAAAAAAGCAATCCATCACCAACGGCACAAGGAACGCCATCGTTAGGGGTTGGAATACTTATCACAAGATAAAACAGATGTGTCCAGCTGGTTTTAATATTGCCACCTTATGCTTTTGGTTGACATGTTGCCATATTGAATTAATTATCTTTTTTTAAGAGTTCTTATTGTATCTACAGTGAAAGCTGCTTGGGTGTGGGACTCTATAGGGAAGATGTGCAAAGGCAGCGTAGGAATAAGAGGCTGTGAGGAAGATTACATCCTCTTTAAAGAGTAAGTATGTAACAAGTGTCTGGTGGCTAAAGTATGTTTCCGACAATTTCATTTCCATTTTTAAAAGCCCTCACTTTCCTAGTGTATTTCAGACAGGCAAAAGGTCTTTTGTGGCAGATTTTATGCTTGAGTGTAATAAATATATTCTTTGTCACAAATCTAAGATGACAAACAATTGAGGTGATGGCAGAAAAAAATGTAAGGAGGCTTTAGGAAAGTGAAGCCATTTCTAGAGTGCTTGCACTTGAGCAGTGTTGCACAAGGAGAAATCTGGCCTTCAAGCTGGATTCTCTGTAGGCAGCATTCCTGGCTTTGCATATCAGATATGAAATTTGTTTGGAATGTTTGCTATAAAAATACCTTTGTGTGAACTTACATCAGGGAGAAAGTGACTTCAGCTTGACCTTTCTCCAGCTCTGATGTGGAAAGATCATTCAGTACGGAAACTGTAACTTAGGGAATGACTTGCAACTGGTGTTTTCACAGGTTTTTCTGTGCAGGAACAGCTGCCCTTGGAAATGGATGTTTTCTTGCAAACTCCTTTATTTTCCGGTTGTGAGTGACCCAGGGTATGTTACCAGGTTGAAACGTTGTAACAAAGCCATTTGTGAAATCCTCCCATTCTGTTTAAGTACTGGGCTGAATACTAAAAGCACATATGCTGAAGGAAAGCAAAGGACATAAGTATTTTTGATCCTTTTACAATTCAGTCCGTGTCTCTGTTTCAGGCACTGAAAAGCCGTTCGAATGGAACAGGAACTCCCTGCTGTCACCGCATGCTTGCAGTCCTCCGAAGAGGACTTTCTGAGGGGAGCCGCGGTCCCCTGAGAGGTATGAGGGAGGTTGAAGGGCACAGAGTCTGAAGCGTGGCGGGGGGAGCTCGCCCCTCACAGGCCCTTCTTCTCTGTACCCCGGGGCACGGCTGAGAGAGTAACGGCCCCGATACGCCGGACGCGCTGCACAGTCCCAGCCGGCCTCTTCCGAACCCCGGTTTGCCCGGCCGGTAACCGACGGCTCCTCTCGCCTCAAGCCGTTGCCGGGGAGCGGGGGCGGCTGAGGGGAGAGGGAAGAAGGGAGGCGGGAGGCGCGCGCCGTCGCCTTTGGCGGGCAGCGAGGGGGTGGCGCGAGCCGCCGCGTGACGTGACGTGGGGCGCACCCCTGCGGCGGGAGGGGGGGAGGGAGCGAGGCGTGCGCGCGCGCGCCGGCCATTAGGAGGCTCCGGGAGGTGGTGGGGGGGGAAGGACACGGATCATAACAGCCCTCCCCCGTCACGTGACGCGGCGGGCGGGCTCCTCACGTGACCCGCCATGGAGGCGGTGGCGGGGAGGGTGCGCGGCCGCCTCCTCCCCCCGGCCGGGCCGGCCCGCCCCGCCTCCCCCCGCCCGCGCCCTGTGCTCCGGAGTCGTTAGCGGCGCAGCCCGGGCTCCGCGGCGCCCAGCCGGCCGGCGGCGGAGAGGCCATGGACCGAGGGACATCATGGGCGCCAAGGAGTCCCGCATCGGTTTCCTCAGCTACGACGAGGCCCTGCGAAGGGGTGAGGGCGAGGAGGGGGTCCGGGGGGTTGTT
>WUAM01000287.1:50235428-50269579 GCA_024336885.1 Actenoides hombroni
TTTATTTATTTCTTTCCCCTCTCCCAATGCTGAGGCCTGGGCAGCAACCGCGGGCAGGATCCACCTCTCCCGGCCGCCCCCACGCCTTGGCACCGGTCGCCGGTGGCCCTCGGCGGTGCCGTCCCGCTCCCGCCGCTCAGCCCCGCGGCCAGGGAGGGAGGGAGGGAGGGAGGGAGGGAGGGTGCTGAGGGGCAGAGGCACTCGGCGGGCGCTGGTGCCGCCAGACCCTCCCGGTGTCTCGCAGCCCTCGGCCTTGCCTTCGCCCGTCGCTCGCCGGCTCTGCCAGCCGCCCCGGCGAGCGGCGTTGGGCAATCCGGCCGTGCCGGGGTGACGGGACTGGCCGCGCCGCTCCTCTCCCCGCGCTGCCTGTCACCTCTCGGCTCTCTCCAGCCTCCTGGCTCCGCATGTTTACTTGCCGCTCTCCCTGACGGGGACCACGCATCTGCATCGCCGGCTTGAAAGATGGATGTAGCTTGCGCGGTTTGTTGTACATGTTGCCGGTTTAGTCCGTTCCTGGATTCCTCCTGGAGCGTTTAAAGAGGAGCTAGCGAAGGGAAAACATAAACAAGCTCAGTGCTGAATACTTGCAGCTGCAGGGCTCCAAGGCGACAGCCAAGCTACACCCTGTCAGCTACCTTGCTCTAGAACTGGTATCCCAAGTCCAAGGACAAAGAGGAACAGTAACTTTCAGCTGTAAATGGTTTGCAGAGAGGATGGGTTTTTAAAAATTGCTGCTGTGTTGTGTATTCATGTGATGCAGTGTGGGCAGTTAAAGCTGCTCACCTGTTTGAGATAAAGCACTGATAGAATTTGTAAGCTTAAACCAATACATGGCTGCCCTTTTTATTTCTGCTTACATCTGAGAAGCCTGTAACAATTGATAAGGGAAAACTGGCAGGAAACACTTGAGTGTTAACTGAAGGAGAAAGAAATTAATGTGAAACGGGGTTTTTATTAAATATTTTTATTTATTTATTTTATTTTATGATGAAGTCTCTGAGGGATGCCGTGTCAAATAGGAAATGGAGCAACATACTGTCAAGCAGAAGAAACAAATGTGACTCACTCACTTTCATTACAGATTTTAAACATGATGGCCTTAAAGAATTTCACTTTTAGTGAAAGTATAGGAAGTCTCTAAAAGCATCGGTGTGTGTATTTTTAGAGCAGCTGGAGTCATAAATGTAGCTTGGTAGAGGTGTGAAGTTGAATATAACCAGAAGTCTTTCAAATAAGCTCTTTGGTGAAAAATGCATTCATCTGGTCAAGATGTATATTTCCAAGTTCTTAAATAAGAAAAAACATTTTTTTTTTAGTTTGAGTTAGATTGAAACTCATACTGCTTAAAAATCTAGGGAATTGATCTGGATGTTTCAAGACGAGTAGTTTATCTGACTTAAAAATAAGATGGATTTTTTTATTTAAGTTATTTAAAATTATTTCTTGCACGGTGAATGTAATATTTTTCTTTGATGTTATTCTACCCATATGAGGCATTTAATACTGTTTTTCTGTACGAGAGCAGAAAGGTTGTTTTGCTAAATAACTATGTTGTTTACTTAACCAGTGAATCACTGTATGTATAAAACAGGCTAGTTATCAAAACATTATTTGTTAGGCCGTTCTTACTTGCACAGATACCGGTACTTGAGGCATTTCTCTGGACACACAGAGTGATACTGGAAAAACATAAACATTAAAAAAGAAAGCCACATATATTTATGTCCAATTAGCTCTGCCTTCCCTAACCTTGTGTTCTGCTCGTTAAATGCCAAGAAAGTATTACATTGGGTGATATGGATACATTCTTCAACTGCCAATTCTTCACCTGTAATCAATAGTGGTTAACTGTATTGAAGAATCAGTCAGAATCTTGTGATCCTGCTTTTGAGAAGCTAGTTCCACAATATCAGGAAAAACGCAGCGACTGCTGCTGGCTCTGTACACTTCAGCAAATCAAGTTGACTTTTCAGCTGCGAACGGCCGCGATTTTATTTATTGCAATTCCATTTTGGGAGTAACCAAAGGCTGTGAAGGTGAGAAGAGTTTTTGCGCTTAAACGCTCACAATATAAATAACTGTAGCTGAAATGTAACTTCTATTCAAGGAGATGAACACGTGAGAGCTGTCTAGTGTCAATGGCCTTTTGCACCCCGGAGCATCAGAGAGTGCTGCAATTATTATTACTTTTTTTCTGCTGGTTGGCACAGGCAGCTGACTGTGCTGCGGGTGATGTGGCCAAGCATGACAAAGTTGTCTTGTGTCCACTCAGTGCAGGTCATGCTGAGTCTTGTTAGTCTCCCTTTTTCCCTGGTGCTCTGTAAAATCCCTGTCTGGTTGTGAAGTTTGGGAGTGAGAAGTAAGGGATGCTATTTCAGACATCTCTCGATAGGAATATTGCCAAATTACAGTTCTCTGATTTAGAGTAGCCAGAGGCACTACTTTGCCTGTTGCTCTGGAAAAAGTATGGATTGTGAACTTGTGAGAGCTCATTCTGCCCCTGCAGACCTCCTTCTGAAGATGACTTCTTTCTGAGGAGGTAAAATTCATGGATGGGTCATTCATAGGTGAAGTAAAAGAAACACTTGATTCCAGACTGGGCATAAGGTCACCGATTATTTTATCAAACTGTGTTTGTCATGGCACAAACTGTTAGGGTGGCTCTGGAGTTTGCTGTTTTATTTTCCTTAGCCCTAAGCTCCAACAGCAGTTTTCTTCCTAGGTCAGATTGGCTTCCTGATTCAGTCAGTGTGCCCTTTTGGTTTGGTGCCTTTTCCAACGTGTGCCTCTGATTTGACTCCTCTACTCCCATTCTGCTCATCAGGCTGCCTGGCTGCTCGCTCCTGAGAACTGCCCAGTGCTAGGCCTTGCCTCATGCCAGGGACATGCTGCTCAAAGTCTGCCTTATCTTTTACTTGTTCGACTGGCAGCCTTGACACCCAGCTCCTTAAGGGGTTGTCTTTGGGCCAATAAAACTTTATTCAAGGAAGAACTTTCTCTTCCTATCATGTTTGCTCCAGTACAGCAGCTCCTGCCACTATGCTGTGTTGTGTAGAGAATAGTTTAGTACGGATTCCCCAGGAAAGGGATGACTTTGTGGTATTGATGGGTAACTTCCTTCAGCCCCTGAAGGGCTGTATTTCCAGTGACTGTTCATGTATTCTACCTAAGTAACTTCCCGGAGGTAATCTCAGGCTGAGTGTAAATTTATGAAGGTAGTTGAAAATTACGAGGTTGTAGAATTTATAGGCAAAATTGCTGTGAATGCTGCTTAAAGCAGGTCATGCCAACTCGGGCCACTTTCAGCTTCTGTATGCTAAATATCCAGTCAGGTAACCACTTAAATGAAAGAAATGCCAATGAATAACCGTGGATCTGTGAAATTTGTGCCAGAGAGGAAGGTGGGGTTTTCTTTCTACTTAAAGCAAGGTGAAGTTCCTGTTGCGTATATGCTGGGATGGAAGAAGGGAGAACTGTTTGGAGAAATGAGTGGCTCCTGGTAGATCCATTTGTTTTGCTTTGTGCACAACGATCTCTGAGAAAAAAGAGCAAAAAGACAAAATAAAAATAGTGTTGTCTTTCAGGAAGGCGCGTGCAATTAAAATGCCAGCTAATACTGAGGCAAAGCCTGCAGGTGTATCAACTTCACAGGATGTGTCTTGGAAGAGGCCATGGAATAGTAGGTTTTGCAGACAGTTTTCTTTCCTCTTTGTGTATCTCAGAGAAGCCACCAATTGTAGAACAGCGAGCCTGTCAAAACAATGAAAACCTGCTTCAGTCCCCAAAAAGGTTGGTTAGTGTGCTTTGCAGTGATGACTGATGTTATGTGATGGGCAGAGGATAAATCTTGCTAATGGCCTTTTGTGGCTTGATTGAATTTGAAAAATAGCTACACTTGTTTTATTTAAATCAAGGCATATATATCTGGTGTCTGGTCATTAATGTCCTCAAGAGTACAGATGTAATAAATCTGACAAAGGGATGATGGAAAACGTGTGCAAATATCTAACCATCTATTTGAGGATGTCTTATTCTCAACCTGATGACAAAATCCATGGATTTAGCCCTTGAGCCCATGGAAGACTGCTTTTTATTACTCCAGACTAGGAAATCAACTTTCTAAATCTCAGATGTATTCTTAGGAAAAATGATCAGGAAACCATTTGAGTGGTTTATTCTCTTCTTTCTGTATCCCACGAAGGCATTTGTTCTCCTTTCTTTTCTCTCGTATCTGAAAATCAGTGCTTGAACACCATAGGTAGGTGAAGGTTCTTCAGAATGTATTGTTTCCTAGGGGTACAAACCCATGGCCTTCTGTTTAAGGAGCTTTCAGTTTTTAGACGGATGTGGTGAAAATGCCTAGATCTCTGTCAGCCTTCTTTTCTCTTTGGTGGTTGGGTTTTTTTTTTAAGCTATCAGAATGAATAGGATCCACTGTTGAGACAGTCTAGATTATACAGCGAGACTTGTTATGTCAGCCAGTATTTGATGGCTTTAGGGCTCTGTCATATGATTAAAGCAGGTATGAATGCATAGCTTCACACTTCCTGTTTATAAATCTGTAGAGCTGCAAGTAGCTGCTCAAATTCACAGAGCAGTAATTATTTCACAACCTTGGCATTCAGTTCTGATGCTTGTTTTGGGAGGATACCTCAGTAGTCTCTGCTGGGCATGTCCTACAATGCACTAGTGGCTTGGGGAATTCGACTTAAACTTCCAGGAACTGAAGAAAAAAGGCTGCTATCAGACGAGAGGTTATTTAGCTGTACTTCTTCATCTGCTAAGATGCAGTGACCGCTTTCTCTTCTTTTATTTCAGCTTCCCAGTTTAGAGAAGTGTAGTCAGTGGTTTCCAACCTCTTCTTTCTTATAACTGCCCAAGTTATTTCCTATTGGAAATGAGGAACACTTGCATAGTGAACTTAAGTCAACTAACAGTAAGTTTCCTTTCCTGAGATGCCTTTTGTGGTCTTTACAAGTTCTTTACAAAATACCAGTTGAAAACTTACGAGTTAGAGGAAAATGTTGCCTTCTGCTTAGGCTTCTGTATGAGTGCTGTGGGAGCTGATCACCTACCTTTTGGTAGGTTTTTCGTAGTTCTTAGATGGTTCCCAAGTCCAACTGTACCAAGAATGGCAGTAAGTTGGTAAGTGCTCAGATGTTGGATGTGCACATACTGATCAAAGTCTGATAAAAAGATTTATGAAAGTAAGCGTTTCATTAACAAGAAATAGTTCAACATCTTAAAGCAAAAAGCCATCAAAACCTTGAAATATGATTCAGGAAATGTTGGGAGTCCTCTGGTTTTTTTATATTGACAGGTGAATCATGTCTCTAAATAATAGTAGTCTCATAATATTAGGTGTGCTTTTGTCCTGTCAGCATGTTAGGAGAGATTCAAATCAAAGCGGTCAGGAAAGCTGCCAAATGAGCGTGAATAGATAATATCGCTCCAGCCGTGGGGGCTGGAAGTTAAAGGATAAGCTGAACAAATCCTCACTTTGAGTGCTAAACATCTTGATGTAAGCTACAAATACACTATGAAACTATGATATAGGTAATAGATTTTCTTATATGAATGTAGGCTAAAATTGAGCACTCAAAACATTTCTTTGTTTTATAGATTCTGTGCCCATGTATCTCACAAAACCATTGCTGCCTCTGCGTTGTTTCTTGTCTTTTAATCAATGAAATCAGTTCTTTTCATGGTCACCTCTTTCTAATCAGTTTCTAGTTTTTCCTCCTTTAAAAGCAGAGCTCTATTTTTGGTGATTTTTGTTTTGTGTCTGTTTTTGGTTGGTTTTTTTTCAATACACGTGCCCAGAGACAGTTGTTGAACTTTCATCCTTAGAGGTTTTCAAGACCTGCCTGGACAGAGCCCTCCACAAGTTGGTCTTAGTTCAGTGTTGACCCAGTTTCAAACAAAAGGTTGAATTGGTGACCTCCTGAGATACTTTCCAACCTGATAGATTCTGTGAAATATTTCTGTTCATCTTGAGTTTTGTGAAGCCTTGTTTTTATGAAATACAACATTTGGGTCCTAAATCTACCTGGCAGTGTCCTGCAGAGAAAATAAAAGAAGATAAAAATAGAAACTGGGAAGCTTTTCAAAATGATACGAAGCATCTCTAATGAAATGTGAAAATAATTAAAAAAAAAAAGAGGGGGCTACCTGAGTCCTGGTGTACTTGACCTGTAACAGTATCAGGCTTTTGGGCTGCTGGCACAAGGGGAGAAATGAGTGAAGCAACCTTCACCCCCTTTCTTCTGCTCAAAGGGAAGCCAGCCTACTGTCTAATTTCATAAAATAAGTAAGGCATTCAGTCCTTTAGTACTCAAAAAAATGAAATCATGTTCAAAACATGGGCCTGTGAAGGGATGACAAGCTCTGTGAGAATAAAACAACCCATAGCAGTAGCAAGGAACGTGTTTAGGTGAGGCATGAGATGTCTGTCTTAGTCCTGTAAATTAAGATTGTTGTACAACTGATGCTTTGTGATAGGACTGGTTAGGACATTTCTGTGTTTGAAAAAAAAAAAAAAGTGATATTTAATGTCTGTCATTTAAAAAATGACAGAATATCTACTCAGGAGCACACAGTGCTGGATTTCAACTGTGCAGCCTCTTTTTAGGTGAGCTCCTGCTGGGTGTCGACTGCTGGCTGGGTTCTACAAGGACCATCCACTGAGGTGGAAAGTGTGCTGAAGGTATGCGTGCAGGTCTTCAAGTTCTTGTGTGTTTTCAGAACTGCATTTTGCAGTCTAGTCTTTGGTATGGTTCAAAATAAAACCAATGTTGTCCTAGTTTTAAGTTTCTGTATAGGAAAGAAAGTTCTGGAGGTTAATTCTAAATAAGACTTTCCATTTTTAAGTATTTCAAAACCAAGTTATTTCTTAATTTGTTACATTGCTTGAAGCAGATGCATTTCCTTTCAGTTATACTTAATCTGAATTACTGTGAACATCCATGTGATATTTGCAGTATTGAAGAACTACAAAAAACATCTTTAACGTTTAATTTTCATATGAAAATTTCATTTACATAATGAGACAACGAAGCCTTTGGGCAAAGATGAATGTAGAGGGAAAAAAAAAATCCATTAAGGTAGATTCTGTCT
This sequence comes from Actenoides hombroni, assembly GCA_024336885.1. Classification (NCBI taxonomy): domain Eukaryota; kingdom Metazoa; phylum Chordata; class Aves; order Coraciiformes; family Alcedinidae; genus Actenoides; species Actenoides hombroni. The sequence continues at coordinate 50,242,545 of WUAM01000287.1, forward strand.
AAGAGTTTGAAAGGGTTTAATTCACAAAACTTTGAATACTATATTATTGCTAGCACTTACTGGAATGAAAATACCCTGCTTGCCTAAAGAGTGGCAAAATACTAATGCCCATCCTCTTCTGAGTTCTTCGGGGACATCTTCTGTTAGTGATGACTGTGTCTGTATAGCATTAGTGGTTTGGGCTTAGCTGTGTAATAATGCTCAGTATTTCTTTTACGTAATGAATTTTAACACCTCTGAGAAGTGGTGGGTTTAGTTTTGGTTTGTTTCTTTTTTTCTTTTTTTCTTTTTTTTTAATTTTATTTCACCTTGTGTTTACAATTGAGTGGAGTTGGTGTAGCCCTTATAGGTGGGGACATGTTTGGAAGGAGTGCATCTCAACTGCAGTTCTGTTAAACTGGTGTAAAAGCTCTTTGGGTTTTCTGATTCTTAATGGGTAGAGTCTGGGTTCAGATTCTGGTTTGAAATAAAAAACATATAGTTTTTATAGTGGTTCATCAAGTGTGTTTAAAAACTGATGCAAGTTACAATCAATCACAGAATTTTTCTGTGTAGACATCAAGTCAGTCATTATAATGACAGTAAAATAAATATTCCTTCATTATTTCAGTGTAGAACTGACCCGTGGCTGAGTTCTGAGAGATGGAGATGTGTGTTCCGTTGTTGTGAGATTCTTTAACCAAGATACTTTCTATCTGCAACAAGGCCCTTATTTCGTTTTGAGGCAAAGTAAGATGTGCCTGAGGGAGGCTTGGACAAATAATGATGGAGGCAGTGTCTAGTGACCGTATATATTGCTTAATGTAAAAAGGGTGGAAGCACTGGAACAGTTGCTGAAGTGAATCATTCCCTCCACTGCAGTGATTAGCTGTCACAGGTAGGGTGACTTGGCGTATCAAGTGACATGCTCCGGTCTCTGGGGGGTTTAAATCCCCCTCTCCCTTTCTCCTTTCAGCCTCTCATGACACAGAACAAGCCTCTCCTATCACATGGAGCTGTGCTGATGAGGCCAACACCTCATTGTGCGTACTGTGGGGTGTGTTTGGGGCAAAATAACAATCTTCTGGAAGGATATTCAGGAGCTGGACAGGTTAATGTGTTCACCAGTGCGTTAAGGTGGAATGTGCTGCAAACCACCCAGAGCTTCTGGGACCAGGATGCTGTTGAAACTTAACAGGACAGCCCCTTACTTGTGATATCCATCACTGGACAAACTGAGAAGGTGGGCAGAAATACAGTTCTGGCTTTACACATGGCCACACACTTCAGTCTTGACTTTTCCAATGGTTTGAAACAGTCAGTGAGACAATTGTGTAACTTGAAAAGGGATTGGACTTCTTTTCTGGTGGGGTTGTCTGCATATGCTTGTTGTGAGGTGCAGAGAAAGGCAGTGGAGAACTGGTCTGGAGTGAGGCAGCCTCATCAGCGACCATCAGCTGCAAAGGGAAAGCAAAGCTGTACTTTTCTGTGCCTTCTATAACAGTTATTTTGATGAGTTTGTTGTTATTGTTTTCTTTTTTTCTTAATGTCCAAATCCTTTGAAGCTATTTTGCTTAATTTAGAGTCTGAATTGGGCCCAGCACTTATGAGAGGCAATGTCACCAGGCCAGAATAAGAGATAATTGCATTCTGTGTAAAAACATATTCCTTGTCCTTTAAAAATAAAACCTATTAAAAGCCCTTTTGAATACTTCCTCACGAGCTGTGTTCTTTATTCACATCATATCTATCTTTTTGTTACCTGGTCTTTCAGTTGTCATCCGCTCAATTGAATTTCATGTGAAGTGTTTAATATAGAATGTATGCTTACATTTCTTTTCCCCTTCAAATTGATATTCCTTATCTTAATTTATAGTGATAGTGAAAATGCTCAGGTATTGTCCTGTGGCAGACTGCTTTGGCAGCAAGTCATGAGCTGAAATACTCTAACAGGCATATGCTGCTGTCTCAGTGGATCGTTCCTAATGATCACAAGACTGATCTAATGGCTTTTTTTGACAGTTGTTTTAAGTGATCAGTTTTCCTGCATTAGTTTGGAAAATTTGTTCTTTTTAAATTCTGAAACCGTGAATGAAAAAAATGTGGAAGAAACTCAGAAAACTCAGCAGAACAAAAAGTGCCAGTTTTACTAACTATGGATGTAGAGAAAGAGAACTGAAAGCATGGGGATAGTAATTATGAGAACTTCAGTTTTGCAGATTAAATTCGTTCTAAAAATGAACTTGACTATGGCATCATGACTCTATTTTGAGCTGAAGAAGCACTTCTTTTCAATCCATGTTTCTAGTTGTTAGGTGTTATCTAGAAACAGAATCTGCACTGGAAATTTCCCAGTCCCGTGAAGAAGATTTTTACCATGCTTTCTCTAACAAGGTGATAAGTTAAATCCTGGATTTTAGTTCAGAAATTAGGAAAGTGGATTTGCAGTGCACATAGCTGAAGCAGCATTGCTTTACAAACATCAGCTGCAGCAGGCAGTGCAGTCAGCCTGCTCTCTGTTCTGTCAGGATGCTAACCAAGGGTGTTATCAGTGAAAAAGTAGCAGAAGAACTTTCTGGTCCCTGTTTTCTGGTCTTGCATCTGACAACATGGTTTTTCTTTTCCTAAGGAATTACAATCCATCTTTTTGCCACTAACAAATTCCCCACTGTTGTGTTACCCGCAATTCAGCCTTGTGTTCTAATCACCTGGTGTAAAAAAATGGTTCTGTAAATGTCCTGCGTGATATCATCTTTTTCCTTAAATGATGAGTAGATTAGAACATAGATTAGTTAGAGGAGGAAGGAACCATAATATATACTACTTCTAGTATGGAACACTGGCTAAATATATGCAGAAGCCAGAGTATTAGAATAGAGGTTAAAAAGCAGAATATAAACTATTTGATAAACATCTTTTCATATAAAATATTCATAATTTATTATGTAAATGTATTGCTTCTAATAGAGGCTGTAATGTCCTTGGGGAGGTCTTGTGAGTCTTCTCAGGGATTCAGGAAGAGATCCCAGCTGCTGATGTTATTCAGAGCGTTGTATCTCCTTGGTGTTAAGTCACTCTGGTACCTTTGCTGTTGCTGTGCTTCTCTTCTGTGACACAATGGACAGTAAGTTTACGTGAAACTCTAGGTTGATATGGTGATGCAAATTTCAAACTGGTCAGGGGTGGTAAAACTGCTGGAAGGTGGTTTCCCATACAGGTGTTACATGTTTCATTCTTTTGGATGTAGGACCTTAGGAATAGTCTACCTCTGGTGATGAATATTTGTAGAGATAAATTTTATAATAAAGTACAGATATACTTAAACTACTATGTCATCTTTCAGGATAGTTCTTAAAAACATTAGTTGTCAGGTACTAATGGGGACATCTCTTAACAGGGGATGCAGTAGTGGAAATGGAGTTTGGAAATAATGATGCTATTTATTTGCCACTGTCTGTTAAAAAGCATCTCTGATTCAGTTCTTGGTGTTCTACTAAAAGTGCAGTAGGGTCCCAGAACTAGCCACATGTTAGATTTGATTTTATTTCTTAACTGTATAGGCTAATGTCTCTGTTTGTGATTCTGCTTTTGTTTTTCAGCCATTCACAGATTTGTGTAGCAAGCTTGTTATAGAGTGTCTCTAACAGCGTAACAGAAGACATGAATTTGTGACCTGACACTAAAATAGTTCACCCTGCGTTTGAGTTTGAGGTTCTGTTTTAGACAGATGTATCCCCAAGAGTTGAAAATAGGAGGGCACAAAATACAGAGTCTTTTACTGTCCATCAGCTGTATGTATATGTACGTGTGTGTAATGTGCTTGTGCCAGAACACTTGACTTCCAAGTGAGTGGTTTTCTTCTAACTCTAGGAATTAAGATTTAGCCATGTATAAATATCAGAATCTTTTATTATTCTTTACTTGTCATAGTATTTAAGTACTATGCTTAACTGCAGTTGGTTCTTTTAGCTGCCAGAGACCGATACTTTGGTAAATACTTGATCAAACCTATACCAGCATTCACAGGTTAGAACTCCTTGGCCTTTAGTCCTCACTCAAGGCTATAGGAAACACAGCCTTCCTGTGCAGAAGTTGCAGATTATGTTTAGCTTTCAGGTTTAGTGTATATATATATATAAAATTTTATTTTTTTTTAATTAAAGAACAATTCATAGTGTAGATGCATTTAGAATCATTGACACTTGGGAAGGAGATGAAATATTCATTACAATACAGTTTATTTTGTAGCAAGGTCTTTATGTGGTGTTTGCATTTCCATGGTTGGCACTTGCCTTTCATTCTAATATGAAGGTTTATTTATTGGAAATGAGTTATGTAATGTAATTTTGTGTATCTTAACAAGCATAAATGTCTAGATGATTTTCATAGTGGTGATAAAGTGGAAGCAGCTTTTCTGGATTGTGACAGAAGCTGTTCTGCTCGCCTATAAAAATACAACCCTTCAGTATATTTGCCAGGAAAACTGATGAAGGGACAGCTCAGAAGAGCACAGTTTTGTTTCTAATCTAAATCTAGCTATCCATTCTAAATAGTGAAAAGTTTGGCAGCTAAACCCATCACCCTAGGAAATGATGTACAAGCTACGTAAACTATGAAGAAGCATCGGAAGAAAACAGTCGTGGCAAAGGAAAGAAAAATGAGGAATGAAGAGGTGTAGAAAGAGGGCAGAGAGCAGTGACTGTGCTGGGGTGAAGGCAGGTGACCCAGACAGGGTTGCTTGCTTACAGGTAACTAACTCCTGGTTCTTTTTTGTCTATGCTTCTGTTTTTTGGAGGGGAGTTCAGGGTTCTTGGTGCTGTTGCTGCAAGATGGCTTAAAATCTATGTTTAAAACCACTTAAAACTTGTACCTGTGCCTCCTTTCCTCTTACTTTTCTGAACTGTTTGCATGCCTGGCTGTGCTGGCCAGGTAGCTGAGTGTGTTTTCTCTGCTCCAGGGTCAGCAATAATTTATTCAGAGCATCTAGAGCAGTAGCAGCACCTTGCCTTGGAAGAGGCAGTAAGTGATCTGAGGTGGCTGGGAAAGGTGGTGTTTTGTGATTAACCAGGGCTGGAAATCACTGCTCAGTCACTGAGAATGAGTTTACCAGTTCTTCTAGTTGATAACAGTAATTACTTTTGTCCCTAATATTTCAGTGTATTACACTTAAATTTGCAGTTGTACGTGTGGCAAAAGTTATTTTAATACCTGCAGAGGCTTCTGGATTTTCAGGTTGCTTCAGGGTACTTCTGTGACTTACAGCTTTGGACTGGTAAGCATAAAAACCCAGTCTCCTTTAATTCCTGAGGATATAAAATACAGCCAATAAGAGGGAAGTGCTCAGATGGTGGGAGGATTATTTCACTGTTGGGGCCATTATGTAGCAATTCCTCTCCACACTGGTCTGGTGGGGAGGGTTGTCACAGAACATGCACTGATTAGTTTTGCTTGAAGCAAACATAATCCAAATAGCTGTGTGACAGTGTGTGCCCTGATGGAGATACTTTACAGATGGATAAAATAGGCTGGTAATACTTAATGGCATTCTTTTTGAGGATGGTAACTGTGAGAAGTAAGCTCTTTGAAGATTAAAAGCGTCACATAAATGCTAAGTATCCGTGTTACAGAAAATTGGCAAATCCTATTGTAATAACTAAATCTTCTTCCGCTCTCTGCACACAAGATGTTAAACCTTTGATATGCATTATGGTGTGGTCTGATAGAACCAAGAGAAGCTTTATCCCCAGGATGAGCCACTGCTACCAAAAAACAAAGAATAGACAGGAGGAAAAAAACCACAACTGGACTGAGGAAATTTTTGTTTATTTATTTATTTTCCCCCCAGATACCAAGACTTTGTTGCTGTTATCCTTAAATTCCTGTTATTGGTAAATGTCATGTTAGGACTGTGAAGTCTTTACCAAGATGCACTGTGTGATAGGAATGGTACCATTTTTGATACTTAATTTATGAAAGATTCCTTTGAAGTGCATTAGTTTTTCCATTAGGGGAGGCAGGATCTTTTTTGTCTTGTGTTTTCCCCCCGCAATATTCTTGAGCAGATTCCTTTTTGGCAGGAACTGGTGGGTGTGGAGTTTGTCTTTTCAGTCATAACTGGTTTGTTTATCTTAGTTGTATTTTGCAGTGTGTTCTTCTAAGTTGGGGTTGTTCCCAAACACACTTTACATTCATGTGCACATTTTTACCCCTTTGAAGCTTTTTAGTAATTGCTTTGGTTCTTGACAACTTCATAACCACAGCCATTAAGTCACAATAAAGGCTAATGAAAAAAGTAATAAAATTTCCATGTATAACTAGGATGAAGATTCCTGGGGGAAATACTGAGCAAGTGATTACAGAGAAGATAATTCTCTGGTTAGAGAATTATATGCCCTGTGAGTTTGATAGTGAATCTGTAAAATTGTCATTTAATAGTTCTAATATTTTGATTTTTAAAACCCAATCTGGAAGCCAGGAAGAGCTTGAGGTAGGTGAGGTTGGTTTGCTTTTTGAAGGGTGATCAAGTTGTCCGTTGTATTAAAATTCAGGTTTGGTTATTTGGAGTAAAGAATAAATGCAGTGTTATGCTGATGGTTGCAAATTATCGCTTGCTCTGTATACTTGAGATCTGCAGGGCTGCTGGGTTTTGGTGGTGTTTAAGGTACTGATATAGCTGCCTTTGATCCTGTAGTGACATTGGAAATTCAGATTTTGTGTGTGTGTGTCTTTGTAGAGAATTGTAGGCATTTTGATGCTTACAGTTCAGGGGAAAAGTACCAGCCCTGCTAGATATTTTGTAAGGTACTTGAGTCAGATGAGCTCAAAGTTTCTTGACCCTTCACCTTAACTGAACTTTTTATCCTCACAGGGCTTTTTTTGCCTCCTGTTTATGCCATAATTACTTTCCTGTTTGGTTTTTTCAGCATTGTTGATGTGCTGTGGTCTTCTGCCTTGATTTGCCTTTTTTTTTTTTTTTTATAGTCACCTGTAAGTTAGAATAAATAATTTCTTTTCCTATGGCCGAATGAAATATTTTAGGCTCTTGAGACAAATATTTTATCAGCTTTTTGATGCTATTACTGCTACTCACACTTAATGGCAGTGATGATTTCTATGGTACTTCTGTGATTCTGCTGTAAATAGAGGTTACCAGATCACTGATTTGTTTTCACGGGTCACTATGTTACCTAATAAGATGCAAGGCAGGAAAACAGATACCTGTCTTGGTTTTGTGTCCAGTTTGTTATAATTATGTTAATTGGCTGTCAGTTCATAGTAGCCATGGCAGGTTAACTCCACCTAACCCCAGTGAAAAGGACAGAACTCCAATAGGTGAACTGATTAAAGCAGCTCCTCAGCAGTGCTTTTGTAGTATTTCTACAGAGTTTCTTAAATCATTGATGAAACATCTGTCTGATGTGGACTGGAATTTATATTCATTTTAGTGTCAAGAAAACTGCAAGATGGAGAGGTTAAGTGTCTCTTGCCTGACTGTCTTGGGCAGTATTAAGAGTTCAGGTGCTGTGCTTTTGTTCCTTTCCTTTCTTGCAGCAGAGAACTGTATGCTTTTGAAAGCTGCATTTTGTATCTCAGCATTTTACAGCATTTTACATTTACATTCAGCAGCATTTTACAGAGTTGTGCTTGGATTTTTTGAAGGGTAGGGGAAGAAGCATGGTAAAAGGAGGTGTTTTTTTGTGGCTGGTCTGACTTTCCTAACAAATATTAAATGGGACTTTTTGCTTTTACTGTGCTCGTTCTCGTTGCACGTGTCATAGGCAAGGTGTATAGTAATTACGTTATATAAGCTGTGATAAATCCATTAGGGCTGACTAACCACTTCTTTTAACCTTTAGACAGTCTCCCTTCAAAATGAGTATTTGTTTCATATAATGCTTAACATTCATGTGTGAGCTGTTGCATTTTAAGCAGCAGTGCCTGCTCGTAAATGTTGGTGCTGCTTCTCTTCAGTGCATCTGTAAATCTTTAAACTTCTTTGGGAGGCTGTTGGAGAGCGGCCAGGTGCTGAAAGGTGGGAAGAGAAGTTACTCTGCTGGTTCTTGCTTCAGGTGCAGGTTAGTTACTGGTGCCAAGTAGAGACTGGAGTGCGTGGAGGTTCTTGACCTCAACAGTATTCCTAGTGTTGCGTCATTAAAGAAAAAAGTTAAAGATTATTTTAACTACTTTCTTACAGTATTTGAATAAAACCTATTATTGAGGTCATGTGTGCAAACCTTAGTTTAGGTTCCTTAGTCCCTAAGGAAGTATGACAGAATATGCAATGTAGGTGCACAGTGGTGAGGAACTGACTTTGAAGTGAACAGGAGAAAGTATCAATATTAAGTGTTATTTAGTTATGCTGTCATATTTTTATGATTACTCTTAGTAATTTTCACCAGCAGCCTTGTAACAGTAGAGTAACTTTTGCTGAGACAGGTATTTGCTTCCCAGCTTGCTGAGTTTTGCATGGGTCTTAGCTGTATAAAGTTGTCCTGTGCTTTTCAGTATTACCTTTGCCTTGAAGTGGCAGAGGTTGTGCAGTACGTTGAACCATACATTACTCACAATGCATTTTAATACTTCCAAAGATAAAGATAAGAGGGTGTGGGTGGGATTAGTGCCACAGGATGGGGAAAGAAAAAAGTTTCTGAAAAGAATAGAGAATGTGACTGCAAAACTTGCTGAAGCTCCACTGCAAGGGTTGGTTTCCTCCAGCGTAGTTTAGTTAGAGAATTTAAGGTACATCTGAAGGTGCCACTTGAACAGCACAGAATGGGTAAGCAAACCTCTACTGGTATCTGCTTCTCCAGGAGAAACTGTGATACTGAAACTCTGGGTTTATGTACACTATTTGGGCTACAGTTTTGATACAAAACAGACTCAAGAGTAGTTGATTGAGCACACGTAAATGTAGAATTTGAGTGCTAGACAGTAAATGTTTCAGATGATTAACTTCATTTTTAGACACCCCTCTCAGTTGTAAGGAGTAGAAGGGCAGGACCTTCAGTTGTGTTCCCTGCCTGCCTTTTTCAAACGGAACATTTTATCTCGTGTCCAGAACGTGGGTATCTACCATCAGGCTTTTGCAGAAATGTAGCGTAATTTTTTCTGAGACAGATTCCTTGCAGCTCCCGTTTCTATCAGTGACAGCTGGCAAAGGATCCCCTCTGAAATTCAGGTCGTTTGATATGAGTGGCAAAATAAGGTGTTAAGAGTTGGGTGTCTGGGCTTGCATAGTTTAAGCTTCAGATAAAGTTTTATTCTAAAAAATACCCATCACGGGACTGTTTTGGAAGCACTGCACAAGTCGTTACCTGGACAGATGGGAATGTAAAAAAATGAAGTGGAGTTGTAAATCCATATAAACAGCATTAGGTTTAAGTAACACTGTTAAACTAAAAATACCAGCAGCACTTGGCTGAGCTGAAGGTTTGTTACCATTACTCTAAGTTGCAGTGACATTTTTAGCTGAGGTTACCTGGTTGCATTTCAACTTTATTAAACAATCTGGAGCTCGACTGTTCCCTGGAGAGTTGGATGCAGCACTGATCTTCTGTTAAACTGTCTTTAACTTTATTGGAAACCGCCCAGCTAGGGCAGCACTGAGGGGGTTTGTATTCATGAACTGCCCTAGACTGACATAGTCTCCGACTTCTCCTTTTGTGGAAAAGACTGTTTGTTCCAGTGGGGGTTTTTGGAAGGAGGCAGCTATATTAGAGCACGGCATCTAACTCTTGACACTTGTTATTATTGTGCATTAGAAGCTCACAATAAAAGGTTAACTTCCATAGTCTCAAGGTGTAAAGAATTAGACGTGCGGCTCCAATTACCTCGTGTTCTCCGCGGTAATATTGAGGTTGTGCCACCTGTTATTGGTAGGAGCCATGTGCAGATGGTTTTTGCTGTTGACTACCATCATCTTATTTTGGGAAGTCTTACGTGTTGTGTTTTTCACTGTCAGGTTATGAATGCAGCAACAGAGCACCCGATAGTGTAGTGTCTGTCTCGTATGTCTCACGAAAGCAGCTTGTGAATGGTCTTTTCTTAGGTGTTTGCAGACAGCTGTCTCCTGAAAGTGTTGGGTAAGACTGTGCCTTTGGAAAAAGTGAGTATACTTAATGAAGGAACCTAAGTCAGTGTAGGAAACGGGGTTGTTAAATACATCTACATCTAAAGGTGGCATTAAAAATATCTCCGTGGTCTGTGACACTTGCTGGGTAGGACGTGTGGAATTAAGAGAAAAGAGGTACATTGTGGGTATGTGAATGCTCTGATTTTTAGTACTATTATAGTAATAGATGTATTGCTTCTAGAAATGTAACTTGCATAATTTAGGACTTAGTTTTATTTCCTCTCAGCATGCCATCGTGTCCTATCCCTATGTTGAGTAATTGGTACTTTGGTGGTGGGGTTTTTGCATGGAAATATTTTGTCTTCCAGACTCATAGTAAACACTGACAGTATCTTTGATTTATACTCTGCTCACTTCAGTAGTACTTTCATGTGCCTGGATCTAAATGTATAATGAACTTATTTTTACAAAGCTTTGCAGATCAGTTTAAATGTCCAGCATCAGTCATTTTAATATGTCCTGGGGAAGGAGTGGAAGTAATTACCTTTCCTGTAATTCCATGACCTGTTTTGTCACTTCTGCATGCAAACAGCAATATTAAGTGGTCCCAAGCACTAATAACTTGTTTTTGAAATATGGACTAGCAGGATCAGCTTATCATCTACTGTTAAATGATATACTGACAGTACGTTTTAAAGGGCTTGGTAATAGTGGTTGACAAGTCTTCTTCTCAACCTTCCCTTCACCTTCACTAGGAGTCCTGTCATTTCTGCATTTTATGGTGGAGATGTATGTGTGGGATTTTCCTATTCTTGAGCTCTGCCTGAAGTACACACTTGCTCAAGGAAGGTACCAGTGACTACTGCCTGAATGCTCTTGGAAGCAAGTGTATTCGTGAGAAGTTGGTCTAAGTTTCATTGCTCTGCTTGTCGTCTTTACTCGTGATACAGTGAGACCTATTTGCTTGGAGTAGAGGCTCTCTCTGTCCTGTGAAACTGCAAACCAGCAACTCTGCAAGGTTAAATTAATTCATCGCTCTTTGTTACATCAGAGCTTAGAGCAAGAAGTCTGCTCTATGCAGCCCTGTCACCAGAGAGGTGGTTGCATTTCATTGACTTCTGAAATCTGTAACCTGTTTCATGCACTTAGTGAGGTACAGTGATATATGAAATATCTCTGGAGTGCTAATATGGTCTACACATTAATTTCTGTTAATACTGGTATTCTCATAACAGAATGGCCAGTAAATTTTATGATTATGAAAGTGCTTGACTGACTACAATCTCTTTATATTCTAGCCTATTACACATAGTCAGTTCACATTTATTGCATAAATAAAATTTGCTGTTAAAACAGTAATTGAAAGTTTTACGTGGCTGTGGGCTGTGTTATTTCCTTTCATTCATCCTAGCAAGCAACTAGAGCAGGAGTGTAACTCGCTGAGATTATACTGGTGTCCCAGTGAGAAGTGCTTTTGCAGTCAGGGGCATCCTCAGTGGCAGCAGCTGGAAGGTGAGCGGAGTTGTGTGAAGCTGCTCTGGCTGGGAATTGTGTGGCCTGGCAGTGCAGCAGGATCCCAGCCCACTTCCTTCGGACCCTCCCTCCTCCTCCCTGCCCTGCTGCCCAGAAATTTTAAGGAGCTGGATCAAAGGGCACAAAATCAGTAGTTACAAATGAATTCTGGGGGAAAACCGTTGATTGGTTTCTTTGCAGAATCTTGATTTATTTTTTTTTTTTCTTCCTGGTTCTGTAATTCAGAAGAGCTGAGGAGTGTTAAGAATGTCACTCCAGGTTGTAAATATCGTACTGCAGAGACTGGTTCCAGTTGGCAAGGGAAAAACTTGGAAGGAAACTAACTGATGTGCCTACAAGTGTTAGAGCATTCGTTAAAGCATCACGAAAAAAGAAAGTTACTGTGAACACTTGTTAATGTAAAATAGGGAAGTTTAAAGCCCATACTAGGCAGGTTACAGCATTATACCAACGTTCTTCTGCCATATAATTGAAGTGTGCTTGTTTTATTAAAACACACATGAGGATGATAGCTGGAGTAGGTCTTCTGCCAAATTCACATTGGTAGCACCAGTGCTCTCTGGGTCACACTCGACAATTATTTCTTAGATTCTTTGATTTCTTTTTTCCGCTCAAATGTACCCAGAATCTATAATGAAATGTGAAGAGAAACGTCACCTAATTTCTGGGGTTAGACACAATTGTCAAGTGAAGTCACTAGGCTGTTTCATTGTTGACTAGGATTAAAATTAGGACTGTTTCCATGTGATTTAAGGAGTGATTTTTCTTTTGATGAATGAATTAATGGAGATGTAGAACTTTTAAAGAGAGCACTGGATTAAGCTCTCAAGTGTTCTGTTTTATTTTGGCTGACAGAAGGCTTGACAAACGTTTGGCCATGTCAGTGTTGCTTCTGCCTGGCTTGTGATATCAGGGTAAGGAAAAAGCCTTGCTATAAATACAGTGAAGCAGCGTTCACATACAGCATCATGTCTTCTGGCTTTGAGGTGGTGAATGGCTCTTTCTGTGCTCCATAGCAACTCACGTGGGAGCCAGGTCATGGTCTGTTCTCTGCAGCTTGAGTTTTGACGAACGACTTCTTTGTTCAGCAAGATACTTCACTTCTTAAACACTTTGCTAGAAAGTTGCTTTATGCTTGTAAACCCCGAAAGCAGGGACAGCTTTTCAGGAAGCTCATGTGCAAGTATAAACAGGCTGTCATCAAACTTTTCACCTTTACAGATTGTGAACAAGTTTGAGCAGGCTTTGTCTGGCAAGCAGATTCTGACTGTGGGAAAATCTTAGGTGAAGAATTAAGTTTAGTCCAAAGTTTAACTGTAGTATTCCTGTTCAATTCCTGCTTTGCTGTGCTGTCCTATGAGCATGTGAGTGGTGATGACTTTTTTTTTATTATTTTTTTTTTATATGAGTAAGGTAGACTGGCTGCTGTATCAAACTGCTTGAAATATGCTGCTGGAACTGCTCTTAATAATATTCACCACTGTTGGTTACAGATCATTTCTCTGGCTTACAAGCATTGTAAAATTGATCGTAATGTGAGCTTGTTTTCCTTTTGTGGGACAGTAATGGTGCTTAATTTAGAACAAATTATAATATGCTATTGTAGGCAGAGAAAACTTAGGCAGTGAACTGTTGTAATCATTGATGTTAACTTTAGGTCTACTTCTTTTTTAGGAAGATTAGATTATTAGATCTCATTTTCTAGTAGCCAGGTTTTCCCATTATTTAGGTGAAATCATGCATTTAATTTCTTCCTATCTTTTTATTGTGGAAGTAAATGTAAGGTGTATAGGATTTTGAGAGTCCTTAAGCTATTACATTTCAATGATGTTTTTACTGACCAACCCTTTTTTTTCCTCCTCTCTTTTCATTCAATGCAGTTACAGACATAGAGCTAAAGCGACTGAAAGATGCTTTCAAGAGAACTTGTGGACTCTCGTATTATATGACTCAACAGTGCTTCATCAGGGAAGTTCTTGGTGATGGAGTCCCTCCAAAAGTGGCTGAGGTAATCTCTGAACTTCCTGTGTTTCTGGGGAGGGAGAGGTGGTTGATAATGTACACCTAGAGATGCGCACACCCAAGTATGCCTGTGCAGATACACGAGCTGATTTAATTTCTTCCATTTTTCATACAATATTACAATGCACGCTCTCTATCTGAAGATAATGCCCCAGACTCAGATGATGGGTTGTCAGTGATGTGTGCTTGACTGAGCTACTGATTCCAGCCCAGCTAATGGGTGGGTGGATGACTTGGGCATAAACCTGAATATCCAGATCTAGAGTTGAGGGAGCAAAAGGTTGGGAAGTTTTAACACCATATGCAGCCAGAGGATTTTATGTACTCTGGAGATGTACTTGCTTTTGGTTTCTCTGAGATTCCACTGGCTTTTACTTTGTTTTCAAAAGTGCAGATTAATCTTTACAAGCTCTTAAAAATAGCATTATGTATAATAAATGTATAAATTAACTGCAAAATAGACAGAATCAAAATATGCTCCCTGGGTATAAATGTTGTGTGTATGTATCTAAAAGAATAGTAATACCAGCCTGTACGTGTGCATGCTAAAACAAGTGTTGTCTTGTTGCCCTTGTCTTGAGAGAGGAGTTAAAATATTGTTGGTAGAGAAGAATTAAAATATTGTTGGTAGAGAAGAATAAGAGTAGCCAGAGCCTTCAAGTGATATCTTGCTCCATGTCACTTCTGATCACAGCTGCTATTTCTGGTATCTGCAGTGTTATTGACCTCACAGGCAGCGTACAACTCTTCCTGGTTTATTTAGATGATGTGAGTAGTGAAGTGTGCATTGCAAAAGGTATAACATTGTGGTAGACTGTTACTTTCTTTCCAAGCTTAATCTTTTCTCTTTTTTTTTCTGCTTTTCCTGAGTGTTGATAAAGAGGATGATGTTACTTGCCTCTGGAATATAGCTGAGAGTTTGATTTTCATGTGGGTATTCAAGCGCTTAACAGGAAAAATTGCAATGTGTGTCAGCACTATCACATCAAAAGCAAGTGTATGATTTGCCCGTAGCTTAAAGCATGTCTTTGGTATGTGTTGTCTGGAGGCTTTAGCTGTTAGTAGCCTCTAAGTGTAAACAGAAAATGTATCCTTCACTGTATACGATTGGTTTGAAACAATACGGACATTCTCCATAAACCCCCTTTTCTGTGTTTGCATTGTGAACAGTCAATGTGTTTTGTTGGAATAATATATAAATGGAATATTTGACATTCAGCTGATATCCTAACTGAGGTGTACAAAGTTCAGTAGCAGTCAGTGGAAAAACTCAGAAATGGGAATGGATTAGAAATATGCTTTCAGATGGCTGAAGGGAGGAGACAGCTTTATTCAAGGTAATTTATAAAATAGATGTTTTTAAAGAAGTCTAAAAGCACAGAAAGGTTAAATTTGAGTGACAGAGAATAAAGTGTAAAGAAAAGTTCATATTATTAAAATTAGTGGAAGAAAAATAGTGATTTCCCATTTGTTTATTGAAATATGTGTTTGTCTTGAAAACCCTGTTCATCTGAAAGTTAAGAATTCCCTTATTTTGTGCTCTGTAGGTTTTTTGATCAAAAATAGTTACATTAATACTTAAACTATAATGTTCATCAGAGCTCTCTGTATATTTAAAAACAAAAAGGAATGATTTTGATGTAATATAAAGGTAAATTGCTTACATGTGCAGTGTAGCATTGAAGGCGTCTGGTGAAATCAGTCTGGCCGTAGAAAGTGTGGAGTTCAGGTCTTTGCCATGGCATTGCCCATGAAGCATATACTGTCATTGTGTCCAAATACAGCACAAATTTAGCTTTAGTAGTTTAGCTCTTCAAGCATTTGCAGATGGATTAAACTTTAGTAGCAGAAGAGGTTGATCTGAGCACCCTGTGGGCAGTTAATGTGTTAGAGTAGCACTCTGTCCTACAGAGGAATGAAACTGCAGGGTCTGTGTAATGTTTTCTGTAGAACTAGATCCTTCTGGAGTATTGGCTTCATTTACATTTACTTGCCTTCAGACATCTTTTAATAGTTTTAAGTGGATAGCAATGAAAAGTGACAGCTCCGTGGGTGGACGAGGAGAGGATTTTATGAAGGTAACACGTAGAAGGTAAACAAATTCTGTTACATTTTGCTTAATCAGTGGAAAAGCCACAAATTCTTTTGAAGTACTTCACTGTGTTCTTGGCTTACAGTTAGAGTAACAAATACTGACCATGGTCGGGTCTCTGGTAAACAGTTTCCCTGCTCACAGACCTGCCTTGGTAAGATGGTGACTCTTTTCAGTCTTGGTTTGGGAGACGTGGCACTCCCTTTTCGTGGAGAGGTTTCAGACTGTTGAGCATGGCCTTCCTCCTTATTCCACTTCATCGTCAGGTTGTGCTGACTCCTTTGGACTGCGCTCGATTACACAGAATGTCCTGCGTGCTTGTGATAGTTTATGGAAGTTCTCTAACATTCAAAATGACATTTATGTAGATATTTTGTACCAGTTTCACAGTCAGCTTAATCCTAGCCACTTCCTCTCACCCTGAGGTCACCCGCTTTAAGCTGGATTAGTGAAACCTGATAACAAAAATGGTTAATTTTAATCCAAGTTGATTCCCTGATTTCATTCACAGTCTTGCTACATGACTGCTTGTTTTGGCATGGATGTAGGAAGTGGAGTGTGGGTGGGAATGAGTTGTTGGGGGGCCAGGGAACATCTAGGGCTGGTTTAAACCAGCAATAAACTATGGTGTTGAGAGAGACAGAAGATGGAAAGTACTTAAACCTCCTCCCAAAAAAAACCCCCGAAACCTTTAAGCCGTACGTGTCTGTGAAGAGACAGGCAAAATTGTAATCACACTTCAATGGAGTTTTCATTTAGCTTTTGAAAGCGGGTTGAGAGTTTTCCCCATGTTTTTTCCAGAGATGGATTTATTATGCTGGAGTGTTCACTGGATGCATCCAGTAGGGTTATGGTTATGGTCCTGATTCTGCTGTTCGTGGGGATTCCTCAGAGAGTGGTAGATTTTGTTCTGTAACAACTTTCATACTTCAAAACTGGAGTCCTAATTTAATGTGAGAATTTGTACACCCCTATGGTGGTTTTGTTTTGTGATGGTTTAAAAGTAGCTTGTCTTGCTGTGTTTAGCTTGTTGGGTGGATTCACAGGATGA
Source organism: Actenoides hombroni (assembly GCA_024336885.1). NCBI lineage: Eukaryota > Metazoa > Chordata > Aves > Coraciiformes > Alcedinidae > Actenoides > Actenoides hombroni. The sequence continues at coordinate 50,259,294 of WUAM01000287.1, forward strand.
CACAGGCTGAAGATAACGTTGGTGACATGTGTTTCTTCCAGAACTGTTGCTAGTCTAGAGGATGAGTGTCACTCCAATTGCACATACCAGCTCTTGCTGTTTTCTGATCATCTGGGAGTGTAGCTGTTTCCTGATGGTTATGGTGGAAGTTTTAAAAAATGTTGAAGTGTTTTCATTCTGTAAAATGGTGGATTTTTGTCTGTGGGCCCCAAGGTGTTGTGGCTTCTTTGGCAGGCTTGCAGAAAAAGGCTAAAATTCATTATGCAAACATTTGTAGTTTCAAAGCAAAGAAAAAACAAACCCCAAACCCAAACAGAGCTTAGAAGGTTAAAAAGAGTTACAAATGTTGCTTTAGCTGCTTAGATTTGTGTCTGGTTGTAGTTCATATGTTTAAAAACAAACAAAAGGTAGGGAAAGGGGTAGAGGTGCCGCAGTTAAGATCTGTGGGTTTCATCCCATGGTTTGCTAACGTTGCTTTGTGGGTAACACACAAACCAGAATCTCTCCAGGATAGTTCTGAAGCTCTGCTAATCTTGGAATTGTGCTGCTGCTGTTGAGCTAGACTCTCATACAAAGAATATACTCAAGGCTTTACTGGAGAAAAATGAAAAAGCAGCACGTAACTGCTTGTACATGCTTTGGTTTGAGTATTGTTTATTTAGAATATAATTCAGATGCAAGTAAGGAAAGTACAATTTAAAACGTGCACAACACTTAATAGAAGTTGATCTCTGTTCATTTCTATTTCCCTTGGAAAAAGTTACATTTTAAACAAGTTCAGCAAAGAAGTCTGCAATCCAAACCAGGAGCAGTGACAAATCACTTTGTTCTGGTCTTTCACAGCAGATAGTTCCCCATCAGCTAGACTTAATACTTTCTCTTCGTGGTTAGATGCTCAGTGTGATACCTGTAAGAAAATCAAATTATAAGACATAGATGCTGAAATAATTCCTCTATGTAAGAATAATTCAGAAGTTCTGACTGGTTTGAATTCCAGTGCCTAATGCAGATTTCTGTTTTGTGGTACTGAAGAACTACTGGGGCTTGGAGGAGTAGATTTGGGATTACAGGAGGAGCTGATGTTTGAAGAGCAGCTCAGTTTTTTGCTTGTGCTCGGTAGTATGTGGCAAGGTGAAGTAAGATATTGGAATAAGTGAGTTGGTAATTCTCGTTTACTAAAAGTAGTTGCTGTTTGTCCTAAAATGACTTCCTTCTTTCATATCTCATCCATCAGTGTTGAATCACTGCTGAGATGCTGTTGGGTAAGTTAACCTGCATAGTGCCAACTTCTCACGCGGAAAGTAAATGCTTCAGCCCTTCCATTGGCTGCCTTGCTCCTGGGGGCTGCTCCCCGGATCTCCAAGCAACTTCTGAGTGGAAGGCATGATTTCCAGTGCTTTCTGTTGGGAGAAAGATTTAAATACTATTTTTAGAGTGGCGTACTAAACCGAAGTGGTCATCCTAGCAACACTTGCAGTGTTAGGATAGTTAAGGTGCAGTTTATGGAAAAATGTGAGGTTTTTTCCTCTGTGTCATAGCTTTACAAAGCAGTATTTTTTGATGGCTTACTGGAAACACATCTCCTGTGATGGGGCAATGAAACGCTTCATGCTCCAACAACCTCTTGATGGCTTTGAGACTACCAAAGCCTACTCTGGAGAAGATTTCATCTTCATTACCTTGATAAAGAAGTCTGTGGTAATAGCACCAGTGAGCAAGCAAGAAGCTGTCTTCATTGGAGGATTCAAATGTTTTTTTCTGCCTTACTGGTCATGAAAAGTATCTGCACTTCACTAACTAAAAGACCATGGAAAGGGTATTTTATAGATGCTGCAAGAGCTACAGAAGTGTAACAATATTTGAAGTGTGTTTAGCTGAATGTGTGGTAACTGCCCTAAAACCCACATAGGACAGAGCCTCAGAATGCATTGCTGCTTTTAGATCTGGCATCTCTGTTCTCCCTCTTAACTTTTTGCTTAATTTCTCTGGTTTGTTTTTCTAGGTTATCTACTGTTCGTTTGGAGGTATATCCAAAGGGCTGCACTTCAACAACTTGATAGTCGGATTAGTTCTACTTACAAGAGGCAGAGAGGAAGAGAAGACAAAATGTAAGTAATGTAACTGACAGCAGGATAGTGGTAAAGCAAACAAACCATCACATACTGAGTCCCTATTTTTCTGTGTAACCAGGGCATGCATTTTCCAATAAAAGCAATATTTCATAAACATTTTTAGCTGTGTATTTTGAAATACAATCCGTTTTAGTTTTCTGAACTCATTAAAATGAAATATTTCCTCAGTCATCATGCATGTAAATGTGTGGATGCTACAGAAAGACTGCTGATCACTGTATGTGGGCAGGGAAGGGAGGATGGCATTGATATTTTTCAAAACAAATGAAAGCATCTGCCTACTGACTTCTGTTGTTTTATTTTCCTCGTTAATCTGTCTTGATAGTATTTATTTTCCTATGGAGTAGTGGACAATGGTAAAAGGAAAAGGTGATATTTTTGACCTAAACCTTGAGCTATATTGAAATAGAACCAGTCTAAATTTTTTGTCCTTTAGTTGTTGCACAGTTTTGGACATTCTCAGCAAGTTATAAACTTAATATTGGAAAAATGTAACCACTGTAGTTGCTTAAACATTTTTCTACCTTCTCAGACATTTTCAGTCTCTTCTCTAATGAGTCTGGGAGTTATGTTGTCCGTGACGAGATGGAGAAGATGCTGCATATGGTTGATGGGAAAGTCCCAGAGTCACTCAAGAAATGTTTCTCTGAGGTATTTCATTCAGGTTTTATCCTATTACATTTACAAATAAGTGAAAATGACAATGGGTAGTTTGTTTTTCTCTGTCGTATACATGCTTGTGCATGTATGGGAACAAATGGACCTTATTCAAATTGGGTAGAAGTTTATAGGTTCTGATGTTGTAATATTACATGTAATTTCTATTGATGTGAATAGCAGCTTGGTATATAAATACAGGCATTCTCCATGCTGCTTTACTTACTGTGGTGGTTTGAAAGACCCCGTTCCCCAAGGCTAATCATGGTAATAAGTAAATTTAAATACTACTACTGGTAGTGGGATTTTATTGGTGTGAACATTTTATCGTGATTAGGAAAGAAATCTAGAACACAGATCTGAAAGGGAAAAGAAAATCTGCATCCTGGATTTAAAAATGCCTGCCAGCAATGGTTGCTTCAACGTAATAGTTTTATAGTATTACTTTTGTCTCAGTGTGTCTGCCAGGAGCTACAGCACTGATTTATGCTTGAAGTTGTTTGACAGATGCGATGTTTATGAAGTTTGCTGAAGTCCTTCTCTAAACCAGGCTATTGTTAGTTTTAAATATTCACAGATACTTCTTTGGCACTGGTGATCCTGATGAATTGTCAGGTTTTTGTGCTTTGGTTGCTTCCTGTTTTATCAGGGGACTATAGATGAGCAAAGTCTAGTCATCGTTATACATTCCACTGAAAAACTGATTGACTAGAAGCTTTATTTGTGGAGATGAGATTACTTAATTACCTTGAATTTTATTGTACTGTACTGAAGGTAGCTGGTTATGAGCATTGGCCAAGGCAGACTCATTTAACCTGGCAGTGGTACCATGTTGGCTTTGTAGACAATGATTACATTCTTCGTTCTTGGCTGGAATCATAAATCATATGTATACTGCAGTCCAGTTTCTTGAGCTGACCCACTTCAGTATTTTCTATTTATACTTTCCATCAGTATGGTGTGATGAATTATACCCTAATAGTTAATTGCACACCATCCAAGAAATCCAGAAATACTTCATGAAGACTCACAGGAAGAGGAGCATTACTCTGGCTTCATACCATTTTACTGTTCAAGAAAATGCTGTATATTGATTTTTCTTTTAAAATGAAAATAGTCTAATAACCCACTCAGCAGGATTTACTGGCCTGTTAATCATACTAGGTCATTGCTGGAGAGTGAGAAAGTTGAATGTTCCTGCTGTGGGCCTTCCTTCCTGCAGTATGGTGGATGAGTTTATGCTTTCAAGGATGATGTTTATAGGTATTTCTGGTCTTCCCTTCAGAATTATTGCATGTACTCATCTAGAAATACGAGCTTCAAAATACAACTGGGTTTTCCTCACTATTGTTTCTAAAGTATAGGAAACAAATTCCTGTATTGTGCTAGTTGCTCAAATTCTGTCGTGGCTCATCTCTAAACATTATTTGCTTCAAATGCTTCCCCCCTCCCCCCGTCCAAAGCTTTCCTGTCTCTTTTCTTCCTTGTCCTTCCTCTAATCAATTGGAAGAACACAGAGTCATAGTGAAACATGACACAGCTCTTCCTCTGCTAATAAAAAGCGGTGAAGAAAGTAGTGTGGAAAAGGTAGTAAGAAAATCATCTTGTCTTTGATCCAAACTGTTAGAGAAATTAAAAAATAACAATAAAAAATTGTGGGCTACTTTTTTTTTCTCTGTTAATTTGTCAGTAGAGTTGGGTTTTTTTGTGCTTAAAAAAGTGCTTCCATAATGGGTTAAATCCTGCAAAGTCCCCGTTGTTGAGTTACCCTTTTCCTGACTGTCATTCATTCTTCTACCTTTGCGCTGGCTCAGGTATTTGTATGATGCCTTGATGAACTGGACTGGGAAACTGATCTGGCTGAGGAGTAAAGCCCTTCTGCTGTAGCCTCTAATCCTGTAGGTTATTTTTCAGCTAGATCTATTTTGCCGCATGACTGCACTAATGTGATTGCTGTCACAAAAGAGAAGGGATGAAGGATCAGAAACAGTGTTGGTAAGCGGAAGGTTAGGACCATGCTGTCAGTCAGTAGCATGGATATGTACAGATTAAAGTGGTGATGGAATAGAAATGTAGCATCTTGACTTCCTTGAATGATAACCCTGTGGAGGTCTGCGATGGCAGCCCTAAGTATCGGGGTATGGCTGCATGTATTTGCTGGATGTAACACTCTTTAGCCTAGGAAAATGAGCCATGAAAAGAATGAGTATCTGGAACCTGAAATAATCCATTACAATTGGAATATGAAGCAAATGTTTTAGCAGTGGTGGTGATCAACCATTTGAGCAACTTGGCAAAGGAGGTAGTGGATTTTCAGTTCTCTGCAGTTGCAGGTAGTCTGTGGCCAAATGCAAATTGTTGGATTCTGTAGAGGTGTAATTCCGTGAAGTTTAATGGTCTGTGTTATTAGGGAAGTTTAAATAACCAATGATTTGAAACCTTTCTCACTTTGCAGGTCCCTGTTTATTTCCCATGGAGATTAGGATCTCCATATAATGAGTTTGTCTACTGATAATAGGTTTGCTTTTATTTTAGTTAGTTTTGGAGGTCCTGTAGAAATTAGTCTGCTGATCCCTAGGGTTTCATGGCCATAGCTCAGCAACCATTCAAATAAATGGGTTAAACAGCTTCTGCAGCATTTAAAATATAAGAATCTATAATTTTCACATGTCCCTGAACAGGCAGTTTCATGAGACATCCAGCAAGAGAGGCTGGGTTAGGAGATACTGGCAATGTCATGTTTCCTATGTGGGTTTTGGTCAACAGAGGCAAAGAATTGACATGCAATGGCAGGGATTAATCATACTGTTAGTTATTCACAAGTCTGATTTTTCTGTGTTAAGTGTTTGTATACTTGTGCAGATATAACAGAATGTTTATGAGTTTATAGCACCTGTTACTTGGCTCATAAGAGCTTTTTATCTGTCGTAATGAATTCAAATTCATAGGCATAACCTCTGTTATTTTGAGCTGTAAATAACCGTTTTCCTTCTAATCCGTTTAACCTGAGGTTCAGAGTAAATGACTTTCCAAAGGCCACATTGAGTAGGTGGTTGAAAGGCAGAGAGAGATGAGGAGTCTGATTTCCTTCCCAGTGCTGTATTTCAGAATGAAATGGGAAAATAGGCAGGGCTCCAAAGTATAAAAAATATTTTAGTACTTATTTTTATTGGAGAATGTCCTAATTCTTGTTCATACAGCTGGATGGTTCCTGTTTACTGGTGCTGAGAAAGCAGAGAAAAACAGCTCACGTTTTCTTCCTTTTCTTACAGGGTGAAAAGGTAAACTATGAGAAGTTCAGGGTTTGGCTGTTGCACAACAAAGATGCTTTCACGTTTTCCCGTTGGCTGCTGTCTGGAGGTGTGTATGTGACACTCACTGATGACAGTGATACTCCCACCTTCTATCAAACTCTGGCTGGAGTCACACACTGTAAGTAAAGGGTGCTTGTTATTATGAGCATTTTTAAAACTGTTTCAGAGTTCACAGACATAAACCGTTGCCTTGCTGCAGTTGTTCATTGTATCTCACTCCTCTGATGAGCCGCACACAGTTCTGGTCAGCGAGATAAATTTCTTCTCCGTGCTGACTGGTTCTCTGCTTTTTGTGCTGTGATGTAAAATATTGTTAAGTACAAGGACATTGTGGGTTGTTATTTTAAAGAGATAACAATACTGACATTGCAACACTTGTTGTGGCAGAAGTTTGCTATCGAGCACATTAAAAAAAAATAAAAAGGAAATTATCTTCTCTTTGACAAATACATTTCTCTGAAGGGACTTGACATTAATACTGGTTTTATATTTGGTCTTTCAGCTGTACTGGATCTTAAAAGTATTGAGACAGTTCTGAAAATAATGCTTGTTTCAAAAATAAATATTACCTTTTAATTTGCTTTCTGCAATAAAATAAGTAATATTCTTGACATGTAACTCTAGTCAAGAAACTAAATTAACTAAAGAGAAGCCTCCTCAGGATTTGCATTTAGGAATAATCTCCAAAGAACAAGTGCTTCCTTATGTCTATATTAATGTAAAAGGAGGAGCAGCTGTTTTCTAAATTAAATGCATAAACAAAAGGCTGATAAATTGTACTTGATGTGCAAGTAAGCATACATTACAGTAAAGCATCTGAGGGGCTTTGCTCTCCCTTGATGAAGGGTGTTTGTGATTGAAACGTCCGTGATTTGAGCTGTCTGGTTGGGGTTTCTCTAGTTTCATAGATTTTCTTTATTGGTGTCAGCGTGGTATTTAATCTTTTTAACGGTGGGTTGCTTGAATAAAAACAACATACAGTTTTTTTCCTCTTGGTTTTAAATACTAGCATTAAAATTCTGTTCTGATCATCTGAAATGAAAATGAATAATAAAATGAGAAACTTATAGGCAGGTAATTTATTTGCTTTATGTGAGAGACTGCAGTAGACATTGAGGTTTCAGAAGACCACTAAATACTCTGAGGTCTAATGGACGAGAGAGAGAGGTATGCTAAAAAAAAACCCCAAACCACCAAAATCCTCTTGGAATTTTCTAGACTTGAGCCCTGGCAAGAATCTCTCAAGCTGTATCAAATGGAGGTCTGCCACACCTCCAGCCTTGTCAGGTCGTCTTTGTCTGAAGTGTTCAAAGAAAGCTTTACCTCAGGCCTCTGGATGTTACCTCAGAGCTTACTTTGATTTATTTTTTTTTCTATTTTTTTTTTTCTTTTTCATGCTTTGAAATTGAAACTTTTTCTGAGCAGTTTTTGTCATGCTTTTTGCAGAAAGTTTATATTGAAACTGAGGTCTATAATCATCATAGTAATAAAAGTTAGTATTTTAATAGATTTTATTTCATATTTAATATTGGTTACACTTCTGGTTTTGATCTATGTGTCCCAGTTACCATCTGCAGCCAGGCCCTCAACTGTATCCCCAGCTATATGGAGATGTGCAAAAGAAATGATTCAAGAAAGAAATGGTCTTCAGACTGAAGGTAGCTGGCTGGCCACTGCCTCAGAAGGCCCCCCAGCAGACAGGGCCAAGGGGAGTCCCCACCTGTCCCAGGGGAGCAGGCAGGTGAGGGATGAGGGCTCCAACACCAGCGCCCAACCTCAGCTGCTCCCTTGGGAACGCGGCCGCCGGGGCCAGATGCTGCTGGCCCAGCCGCGGCTGGATCCTCCGGCAAGCAGGAACAGGCCCCCCGCCGCTCCCTGCCCAGGTACACCCACATTCCCCAGCCATGAGCGCAGCCTCCCCTCGCCTGGGAACCTCCCGCCACCCACCTGGCACCCGGCCCCCAGCCCCAGCACCCTGCCCGCAGCAGGGCCCCCCAGGCGCAGCGTGCCGCAGGGCAGCGCGGCAGCAGCGGTGCCCCGGCCCTGGGCCTCGGCCACCCACACGGATCCTCCAGAACCTTCCCCAGGAACACGGCGAGCCCCAGGGACAAGAGGATGGGCCGAAACCAGCCCCGGAGCCCAGGCTGGCAGCAGTGCCGGTCCCAGGAGCCCAGCCATCCTGAGCAGCGTCCAGGGCACAGAGCTCCTCTAGGCAGCTGCTGCCTGGGGAGCACCCGGGTCCCTCTGGGAGCTCCAGCCCCAGCCCTTCCCTCCAGCCGAGCCAGGGAGCTGCTTCCACAGCTCCGGCGCAGAGCGATGGAAACCCGGAGCAGCTCGCAGGCGCCAGATCACGGCCGCCCTGCCTCCCCGCGAGCCACAGGATCCCGCCCAGCCCCCGGCTCTGCGCAGGCCAGGCCAGTGTTCAATGCCTTAAAAAGCCTGCGGACGCTGGTCTGGCCGCCCAGGCCCTGCCAGGCCACCCGCACGCTCACTTCAGCGGGGCCGGGGAACAGGGTGGGCACCGAGATGTGGGCAGAGGCCCCTGCAGGGACCCCCTGCATCCTGGGCAGCCCTGGCACCCGAGAACAGTCCAAAGCAGAGAGGCCAAACACCAGAAAGTCCATCACCTGATGGCTGCTTCAGCTGCCCGTCCCCATTGCACACCCGGTGCCCACAGGTGTCTTGTCCTCCCTCCCCAGTCAATCCTGACTTTTGTCCCTCTGTCCCGTCACTCAGGAGGCTACAACAGTTCCCTGCAGGTTCCCTGTGCCCAGTGAGCTCCACCACGCTCACCAACACTCGGCCTCCGCTTGGCAGACCCCAGCAAGCATCGCCCAGGCAGGGCCAGGCACTAGAGAAGTGCCAGCATGTTCCTGTGCTCCCCTTGTGCTGCTCCGTGCCCCTGCTCTGGCAAACTCCCAAAGGGTTCAGCACTCGCTCTGGAGCCTACGAACGGGACCTGTCTCCCCTCCCACAGATTTTCAGTTCACTCTGCTGCCCTGACACCGCTGCACAAGGCTCAGCTCTCGCTGCCCTTGCTGGGACACCAGCGGGATACACGCGCTCGGCTCCCAGCCAGCATGGGAACCAGGACCCCCCCAGCACCTCCTCCGAGCCAGCCACGCTACGGCTCTTTCAGCACCCACAGTGCCCACGACCTCCGGGTGCTGGAGTGCAGAACAGCCCCGCAAACACCTGCACTCCCCCGCTACAGCCGAGCTGCCCTGAGCGTGCACCCCATGGAGTACCGGGACACCACTGGGTGCCTGCACCTGGCCAAGGAGCTCGGCTGGCACAAGCCACGGCCACCTGTCCCCAACGGGCTCTGGCTGGGCCAGCACAGCCCCTGTGCCCACTTACCCAGCGCTCGCAGGGGGCCGCTGCCCAGGAGGACAGGCTCGGCACAGCCATGGGGGTCCTTGGGGCACGTGCCACCAGGGTTGCCGCGCTCTCGCCTTCGGAAGCGGCTCGTGAGGAGTCTCCAGAGTCCCCCGGTGTGGCCGGGGTCGGTGTGCAGCCTGCCCCCAACCCTGGCCAGCTCCGGATAGAGCAGGTCCCGCTTGCTGGGGCAGGTGTGCAGAGAGCTGGCATCCCCCTCGCTCTTGGTGCGGAGGCGCGCGGGGCGCAGCAGACCCCCCGACTCCGAGCGCCGCAGCTCGTGGCCCCGGCGCAGGCGGAAGCTGAAGCTTTTCCGCAAGGAGCTGAAGTTCTTCCTGGGGCCGGGGCTGCTCCGACCGCTGCCCCCAAAGAGGTTCCAGCGGCGGCTGCCCCAGAGGGACCCTCCCCGGAGGAAGCCGGGGCTCTCGGCGGGGCGCGGCTGCCGGGACGCGGGCAGGAAGGTCATGCTGCTGGGGCGCGGGCGCTGCGCCCCGTCGGGCCCGGCGAGCAGGGCTCCGTCGCCCTCGTCCTCCGGGCCGGGCTTGCGGGGCGCGCGCAGCCTGAAGAAGTCGAGGAGGCTGCCGCGGCTGCGGGCGGGGGGCGGCGGGGGCAGCAGGGCCGCGGCCGCCAGCCCGTTCCCCGCCGCGCAGAAGCTCTTGGGCCGCCGGCGCTGCTGCTGGGCGGCCCTGAGCGCGGCCTGGACGGCGGGGACGCCCTGCAGGTCCAGCGACTCGCAGACGCTGACGGCGCGGCGGGGGCTCGGCCGCGGGGGTCCCCGGCCCGCCTCGCTCCAGCGCCAGCCCTC
>WUAM01000287.1:50269679-50328576 GCA_024336885.1 Actenoides hombroni
AGATTTTATTTCGTATTTAATATTGGTCACACTTCTGGTTTTGATCTATGTGTCCCAGTTACCATCTGCAGCCAGGCCCTCAACTGTATCCCCAGCTATTTGGAGATGTGCAAAAGAAATGATTCAAGAAAGAAATGGTCTTCAGACTGAAGAGCATAATATTCTACTTCAGCCAACCTGTACCTGTGCTCTTGTATCAAGAAGAAAGCTTTTCTTTCTTCAACTTATAGGTTAAGAGATTTTTTTTCAGCTTTAAATGAGGAATTGGAGAAATTAAGACAGAAGTGCTGTAATGAAAAACAAAATTAAGGAGGCTGGCTGAGAAGCATATTAGAAAAATAACAAACGGGAACAAAATATTTTTCAGTTCTTGGAAAAGAGTTGTTCAGGTGTTTCCATTTAATTTCCTAAAGAGAGTATTTTCATCTTCTCATCTCAAATTTCTCGACTGCTGTATTAAGAGAATCCCAGTTACTTAATTGATCTCTCCCAAATCAAATTGCCTCAAGTACCTCAGTTTACATTTGAGCCTTTTTGATTACAGGGACCTGTCAACTAACCTCGGTGTCTCTGCTACCATTTCAGCCTCACAATCCATTCTGAGCACACCTTCTGCAGGAGTCTATTCTCTACTTAATGATGATTGTCCCCTCAAACTTCCAGTTACCACTTTGATGCCTTCAGCTGTACTGTCTCAGATTTTGCTAGTGATTCTGCCTCAGTGTAGCCAACACCTTTGAAATGTCATTCTTGTTCAGCTCTCTCCACCTCTTAGAAATACGTATTGTGTAATTCCTTATATTTTAAGGTTGGAAGTTTGAGTAATACTTCTGTATTTGGTTTTAATCTCTCTATGTTCAAGTTGATTTATAATAATTTCATAGCACTCTTGTGTACTGCAGCATCTGATGCTGTAAATGGAATTACAGAAGGAAGTGTTTGGTCTTTCTTTTCTAGGAAGCATGCACATGAGGTTGCTCTTTTCCGTGTGCTGGCTATTTGATCTGTTGGAGAAATTCCCAGATTTTTAAAGCCTCGTGAAATATGTTTGCAGAGTTAGGGTCTCTGTTGGGTATTTCAACACAACCTGTGTCCTCAGGGGGAAAAATGTATCTTCTGAAAAAAAATTTCTTTCATTTCTGCTGCTATCTATTACATCGGACTGCTGAGAAATTCAGTTTTCTAGTAGTTAGTGGTGGTCTCTCTTTCTTTAGTGGCAACTTTTATAAGCCATTGGTCAAGTGTAATAAAGGTAGAACTGAGGGAAAAAGTAAGTTTTCCATGGTTGGGAGTGGAAAGCTGAAATAAAATGAAGTTTTTGAGAGTGTTTGAAGTGAGTATTGAATCTTCAAGTGCATGCCAGGTCTGGGGGTCAGCTTTTCATTGTATTCCAGAAAACTATGTAGCTTAATGTGTATTTGTGAATCAGTAAAATGTTCCAACTGTCTATTGCCCACAGGCTCAGTATACTTATTAGACTTGGAAGGCTCATGTGGCAGTTACATTTGGGCCTCTAGATAAAGTTAAATGTTACTGTATTTTTGATATTTTCCAGTTTAACTGTAATAAGAAAAGCAGAAAGTAGTTGTGCTGAGTTACGATGACAGCAGCCCGGTGTCTTTCAAATGATAGATGTGGAAAACCAGGAGGAATTTAAGATAGTAGGAAGATGAACTGTTGAACTAACCTGCTGGTGAACTAAGCAGTCTCCCCTGAGTCTGGACAAATACTTTATTATGTATCTGATGCTTTCCCTTGTGATTTGAGACCGTGTAGGAATTTCGTACAGCAGATGCAAAAGCAGGGAAAATAAAAGTGCTTGAGCACTTGGAAGTAATTTCAGTACAGTATGAATACTTGGGGCCTTGATGTTTTGTTTTTTAAATTTGATAATTGCAGCCTAATCGGATCAATCTAAAGAATAAGAACTTCAGTATAGAAGTGTTCTTAACAGCTGAATGTGTAAACCAGCAAGAGCTGGTACGGCCGTTCCTTTTCTCTATATAAAGGCTTGGTTTTGATACTCTTACCTGGCAGAACAAGTAACTGATGTTATGTTTAGTAAACCTAGACAAGCACTGTTAGCAGAATAGAGTGGAAGTTTAAAGATTTCTTCTACTGTAAAATAAAGACCAACGGGTGAAACTTGCTGGTGTAGTTAGGAATTCCTTACCTGGCTGCTGGGCTTCGGTTGGCTCGCAGCAGACCCTCTCCGGGCTCCAGCTTCAGACCCTCCTCTCGCAGCAAGGCTCCCTTTAAACATCTTGAATAATACTTCAGAGACATGAAAAATGGCAGTCATAAAAGCAGTGAAAGTTATTAACATTGATTTAGAAACAGACAGCAAGCATTTTCTTGGAGAGCATCAGTGACTTCGTTTAAATTTGCTTAATGAGCCAGGCTATCAGAAAAACAAAGGAAATCTAAGTTTTCATTTGTAAATAACATTTATTTTGGTATGCAGATGACTTTAATTATATTTCTCAACACATAATTAGCAATGAAATTTTAAAGTTACAGGAAGTTGCACACAGTTTCTACTTCTAATCAAATTTTGTTCCATTTCACTTAAATCAGAAATACGAATCTTTTACCAAAATAATTTAATTTTCTCGTGGAGCTTTGTTCTTATAAACCAGTTTCAGGGATAACAGTGTTTCCTACACCTGAGTATTGACCAACTAGAAACTAGCTGGGATTTTTCTCAGCTTCATTCTATGATCAGGTACCTTTCAATTTTAAAAAATTTTTATTTAAACCATCATATTGTTTGTGCTCCTGTAAGCATCAGAATGGAACTGACTCCATCCTACCTGCGAAGCACAGTTATTCCACTACACCTTCTATATGTATTTTAGGCAGTTTGTCTTCATTTTCTGTCAATGTTGCTTGGTTCACATGGTCTCTGCTCTCCTTCCTTCTTATCATTCAGTATAAATGGAAGTCTCTTACATTTCTTCCTGACCTTTTGTTCAAGTGAAATGACCCCAGTTCAGGACTGTCTCAGGTGAGCTGCTCCATCCCCTGTTCCACCTTTGACCTGGGTGGTGCATTGTCATCATACTGACTCCAGGTGAGACCTCATTGGTGTCCTTCATTTGACTGGAAATACTTCTTCTGTTCCTTTTTTATGCCCGAGTCATTTTGGTGTGTCGCAGTGTCACACGGTGGGCTTATATACTCAGGTTTGCAGTCCTTTTCCATGGGGAGAATCCTCTCATTTATCAGAAGGGTTACTGGTTTCAAACTGACAGACCATGTAATTTGTACTTCTTTATCCAATTCTTCTGTCACTGAGTTCTTATTAAACAGCATCCTAATTCTCCTTTGAATTGAAGAGACTCTCTTCTGTCACTGGAAGAATTCATCAAAATGCTCTCACTTTTTCTGACAGCTCCTACGTACTGGGATGCAGTAAGACAGTGTGTAATCAATGTAATAATTATATTTTGGAACATGGAGTTATTGCAAATTTAACATAATAAATGAGAGAAACCTTGGCTAACAGACAGCATGATAGAAATGGGAGAGTGTATTTCTGAAGCAGTATAAAATTGAGACTGAATGTTGTGGAAGTAATGGCTTCTGTCAGAGATGGGTTTATAAACCTGTAGGGCTTTATGGTAAGATGAACATGTGAGTCTGTAAAAAGAAAGTGAAATTAAGTGATCACTCAACTTTGCTCACATTAAAAGGCTGCCTGGATGTTAAATACATGTTCTGTAGCTTGACCACTTCAGTTGTGGTACCCATGAAACACCATCTCTTAATGATGTTTGGAAGGCCACTAGAAGGCAATCCTGAAGATTTTGGATTTATTGAAGGTGCTTTTAGGAGCATATTTAATTCTGTGCTATTTTCTTTAAATGTATGAACACTTTTGCTTTGAGAGGAGATGTGGTGCTTAATACCTCTCCTGTATGAGTGTGCATCTGAAGGCAGTGGCATGCTGTTTTCCATTCAAGAGGTGCCTGGCTGGTCGTGTCTGACACACACAGAGATCTTGGGTCAAGTTATAATATTCCCTTCTCTGTGTCCATTTTTCAATTAGGACCAAAAATGAACAAACAAAAAAGTATTACAGGAGACCAGGCCAGTAAGAAAAAGCCTCAGTGTCACTTAATCTGCATCTTGCCACTTTGTTATCCTCTTAGTTCTCAGGCTATTTTATGTCTTGCAAAGCCTCTCCCTGTGCCCACGTCTCAGAGTCTTTGGTGTGTTAATTTGAAAGGCACAAACAAGTGTGTTTAGTCAGGAACAATTCGCTCTCTGGTTCTGAGTCAGCCGCTGCGCAATGAGGAGCTCTCGCTGCAACTGGGGACCGAGTGTTGCCTGGAGGATAGCATGGTAAACAGTAAAACCTACCGAGCTGCTGGTAAAATGTTGGGAATATGGTATGCTTCTACTGCTGTGAACCAGAGAGGATTGTACCAATAGGTGGGTGAAAATCAAACTTTCAAAAGGTGTTGAAATACTGAGTTAATTCTGGTCATGTAAAGAGCTGTGATAAATAGTGCCTGAAATGAAAACATTTCTACTTTTTTTTTCTAGGAGAGAAGATTATTCATGGCTCACTACCTATGCAATATTTCAGAAGGGCATATATTTTATGGAAATGGCATTAAAATGAAGGACTTTTTTTAGTGTTTATCACTGTCATGAAACCTGACTGTCAGTCACAGTGTGGCAGCTGGTTTTAAGTGGACTCATTTTCGGTCGATTTATAGTTTCTCAGATGCATATTTTTGCTGAAAAAGTTTCTGTTCTTCCTTTATAATATGAAAGCTGTAGCTTGAGGTGTACTTGATATTGCCATTCCTCTGATTGTACTTGTCTAATTCTCAGAGGATTGATCTAGGAAGTACTTGTAGTTTTACAGATCTGAAAGTTTTTTGTATTTTTAATGGAAAAGTGATGAGGGAGACATAAAATAGCATATGGTAGTCAACTGGTAGTATATGTTTAAATTTCACAGATGCGTAGTATCTTCATGTGACCTCAAATAATCATCTTATATATTTAATTGTCAAAACTGAACACTTGGCCTAGAAAGCCAGTCTGTTCAATGGTTTGGACCGTGTTGTATGTTTAAGCTACATTTTATTATTTTTTTTTTTACATAATCATGTTATTTAAAATTTCAACTACTGAATGAAAGCCCAGTTCATACTTCCTGATGTTATTTGAATAGGCATTAGGGGAAAAAAAAATGTACTTTGAAAAGGTAAAATCCTTTTTATTTAAAACCTTTTTAGAATATGGTAATGTGCGTGGAAAAAAATGCCATGTTTGGATAATAAGCACAGTCTGCTTTTATCCTGCTTCAATTAAACTTCAGTAACAAATATGATTATATGTATATATCATAAATTGCAAGAGATTTCTTTTAGCTTACTTTTATGGAGACATTGTGAGACTGATTTACAAGATTAGATGCAAAAAAAAAATCCCTGGAGAAATCGAATTATGTAAGAGCTGGCTTTTCAGCTGCGGAGTTAAACTTTCTCACGTGCGCTGTAATCCAATAAATCTGTGTTTTATGTCAGTGAGACTATTGCAGTGGGCTACAATCCATTGCCACTATGAATGAAAAATAATTATTTTGCTGCAATTTTACTTGTACTCAGCCTAAATTTTTGGAGTCCATTCAGTACAAAGAATGTTATTTACTGCGTTGTCAGTTTTACTTTCTAAAATGATTGGCTGTTCCAGGTGAAGTCGATACACTGGGCCTGCCTTGGCTGTAGTATCAGTGTAGCACTTGCTCTAATACAGATCAGCTCTTCTTTTGAAGATGATTATTTGAAAATTCTCTGTCTTTCCAATGGACAATTTGAACCGGCGCTCGGCAGAAACGCAGTGAAGATGCTCTCTGATAACCTTCCTGCTCCAACGTTAAAACAATCAAACAATGAAGTTAGCACTTTAGAAACTGTGAAGTACAATTGAAAAAAGCACAACTATCTTCTTCTGTAGATACTTGAGAATGTTTTATTTTGCCAGAGATCCTATCTTTCAGCTCTTAATTACTAAAGAGAAGGAAGGCACCAGCCAGTGACAGCAGACTTCTGCAGATCTACCCCTCAGTAAAGACAATGTGAGCTTCCTTCTGGTTTTTAAATATCCTTAGTGCTGCATCGTTTCAAGAATGCAGTGCAGCCAGCACATTTGTTATTCTGCCTAGTCACAAAGGTAGATTAAAAGGAAACCAAGTGATTTACATGCTCATGCTCAAGAGAATTAGCATAGTGCTTTTGTATCTGCTAATGAGAGCGATAATGTGTATGTGCAGTTCTAAATGGCAGTACTGACTTGCCCTTTATGTGCAGTTGTTTGGGGAGTATAACAGCACTGTGATATTCTCTTCATGTGCTTAAGGTTCTGTCTCATAAAGTGGCTTTTATCTTTCATTTGATATTTTACTTCTTGTTTGCTTGTGTTCTTGAAACTCCATGAATATACTTTTTTTTCTTTTTTATATTATTTCCTGCAAAATACTGGTACTTTAGTCCTAATGTCACATCTTGGGAGTGTTTTCTTATCATTACTGTAGCAGCCTGATATCTGTGGAGGCAACAAGATTGAGGGAAAGTGTATTTTACTTGGTAGATTTTCTCTCATCTGTTGATGTGCTGTGGGGCAGGTATGTTAAACCCAAGAAAGACGGGCATGTCTCGATGAGCATACCAGATGCACTTCTGCATCACTTGACTGTTCTGCTTAGGATCATGAAGCTGCTTACATCTGTGGCAGTCCTAAGCACCTAGGATATTTCTATATGCTGATCTTCAAAGCAATAACAACTGCATTTCTCTTCCTTGTTTTCCAGTAGAGTCACGTTCCTTTCTATATCCAGGTTTCTGCTTCCTTATGTATTGGGGACTGACTTTTTATCAGAGCCTGTTGTGATAGGACAAGGGGTGATGGTTTTAAACTAAAAGAAGAGAGATTTAGACTAGAGAGAAGGGACAGTTTTTATGCTGTGTGTGGTGAATCACTGGAACAGGTTGCCCAGAGAGGTGGTATAAGCCTCATCCCTGGAACCATTCCAGGTCAGGTTGGACAGGGCTCTGAACAACCTGATGATCTAGGTGAAGATGTCCCTGCTCACTGCAGAGGGGTTGGACTACATGACCTTTAAAGGTCCTTTCCAACCCAAACAATTCGGTGATTACAACACAAGGGAGAGCCAGGACATGGTAAGCTAGATAAGGGAATTGATGCAGCTAGGAAGGAGTGGGAGACGAGAAAGGCAATCAGTTTATTCTTCTTCTTCTGGATCAGTTCTCTTATCTCACTTAGTATGTAAATGTACAATAGCTGCTGATGATGTAAGTGAGGATGCTGCAGCACATGCCCAGGGTTAAGGAGGCAGGTAACCTCTCTCTGGTTGGCCTGAAGTTATGTTAGAATGTGGCCCTAGAACTGCAGGGTTGGTGTGGGTGTTGTGCACGGTAGTATCTGGTCTGTCTGGTGGTTGTACTGGTGTGCAAGGCAAAGGAGGATGTGTTTTCACTCGTGTTAGACTGTCTAAAAATGTTTTCCAGGAAGATGCAAACCCCTTCCACTGCTCCAACTCTCCTTCAGGTACTTTTGTTAAAATACTTGTAACAAACCCCCAGATTTCTTGCTGTTGTTCGAATTTCTCCAAACTCCTGCTGGTGAGGGTAAAGTATTGTTTAGTTTTTGGTGCATTATATGATGTGCCTGCTGGATAGTTACCACTAGTTCCTGCTTGCTGGAGGTTAGCCAACTTACTATTATGATTAGATTGCCACTCCTAATGACACAGGAAAATAAATCAATAAGATTTCAACTTGACGTGTAACTTTTTTTGAGTCTCTTCTGTTCTTAAGTCTTACAGGATTATTATTGTTTCTGTAGGGTAAACCAGGCCAAATAGCTCAAGTTAAACCTATTAGAAAGCTGGCGTGGGTTTAAAGACTCAGAACCATCTGGGAATGAGATCACACGTAGTGGTTCTTAATATAGACAGCTTTGTATTACATATCTATTTGAGAACCAGTTAATTTGCACTGACCTACAGGAGTGTTGTGACACTCTTGCATATGTAAAAAGGTTAAAGGTATTGTCAAGCAGAAACTTAATATTTTTATATATATAAAAAAAAATTCAAGGATAAAACATAAGGATAGCAGTATTTGTGTATAATGTTTTGAAAGAAAACACAAGTTCTTCCCCTGGCTTTTTTTGTTCACCTTTGCCTAGCACCATGTTTTACTTGCTGGTTTTGGTGTTTTGGTTTTTTCCTCTTTAATATAGCTTGGAAGTTCCTCCATATAAAGTGTCTGCTAGGTTTGTACAATCACTCCCCAGTGTTGTCTGGGATTCTAAGTGCATCTATAGTGTAATTAATAAAGTGAAACAAATTACTTTATGTTTCGAAAAAATTAATGCTGAGATACAGTACTTAAATGTCACATTAAAATTTAGCCTTATTACTGTATAAAAAGGCTAAAAAATGCAGAGAGAAATTTTTCAAGTGCAGCCAAATACTAAATTATGGCTGCTTTTTCTGTAAAAGTTCTGGGATCTTTTTTTAAAATGCTACTTTGCATCCTTTTAGAGGATTTAAATACTGGAAAATGAGATATTGTGCATATCTACCTGTTCAATTCACTCAGAAGATATATGTGAAGATAAAGAGACTGGTGAAGCCTTTAGCAGTGGGGAAAGTTCATTTCTGTATTTCTGAACACTTGTGATTATGTGTTATTGATGTTGAAATCCCAGAAGGTGAATAGGTAAGATGATTCTGTAGATAAAGAAGCTAAAATCAGACCTTTATTTCTCTACTGCTGGTGTTTTTAATTTTTACTTGCAGGAGTCGGGCATAAAAAATTTAACATGATTTCTCTTTGTGACAAAAATAATGCTGCATTTTTATTTGGTGCTGAATTCTAACATGGTCTAGATATTACCAAAAATTGCTTTTATTTCTGTTGATTATGCAGTGGAAGAATCCGACATCATCGATCTTGAGAAACGTTACTGGCTGCTAAAAGCTCAATCAAGAACTGGACGTTTTGATTTAGAAACATTTGCCCCCTTAGTTTCCCCTCCTATTCATCCATCTCTGAGTGAAGGTATGGAACTTTGATCGAATGTGCAAGGATGTGATGTGGCTGTGGTGGTCAGCACCTGATGGTCTACTGACATACAAGGCTCATGGCTTTAAAAGCAGGCCTGCTTCAAAATGTATTTTAAGGGTAAATGACAGATTCATTCCACTGAAATCTGGAATGACAGAGAAAGTAATGTTTCTGTGTGTTGAATTCTTATTTGTTATCTGGAAATATGTCAAAGTTCATGTATAATTTGCCTGGTAGTTGCTTTCAGTTTTTCATTGGGTTCCTTGAGATTGTGTAAGGACAAAATGCACCACTCTCCCTGAATGAGATAAAATAGAAGAGCAGTTTTAAACTGACACATGTGAGTTTCATCTACTAAATAACAACTCAGCATGCAAGTCAGAAGTTGTACCACACGGTCAATGAAACAGTCTTCCCTACCAGTCTAAGTTCAGGGAGATTTTGTTCAGAAGATGTGGTCAGGAGATTTTTATGTTGCAATGCAGACATTAATAACCAAGCTGGTCTTGCAAGTTGGAAACACTGTGGTGCTAAATGGATGTTGCAGTTGTTTAATTGCCATTTACTTCACAACATAAGGACATGAAGTAACATTCTCTGTCCATGCTAGTTTTTGTCTGCAGTCCTAGAGTGGCATTTTTTTATCCTCAAATGGTCAGCTTTCCTGAGAAGTGACAGCAGTAAGTAGAAAATGGGAAATTCATCTGCAGCTGTTGCGAGCTCTTCCAACATCAGAACTTCAGTTCAGTAGGGAAATATCCCCACGTCCTTTTGCTCCTAAGTGTGTTTTTTATCTATTTAGTGTTAGAAATTTCCACAGCTGCTATGGGGAAACTGGAATAGTTTCAGGTCATTCCGTGTGTCTTCTGTGGATAGTGCAACTGAGCCATTGTCACTAAATATATGGGATAAAGAAACCCTTCTATGTGCTGAATGAACAGAACTCTTAAATCCTTTGAAGGCTGGCAACTAAACCTTCTGACTCACTTAGAGCCAAATCTGCAGTGTCATTTGGTGATGTTCATAGGAGTTTCTGTAAGGCACTTCAGAAAAGCCAAAGTGTTCAGCATCTGAGTACCTTTACTATTTTGCTCCTTTGGCTTTTGTGACAGTGCTTGTCCTGACCATACTGGTTTAGATGTGTTCTCTGTAACTCAGTCATTACAATGAAGTCTTGAGAATAAGTCTACTTGATTAATTAATTCTTGATTCCCTCCCCTCCCTGCCTCCATTTTTTTTCTAGCCATACATGAGTGATCTAATTCACCTTTACAATGGTCTTAGTAGTGCTTAATTACCTTTATTACACTTAGTAAGAATTGGTTGTAAGTGTTTGTACTTCTTGCAAGTGTTAACCACTAACCCTTCATGTAAATGCAAAGTACAGTTGTCAGCTGTTTCAGCCAGATGCTGTAACAAGAGATGCTTTTGTGGTTTGCAGGTTTGTTTAATGCTTTTGATGAAAACCGAGACAATCACATAGATTTTAAAGAAATTTCCTGTGGGCTCTCAGCATGTTGCAGGGGACCCTTGGCAGAAAGACAGAAGTGTAAGTATGTGAATTGTTAACTATTCGTTTTAGAGAAAGTTTTCATTTTTGAGCAATGAAGTTTAGTTGTTTCTGCATTTTTAGAATTTTTTTCCATTGAACAAGTGTGTGTCCATGAAAGGTGACAGACTTTAGAAGTTTAAAAAATCAAAGGCATTTTAAATATCAAGGTTCCTTTTATAAAGGGTAATTAAGCCTAAATCTGCATATTTTATAGCTTATCCCTGGCTTCATATAAATTATCAACCTGTTTGGGGGGAAAAGAAAAAACATTTCAGAAGTTATCTCGCGGTGTTCTGCATTATGACGCAGAATTATCTCAATAGAGAAAGTACAAACACTTATCTGTTCATTATATATAATATAAAACACATGTCCTATTTGATTGTCTTGTGGTAAATAGCATGTTCTGGCTTATTTACCATCCAGTTTTCAGCTGACTCCCTGCAAGGTTCTTGTGTTCTGAAATACCTTTGTTCCATACTTTTCCAAAGCCATATTGCTCCAGCTTAAGAGCTGTCATTCACTGGAAGTTTCTGGATGCACGTATGTTCCCTGCTATGTCACAGCAGAAAACACAGCACAGAATTGCAGGAATCTAGACTTCAGTTTATTAAACACAGCTGCTCCATTTCCTCACCACCACACATGCATCCTGCCTCATCAAAACTGTCAGCACTAAATCAGGTTCTTGTGACTCTGCAGACTTACATTCTGCAAGGAAAAAAAGAAAAAAAAAAAAAAAAAAGTTGTTGAATAGTTTGAAGATAGAAAAAGTAATTTCCTTTTTTTCTCAGTTTGCTTCAAGGTTTTTGACATTGACCGGGATGGTGTTTTGTCTCGCACTGAACTTAAAGAAATGGTAGTTGCACTTTTAGAGGTCTGGAAAGATAATCGTACTGATAAAATACCTGTAAGTTATATTGGGGTTTTTATTAATTTGTTTCCGTTTCTTAAAGTCATCCTTCAAAAGCAGGAATGTGAATATTGTTTGACCATGGTTTGGGTGAAATACGGGCATCTGTGGACTACCTTAGCTGAGGAGTGTTGGTAACTTGCCTTGCATAATTTTGACCTGTCATTAACCAAAGCAGAGCAGTTTGGCTCTAGTATGTCCTGTTTTGTACAAAGAAACCTCAGGTACAAAAGTACAACTGTCTGGAAGCACCGAGGTGCAAATTACGTAGAGGAATGACCAACATTTCTTACATTTACATTTTTATTCTGAACACACACAGCTCCAGAGAGTGCTGTGAGAATGTAACTGTTTTCTAATCCTTTTGTTTGTTAAGGAATTGGATATGGATTTGTCTGAAATTGTAGAAGATATTTTGAATGTGCATGATACCACAAAGGTAGGAATTTGCTGTTCTTCCCCTGACATTTTTATACCTTACTATCTTTGGTATATTTGTAAGAAAAAGGAAAATCTTGTGCTTTCTTTAAAGCAGAGATGTGTCAATAAAAGAATTGCTTTCAAGAAATGTCTGTCAATTTTCCATATTGTTCTGTGTGAGAAAGAACATGCTTGAATTTTATAAGCCATTTTTATATATGAAACTAAACCAAAAATACATAACCAGATGAAATGAATTTGAAACAAATACTGTTTGCAAGGCTTTGCTATGCATAATTAATGCCAGTTTTAAATCTTATGCTTGACTTCTGTTCTGGATAAATTGTTCTTTTGTTTCATGTTAAAAATCTTATTAAAAAAGGGCTGGTGAATTAGTGTATCTTATATTTTATGCTATGTAAAGACACTTTATCCTCCTATGCTGGAACAGAACTGTATTAATTTAATAGTAACTTATCAGGCTACTTTGTTTGCAATGATATTATATACAACTGGTCAACTATACACGACCATATTGTTTCGGAGCTGAGTAGCCATGAAACTCATCATTTATTTGGACAATCATAGTCTTAGGTTGTTTTAATCCTGCTTCTGCTGGTGTCATGGTTTGAGAAAGTTAGACTGTTGCACTTGAGTATGAATCCTACACCTGAGTGATGGAGAGCAGCAGTGGAGGTTACATGCTGTGCATAGTTCATCCTCTGTAATCTCAAAGCTTTTTGGTTCTCTAGGCTCCATATGTTATGCTAACACTGGAGGTTTTTTCTTTCATTGGATCAAAGTTTATTACCAGAGTGGTAGATGCTCATTTTTATCAAATCGCTGACTTTGTCATGCCTTGTATGATGCATTTAATAAGCATTTTAGTAGAAGTAGATTAATGGTTTGATGGTTTTTCCTTCCCCTTTCCTTCTCCTCCCTTTAACTAAGCTTGGACACCTCACTCTGGAGGACTACCAGATATGGAGTGTGAAGAGTGCACTTGCCAATGAATTTTTAAATCTACTTTTTCAGGTATGTTTAGAGGAAATTTAAACTTGAAAAATTACGGTAATTAACTCATGAGCTTTTTGCATGGCCATGAAGAGCAGCATCAGCATTTGGCCACCCTCCTCACAGTTTTGTCTATTGCAGTAAGGTCTGTGGTTTTGTATTTGTGCATTACCTTGATGGAATGATTCTCTAGTTGATTATTATTCTTTTCAGTGTATGGAGATGCCTAGAGCATCATTTGTTGAAGTGAACATAGCGTAACGTTTATAAAATGAAATTTCAAGTGTATCAACTGTTATTTTCCATTAGAAAAAGGCTGTGTTCTTAAACAGTTGTTCTTGCAAACCTTTGCCAAGAAAGTGACACAGGAAATGAGACAAGGTATTGCTAACTCTATACAACCACGCTCCCTTTGTATTTTCTTCTGTTAAGGCCATCTAAGGAACCTTTCACTGCTTTCTTAATGTCCCTGAAACCTGTGGTATTGTATCACTATTGTGATGCAGAAACTGAGAATTAAGTGTGTACTGAATTTATTTTTAATTGGGCTTGAGTTAGATTTTTATACATCCTTAAACCAGTTGTATTTTAGTGCTGCCTCACTTTGTGCAGCAAATAACCCCCTAAGCGTATGTTCGTTTGCTGCAGTTTGTTCCTTACCTGTTTTCTGTGGAGATTGTTGCTTTGAGTTTAAATAATAATAATCCTAATGGAGTCTTGAAGATTTGCCCTAATTTAGCATTCACCTCCAGCCCTGTGTGACAGTCTCAGTTCTTCCAGGGAGGGCAGAGGAGAACCAGTGGGTTCCATTCTCATCTTACCGGTGAAGCTTAATCAGGTACAGGGTCAGATTGTAGCAGAAAAATATTTCATTACAGAGAAGCTGTGTGGGTTGTGGGTTTTTTTTTAAAATATAATTGTTCTGTAAGGCTACCTGAATACCATGCTACTGTTTCTCCTTTTTGTGACGTGAGACTGCTTTATAAATTGTATTTTGAACTTTAGTTTTCCAAGAAAATCAGGGCAACTGAGTAGAGTATTCCAAGGCCATCAGCTACACCACAGATGAAAAGAATAATATCAGAAAGTTCTGCAAATTCTTTTTGTCTCTAATTGCATCAGATTTTGTTTACACTGCAGCCTTTGAAGAAGGGCTGTCTTTTATTTGTAGACTGTCTAGCATTAAATATCCCGTCATGAGTTAATATTGATGAGCTAATAAATAGCTATGCAACACTGAGGTAGAATGAAAGAACATTTAATAAACACGTCTTGATGATTGCACATGACTTTTACACTTTCCTCACTGGAGGCCTCATTTTTACAGTTTGTTTTTTTTTTTCTCCTGACAGTTGCTACATTTTCATTTTAGATTTTTATTTTGATTTTTCTTTGGTAACTTTATCATACGAGGCACCCTCATCCCCAGCTGCAGGCTCAACAGAGCTCTAGTCGGGCAGAGCCTGCCATTGATTTGTCTGGGCATTTATTCGAACTGTCGTGAGCCTGTGTCTCATCTGCAGACAGAAAAAGGAAGGAGTCTGAGTGGAGTGCCTTGGAAAGCTTGTCAACAAATTGGTTTGTTTGCAGCGGGGTTGGTTTATATGGAGAATCTGATACTAGCCCAGTGCTACATGAGTTTAAAAAAGAAATATCAGAGCCAGCTGTGTTGTGTGTGCTGGAAAATCTGTTGCTTCCCAGCAGCTAATGGCCTTTGTTTTATTCAGAATGTGAAATAGTCACTCACACTGTAATATAAATCTAAATAAGATATCTCACCAGTCATTAGAAATCTCCAGCTGAGATGCAAATTGATGGCCTCAAAAGAGACATAAGGAAAAGACTATAAATCATGCTATGAGAAGCAACCAGTGTAGAAACCGCCTGGGAGGGGAGGCAGCTGACTCTCCTCCCTGCACTGGGAAACAAAGCCTCCTGCCGAGCCTGTTCCCCTCTGCTCATCGCTCCCCACCGCCCGCCCTGGGCCTGGGAGCTGCTGGGGAAACCAGCCAAGGCCGGGGAGCTGGTGCTGGGAAGAGAGGAGGGAAGTATTAGCCATCTGGGACTGCTGTCTTGTACTAGGAATAAACCCCACCCCAGCTGGGAAGCCATCTAGAGGATGGTGCCTTTTTCTTCTGTTTCAAAAGGCAAAAAAAACCCAAACAGCAAAGCATCAGACATTCAGAGAATGCTCTATAATTTGAGAGCATTTTCAGTGGTGACTGGGTGGTTGAACTGCTTTAAACTTCTCCCTCCATCTCTTCATGTGCTTGTTTACTTTCAGTCCCTTATATAACCACTTCTCCACAATTTTCCCTTTTCTATTTTGTGGGGTTATTTTAACCTTTAGCTTATCCTCTTCCAACAGCTTGTGTTCTCTCAATTCCTCATTCCCTCTCCAGCACATAGACACCTGTTTGCCTGCCTGATCCGTGGCAGTGGCTGTCACCTTCCCTAGCCTGAGCTTCAGACCTGAAAATGATGAAAATTCATCTTCTGTTCACCTTAATTTGTCTTGGGCCATTTGATGTTCTCAGTATCTTTGCCTTAACAGTGGGAACAAGTTGTGAATCTCACAGCTCAAACTACTTTTTTTTTTTTTTTTAGTGATTTGTTAAATCTTAGGTAATCTTGCTACATAATTAAAAAGAATTCTCTGAAAAGTCCCATTAGAGTCATTCTTTTGTTTACCTAATGCTGGTTTCATAGTGGGGTAGTTCTTAACAAGAATTGCTTTCTTTTTCCAGGTGTGTCATATAGTTTTGGGGCTCCGACCTGCCACTCCAGAAGAGGAAGGACAAATTATTAGGTGTGTGTTTTGCTCAGAATCTTAAGTGGTCTTCAAAATCACCTGTTAATATTGTCAAAAGGACTGTAATTTCAACTAATACTTCATGTTGTTCATTCTTTATGTACAGAGGCTGGTTAGAAAGAGAAAGCAGGTATGGCCTTCAGCCAGGGCACAACTGGTTTCTTATTGCAATGCCATGGTGGAACCAGTGGAAAGACTATGTCAAATATGTAAGTAAAATAACAGAGTTTACTGAATAAGAGATCTTTTTTGTGAACATGTCGATGAAAAAGAGTGTGGAGCAGATGACTGCTTAACCAATAATGCTTGAAATTAAGCATCTCCTGTCTCTTAGCTGAAAATAATTGTTTTGCTGAATCATAGTCACATGGTGAGTTTTTCACTATAATTTCATTAAACTCATCTCTGCACTTTGTTTCATCATTCCTGCATGTCAAAATATTTTTTTGAATAAAAACACACTCCCACAATAGTACTTCCCTTGAGTCTTCTGATTCATTTGCTAATAAAGCCCCAAATACACACTGCACATTTTCTGGACAAATAAAGGAGAGAATTGTTTTATAAGCAGTGATGAAAAGTAGTCCAGCACCTGATGGCAATCAAAGGAATCCTACTAAAACCTTAGAGTTACAGGGTGCTCTTTAATACCTTCCAACTAAAATATTCAAGTTAAAGCATTTCTATGAATTTTACAAAACAAAGCCTATTTAATAACATTTTTTTGAGATGGAGATACATGTTCTTTGCAGGTTGCACAAGTATTTCTCAAAAGAGTTTTATGTAGTGATAAGTAATCATATAAGTATTCAGGTTGTTTTATAAATACAAATAACTAAAAATATTCCAAAAGACTGCAGTGTATGCATTAACTAACCATGTAATTAGGGTTATTCTTTGTGCACAATGAATTGGACAAATGATGGCTTAAATGCCTGAAATAGTAGGTAATTTGATCCTTGTCATAGTGTAAGTACTCAGATGTGCACATGATTTCATACCTAATCCTTTGCATAACAGCCTGATGCCATTAGTCACTGTCTGCCTCACGAGCAGAGAACACACTCAGAATTTCTGTGAAGCTCTATAGGTGATTGCTGTAATTCCAACATACATCTTAGTCTTACTTTAATGCTTTTAGCTTTACTGCACAGTTCTGTTATTTAACAAGATGCTGTGCTTAGTGATGTGATAAATAGGGGACAACGTAAAACAGGAAACATCCCTTTTTCCACTGTTGTTGCAGTGATGTTCATTGGATGGATTTTCCTTTTTTTCCTCTCTAAGGCTCAGTTAATTCCCTTTTTCTTCTGTTTTCTCATTTATTATTGTTTCTTGTTGTGACTAGTGCTGTAAATTGGGTGGGATACTTCTTACATCTTGTCTGTACTTGGCAAGTTATACTTCTGGGGGGATGCAAGCTTTTTTCTTCACCTTTATCTTGCCTAAATGTGAGCCAGATTCTGTTTCTTCAACGGAAACAAAGGACCTGTGTTTCAAAACAAAGTTAGGCAAAATGAAAATATTGCACGTTTGAGGAAAGAATGTTATTTTTGTTTCTCGTGCTTGCTGGTCTCATTTAACCATATGAAAACGAACAAGCACAAATCTTCAGATAGTTATAGTCTGTAATTATAGCTTTCTAAAATGGTTGTCTTTTTATGTATCTAGCTAGAGAAAAATCTTTCTGGTATTTCACAATTTTTATATTTGTCATAAGAATTTATTTGATTGGTTTAACAATTTTGCTGTTTGATTCTTCAGATTTTACATCAGTAAATGTAAAAAGTTTTGTGGTTTTGTTTGTTTTTTTTCTATAGAGCCCATTGTGATAGGCAAGTGATCACATAGCTGTGAATTCTGGTGATTGGTTTGGCTGATGCTAATTTTATGTTGGTGTATTATTAACTTTTCTACTTGCCTACCAATTCTAGGATGCAAACCCTGTTGTGATAGAGCCTTCATCTGTCTTGAGTGGAGGTAAGAATTCACTCGTAGCGGCTGCAGCCAATACTTCAGAACAGGGAGAAGACAAAATGGGAGGTCTTAATTACTTCAGTGCAACAGAAGAAAAGTTTTCAGATAATATTTCTACTGCATCAGAAGCCTCAGAGACTACTAGCAGCAGTAAGCATAACATCTTATTTCCTTGGAGGTTTAATGTAGAACAGGTTTTGAGAAAACTGCGTACTGCGTGGATTCCTCCAGGCGAGAAGATAGCGCAGTTTAGATTGCAGAAGTGGCCTACGTGGGGACATTGCTGAATTACTAGGATTTTTTAGTCTGTGGTGGATAAACAAGACATGGCCTTGTTCAAACAGCACTTCATCTTTTATGCTATGATTAGTTTCTGGAATTTTTTTCAAGATGGTTTTTGTTCTGTCATTTATTTTCTGAGTGTTGGGGGTTTGTTTTGCTTTTGTTTTGGTTCCCCTCCCCAACTTCACATTAAGTTGTTTCTAGCTCATACCTAGTTAGTATTGTACTATATCTTGCAGTGGGATGAGCTCAGATACGACAAGGAGGAAAGAAGCAGAGAAAGAATTAGGAAAAGCATACTTAGAGTTTTACAGGGCATGGCATCTAACTGTGTTTGTGCAGATTCTAGAATCATCTTTGTGAAAGAAGAGGTTTTGGTTATGATTTTCAGTCATTGATTGTGAGAATATGAGTTGTTGGGTTTTTTTCTTATAAGGCAGCCGAATGCTGTGTCTGATATTTTGAAAATCTGTATCTTAAACTTGTAACTTAAGTTTAAAGTAGGTAAATTACTGTGTTCGGTTTGGGGATAAGGATTGGGGGAGGTAGAGGAAGGGCAGGAAGGGAGACAAATTTTAGGTTAAAGGTTTTTTTGGGGTGTCCTTTGTAACCTGAAATTTAGATTTAGTGTTCTGCGTGGCCAAAGGAGGTTCTGTAAGAATAAAAACATTTGCCTTGCCAAGTGGAAAAAATAGAAATGAGGCATCTTTGCATATATATTCGGGTTTGTATGTGAGGTTTTCAGGAGTTGGATACTCAGACATGCAGACGACAGGCAAATGCTAAACATGTTTGCTCATGCAAACATAGTCAGGCTGTTTTCAAACCAGTGTTTGTGTCAGTATCTGCTTTGACATTTGGATCTCACATATCCACTTCTTTACCTTTTCTGAGAGTAATAGCACGCTTGTCACTCTGGAAGAGTTGTATGTTTTACTGATGTGTGAAGGATATCAAACTTCAACAGCCTTTTTTACAAAGAAAGAATACAAGAGTTTAGCTCACTTCTGGTTTATGGAGTCATGAACTGAAGTAGAGATTTTTATTCTTTTTTTTTTTTTCCTGTATTCTGTTACAGATACTCTTTACCCTGGCACACCAGGGTCTGATGTCTGTTTTGCTAGGCAGCATAATACTTCAGACAATAACAACCAGTGTTTCCTTGGAACCAATGGAAATACTTTGCTACAGCTTAATCCTCAGAAACCAGGAGCTATTGATAACCAACCCCTAGTAACACAAGAACCAGTGAAGGTAAGTGCATCTGAGTCATGTGAATATAGGAAAAGTATCCTGTAGTATATTTGACAGCTTTTTATGTGTTGGTTTTTGGTTTATTTTTCAGCTAGTGGCTTAATTCTAAATTAATACTGCTTTGTCATACAACAAAATTTGGGATTTTTACTCTTAAAGAGGGAAAAATGTGGTCTACTTCTCAGGCTACTATTGAGTGTTTTGTAACATTCAAAATGCTTTTGAACAAAACATAAAATGAAAAAAACTTTCAGGTTTAAATGTAAAATAATTTCATATTTAAATATTTCAGTGTTTATCTAAGTGTAAGAGTTCATTACTGTTGCATAAAAACAGAAGAGAGTTAACAAAATGGTAAAAAACCCCTCAGTTTTTCCAGTATTCATGCAAACAAAACATAGAACACAGACCAGCACCATCAATGATGAGCATGGATTGGATTTCTCTACACAGGATCTGAAGTTGTCAGAGTAGGTGACACAAGGTAGAAACTAATACTATGAGTTTTATTCTGGACAACCTTTTAGAGAAATAGTGAAACTTGAGCTTTAATTATTGTTACATTTAAATACCATCTTTCAGTGTGAAAAGCAGTTGCTAATTGCTACTTAAAAGGTTTTAAATAATTAAAAAGTGTTCTCTGTTTATGAACTACAGTGGTTGGAGCAATATACTATATTTTCTGCTAGAGCTTTGGCAAAATCCCTTTTTATTTAAAGGCTGCATCATTAACAATGGAGGGTGGAAGATTGAAACGATCTCCACAGTTGATTGAAGGAAAGGACTACATAATGGTACCAGAACCAGTTTGGAGAGCACTTTACCATTGGTATGGAGCAAATCTGTCCTTGCCCAGGCCGGTAAGTTGTGATTATAGACACTGTTTGTTTGCCTTAACCACCAAGATAATATAAACAACCTCATGGGTCAAAGCTTCTGCCAGTTGCACAAGGTAATCCTTTATGGTCGTCTCCCTCTTCATCCAAAATGAAGAGTCTCAATAAAAAGTCTTGAAGAGCAAGCTGGGAAAAAGCAGTCTCAGAAATGGACAAGGGTAGAAAGTTGTGGATATAAAATGAAATTGAGTAAGTGGACTAATAATTAATCTGTGTTGTCCCAATGAGATTATTTTTTTTTGATTGCAGTTAAAAAGGCAACAGTTATTTCTGAAAGAGAAGCAGTAATTATATACCAATAGCTGTTGTTGAATCATATGATTTACTCACAATTTGTTGAGCTGTCTCTCTGTGTGTAATATTGCAGAACGATTAACGGGTCATAATTATTTGGAGCCAAAGCTGGCATGCCTTGAATTATTAATAGTGAATTCATAAAAAAAGTAGGCTGATGTTAGAGGCAAGAAAAATTGAAGTAATTTGGTCTGAAACTTTCTGTTGAGTATATTTATTCTTTTCCTTATTCTGTGTCAGGTAGTCTTTTGTAAGAGCTACACTTAAAAAAAGGAAGTGAGGGGATTTTTTTTGATGGCAGCAGTAGAGATTAGGGGGTTGGTGTCACAAATATTCAGTGTCACAAATAGGAGAGAAGCAGCTATATGAGTTTTGACAATTTGGTCTGTTAGACATAGTACTAGCAATTATTTTACAGTGAAAAATCACTGCCTTCTGTTACCCTGCTCCCACACATTCTCCATGGAAACAAACACCTTTCATGATCCAGAAAAGGCCACATCTCTTTACACAGAAACTCGTGTCCTTGAGATTTTTGCAATAGGGTCATTAGTAAAGAGACTTCTATTCAGAATCAGAGAATTTCACTTTGGGTATGCTGTCTGCAAAAAATATCAATAATATATGTATAAACTGTAGCTTTTTAGTCCCTAATTACAGAATATTTTGACACTTAGTCATCTAAACACTCGAATTCTTGAAGACCATTTGATTCCTTGCAGCCATGTGTGCAGGCACTTAGCGTTCCCATCTCCCACCCTGCAGCAGGGACTATAATGTTGTTTCTTCCAGAAAAATGTCATCACTGTTGTTTTTCTTGTAACTGAAGTTCAGTGCCGTGGCACTTCACTGCATTATATTGCTTCTCATAACTTGAGCCGAGTGTTTTCTTTTGTTTCACGTGGTCACAGTAATAGTGCACATTCCTGTTGTTTGTGTGTGTCTCCATTTGGGTGGATCTAGATAGCAAACTCTTTGTCAAAATGGTGACTGAAAAGCTGCAAGTCACACTCTGGGGTAATTTCAGCTTTTCCTGTCATCACAGCAAAATGCAAAAAAAATTACGTTTTGGTCTGTTCTTACAATATGACTGTTTTAATTCAATCCTATAGTTCAAAAAGTTCATAACAAATGTCTTACTCAGCTTGTGTGTTTTTTCAACACTTGTGAAACTTCACTACAGAATTATCCATTGAGCAGAATTAATGAGGTTCCTTGTAGATCCACATATATTTCAGCAACTGTAAAAATGTTCTCTCCCTGGTGTGGTACAGGAGACTGTGCTGCACTAGATCAGGGGTTTGCTTTTGACACTCTGCAACGACCAAGCTTCAGAAAGGGCTTAGAAATCAGTAAACTGTTCCTCCTGTGGATATTTGCCGAAGACCCCGTAAGAAATTAAAAAGATTTCTCATCTCCTAGTAAAACACAGTTTATTTTTTCCACCGTCTGTTTCAGTCCTCCTGTTCCCATTGGGATTTCCTTCACCTAGGGACCAGCAGTCTCTAAAACCTGTCTCAAACATCTGTCCGCAGGTGATCAAAAACAGCAAAACAAACGTGCCTGAACTGGAGTTGTTTCCTCGCTACCTGCTCTTCCTGAGACAGCAGCCTGCCACTCGAACTCAGCAGTCCAACATCTGGGTGAATATGGGTATGATGAGCCTGAGAATGTTTCCTCAGCATTTACCTAGAGGTAACTTAAGAATGCAGCAAGAATACGAGCGCGCAGTTTCTCAGAAAGCGAGAGCCACAGCTTGCTGCCGCTGTGCTTGTACACCAGCTAATCAACTGTAAGGCCCAATCAGCGTTCGGTAAAGATTGAAAGGCTTTCCCTCCTGTCTCCTCTGGAAAGGAAGAGGCGTGAGGGTGCGTTTGCCGTGGAGTCAGTTAAGTCGCGTAGTTACCGCAAATAGATTGGTGAGTTGCGAGTGAGGAACGAGCGCTGCGTACGCTGAGCAGCTGAGAAGGGAGATGGGATGAATCCTGTTGGTAGCTCATTCTGTAGCCGGAGGACAGACGCATCTGTGCAGTGGGGTGGATGCGTGGATCTGGTAGTACCCTGGTATAATAAATGAAATCATTGTTCAGCCGACTGGTTCCGAGTTACTTAGGCAGCTAGGCTTTATTGCCCAGAATTATTTCATACTCTTTAGAAAGCGATTGAATTAATGGACTATGAAGATGATTATTTGCTGCAGTTCAGAAAATTCCGTTGAAAGAGAAAACATGCAGCGAAAATGAGCGTGCCAGAAGCACAGTGGCAACGCTCACCCGAAGATTGTACACGTAATGGGCTCTAAGAGTCATCTTTAGATTGCAGCCTCCTGTTTCAGCTGGAAAGTGTTGCAGGATTTGGTTTTAGCTTCCCATTCATACGCACGGTTGCATCCTTCCCTCGCACGATAGGTCGGGACAAATGCCTGCTGTTCACTCACGTGTGGATACGCATATGCATCCACAGTAAGAGATGCCCAGCAATGGGCTCACCTGATGACTGAAAATTAAATCTTTTAGCCTTGCTAGTGTTAGCCTGTGTTGATCAATCTCATGCAGATGCTCAACTTCTCACTGCTTTGGTAGAACCTAAAACTTAACACGTAGCTAGCGGCTGCCTGCTTGATCGAGTTCCGCTACAGAAACTGCCTGCTACCTAAATTCACTTTTTCCTACTTGACCTAATAAAATGGAAACTGCTATGTTTGGACATCCTAAAATGCCCAAATTCGAATAAAAAGAATCTTCTGACGTGCCAAATTTGATTTTGATTTGGAATTATTTTGCTCCGCACTAATTTATTTGTCCAATCAGTTATTAATCTTTTTGAGTTTTCAAATGTGCTTTCTTGCTGTAATCTTACAACTAATCCTCTGATCCCTAATCTCAGAAAATGCTTTTTTGTTTTCTTAAAAAAATAAATTAGTACTTTGCTCAGTGTACTGAAGCAAAACTGATGCTTTGCTGATTTCTAGGATGATTATATTTTTACTGTCTTGTCAAATTGCGTGTTTTCATATGGTACTATATATTTTATTTTAATTGTTACATATTAAGAGTAGAACAATGTCACTTCTCTGGTTACTTAAGTAATGCAGTTGCCCAGTTGTATAATAAAAGCTTTTCTTGAATATGTTGCAGACTCCTGTGAGGAGTAGGGAACTTCCAAAGTTTAAAGCTCAAAAAATAAATCATGTAAAGTTAGTCTCATCTCTTGTGCAAATATTTTATTTAACGATGAGTTCATATTATAGAAAAGAGCAACAGTCTCAACTGATGGAATTAATTTGTGTTGTAAACATGAGATTGTTGAGAAATTCTGTTGAAAATCCTAGGCATCGTCACAGAAAAAGTTTTGAGGAATTTAGTTACTAAGAATACTTTTATTATGAAACTGCCAGGCTGGTTTCATCTTCACAGATCAGCATTCATCTTCATAGAAGAGCTGAAGCAAGGTAATGCTACTTCCAAGAATAGTCAGACTGATATTTTTGACCTTATTTTTCACTTAGAGTATTCTATCAGAATGAAAATTCTCATGAAATTTGTCCTTTATTTTGGAATTTTCCATTGTCTCTGAAACTGTCTTCAAGAGGGGAAAAAAAAAAGTAGTCCAGTCTTTTAAAACTTCTAAATTATTTATTTTCTATGAGAATCTTAGGGGAGCAATTTTCCAATCGATTTGGGCAAGAAGGTGGCTTTATCCTCTTTGTGATAGTGACTTTGTTGTCCCATAGGGTTAGTCACAACTACCTTTTGTTCTAACTCATTATTTTACACACAAACGAGAGCAGTGGAACTGTGTACTTTTTTTCACAACACGTACTTGTAGTATATGTGGTGTATAAGTTGTTATTGATCTGATTTCAGTTGGCCTATGGATACATACATTATTTATTACCCCTTTTCTTATGATTGTGTATCCAGGGAATGTACCTTCACCAAATGCTCCTTTAAAAAGAGTGTTGGCTTACACTGGCTGCTTTAGTCGAATGCAAACAATTAAAGAGATCCACGAATATCTCTCCCAGAGGCTACGTATAAAAGAAGAAGATATGCGCCTCTGGTTATACAATAGTGAGGTAATGTTGGTCTTTCTGACTCTCTCTTTTATTCGTCAGCTATTGGGTTTTGTATATCTTACTGTTTTCTAGAAACTATTAAATACACTTGCACGGGAAAAAAAAAATAGTGAATGTAAGTTTCCTTTGCAGTTTAACTGCCCAGGTTGGAAAAGTCTTACCACTTGTTTTATAGAGTTTTTTGTGCACTCCAAGCAGTGAAATATAGATTTTGGTGTTAATGACGCAGAAAACTTATCTTTTGTTTTCCTAAGAGCCTGATAAACATTTAATTTTCCTGTCATGTATTTAAAAATTGTCAATGGGTTGACCTAGGAAAAGACTTGATATGAAGTTTCCTAGAAACCGTTCTGAATGGAAATAAAAACATATTACTTCATTGACACGCATGATGCTGTGATCA
The DNA here is from genome assembly GCA_024336885.1 of Actenoides hombroni. Taxonomy (NCBI): domain Eukaryota; kingdom Metazoa; phylum Chordata; class Aves; order Coraciiformes; family Alcedinidae; genus Actenoides; species Actenoides hombroni. Next base: position 50,294,688 of record WUAM01000287.1, read on the forward strand.
TCTTCTGTTGGCACAGAAGCCAGCAGCCATCCAGGGTCTTTTTCAAATGTGTGGTGAACAACTCGCAATGAACAAGCAGGATGTATTCCTCCAAATCCTTAAGTGTGTGTAATTCTCTCATTCTAAAGATATACCTCATAAAATTAAGGCATTGAACTCAGTGCTTCTGGAGATCAGTGAACTGCTATATTTATTATAGGTAGGAAACTAGTGTTTTCATTTCTGTGAAGGAGTTGTTAATACTGTTTCAATTTCATTGCTGCAAGATTAAAATACCCTCAGAGAATTTTAAATCTAGAAGTAATAACTATACGAAGTGTTTTTTCTCCTGCAGAACTATCTTACTTTGCTGGATGATGAGGATCACAGGCTGGAGTATCTTAAAATCCAAGATGAGCAGCATTTAGTAATAGAAGGTATAAAAAGGGCCTACAATTGGTTTACACCCTAAAAATGAATAGTTTTAGCAGAGTGTGTATACATATATATAGTTAATCAATTGTGTGTAGTACCCAGTTCTGTCAGTGCCCAAAGTACACAAATATATAGGCTAGTTCCCTAAAACCAGTTTGCTCTGTGGCTCTAGACAGAGGTTCACAGAGGGGTCCTATGGAGGGGTGGTGGTAAAGCTGGTTGAGGAAAGCTTCCATTTTGTTTGTCCCTGCTTTAAAATACACTTGAATCTTTTTTTTGGTTCATAACAACAGCAGATATTAGCGATTGCTCATAAGTGAACAGATTTGTTCAAATCTGGGGGCTCCTTATTAAGTATTAGAATAAGTACTGAAGAATTTGTTACCCAACAGGAACGCAATCTCAAGGCTGCTTTCTAAAGATGTTACTGGCTTGACTGGAATCGTGCCAGTATTAGAATGATTTCCAGTAATGATTGGAAACATTGAAATGAAGACTAGCAAAAATAACAACTAAAAATAAGCAAGCCCTAATCTCAATTAAATATTAGAAGATGTTAATTAAACCTCTTCAGCTGTATAAGATCTCCGGAGTAGGTAACAAATAAGAAGTCCTTATACCGTATCTCTTTCTAGTTCGAAACAAAGACATGAGCTGGCCAGAAGAGATGTCTTTTATAGCAAACAGCAGTAAAATAGACAGACATAAAGGTAAGTGTTTCAGCATAGTAATTGAATTACGATGAGAAGAAAAAAAATCTAGAGGCTATATTATGTTGAAACAATTCTTTTTAATGTAGGTTCTCTTAACATTGAAGAGGTCTTTTATGCCTTTGCTGCTTTGCTGCTTCTTTATGTTTTATTAACTTAGATGCTGGAAATGTGAGAGGGTTGGATGTATAAATAGATACATTTGTAGATGTTCAGATGCAGGAATAGCAAATGGTACATAGCAAATACTGGATTTTGTGTTTAATATCTTGGGTTTTTTTAAGGTAAGGAGTAGTCAAGATTTTAGCAGATTAATCCAGAAATTTCAGTACCATAATTATTTACCTGAAAATAGTTTGTATGGATTGTACTGATGTCCGTTGTGGGTAAGATCCAACAAATTACCTTAATTTCAGTTAAGTAGAATTTAGATAGCAGATATTTTGAACAGGCTGGTCTTTTGTTGCATCTATGCTACCTGTATTCTCATAATTGGGAGCAGGTTACATTGAATTGGTTCCTGAGAAAAGATCAGATTCTTAGCTTCACTGATACACCATTCTGAACTTCTCATATCTGCACAATTGGTATAATCATGTTTTCTTTTTTCTCAGTTCCTACTGAAAAGGGTGCTACTGGATTAAGCAATCTGGGTAACACGTGCTTCATGAACTCCAGTATCCAGTGTGTCAGTAATACCCAACCTCTAACACGGTATTTCATCTCAGGAAGACATCTTTATGAACTTAACAGGTGATTTTCTAGTTGAGAACATTTTAGATTCTGTAGCATTTCTTCAAACTGAGTTTCAGCATTCAAAAGTAGATACTATGAATAAATCCTTTTAAATTCAGTGTTATCAACCTGTTATACAGCAGATACAGGATTAGATACATGAAAATATAACCTCTTTTGTTCTCAGTGTTAAAACAGTTCAGCAACAAGCCTTTGCACTTCCTTGTTTATCCCCATGCTTGAACTTTATTTAAATTTCAGTATGGTATTAATCACTTCATTTTTTTCTAGGACAAATCCAATAGGAATGAAAGGGCACATGGCCAAATGCTATGGGGATTTGGTTCAGGAGTTGTGGAGTGGAACTCAAAAGAACATAGCACCGTTAAAGCTGCGGGTAAGACTGTGATGTGTGTGATTGAAAGGTGAAAAGCATGAATATTTTGAATAGCAGAAATCTTTTAATGTCTTTTTTCCTGATGTTACCTGTATTGTAATGGCTCTGGGACTCAAATCAGTATCTCCTCTAGAGGAAAGGGAAGGAAACTTGGACATCTATTTCACATGTTTTAAGTTGACTTTGAAACCAATGGCCATATCCTGGGCAGTCACTCATCATATACGTTACTGCAGGCTGGTCATAGAGTTTGTTTTCTTGCCTGTAAGGAATGCAGTGGAGATGTTCAGGAAGGGGTTGTGAAGGGGCAAGATGCACGTCTGGAGGAGGCCAGGGTTCGTCAGTCCTGGTGCTTGGGACTTGAGCAGCTTTCTGCAGAATATAATCATAATTCAGTGGTTGTGAGGTCAAAGGAGTTGCTTGATATGAGTCAGAGGTTGTGGTATAAGATGAGGCTTTTATAGCCCATGCTAAGAACAAAAGATGATGCATTTGCCTGTAAATGGTCTTTTGTTCTGAAAGAACAGGGGGTTATCTTGAACTCTTGGCCGTGGAATTTCGGCCCATATATTGTCTACAATATTTTGATACATTGTTACAACTGGTATTTTATGATGTTAAATAACTTTCTGGCCTTTTTTTGTAGTGGACGATAGCAAAATACGCTCCAAGATTTAATGGCTTTCAACAGCAAGACTCACAGGAGCTTCTGGCTTTTCTTTTGGATGGTCTTCATGAGGATTTGAACAGAGTTCACGATAAGCCGTATGTTGAACTGAAAGACAGTGATGGTCGACCTGACTGGGAAGTAGCAGCAGAGGTATGGGCTAAAATTTTTGAGTTTGGGGTTGGTTTGTTTGCTATTTCATTGTTTTTTTGGGGTTTTTTTGTTGTGGTTGTTGGTTTGTTTGCTTTTTTTTCCCTTATGCTCCTAAGCTGTGAAGCTGTCTGTGGCAGTACTCTTTCAGAACTGTACTGTCGTTTGGAACTTGTCAGATCTGTGATTTTGAGGGGTCAGTTTCACCTTTGAGCTGAAAATGAATTTTATGGATTATATTAAAGGTATAAAGATGATACTTCACAGTTATTTTGAATAACTTCTCAGAATTATGGAGTATCAAATTTGTTTAAGATACGTGCTGATCCTGTCAGAAGTACTTTAAATTATGTTATACCTTGATTGTGATGTTAAATGAAACCACTTGTCTTTGCTCATGTTAAACTAAATATTCTCTATTGGAAATTTGTAAACAACTTCTGTGGCAATAATTTGACTTCCATAGGCCAATGAGACTTTGGAGTCTTCCAGCATGTCCTACTTCTTTCAGTTTCTAACTTAGTTTTGGTTTTTTTGTACTTCATTTTAGGCCTGGGAAAACCATCTGAGAAGAAACAGATCCATTGTTGTAGATTTATTTCATGGGCAGCTGAAGTCACAAGTGAAATGTAAAACTTGTGGACATATAAGTGTTAGATTTGACCCTTTTAATTTTTTATCCTTGCCTTTGCCAATGGACAGCTACATGCACCTAGAAATTACAGGTGAGCAGTAGTGTTTGATTCCTTATAAACTTGTCAGTGCTATAATAAAACTATAATAAAACCTTTAAAAACAGAGGATAGATGTCCCATTTTCAGTCTTGACTAAAGGACTTCATGCAGAAACATGTAAAATGGAGTTTCTGAGAACTTTTCTTCTGTTCACTGTGTTGTGGAGATTGTCCTAAATCTGCCTGGAATGAAAAAGAAGGGCTGGTTGGGAATACACAAACAAAAAATATTTCATGGGTCATGAACTATGCTGTGAAGAACATGTGTATTGTTGGGAAAGAGGTAAAAGGAGAAATGACCTTGAAAATTGACTGATTAAAAACAATAAATAAGTCATATCTCCGAGTGGGGAAAAAGAAATGCTTTCTAAGTAGATGTAATGTATTATTCTCATTAAAACTTCCTTGTTTCGCTGACCAGTGTGTTTCTTTTTCCCTTTAAAGTAATTAAATTAGATGGTACTACTCCTGTTCGGTATGGCCTGAGATTGAACATGGATGAAAAGTATACAGGTTTGAAAAAACAGTTAAGTGAACTCTGTGGGCTAAAACCAGAACAGATTCTACTTGCAGAAGTGCATAGCTCCAATATAAAGGTAAGGAGGAAAAAAGTAATCATTGCTGCAATGTACTTTTGGTATTTTTGTCTGTTATTTGGGTACAGTGGGATATTTCTTGGTTCTTTTTGACATTAAGCTTTGCTTAAAAGAACTGTGAAGTAATTTAAACACAAAGTCAGACTACTGTTGTCTCTGTGTGAACTTTTATTTAGTTCTTAAATCATAATTTGGTTTGCTTTAAATAGATTTAAAATCCAAGTAAACTGAACTAAAATAAATCCCTTGTTAACAAAATTAATAGTCATGTAGAAGCTTGCAGAAGTTTAATTGAATTGATTACTAATGATACTTCTAGGGGGGGAAAAGGATAAAATAAACTTCAGGTAATCTCCAGTTTGAGTGCTTTGATGAGCTTAAACACTGTCAAGACGTGGGAGGCATAAATAATGACTTCTTTAGTGTGTATGTTTGTGTGTGTGTGTGTGTATATATATATATTTTAATGGGTTTTTATGCTGTCATTGAACTGGATTACAACTGCTTGAAACTAGGTGCTCCTAAGTGTGTTTTAAGAACCATTAACAACTCTCTCAGGTCTTGCTGCAGAGACCTGCGAAGCAGTGTGCTTGGCTCCCTTTTACCTTCCAGTAAGGTGTAAAAAAGCAGATGGGAAGGGAGAGATGAGCTGACAGATACGCTGTTCTCAAAAGAACAACCCGTGTTGGGAGTCACAGATAGAAGTACATACATGTCTGACTAACTCTTCCTTTTCTACTGAAGAATTTTCCTCAAGACAACCAGAAAGTCCGGTTATCAGTGAGTGGGTTTTTGTGTGCATTTGAAATACCAATTCCAGGATCCCCTACATCAGCATCAAGTCCTGTGCAGACAGGTAAAAGCAAACCTATTTATGTTCCTGTTGATTTAAAATGCACAGTGCTTAAGTACTGGAGAAATTCAGGAGAAAACCTTATGTCTTGGTAATAAGCAAACAGCGACAATTAAAGAAAAGGCAAATAAATGAAGAGTTCTTACCCACAGAGCAACTGTGAGCAGTCTCAGTATCTACTGATGGTCTGTCATCCTTCTAGGATCATGCCCAGGACAGTAGTCTGAAGATCACTATATACTATTTATAACCCTAGCTAAGACACAAGAAACACTCAAAATATTTTATTCTTTGTGGATTGGTTCTGAGGCAGGACATACTGAAAATTGGAAGCATGGTTTTGGTTTTATTGTTTGTGGGTTTGTGTTTGGGTGTAAACACCTCTGTTATTCTTTGCACTTGCATGCTCTGACTTTGCAAAGTTGTGGGCCAGTAAAAGGTTAGAGGTTGGTCTTAAGGACAGTAGAAGACGTTTCATGAAATGCACTGAACAGAATGGAAAGGGTAACAATCTGGTGATCAGTTCTGGTTACTGTAGGTAATCATGAATGTAATTGTCTGTCTACAGATGTCTCAACAGGGCCATCAGCTAATGGAGCACCCAACATAATGATGAACGGGGACCTTCTTAAACCAGCCCTAATTCCAAATGGAATGCCAAATACTGTAGTGCCATGTGGAACGGAGCATAACCTTGCCAGCTGGGCTCTCAACGGTCACGTGCCCTCGCTTTCGGATAGTCCATGTACGGGCTACATCATTGCAGTCCACAGGAAAATGGTTAGTGGATTTTGCATTTGCATAACACACTTTGAGAGAAGGTCAGCAAGGATTTATTTTTTTATCATATTCATATGATAAATTCATCTTTATTTCTTAAGAAGAGGGAGCGGGAATACAGTTTGCTCTTAAGTGAGCACCAAGTTCTACAGAAGCACAGCTCTTGTAAATGTAAATCATACTGTCTAATATTGGTGTATTTTTCTTTCCTTAGTACTGGCGTGCTTCCCAGTTCTTTAATGCTGAGATACATACCCGGGCATTTGCTAACTCCCTGAGTAAATGTTCCAGATTCTTTAAGCAGAAAAAATATCTCATTACAGGAGCTACTAGAAATGCATTTCTTTCCCATTAAGTGGAAAAGCCTTATTTCTTATATGGAAACTGAGTGAAGATATATAGTCTATTCCTGGGTCGTTCTGTTAGCATGAACTACTAGTAAAAGCATCTGTAGTTAAGTTGGAACTCTAAATGTCAGAGCTGGATGACTGAACACCTCAAATAGCCATGCATTCTGTCTGCTCTGGGTCCAGGCTTTACAGTCTGTTGACATTTAGAGCCTGGTGGATGTGGGCCAGGAGGCCATTTAACTTTTACCCTCTTTTCTTTGTGTTTGTGTGAGGCTTTTTTGCTTTATTCTCTCAAGTGCTGGCCACTAACCACTATTTGCACTGTTACCTTGATTCGTATTTTGCTGAATCTCATCAGTGATTGGTATGATGCTTTTGAGCCATTGCAAGCTGCTAGCTGCACAGCTTAAAAACCAGTAAAAATTGTTTGTGGCAGCTATTCCAGGATCTTATCAATGGAAAGGGTTAATTGTATTACACTGATGCAAGGTGGTAGCTATTCACTGTTCATTAAGTCAGCCTGTTAAATCTCTCTTGTACATGGGAGATGTAGCATGAAGGTTGGTTTGTCTGCTTGGAATAAGCTGTATGCAAGTCTGTAATGCCTCCTCTAGACATAAAGATTCTTTCTCCAGCAAGCATTAGCTTGCCTAGAGTAGAGGTCATTTGGGGATAAGTATTGGCATCATTAGGTGTGTGTCTGCATTAGAATATCACTGTGTGGTGGGAAAAGTAAAAAGTATGCATCACATGAAATATAAAATATTGTACATGGCTGAAATACAGACTTATGTTGATGTGTCCTGATGCCTAAATAACGTTGCCATAATATTTAAAACTAAAAAAACAAAAGTTTTAGGTTAATGATCACATTTTACAGCATTTAATATTGGAAAAACTTGCTGAAATGGAGTACTTTTAATAGCATGAATGGTTTACATTAATTGCTAAAGCCTGAAATAAGTAAGGTCAGCATCCTAGTAATTACGGTAACGTGAACTAATGCTTACTCATCTGAGTCATTCTTCTATTTCCCATGCACAGATGCGGACAGAGTTGTATTTTCTTTCATCTCAGAAGAATCGTCCTAGTCTCTTTGGAATGCCACTCATTGTTCCCTGCACAGTTCACACGCGGAAGAAAGACCTGTATGATGCGGTGTGGATTCAGGTGTCCAGGTTGGCCAGCCCCCTCCCGCCCCAGGAAGCCAGTAATCACGCGCAGGACTGGTGAGTTCAGTTGCATAATGCAGCAGCTTAGCCTCGCAAGATTTAAAACGCTTTTCCTCTTCATCTTTATCAGTTTTGGCTTCTCATAATGCCTCTGTTGGAGGAACATATGCTTTTTAATCTATAATTAAGCTTTAAATGTCAACAACTGTAGGAATGATTGTGTGCGCTTTTACCCCGAATGCTTTCTGCCTGCAGACTCCATTTAGTGGGCTATTTTTGTAAGAAGTCGTTTTAGATTCCTGCAATTTAATAATGGCAATAATTAAAAATAGCTTCTAATCCTTTTTAATACAGTTAAATGTGGTGTACCTTCTAGCTGCACTTCAAGGTTGGCTTTACACAAATTGCTTGATTCCTTCTCATCCAGTGATGGATAATGAAGTATATCTGACAAATTTAGGTGATGTATAGGCAGGTCTTGCTTTAATAGCTTAATCTACTCAAAAGTATAATATTGGAGGTATTTTTTCATAGATTGTTTTTCTATTTTAAAGTAAACTGAGCAAGTATAATGAAGGAAAGTAACTGGCAATCTGGGTGAGTGCTCCTATTTCATGTTGTGTTCTCTTCTGTTTCAGTGATGACAGCATGGGGTATCAGTATCCATTCACTCTGAGGGTAGTTCAGAAGGATGGAAATTCTTGTGCTTGGTGTCCATGGTACAGGTAAATTGTCCTTTTTAGATGTAAGGGAGTGATTCCTTCCAGCAGAAATGTAATTTATGGTAATGGGTTTGTGGTATGTTTCATACTTCAGAGGTAATATCAAACAATAAGAATCTAGAATCTAATTTAACCCAAGCTCTCACATGGCAGACTTTGCCTGCAGTATAGGCTTTATTACTTGGAGAGCTGAAAGCTCTGCTGACAGAAACTTTAAATTAGGAGACAGAAGTAAGATTATCAGAAACCTCTTAACCCCTTACAGAATTCTGTGTGTATGTGTGCAGGCACATATGCGTCAATATTTGGGTCATTTGTGGGGCTTTCATACAAAACCAAATTTTTAGATGTAAGTGATCTACCCTTACTGGTTTTTGTGCCACTTGAAGAGTAAGAACTAAAATGGACAATAAGAAATTCACCCTGGAAGCATGCGTGGATTTTTCCCTAAACAAGGTAGGCTTGGTCAGCATTATACGTGCTTAGATGGTCGAGCTCACCCAACTGCTTCAACTTCTCAAAACCAGCAAACTGACACTGACCCTTGCTTTATAAAAATGCCTCCCTTACAATAAAGGCAAGGCCTGAAACTTGAAGGGTGCATATGTTACAAAATAAGGAACAGAACTGGAGTGTGAAGTAATGTAAAACGTAGTTACTGGACAGTTTACTTACCACGTGTAACTTCTTGATTTAGATTTTGCCGTGGCTGTAAAATTGAGTGCACAGAAGATAGAGCTTGTGTTGGGAATGCTTACATTGCTGTAGACTGGGATCCAACAGCACTCCATCTGCGCTACCAGACGTCGCAAGAACGGGTAAAATCTCCATGCAAACCCTTTGTTCCTTGTTGATAGCTCTGAAGCACAGCCCATTTTACCCATTTTTTATTTATTTTTGCAATTCACGCTGCTTTTGTCCGTTTTCTCTTGAGCTGAAGTCAGTAACCATTGAACAGTATATTATGGATAAATTTGTGTTGTAATGTCAGACCTCTTACATCACTGTACTGTGGAAGGGAAGGGTTTAAGAAACCACAGCAGTATGTTTTCTGTCTATTCTGAGTTGTTTTTGATCTACCCTCTACAATGTATTATGAATATGTTAATTTGATACATTTTCTAAGCGCACCAGTGCTATGAACAGTTATGCATGAGTAAACCTATTTCCTCCTTGAGTCAACAAAACATACCTAAAGGTAATGCTGTAGCTGAGTTAATCTAGAATAGCTGTTCAGACATAGGAGTTGAATCTATAAACTCATGCTTTATGGATAATTTGTAAGCAGAAGCCCAGAATAAGGACAGTGCTTTATTTCTGTGTCTGCCTTTTAAAAATCGAAATAAAATTTCTGGTGAAACAAGTGCATCTAGTTTTTATCTTTAGTCCCAAGTAAATATGTAATGTTATTTGTATGATACTGTGACTAGAGCCTTCCTCTGAGCAGTTTGTGTATGTTTCCAAGTCAGAGACAGTTTTATCTCACCTTAGATTGTAGAAGAACATGAAAGTGTTGAGCAAAGCCGACGAGCTCAAGCAGAGCCCATCAATCTGGACAGCTGTCTTAGAGCCTTCACCAGTGAGGAAGAACTGGGGGAGGATGAGATGTACTACTGTTCCAAATGCAAGACTCATTGTCTGGCCACCAAAAAACTGGATCTTTGGAGACTTCCCCCTATTTTGGTATGATCTTGTGTAGTTTTCCTCTACAGCAACAAAAGCAAAGTACATTGATCAGAAATTTGAATTGCTAGGTATGTCTCCTTGTTCAGAGTAAGATGATTTGCTTTTCTTCACAGTCTCAGAGCAGGTATTGACTTAGTTTGCTTTGTGCATTTCTGCAAAGGAGGCAAAGAAAACAAATGTGAAAGCCTTTAGAAACCTTATAGCTGCTACGTTGCAGGAAATGGTGGTGTTTTGCACTCAGTGTCATCTGTTCTGATGTTCAGAATTCACACTTAGGCAGCCTTTCCGGTAACGTGATCTTTTGTCTAGTTGTGTAACACCTGCATTTGTTACTTTTCAAATTTGGTAGCTGTTGAAAATGCACAGTGCTGATCACTGACTTGAAGCAACTTTTTCCATCTTTTTCCCATGGAAATATTAGTTCCATGTTTTATTGGTTTGATCCCAAAGTCCCAGTTGTCACATACAGCGTGGTTACTGGGTTTTGTTAGCATATGATAAAATGCGTGTTTTGGGAAAGGTTATTTTTAAACAGTGAAATTATTCACTGTGGTGTAATTGTCCTCCTTTAACTTTCTCTAACACGTTTCTCCTCAGATCATTCACCTGAAAAGATTTCAGTTCGTAAATGGCCGCTGGATAAAATCTCAGAAAATTGTTAAATTTCCCAGAGAAAGTTTTGACCCAAGTGCCTTTTTGGTACAAAGGGATCCAAGTCATTTTCAAAGAAAGCAGCTAACACTCCAGGTTGACAGCCTTCCTGAACCACGGACTCTCCAAGGGGAGCCTAGGAAAACAGATCTGCAGATCACTTACACACCAGAAGAAGGAGATACGCTGAACAGAAGCCCATCCTCCCTTAACACTACTGTCTTGAATAATATCAAAGGTAGGTGATAATTACAGAAAATTCCAGTCAACACTGAGATTTTGAGGGGGTCGGGGGAAACTTGAACAGAATTTTTATGCTTCTTTGGCCAGAGCACTGCATTTATTTTTGCATTGCTCGTTGCTGTTGTTGCTTGTCCTGGAAAGCTTAGAGAAGCTTTACCGTAAAAAAAACCCCACACAACTATATTTGTGTGGGCAAAGATAGTTTTGCTTTTATATACTACTCATTAGTTGCAGCGAAACTGGTTTTTAATGTTTGGTTATTAGAAAAAACAAAAACAAACTTTAAATCTAGACTATCTGTTTACTTATCTTAGTAGTCCACGTGTTTTCTGTTTTAGCATCTCCGTCTTTGGGGAGGAAAAGTGGAACCAGCTGTCCTTCAAGTAAAAACAGTAGCCCAAATAGTAGCCCAAGGACTTTAGGAAGAGGTAAAGGGCGTCTGCGGCTACCCCAGCTGGGTAAAAACAAACTGTCAAGTAGCAAAGAAAATTTGGATGCAAGTAAAGAGAACGGTACTGACCAGGAGCAGAGATTTGCTGCTGATCAAGGGGATGCTCTTACCAGAGGGCAGATTCTGGGCGGGAGCCAGAGCGAGCTGTGCGCTGCTCAGGACACTGAGGTGACTCTCGCCAACGGATACATCTGTGAGCAGAGTGCCTACAGCAACGGCAGCGTCAACGGTCAGATTGATAACCACAGCGAGGATGACACTGCAGATGACCAAAGAGAAGAAGTGTGTGTTAACCCTATTTACAATCTTTATGCAATTTCGGTAAGTGGACTTTTTTTTTATGGAGCAAACTATCTTAACGTGGCATTGGTTTGACTGAAGGCATTCACGCTGTCGTTTTCAGTAGAGAAAGTAGTGCTCTGTTGAGAAGGAGAACAAAGTGGAGCCGTTGCCAGCAAAATAAATTTGCCATAAACAACCAAAAAGTCAATCTCTGCATAATGTTTTTCCTCCATGAGTACACAAAGCGAGTCAGCTCCAGATGTATGGATTGTCATGAACCGTTGTCACTCACTTAATGAGTTTGTGAATCATTTATTCTGTAGATTCTGGGGTTTGGTGTTTGATCCAGAATTTATTTTCTTCTTTGTTTTCTTCAGTGCCATTCAGGAATTATGGGAGGGGGTCATTATGTCACTTATGCCAAAAACCCGAACAACAAGTGGTACTGCTACAATGACAGTAGCTGTAAGGTAAATAATTTCTTCCTCTAGCAAGTAAGTTTCATTTTGATTACTTAAGGACAAAGAAATTTACCTTTAGTCCTTTGAAATCGTGAGCATCTCAGAAGTTGCATCAGATAAACATTAAAATTGTTCACTGAAATTGTACGTGAGCTTTTTTTCAAGTTAACATCTGTTCATCAGCTGCTACCATGGTTAAGGAAAGATGCTTATTTTGTACAAAGAAGGAAAAATTACTAAAAATGGAAGTCCAAGAATATTTTTTTCATGATGCTAGCAGTTTTGTATTCAATCGCTGTCTAAGTTCTGATTATTCTAAGTATTTACACTTATCACTGTAAAATTTGTCATACTTTTCAAGTAAATAATGGAGCTTGATAACTATAATGAGGGAGACAGAAAATGGGATTCTTGTTGTGAACAGACAGTTAAAAATACTGTTTCTAGGTCAATTGCCTGTATTTTAAGTTTCGTGACAGCAGCACGATTGTCCCGTTGCCTGTTTCAGACCAGGTTTTTCCCTTCCTCAGGAACTGCATCCCGATGAGATCGACACCGACTCTGCCTACATTCTTTTCTACGAGCAGCAGGGGGTAGACTATGCACAATTTCTGCCAAAGATAGACGGCAAAAAGATGGCAGACACGAGCAGCATGGATGAAGATTTTGAGTCCGATTACAAGAAGTACTGTGTTTTGCAGTGAGCAGAGCCTCTTCCGTGGGCCCTGTTGAGAACGTGAGGGATGAGATCCCGACGCTTACGTTTGGCGACAATGTGATTGAAACAGATAACTTAAGTGTAGTTATTGTACCCTGTGATCTGAAAGCACAAAAAGAAAACCCTAATTCAATAGCAGTTAATATAAAGATAGTATTGTTTTGTTCTGTTATCTCACTACATGCTCTCAACATTTCTGATGTTAGACATCAGGCTGAGACTGCCATTGGCCTTTAAATAAAATGGTTTGAGAAAAGCCGACTAGGACCAAATGAGCTAAATTAAATAGTCCAAGTAAGAGCTAAACAAAGTAGTGTAGAGTTTACCAACTGTTCTAACAAACCCCTACAGCTCTCTTTAGGTTTAAGATAATGGGGAAAAAAAAATTGTAGTGTTGTCTTTGGACAACATGATATTGCTACCTCCTTTTTCCTGCAGTTTTATTGCATTTTATTGGCAAAACAGGGAAAGCAAGAGAATGAGAAGTGCACAAGCTTACAGAATTATTGAGAGTAAGAGAAGTTTCCAGTTTTGCCACCACTAATGTGTGTCAGTTGCTTTCTTTCTGTATGTTGGGAGCACAACCAAATCGTAATTTAAGAGATTAGTTTTGACACTCGAATGGTTTATTGCAGTAGCGTGTTCTCCATGTGTTGGCTGTGCAGATGAGCATGGTGCAGGAATGGGTTTTCTATCTGGAGAGCGGTATCTCAAACTGCTGAGATGCCTCGAGAAGAAAACTTCAGGTTGAAGAGAGTAGTTGTGATTACACACACGGTGTCTTAAAATGTGCACATTGCACAAAACGTTCCCAGCTTTTGGAAGGAAAGATGCTTGAGCTTATGTTTCATGACTGGTGTTGCTTTTAAATTTGCACTTTTAAAAGTTCGTATGATTAAACTGAAGAACATGGTTTGGGTTTTGTTGTTGTAAGGGCTCTGGAGTGAATGGCTGTGAATTATCCACTGTGTATTTCAAATAAGAAGCTGTGGCTGTCAGGTAGCTATCGTAGCATTCATGGGTTGGTTTGCTTTTTTTTTTTAATTATTATTATTATTTTCATAACTTAATGGAGTTTCTTATTTTCAAAATTTGGTTGCCTTTTCAAATTCTTTTTCTTTTTTTTTTTAAAACACGTTATGCATACACTTGCAAATAAGCCAGAATTGCTTTCCATGCCCTTGCAACATGCTCTTTTAAGTCAACAGGCTTATTGCATGAAGGAAAGCGTGATCATGTCTTAGCAAAGACTGGAAAAAAAGATGGTTATTTTTTTTGAGTAGGCATTTCTTCAAACATGTTCAGTGTTAAATGGTTTGCATATCTGAAATGAAGATAAAAGTTTCACTCTTTCAGCCTTTTGTTCTTTAGCTGAAGTCTGAGCAGCTTACTAATTTTGTCATATGTCATCTTCCAAATTCTTTAGATTTTGTATCTTCACTAACAAAATTGATACTTAACATGGTTGATCTCTGAACTGAATGTTTGGATACGTTTTAATGTGTTTCACAAGAATGCCAAACCTACCAGTAAGTTTATAATTTCCAGAAAGACCTGAGTTTTATCCGCTTAAGAAATGACATCAGCTGATCTTGTTGTCTTTACTCAGGTGAAAACCTCCCTGCCTTTGTTGGAGGTCGCGCCTCTCTGGGGACAGCAGATCGGTTCCAAAATAAGTATTGTCTTACTTGTGAAGTGTTGCTCCCTATCCTATATGGTCTTTTATCTTTAAAGTGGTCTAAACATTGAGACTGAAGAAAAGCAAACGTGAATTTCTAGGTTAGAAGCTTTTTCAATACCCATTTGTCTACTCCTCCCTCCACAAACTCCATGAAAAGTGAATGATTTTCAACTGATTTACTTTCAGATGTTTTATTTAAGCAGGTAGCACAATCTACTAATGTTATTTGATCTTCTGTGTTTGTTACATTGGTTGTAATTAATTTTTTTAAATTAAATTAATTCATGAATTAGTAGTAAATTTATTAAGTTAACTATTAACTACATTCACTTTGTAAATTATTGTATAAAACTTATTGACAATGCACTGACTTTAGAAAGATGTTAATGTACATAAATACCTTGTAAATAAAATAGTGTTGATGTACTGGAATATGAGCTGTATTAAAACAAAGGTATTGGTAATTGTATATGGAGTGAACCTGTTTATCTGTAACTATATTATTCAAACAAATTAAATACTGTGGATGCAGATGAAGTGTCATTTCTTGTCAGATAATTTTTAATGGCTCTTTTCCTGCTTGGACGTTTCTGTGCTGTTTTCATTAAGCTGAAATGGAGTTGGCAATCCAAAAGATTGGAACATGGGAGTGAGCACACAGCAGTTCTGGGCAGTTTGTCCAGCACAGCACTTAGCTATGAGTACCAAGGTATTTCAGCTCTTTTAAGCACTAAGCTATTTTTAGTTTTCCTTTTAAGGATATTCTGTTTGTTATTTTTCAGAGTTATTCCATTTAATCATTTAAAACGTGTGCTTGTACGTACGAGAGCTGGTACGTGTCAGACCTTCTTACAAATGAGTCTGAACAACTAGTGCACCCAACTGCAGGGATTCTGGGCTTCTGATGTTTTTCAGAGCTGTAATTTTGGTAGATCTGAAGTGAGATCAGTGATGACCTAGAAGCACAGTGGCTGCCCGTGGGATCCCTTCATACCTACCCTTGCAAATCCTTCTTCAGGTTATTTAAGTCGAGGGGGGAGGGGGGGAAGTTAAATGTCTTTTAAAATACTTAATTGCTTAGTTTTTGCCTGCATACTTGGAAAATTAGAACTCAAGATGTATTGATTTTATTCCAGGTTCTTGTGCTGTGGTAAATGTGGCTTCTTTTGAGTTTAAAAGAAATTAGGTAACTTTTTTTTTTCCTTTCCAAAATGTTCCAAAAATAATGGAACTATCACACAAAGACTCCATCATTGGAGGGTTCAATAGGAAGTTACAAATCTTTTAATGATGTGTGCTGAAGATTCCCATCAGGCAGGACCTGCACTATAATTTCATCTGAAAATCTTCTCTTGTTTGCCAAAGGTAAGTTCAATATTTTCTCGGTTGAATCCCTCGTTCAGTATTGCTGGTAATAATAACAACACTTTTTCTTAGAAAATAATCCCTTTCAGAAGTGAAATGATCCCTTACGGACGTGCAGGTTCTGCTCTTGGAAGCAGGGCCTTTGAAACGAGGATCTGAAGGTACTTGCTGTACAGTCATGGTGTACTGATACAGTCCTGCTCCTACATCTGTTTGCTCACGTCTTCTCTTGATTGTAGCGTTGAGACATTTCCTCTGAGCAGACACTGGCCACGAGAGACTCACTGCAATTACTGTCACGCTTGTTTCCAAAAGGGAAGTAAATCTGGTTGAGTTGGCAACTGGACCAAAGTCCACAGTCAGCTGGTCTATCAGGAATCGCTATCGCTTGGGTTTTGTTTGTTTCTTGAATGTTTCCAAAAACACTGTCATTATGTTTAGCTGGAAATGAACTATTGTTCTTATTTTATGGCCCTTGAAGATGCTAAGTGGATATTTAAGCAAGGATTAGCATGCATCAATATCATCAAGGATGGAGATGCTGATGCCTCTGGCAATGAAGCTATCTCTTGCTGTCCTTACCAGCTGCAGTTGAGGCAGTTGTGCAGCATTAAATGATGGTGCTTGCTCAGTGCAGTCATCTTTACTGCCAGGTGGTACCTGTTCAGAGCAGTCACATGACAGTTCTTGATGAGCACAATAATTCCACAGTGTTGTTTGAGTTATTTGTGCATTTTCAATATGGAAAATTTAATTTGAATTAAAGAATGCCATCTATAGTTGTTTCTATAATGAATTTTCTCTGTTAAGGCTTTCAGGTATTGAAAATGCAATTTAAAAAAAAAAAAAAAAAGGAGGAATTCTAATCACCTAAGATGTTTATACGTGCTGTTTTCAGTAGTAAAGCTTTTATTGATTCAGAAGTGTGCCAAGGCCATTAAATAAATGAAGGGATTACGTCCCTGCCAAAAAAACTGGAGCCACTTTCTGCTATTGAAGGCTTTTTACTTCCCAGATCAAAGCTGTACGAGACTCGGACGAGGACTCTCAAATTAGCAGAGCCTGTTTTGTAAGAGAGGAGCAGTTGTAGAAGATGTGCTGGAATTTTGCCCACGTACCTCGGTGTGTGTCTGAAGTGTTAAAAATACATGTCCTACGCTCAAAGGTAGTTAGGAAGCCTTCCTTTAAACCTAGAGTAAAGCTCATCAACCGCATAGCCTTCGGTCCTTCTCCTGGGAGGGAGGGGGAAAGATGCAGCAGGGAAAGTACCTTAGGCATAAAACATCTTTCCCCCAGCACGGCAGGGAGCGCAGGTGCACCAACTCCTGCTCCCTAAAGGAGCTGACCACTGTCACTTCCCCTTCGACCTCAAAAGCCCCACTCCATAAGTATCTTTCATTTTCATCCTATTTGCAGCTGTTGTGGAGTTGCTGGTTCTGGCTGGAGTGTACCCTCCTGTTCCCCACGCTCCCTTTGGTTGGCGGGGGAGGTCGTGTCACCGCTTTTTTCTCTAGTGTAGATTTATCCTTCATCTACAGCTCGGGAACATCGTGTGTCCTGAGAAAGCGCAGGGACTGCGGGCACAGCTGGCCAAGGGCCCGGACCAGCCAGCCACCTAGGGATTGACTGCAGCTTTTGTTACACTTTTTCCCTTAGGCCCAGTAAATTGAAGCAAGAAGTTGGTGAAATGCAGTCATCCATGCCTGCTGATTTATCGTGTCAGGAAAATAAAAACCCGTCAGAAGCTTGGGAGATTGTGCCTTTTGTTTGGGACGAGCCTCCAACTTCCTTGTTCACGTGTAAAAGATTTCCTGTTTGTGAAAATTGAAAGGTCCCTTTAGCAAAATCAGCCACAACTAGAAAATACATGCTTCTGGTGCTTCTGGGTTTAATATAAATCCAAATTTTCGGAGCATATTTGTAGAATCAGCTCACAAAGAAATGAGAACAGCTGGGTGACATGCTGGGGGTTTTACCATATAGATACAGAAAGGAGAGATTCTTGTCTTTTGGGGATTAAATGATGTTTATCGTTGAGACAGACTTCAGCAGTTCGCCTTGTTGTGATTTTGTCTGGGTAAAAAAAAATCCTGGTAGTGTCTGAGGAAAGGTAACTGAGCAGGACAGCGGGGTGTCCGTGGGACAGGGAACTGTTCATCTAAAGGCAGAGTTGAAAAGATACTGGAAAATCAACTGGAGTCTTAATCAAATGTCATGAAAAGTGACCCTAAGACTAATAATGACAAGGAAAAATTATATTAATTAGTTAAACTTCAGTTAATTGTTGTGCTTTCGGGCACTCGGTCGCTGGCAGCAGCTGCATCTGACGTGGTGTGGTGGGGATGCCCCCGGACCAGGCATGGGGAGAAAACCAACCCAAGCTGCTTTCCTGTGTTCAGTCAAGCTTGTGAGAAGTGCACCAACAACACAAGCGCGTGTGGATATTCATTTTAGGACTAAGAAGAGGTAAATAAGTATGACAAGAATTCTCTTGTACCAAAGCGCGTGCAGCCGGCGTAGAAAACAAACGAGGGAGAACAACAGCAAAACACAACTTGCATTTTGGTCGTTGCAGACCGATCTCGAACAGCTAAATGCTTCCTTTCAGTGGGTTTGAAGCTGTGTGTTACCAGTCTGGTTACCACCCTGGCGGCTGCCACCAAAGTCGTTCCGTTCTCTCCAGTCAGGGTTTGGGGCCAGAGGGTTTCAAGGACCGGTGCGGGGATTTCCCAGCCTGTAAGGGTTGTGTGTGGTACCTCAGAGCAGTTCCTGACAGCTCTCCAGTTCTGGTTTCCCCTTCGTCTCCAGCTATCACCCAGCACCTCAGCGCTGGTTCCAGCCCCTCGTGTCTGTTGGCAATATAAAATTGCAGAAATAGAAGGAGGGCAGCTGGATCTCCTGTCCCACCTTCCCCGACTTACTGAACCTGCCCTTAGGACTTGCAGCACCGGGCTGCAGAGCAAACAGATGTCCCTAGGTGGGGCACATGCTGCTTTTGTTTATCAGAGTTCAGGGAGTTCCATCTCCTGAAAAAAAAAAAAATAGAGCAGCAGATGCTGCACAGCCTTTATTTTTTCAGTGTTTGTCTGATCCCTGAAGGCACAGGACTCCTTGTACTCTGCTAAGCAGTATTCTTTATCTTAGTACTGCTGAAATTATTTTTTTTCCAGCATGAAGATTTTATTGAGTGCAAAGTACGATTGAAATGGCCCATAGAGCTCTTGTGGAGGGTGACTGTGCTTTCCAGGTTTTGGCAATGGTACATCCAAACTGCTCCCAGCATTTCCTGCTAAGTTGCTTCTCAGTTCTGTGTAACACGCTAAGAGAAGGTCCTTCTCCCTTTTCTAGGCAGTGGGAAGCACAGGCAGCTCTTGGAGCCCTTTGGAGTCAAAGTAATAGTTTGGGGCAACAGGCTTAACTCCATCTTAACATCAGAGAGAAGTCTGGCTGAGTATTTCAGCAGCTCTGGGTACAGGGGCAGCTTTGTTTTAAAACTTGCTGAAATACAATCTAGAAAGCACAGCATTCCCCCCAACCTTCTCTGCATTTAGCACACAAGGGCTGAGGCTGTTTGCAGATTAAAAATTGTCCCTTCACTTAATGCAGCATTTTGATGGAGAAAATATTTATATGTGTAATAAATAAACCGTGGCCTCCTAATGAGAAACTGCAGGAAAACTGAAGAGTGCACGTTAGTCGAGAACTGGATAACAACAAAGGAAAGCTGCTGCTTCCGAGCCAGAAACAGGATCCAACGCCAGCAGTGGCAAATTAAGAGAGTCTTACAAACGATGTTTGTATTGCGATGTTTGGAGTAAGGAGACAATGCAAGGAACAATGTGATTACAGAGCTCTGACCCTCACATTGTTAGAGAGATCCCTCCTCCACCGTGCTCCAGTGACATTCTGACAATTGCCCCCATGTCCCGCTCTGGGTGCCAGAGCGTAGCCGGGGGAGAGCTAGGCGGGCAGGGTTGGTGCAGGAAGGCTTGCCCGGGGTAGAGAGGAAGAGCTCAGCCAGGGGGCTTGCGTGAACATCCACTGCTGTGATGCAGCTTTGGAGCAAAGGAAGGTGAGGACAGCAAGCTCAGCAGGAGCCAGCAGCGTGTCCTGCCAGCAAGGAAAGTGATGGGTGCCCAGAGCCTTGCTAGCAGGAGCTGAGCCAGGATGGGGGAAGTGACTCTCCCCTTATGCTCAGCACTCGTCAGGCCACATCTAGGGTACCACGGGCACTCCTCTGAGTCCTCTCCAGGTCGAGGCAGGTGAGGGGGTAATTGCAGAGATGCCAAAGCAGGAGGATGGAGACCACAGACAGAGAATTAAGTGACTGACCTTGTACAAGAATAAACTTGGTCACGGGGAGGGCAGTGCAGGAGGGGGACAGGCTGACACAGCAGCTGTGGATTTCTGTCCCTAGAGGTGTCCGAGAACCACCTGGATGGAGCCCAAAGCTGCCTGTTCTGACTGCACATCAGCCCTGCGCTGAGCAGGAGGCCAGACTTAGAGACCTCTGAGAGCCCTTCCAGCCTGAATCCTTCTGTGATTTGAACTCATTTCCCAACTGACAAGGGTAGAAGTGGCTGAATTTGAAAGCTCTGATGTTGAGCTGTTCATGCAGCAATTTAAATCATGGCTCAAAGCATCATCTATATGCCAGAGGTTTTCTTTTGTGATCCACCAGCAAAGAGAACAGAAATTCAGATGAATTTTTGTTAGATGACATTTCCCTTTTGATCTGGAATAGAACTCCTTTGGATATGTATGTTTTTTTATATCCAACCCACTCGCGTTGTATCGTCAGCGTGCTCCTCCTAGGGACAGGAAAGGATCCCACACAGGAAGACCCAAATGATGCACGTTCACCACTAGCTCACGCTCACAAGCAAGTGGATTGTAAATGTTTGCTTGTCACGTGCTCTTGCCTTTTTATCTTCAGGTTTGATTATAAGAATGTTCCTGTTTAAAAAACATATGCAAGGGAATAAATCTTTGGGCCCAGAGCCTCTCTGAGCGTAGGCAGCCCCAGTATTTAACTTGTAACAAAGAGAATTTTAGTGGAAGCTTTTTGATAAAAAGTTGGCAGCTTATCAGAGGACCAATATGACCACGCGATGCGAGCCGAGTTGTCACACTGGGTGTTTAAACTTCATAGAATCAGAGAATGGTTTGGTTTGGAAGGGGACTTAAAGGTCATCTATTTCCACCCCCCCTTTTTTACCTTCTTCTCTGACTGTATTTCTTCAAATTATTATGAATGAAACATAAGCTGGACTATGGTATTTTCAAACAGTGACTCCACTAAAGCAGTCAATAAATTTGCTCTTAGCATAAGTCAGAGGTTTGGCTGCTAAAAGAGACACGAGGCAAACTAGCAGCAGCTTAAAGTAGTAAGAATTAAGAGTGACCTGAAGAATGATTGGGTTTTAGCACAAAATCTGTAGGGATAGGAAGCTCAGACTGATGTTTAACCTGTTTGATTTAACCAGGACAAAAATGCAAGTTGTATTTTTCCTCTTACATGTGAGTGGCAAGTATTTTAACGCGGCAGAAGACAAGTTGAGTGTGAAGAAGGGTGGAGTTAAAATAAATAAAATATATTGGAAATTGATTAAAGGTAAGCCATAGAACACAGAGGGGAATAACCACCTCGTAATACAGTTCATTCTTAGCTGGGTTTGGTTCTTGCTGCCTTTAACTGCTGGGCTTTGATGTTTCAGGGTAGAAAGCAGACGCCTTCTTCACCGAAGCTTTTGTGTTCGAGGCAGCATTGACCCTTTGTCTAAGGAGTGCTCAGGCAGGTTATAAATCTGTAACGTTGCACTTCACCTTTTGTATCCTGATTAATGACCTTTTAAAAATAAATGCAGGATAGCTGAAGGGAACAGTATCAGTGATGGAAAAGCTGACACGTACGCAACCTGAGCTCTGATTTTTCAGATTGCTCCAGTTTGTTAAACAAAACTTCTTTTTCTTTGCTCTGTGGTTAAAAAAGAAAAAAGAAAAAAAAAAAAAGAAAAAGGGGGACAGGGGAGTGTTACCTGGATTCTCTGTCTTATAACAGTAAAACTGCTTACTGGAAAAAATGCTGCACAAAGTTACTAGCCTACAGAAAGAGGGTGCACTCATTCAAATAGGAAAACAGATTCTTTGCACAAATATCTGCTATTTTGTTTCCAGAAGTCTGTGGAAAGCTGTTGTTTTAAGGGGCTCTTGCAAGAGCCATGGGAAATGGCATTGCTCATTTTTCTTGCACAAAAATGATCGTTTAAGATTCTCATGGGACTCTTTTTCTGTTTTCCCCAGCACTGAATTTAACGTACGCAGCCTTGATATGAAAAAATATATGGCAGCTTTTATCTGAATCCATGAAAACGTATCCCAGAGGAATGTCTTCCTAGAAAATGTTCTCCACCTGAATGAAAGGCAAACTGAAGTTTCCCACCATTTCAAACCGGTACAGTAATTTATTTTGGTGGTGATTATAATGGGTATTTTGGATTCACATGCACAATAGTAAACCACCGACATTATTTTCTTTTGTTTATGTATTTTGCCTAAAATAAAAGATTACTCCAAAGGAAGGTATTTGAGGAAGAATACTTGCAGAGAGAGGCCAGATTTATTTTGGCTGGCTGTCCTGCCCTGTCAGCTGGAGAAAAACCTGCACAATTTACAGAGACCTTCAACCTGCTTAGTTGCCTTTACCACAACTACTTTTAATGTAGAACACCTACCGGGGCTGGACCGACTGACGCTGACAGTCCATTGCAAGCTGTACCAAACATTTTCCAATCATTTTACCACTTGAATCCCCAAAATAATTGGAATACCAAAAATTGAGTGTGTTATGGGTAGGTCACTTGTATTATTTGTAGTTTTTCCACGTCCACAGTTGTACACCCTGGCTCAGGGTGAATAGATTCCGAGTGAACCGGTTTTTAAGTGGCCTCGCAGCCTTCATTTCTGCTGGGGTTATTTAACTGGTTGGTGCTATCTATCCTCACAGTTTAACTGGAAGCCTTGCGATCCACGGGTGTTTTTCCTCAAAGCAAGTAAAGCTCTGCTCTCTGCAGGAGTTCGTACCCCTCGTGCGCTGAGTGGCTGCATTGACTTCTGGGGGCTCTGCTGTACCCTATATGGGACTTTATTTCTTTTGTTGCCACCCTAATTGAAATTTTATTTCAGAATATTAGTATTTTCACCTAGTCTCTGCAGTTACCTGCCTTAGAGACCCTCATGGGGCAGGTTATTCCCTGGCTGTGTACTTCCATCTGTCAGCTTTGAACATTTGGCCTTTACACAGATGACCCTGCCAGGGTTACAGATTCACACCACAAATTTGATTTAATCTGTAATCCAATTTGATTTAATCTGTAAAAAACCATCCTGCTTTAATAAATAGCGTTCCAAATTGATCTGGGTTAAAGTGGTGTTGATACCTTAAGCCCAAACGCCTGGCTCTGGAAACATGAAGAGCGGAGAGCAGCTTTCTAGACAAGAGGAGTTCAGGGGGGAGCCGGGGAACTCGGCATGGTTGACAAGGCTGTCTCTGAATTCCTTGGTTTTCTGCTAGTCTCCAGTCGAGGTGTTAGGAACCCAGAGTCCAGTGGGCATTATTGAGTACTGGTGAAAAGGTCCAACTCCCATCACAGTAATAAGTCTCACTAGCAGTGAGTGTTTGGATTCCCTGCCTTCTGCCCCAATGAAGACTGAAACTTAATATGAACTTGAAATCATTTCTAATGGAAATTGTTACAGAGCAGTTTAAAAAAAAATAATTAAAGAATATATTGTTACTATAGTAGTTTGTGTAGAGGACAGTTTCTTCCAGGTTGACTTGCTGTTTGTCTTAATCTTTTTGAACAAATATTTGATTTGGGTCAAGTTTTGCCCCACTTCTCCAGCTCCCTGTCCCAAAACACATTGCAGAGAGGCAATGAATGGATAATCTATGAACCCCCATCACCGTATGTCACGGTTTAGGTTTAACTCCAACCAGGACACTCTATCATGACATGACACACAGGAGCAGCAGGCTGGGTTTGTGGAATGCTACTAGGGTTCTGAGGTACAATTTTCATCTAGTAAATGCTGGAATAAAAAGCTTCTTTTCATGTGATTGAGCCTTTCAGCTATAGGTGAAGGCAGATACCTACTCCAAAAACTTAACCTCTCCTTCTTACATCCAAGGTTGCTGTGTATGACAACATCCCCCCAAGATCTTGTGTCTTGCTGCATTTTAGAAAGGTATTTTTTATTTCACGTGTTACTCTTCCACTGATATCTATCTATCTATCTATCTATAGAAGTCTGGAGTCTTATGATTGTCTTCAGTCCATTTAACCTGAGCTCCCATAACTCCTCCAATCGGTGTAATTTTCAGAGTCAAGGGTTGTATTACATTGCTGGTAATGCTGCATTTTGCTGCATGCCATTTATAATACTGGGATGGCTTTAAATAAGGGCTTTAATAAAGGGGGGGAAAGGAGCAAGGGGTGGGAGGAGAGGAAACTACTGTTTTTTCCAGTATTAGAAATAATGTTACTCTTAGAAGTCATCAGTGATGATCTAATTCCTCTTAATAAAAAGAAACAGCACTTTTGATGGAGAATGTGCTGCAAGCATCATGTTCTAACAATTACTGCATGCAACTTCTAACCCGGGAGCGCTGAGATGGTGGGTGTAAGAGGACTGCCTGTTCTTAAATTCCCTTCCAGGTGAGTTTGCAGACAAGAAAAACAACCATGCAACCCCCAGGATGAGGTGCAGGAAGGCAGACAGCCACTGGCCAGGCTCTCACAGAGTGTGCAGTGCAGAGCTGTGTTGAAAATGATCTGTTTGCCACGGAGTATCCTGGGATAATTGAATGCTCTTGTAACGAGGGCGCAGGATGTGTTAATCATTCCTTTTCAGCTGTCTTGACAGGAACTTGGCAGTGAGTTACAGCCAAGCAGGCACTGACACTGAAGTTTTTATTACCGCTGCCCATGCGACCGGCAGATTTTATTATTGTGCTGTTCTTCCTGGTTTTCTAAATGGAGAAGCGAGTTACACTGTCGCTTCTATAGGCTCTGCTGGGGACAACTGTTGCAAAATAATTTTTGTAAAGTAAGCTTTTACTTTCTCATACATTGGGATTTATTTTACCCTTGTTGTAGTCTTTATCTGGCTTCTTTTTTTAAGCCTGTTTTAGCCAGAAAGCTGAAAACTCTCAGCAGCTCTATCTTCTGGAGAAGTTAAGATATATGTAGCCATATATGTCTCAGTCAAAGGTAGGGAAATGAGCTATTGGAAGAGTTAATTCCATCTTATATAGATTATTGTGTGTGCTCTTATTGTTTGGTAAATGATTTTTAACTGTCAGAGGTGTTTCTGTGCCTGCTGCTGCTGCACAGCCCTTTTATAAACCTCCTCTGTGTGATGCCTCAAGTTAGCAGAACAAGGCACGAGGTCTCACCGAGCTGATGTCTCTTTCTTGAGGCTGAATCTGTTACTGAGGTTGGTTCTGTTGGTTCTCATGCTGAGAAATGCTCAGGTGTGATTTTTCTTTATAATACGCTTCATATGAGGCATTTGTAACTTGTGATCTGTGGATTGCCTGCTGTCCTACCAACTCTTCTCTGTCACAACCTCAAAAAGTTCCTCTGGTTGCAGTAGGAATTGCACTGGCTTTGAAATGCATTTCCAGGTAATCAGAATGTTTGTGTTTTATGAGCTTTAATAGCTGTTTTTTCAAGTACATCAATCTTGTTCCATAATGTGGGCATTCATATCTGCAGGATCATAAACCTGCACTTCCCATTTAGGCTCTGGCACCACAATATTAACAGTCAGGACAATAGGAACCCGATTCAGGGGGTTTTCATGTGAGAGACACTGGAGTCCTTGCAGTGCTTGATAAGACACCATGTTCTCTGCCACTCAAGTTTATTGCCATTGAAGTTCATGGAGCTTTGGCAATTTTTCTGCTTGCCACCTGCTTTGTAGACTTCATCTGAACTCTCCATACACAGGGACGCTCCTTGCACTGGGACTGTCCCAACACCCAGTTCCCCAAAGGTGTGAGCTAGATCAATGATTCGGAGCACTGGAATTCTCTGAGGACACAGCAGTTAATGGTGAATCCTCCCTTTCACTGACACGTGTCTGGAATGAAGTGCTGGACAGAAAGAGGAGTAGCTGTCGGGTGCACTGCATTTCAGCTGAAGGGGCTGGAGAAAGACTTCAGCACCTCGCTGGGTGACTTTGTGTCTTTACCCTGCTCTTCTAAGCAGCAGCTTTCCTTTACTTTAGGGAGGTTACTGGTTTTCTCTCAGGATTATTCATAGGTTCAGCAGGGACTGTTGGGTTCCAGGACACAAAACGTTACGTTTTACTGCACATAAGAAAGCATTTTTTGTCAGGCTGAGAGTTTCATGTACAACAAACTCAAACGATTTGAGGTTTTCAAAGCTCTAGCATTCTTGATAGAAAACAACTATGATTTATTTAGGGCTTAATCTCAACACCAGCACAATCAGCAAAATGTAAAACTTCTTCCCTCCTTTCTCTCTCATAAATTCTTCATAACCACACGTATCTGGAAACTAATCAATCAAGATCTTTCTCCTACGTGCTGGGAACAACGAGTAGTCTTAGTAATGTGGGAAGCAAATGGGTGTTGGCATTATGAAGGTCATTTCAGTTGATGGAAACTAATATATTTTTGTGAGGTTCTCTTCATATGATCAAAAGAAAGGACACAGAAAAGTTTTGCTAGGAGGAGATGGATTATAAAAATCCAACCCCCAGATTTATTAAAATAGTGTCAGCTGTTTGGATTTCTTTTTTAATCGGAACCGTGTTCGAGTACTAGATGTCTAAACCTTTTCAGAAGATATTAGTAGGTAAAGATAATAAAATAACCCAAATTGATTACAATCTTATACCTCTTATAAAATAACTTTAGATGCAAATTACATTTAAATGCAAGAAGGGACGTAATGTCCCAAAGGCATTTCAATTAATTACTGTAGTTAATTACACTCAATTTTACTTGTGTGACTAATTATAATTAGGTTTTATGGGTGTATGTGGGTTTATTTCTGATACTAAAACCCCCAAACAACAGGTTATTTATAGGAAAGATATTTAAACTTCATAATGAAAACTGCATATTCCCGTTCTTGGCAGTCGGCTTGAATGAGTTGTGTCTGTGTTCAGAATGGGTCTGGAGAACATCGAGATGCCCAACTGCCCTGGCATGCTCCAGCCTGGCTGAGAAGCCCACCCTGGTCCTGCTGATGCTGCTCCATTGCTCATGCTCCCAAATTCTTTGATTGCTTTTTATCCTGTAATGGGCACCACATTCTGCATTGGTGACCCGGGGGTGTTGGCCGGTATGGGAATGTGATAGAAAGGTCTCCCCTCTTCCCTGGAGGTGCTGGTGGGGCACTTTGCAGTAGGTTCCTCAACCAGCTTGTAGCAACACTGCTTTGGTGGGGTTTTCTTGAGGTGGTTGATGTTATGCCTGGTACTGACACATTTATTAGACTTCAAGACCAGCCTGGGAAGATTTTTTGACTACAGGTGGAGGAAGGGAGGTTTTCCATGGGTCTGCTGTATGAGAGGAGGGCTGTTGGCTACGCTGGCAAATGCTGTGTGCCCTGTGAAATTCACCTCTGGATGGGCAAGGGAGGGAAGGGAAAAGCAAAAAGCTTTATCCTTTCCTGCAAGCAGTTATGCAAAATAAATTCTGACCATACAATGAAACTGGCAAGTTTGCTAGAAGTCTTTGTGAGTAATGTAAATATATTTCTTGTGAGTAATCGCTAGGTTTCCTTGTCTCTTTCTGCTTCCTGAGAAAATGTTTTGCTGCAAACATGTTGTAATAGGAATATTTTTGTGCCTGCCCCTCCTGTTGTCCCCCTCTGCTCCCCGTCAATTGTCAGATGGTTGTGATACCAGTGATGCTGGGCCCGTGTTCACATGGCAGATCTGCTCCCTCACCTCTCAGACCTCTGACAGCTTCCACCCAAGTCAAGGTCTGATCCAAAGCTGGGAAAGGACTGCTTTGGGCATGCAAAATACAGCACCAGGTAACCTCATCTTGGGGTATTTTTAGAAGTGGCGAGTCCCTGCTGAAGCCTGGTGAGTGAGTCTCTGGTGAGTCCCTAGTTGCTGCGCAAACTCTGCACCAACACGCGAGCTGTTTCCAAGGGACAGAGTTCTCATGAGCAAAGCTACATCCAAACTTTGACCATCTCCCAGAATGTTTTGGCCTTGGCACTCTCGAACACAGTCAGTTCACACGGCTGGTTTTCTGCAAGCCAAATGCTAGTTTACCTCTGACTAGAATCAGGCTGGCAAAGCCCCTGCTTGTCTATTTTGTTTTGAACCTGAAATGTACATCTCCAGTGTTTCCAGTGTTGTTTCATTTCCTATTGCACTCCAGTTAACCCAGTTTTGAGAAACTGAGCAGTCTTCAACTCTGTCTCCAACACGTGTGAAATGGATTAGCAACGTTCTGTGTTAATTTTTCTGGACGTGGGAAAATACTGTTCTTTCTGGGTCTTTCTAAATGCCCCCGCTCCTTCCCCCGCCCTTTCCTGTATTGTCCCAGCTTGGCTACTCATTCTGCAGGAGTTACCATCATTTCCCAGTGTCTTCACCCTATGAGAAGTTTCATGCCAAATGTAGCGTAGACACAATTCTTGAAAATCAGCGTCTGGAGCTACCTGTGGAACAGCAAATTACTTTTCCATAACTATCCTCACAAAAGAAAACCAAATGTCCCACTTCAAGCCTTCCTGTCCTTTACCGCTTATTTAATGGAATAGCTTTTGTTGTAGGGGGGGGATTCACTGCATTCATACCAGTCCTGTGATTGTCACGTCCTGCACCAGAACAGAATGTGTCTGCCTGGGTGCAGAGAGGAGCCCCGGACAAAGAACAAATGGAACTAGGTGGCTGACAGGGATGCAGATTGCAGCATCTCCCTTTTCCTCATTGGCATAACATTCAGATTCACTCAGAAGAATGGTCATACTTGGCTACTCAGATTTTATTATTCATGCTGAGCTTTGTGCAGGAGAGTACTTACAGAGGGCTAACCTTTTTGGTAGATTTTCCTGGAAATTTCTTTTTATTTTTTAATCTATTCCATAGTACATAAGATCCTGCCACATTGTACCTAACTGCTGTAAAAGTTCCTCTCTATCCACAGGGTAAAACTGAGGCACAACCTAGTGAAAAGTTGCCCCCGTGATTTACTGTTTATCACTAGCAATAAATTACAACTCTGTAGTTGTAATCTCTATAGCTTCTTCCAATCATCTTTGAGAGCTGCCCATGAAATAAGAATCACTTCATGAATTCAGTAAATAAGCTGAACAGAGAGGGATGCTGGGCTCTTACACGTAGTCCCAGCAGATGTGGAGGGCTTTGGTCTTGGGGTTCTTTTGTTTGTTTGAGGCATTGCTCTGGGTAGAGACATGCTGAGGAGTGTTCATGTCACTGGTCTTTAAAACAGGAGCTCCCAGTCCTATGGGACTTTCGTACAGGATCCTGCTGTTTACCATGTTGCTTGTAAAGCTTCAGAGAGCAATAAAACAAGAATACTGTCATTTATCACATCTTGTACAACAGCATAAGAACAAAGCCTCTATCCTCTGAATTTCTTGATGCATCCCTGCTTGTGGGATGTTGAGGGATGTAGTGGCAATAGCTAACAGAGAGATGGTCAGCAGATGGGTAAGTAGGCAGCTCTTTACCCTGGTTAACTCACCAGCCAGGCAGTTGTAGAGGTGAAGGTACACGGGGTAAATCCACAGCAACTTCACTTTAAGAAATCTGCCTGTCGTCTGCCTGACAGGCTGGGGGTGTTCCCCAGCTCTGCTGAGCACGGTACTCAAAGCAATTTTGCTATGAGCAGATAATACCTGGATGACCTACGTGAAGTAAGATCTCCAAGAAGCCCGCTGACGGACATCAGAAACATCCCAAGGTATGGCAAATCCCTCCCTCTCCCCTCCCAAATGCAAACCCAGCCTTAAATGTTGTGAAGAGAACAGGGGAAAAAAAAGTCATTCCTTTTCTGTGAGAGTGTTGTGTGGATTCCCCTTCAGCAAGGATGAAAGAAATAAAAACTCGAGACAATGAAAATACAGGTCTCTGTTCAACTTTAATCTTTCATTCGTGTTTGCTCCTCAAAAGTTTTTCAATTAGCTAAAAAGGCAGTTAAAAGTTTCAATCATTCCTCTAAACTTAAAAAGGTGAATTTGCTTTCCCTTGTGGTGGGGTTTTTTTAAGCTTATATTATTGATTGTTAAATATGAAAATAATTCCCCCCCCACGCTTTTACTTCTTTGGTGAGCTGTGGTTATTCTCACTGCCGTGATTTCCTGAAAATGGCCCTATAGCTGTAGCATGAAGTCATCTCTCAAAACATTGCCCTTAAGGAAAAAAATACAAGTCTGCTAATCTGAAATCCTATTTTAGTGTGTGGCTGAAGTCTAACATTCTAAAACAAGCTGTAACATGTTATGTGGCGTTAGCCAACCCAAACGGTGATGTCCATCTTCAGAGAGTGGACTGAAATAGTGTAAGGAAATGGCATTTTCCAGTATATTGAGCTTTTCTGGAAGGAATTGGGTAGGATCTGAAGAAATCAGTTCACATCACAATCTTCTTGGAAAAATTATGACTCTTAACCATATGTGAATATTGAAGGTGTGTTGTTCTTAAAAAAAGAAAAAAAAAAAAAAAGGAAATTTTCATATTGAAATGTTCAAACTGACATTTAAAAACTTCTGAAATATGATACTGGAAAGAGCCATTTCTTGAACTGTCCCATTAGGCAAATGAAAACTGTAAAGGCTTCAAAAGCAGCCCTCCAAAGAGAGGGGGTTTCCACAGATGTGCAACTGGCACATTTGGTGCAGCTTCCCTGTTTCTTTCTAGCACATCATAGCAGCCACAGACATCCTGGAGCAGGATTCCATACTAGGGCGTATAAATAGGCTTAATAGAGAAACCTGAACTCCAGAATCAGTAGATGAGATGAAAGGACTCCAGTATCCTCATCTAGCTATTAACTTCAGATATTCTGAAGGAAGAAGGGGGATAAATTGTGTTAGTTCAGATGAAATTTGTCACATATCCTTCACTAGATAAGATGACCCAAACGTTGCTCAGTTGTGTGTGAGCATTTTTCTCTTTGCTCTGTGTTGTACCTTCATGTAGGACAGTGTCAGGATGATGAGAATTACTCCACGTCTTCCTGATTTGCAGTGTTGAATGTAAACATACTCCAAACAAACCCCTTCACAGGCACTTAAGAACAGATTCCTCTTGAAGTTCTCTGTACAGTTTGTGAAGTGTCTCTCCAGTGTTGCATTAAAACTACAGGCTTGCAGATAATCCATCCTAATGTTTCCTTTAAGTGGTTTTTTTCTGTTTGTTTGGTTATGTTTTTTTTTCAATTGAATCTTCATAGCTTTATCTTACAGTTCCTTTGAATTTTTCTGATTTAGTGCAACAGGTTTCTTTTTATATAAAAGCAGCAACAAAAGTCCTTGGTTAGTGTCTGAAGGAGGACAAGGTTAAATTCTGTGTTCAGATATGATTCATGAGTCAGTAGTTAGAGAGAATACTTAGTACAAAAAAACCAGCAATAAAATAAAACCCAAACAACTCCCAAAAGCCCAAAACTTTGAATGAGGTGAGAAGTGTTCATTGGAAAAGAGAACTCAGGATGTACGTAAGCATCGGGACCAGCATTGCAATGTTAGTGGGAGGCAGGAGGGTGCTGCTGGCACTGGACCAGTACACCTTTCTTTTGTTCAGGAGCTGAACAGGTCGGAAATTTTCAGCCATGGGAGTTGAGTTCTTCCCATCAAAGTGGACAGTTGAAAATTGAGAAATCTGTAGACATAGAAGAAAAAAAAATATATATATATTGTTGATTTCTTTTTCCATGAAACTACTGAAATTGTGATATTACAAGTCTCTGGTTTTGAACTGTATGGATGCATTAAACCTCGCAGGAAACAGCGTTAATGGAGGCTACTGCCAAAGGTCACCAACAGATGACTTGTTAGCCTTGGAAATCAAGAGGACTTCCTTTCTGTGTGAGCCAAATGCTTTGTCCAAGGGCCTGGTTACACCAGTCCTTGTGACACACGCGGTCCTGCCCTTGTCCATCACGTCACCGTGACACAAAGTAAGAGGACTGGGATTTCTGTCTCTGCTTCAAATGTCTAACTGATTGCCCAGAGCAAGCAGATGCTCACTCTTGTGTGTGGTGCTGGGCTGCCTTGTGCTGGGAGCCTGCTCCAGGACATCTGAATTGTTCATTGTGTGCTCTGTCAGCTGATCAGTCTGTACAGTCTGTATTTTCAAGGCAGTCATGATTCAGTCTCCTATTCCTCTCTGTAGGACAAAACTGGGCTGCTTAAAGCTGGTGCTGATGGCCTCAAAGTTTGTATTTTGAAGTGTTCTGTCCTCGTGTTGTGATACAACACCAGGAGAAAAGCAGGGAAACCTGGGGGTGAGGAGCTGGCAGCAGTGGAAGTGCTGTCGAGGAAGCGCTGAGCGAGGTGTTCACCTGGGGGTCTTTGGGGCTTTCTTTTCACATCGTCATTTCCCCTTCCTTCCCCTTTCCTGCCATTTTTTGAAAGCTGATTTAATAGGGTCAAAACCTGGCACCAGGGACTACACTTAGGCTAATGCCAAGCGCGAGTGTGTCACAGGAACAAAGCCACGGAACAGCTAATTGATGGTGCTAATTAACCATAAGCAGGCCTTCCAGGGTCCCCCTTTGTGGCTTACCTGAAAAACACTGAGTTCAATCGGCTTCTCAAACACCGTCCAGATGACACCCTCATGGCAGTCGGGGGTGGTGAGGGAACCCTCATACCGATAGTACCTCCCGAGGTCTTCCTCGGGTGGGAGAAGGGAGCTCAGTGGCAAAGGCTCCATCTGTGACGTTTCCCCTGGACAAACCACGTGCAAATACTGGCTGTAAGAAGCGTGGCCACGAGTGCCCTTCACGGGTGTCTCCAAATGCAGCTGCTGCTGCTCCTGGCTACGTGAAGCCCCATCCCCACCATGCTTCCCACTCCGCCTGGGGCTTGGGAAATCCCTGACCGCTGGCCAGGGGTCCCAGCGAGCACGAGCCTCCGGCGTGGATGCTCTGCCTGGGCTTCTTCCCACTCAGCCTCCTCCTGCAGAAGCAGGAATACTCATTCTAGTGCTGGTTGTTCTGTTGCTGCAACAGCCAGATTTTGTCCCACCTGCGATGCTCTGAGAGCTTGGCAAACTGAGCTTTATCTTTTGGCTTTCAGGTCACAGTCTCTGCTGTAATTAGATCAGGATTGGACCGTGAACTACCTGGCAGTAGATGTGTTTGAAGTAAGTATATGTTGCATTTTGACCAACACAAGCATCTTACCTTTGTATTTAATATTCTCTAACTCTTTTATTAGCGTTGCATAGTTTTTATTTTCTTCTTCAGCCTGTAATGGAAATATTTTTATTTCAAGTCATGCATTTCTCACCAACTGCTTGTTTTAAATCACTTGTGAATAAACCAAGAAGAAGCACAGCACTAAAAGACAACAGCAAGCAGAATGCAGGAAAGGGTAAAGGAACTAAGTGCTGGCACTGAGAGCCTGCTGAAGATTGGGAGGTTTAGGTCTTGGATTATTTCTACTGTGTAGAAATGTGGCCACCCACCTTTACAAAGAACGCTAGCACAGCCACGCCGTCCGCGCTTTTCTTCGCTTCCATTATACCCGAAACATCTTCTCTTATATGGACAATATGAAGCTGTAACACAACAGTCAAGGTCGATTATTTGTCCATCTTCCTCTACAGTTCGTCGCTGTACGAGCAGCCCGGCTGCTTCTCTGCACCTACGCTGCAGCGGGGCCAGACCTGCTGTGCTGGGGACAGACAGACAGACAGACAGACAGCTCGAGGCCCTTGGCCTGAGGCTGGAACTAGGAAGTCTTCTTTCAGTTGCATAGGTCGATTCATGGCTGAAATGGCTATAGAATCGGAATGAACACTGTGAGAGTGTAATCATGCTGT
>WUAM01000287.1:50328608-50348346 GCA_024336885.1 Actenoides hombroni
ATGGTTGAAATGACTATAGAATCGGAATGAGCAGTGTGAGAGTGTAATCAGGCTGTACACACTTTGTCATGTTTCTCCTCCCCAAAGGCTACGTAACTCCAGGTGTCTGTCTGTCCCGTGCCCTCGCCTTGCTAAACTAGAGCGTTTTCCTGCCTGCCCTGCTCCGCGAGCAATGTGTCCTCACTGCTTTCGTTTCACTGTTGGGGTCTCATAGGAGAACTGGCCAAGAGTTCTTGTGCAGCATTTTCTTAAAAAGCCAGAGTTCTTGAGCCAAAGCCATCACGCACCAGCAGCCTCACCCACCTCCATGGCTTGTTTCTCTCCATCCAGGCTGTGCTCCGAGCCAGGCAGGTATTGCTGTAAGCCTCTGAGGGGGACTCCCCAGTGCAAATGAAACTCTATCGCCTTGTATTTTCTTTCCAGACCTCCACCTCCGATTTTAGGCAATGTGCTTAACGTCACTTTAACTGGGGAAAAGAAGGAAGTTGTTTAAAAAACAATTAAATCGGATCATGTATTAATAGCATCTGAGAGTAGAGAGATGCGTGTTCTTGAGAGTCTAATTTATCCTAAAGTTCTGGCCTGGTTGTTCATACCAAGTGTTCCAGCAGTTCACCTCAGCAGAAGCTGAGCTGTTACAAGTTGCTAGCTGAGGTCAGTTTGAGAAGAAAGGGAGAAATACCATAACCCACTTCCCAGGAATACGCGACCAGCATCTGGGCATCCCTCTGGGCACAGCACCCCGAGCTTCCCCATGTCTACCAGGATTTGCTCTGTGAACTTGACTGACTTGTGCAGAGACTTGAGCTGGAGAGCTGAGCTACTCATCACTTAGCTGAGTAAGCAATAATAAATGCAGTCAACTGGATATTTGTTTCCCCCTGTAAAACGGAGGAAAAGGACAGAGCAGTGCTTTGAATGTTCTGTGTACGGGTTTTATAGACTTTTATGGCATCCATTGCTACATCCTTCAGAACACCATCGGTTAATTAATTGTGAAGAGAAGAGGGTAATTGACTGTCTTTCCTTGACTCGTTCACTGCCATTATAACCCCAGCAGTCAGAGCCACTTGTACCTTTCTGAAGACCCTGTGTTCCTCCATTTTTTTGTCTAAGGGAACACCCTCTATCAAAGTATTCTTAAAATCAAACTCGATCGCAGTTCATTTGGTATTTAAACATAGTTTTGGTCTCCTACTATCTGCACTGTAACACTTGTTTTAGGCAAAATTAATACTCTGTTTTAATTCAGAGTAGTGTTGCAACTCGAGCCTGAGCATCTAAGTCATTATATCCACTTAATGTGATGCTTGATCTGTTGTTAACAGCAAACCAAAACGTTCTTAGGAGGTACTTTTCTGGCTATACATCACCGTCATTTCCTGTGCTTGAGACATTTGGGATATATTTTTAAAATTTACTTATTAAGTTCTCTACATTAAGCATAGTACTTTTCTTTCCATAGGAAAGATTGCTTTGTCCTGATTTGAAGCCCCAGAGATTTAATTTCTGTTCTGAATTCCACGTGAATTGGATGCTTGCGTGAGTCATTCAGTTACTTTGCTTTTTTTATCTGTAAATGGATGAGTAACACATCTTTGTTGGCTTTGTTTATTTCGATTGCAGGACCTTTGAGACACTGACCTTTACTATCTGCGCATCACTTAACATAGTGAGAGGCTAATCTCACGTAGAGCTTCTAATTGCAGCTGTAATTTAAGCAATAACAGTTCCAGTATGAATTGTTGCACAGGAATTGGTTGCCCTCAGAAAGAAGACATTTTAAAAGCCCCAGAGAAGAATGTAATCCTTTTTTTTTTCTTTATGTCTGGGAAAGATGAGAGTTCTGACCAATCCTAATGAATAACAATTTTTGTGTAAAAGGCATTTTTATGCACAGCAACCATAATATGGGTATTCTAGAATATCATTCTGTAATGGGCAAGTCGTTAACCCACATGTTAGGGAAAAGCTGAAAAGTATTTTTCTTATGATCGGTCAAAATACTGATGTTTTCAATGAGGATGTGAAAAATCTACCCAGCTGTCTACCTTCCTACCTTTGCATTCTGAATTGCCACTTACAACTTTCCATTTTAGGGATTTGACACTTAAAACAATTGAGCTAAGATTTTAAGAACACCTATAGATTTTATTTTATTTTATTTTTTAAAAAGGACAACAGATTTGTTCTTAAAACAATTTAGCATCATATAGTTGAAGCATCACAATCAGTATTGCTTTTAGCGAAGAAAAAAGTGGATGAAGTGAAAGTGCTCAATTACTCTTCACTGCTTCACTGTTTACGGAATCAGTAAGTAGATGATCAACAAGCTCACAAATAGATTATACCAACATCAGA
The DNA here is from genome assembly GCA_024336885.1 of Actenoides hombroni. NCBI lineage: Eukaryota > Metazoa > Chordata > Aves > Coraciiformes > Alcedinidae > Actenoides > Actenoides hombroni. Next base: position 50,330,970 of record WUAM01000287.1, read on the forward strand.
GAAAGCAGGTTGAAATCCGAGGTTTCAGCTCATTATTTGAAGAGCTAGTAACAACACACAAACAATACTCTGAGGTTGTTGTTTGACTTCGATGTTCTCTAGCCATCTCAAGCTCTGTTTCCTCACATGCACAGAATCAGTTTCTGCTGAGACACGATAGCACCTTGTCCAGAATCCAGGAACTAGGTAATTCCCACAAAGTTTCCCAGAAGGGGTTCTGAACATTTTGTTTCTGAAATATTGGGGCACTATCTTATTTTTGCTTCTTTGTTTTTCAGTAGCAGCAGCAATACCTAACACCTTGCCCAGGTCATGAAAGAAGTGAACAGATGGTTCCAAGTGAAGGCACAAGTCAATCCCATAATAACAGTAAGAATTTGACATTACTTGCCTGTATGTCCATTATTTTCTATGTTCCACTTCGAAGATCCTTTCACATCATATCCTTCAAAATTCAGTGGCTTAAGGTTCTTGTCATAAACAACATTTTTGGTGACAATATTGATAGGGGACTGTTTGCTTCCTTTGCAGGTGGCATCTACTAGATACCATTGTCGAGGATCTATTTAAGGATTAGAAAAAAAAGGATTTTTTTTTTTTTTTCTGTAGACTGCAAATCTTTGATAAAACCAAACCACCCAACCCTTGATATATGTTCACTTGGAAATTGGAGACATCTTTGAAGAAAAGATCTTTGGATGTTGGAATTTAACACAGGAACTTTCTTAGCATGTCACTTTTTGTCGTTTTGAAAATATGTGCCAAGAATGCCCTGTTAAGCTTAATAGGAAAATGTGCACGTGTAAAGGGCTGTAAAATAGAAAGTGAACCAGCACTGAGGGTGGCTGAACTATAGGAACTGTAGGATCTTGGAAACAAAAAAAAAAAAACCCAAAGGAAAAAGTGGCGGTGGTGAAATGCTGTTCCCAGCACAGACAGTTCCAGGAAGGGCTGGGCAGGACACAGGGATGAGCAAGGGAGGAGGCAGCCGAGCTGGATGCTGCTGGTAAAGCAGAGCGTGCATTTCTAGGTAGAGCATGAGGATTTTTCATAACAAACACCAGCACCTTCAAAATACCCTTATTTAGGTATCCTCTTTAGCACTTATGCTTGCATATAGAATGACCGTGGAGGATTGAATGCTGAGTTGTGTGATTTTTTTTGCATTGTTCCTCTAAAGATTCCCTTTCCAAAACAGAAGAATCCAAACACTGCTGTGATTGGAAAAGTAAATTGTTTAGCAGTACCTTCACAGTGCGGCTGCTCATACTTCTGTGACTGGTAACACCAATGGCCTCCAACTAAGTAAAAATAAAAATAAATCAGATATTGAAAATTAGACGAATGAAAAGCTGTTCAAATTGTCCCCTGGGAAAGCAGCTGGGAACTGACAGTGCAGCAGAGCGTGAGGGCTGGCCACGCAGTTTGGACAACCTCTTATTTTTGTCTGCCCAGTTTTATTAGAGTAAGGTGTTTTATTTCTTAATTATACAAACAACAGTGGCTGGTAATAGGCAAGTGCTCTGGCTGTAAAGAAATCTTTTAGTTGCTGAAGATTTCTTAGCAGCATGAAGCACAGCATCCAGCAAGTCTAGCTGGGTTCCAATACCAAGTAATTCAGAAGAGAGCATAAAGATCCTGCAGTAGGCAGCTCTGTCTTCTCTCTAGACCTCTTCCTGGTCTTGACTGAATAATTTCCCACCTGTTAACATTCCCTCCACAAACTGTGCGAGCAGGAAGTATGAAAACTCTGCACGGGTTGCAGTTCTAAATAATTTGGTTTTGAAACTTCGGCTTCAGCAACTTCTTGAGGCAAAAGTTCCAGATCCGAATATATGTAGTGTTAAAATAAATTTCATTTTATCACTTCTGCACTTGTCATCCTTTCATATGCTTCTAAATTCACTTGTGCAAGATAACTTATCTCGCTTCATTCCAGGAACTATTTTAAAGATTACTTGGTGCAATAAGGAATTTTAAGAAATGAAGGATCTCATTTCCTGAAAAGACATACAGTATTTTTATTCTAACTCAGCTGTGATCCCACACAGATGGTTGACGATTTTTTCAGCAGAACATCTTAATCTTACTTTTTCTTTGTCAGAAGCAATGGGACATTTGGAGGAAGAGGTTTAACTTAGGGATGTATTGAGCTACTCAGAAAAGTAAGGACTATTTTATCTCATTGCACTTCAATGGCTGCTCATGGCAGTTAGAAAGTTTAAATGGACTTTTAACAGGAATAACTATATAACTCTCCTCTTTGGCTATTTAATTAATAACAATTCAGAATCTCTTATAATCTTGATTAATACTATAGTTTCTGTTTGCTTATGATTAGTAAATTATAGACATTTTAATAATGCCTAGTGATGTTAATAATGCCTAATCAATTTTTAGGGATTGCTATGGAGGAGTCCTGTCATTAGATTGCTAATTACCATAATTTGTGATCCTTTATGACACATCTGCTGGAAGGCTCATAACTGCTTTTTAACACTTTATCTTCATATCAGCAGCACAGCAATACCATTCATCTATTAAGGGTTTAGGAGTTATAAATAGAACCTTGATAGCAAACATGGTTGGCTGTAAAAGCAGAGGGAGGCTGGGATGAGCTTGGAGCAATGCATATAATCCTGAAAAAATGGTACTGTTCTAGTTCATCTCTCGCAGAAATTGGATTTAGGCTGAAAACTGTAAGTAATGTTGACTTGCTTTCTAGTTTAGCAAATGTTTAGCAACGCTGAGAAGAAAAGTAAACAACACGGGTACGTTTGTATTGTAAGAACTGTAGCGATGTCTACATTGTTATTCCATTAATGTTTTGTAATTAGAAAACAAAACAAACAAAAAAGCCCAAAAGAAATCAAAACAAGAAAAAAAAATCAAAAACTCCTAAATCACACAAAAAACCACAAAACAAAAAAAAACCCCAACCAACAACAACAAAAACCAAAACACAAACAAACAAACAAACCAGAAAAAAACCCCCAGCTGTTTTGATAAGGTTTTGCTTTTTGACAAGCTTCCAAACACTCCCAAAACTTCACTTTAGGACCTGCCCTTTCTAAAATCAATGGCTTCATTTTTTTCAGGCCTCTGTGCACGGCAGCAGCCAGACCTCCAGCGATTCCTCATCTCCGCTGGGACACGGCAGAGCCAGGGGTTCCAAGCACGGAATGTCACCAAGTGCTCCCATCGATATTTGAATCGATAAACGCCTGGCAAGTCCCAGCCCAGCCAACTTCCCAGCCCCGTGACTCTGCTCCTTACCCAGGACCGTTCCCACGGGTGGGCTGCACGTGGAGCTGGAGCTGCTGCTTAGCCTGGGGGTCAGTGTGTGCTTTAGCAGCTGCAGCACCAGCACCCTGAGGTGGGCAGTGGGCTTGCTTTCCACGTTACGTGTGCACGAGCCTCTAGGAGAAGAACTGTTGCACTGTGGGAATAAGCTGGACACAGATGGTGAAAGGTGGTACTGTGGATACAGCGTGAGAGGACGGGTACTCGCAAAGAGTTGGTCTCAAACTCTTTGATCTTTAAGTTAAACCAGGGAGCTGTCAGGTGAGAAGTCAAGGTCGGTTGAGTTATTCTGGTCTGCTTACTGTAAATTCCTGGAACAAAGTCTACTGTTCTGGGTTTACGTTGTGCCTTGCACAATGGGAGTGTGATCGTGACTTAGACATCAAAGCATTACTGTAATGCAAATCCAATTTTACGGTCAATATCATCCACGATTGGGAGTAAGTGCAGCAGGCTCATTGTTCATTCTGTGCAAGGTTGTGGAGCTTTTAAACCATGACCATAGAACCACGACAATCAGAGAGGACCACAGGAAGCACTGAGGGAAGGTAAATGTCACCAAATCATACCGTCAGTGGTCCTGATACTGTGTCTCTGTACCAGAGGAGTGAAGTGAGGGTGGGTCATAGAGCTTTTTAACGCTGAGTCTTGAGTCCAGCTCTTCTCAAACAAAGGAACCACTGACTTTTTACCTGCTGACAGGTGCATGGCAGGTTCTTTCAAATAAGCTTGTGGCTTTCAATCACATCTTAGCAGATCGACACAGCAGCACGCTAAAAATATTTCAGCCTTCACATCAAGATGATGGGGAGAAAAAGTTGAATAAGTTAAAATGAAAAAAACATCCAGGCCTTGGGTGGCTACTGCTGCTCTACAGCCACCACTCATGAAACCCTTCTGACGAATGCAACATACACCAACTAATTAGTGTCTCCCTTTTGCAAGGTTTCTGCAGAACTCCAGATGTCTACAAGCTAACAAAGAATCTGTTATTCTATCAAGGACTTATCACAGTTGTGATTAGGAAAGCTGGACGGTATCAGTGAAGTAGACCAGGATATAAACTCAGCAAAAAGGTCCTTAATGCTGTCAAACCTTAAACAATGAGCTAATTAAACATTGCAGAATGCTTGAGCAAACAATGAATTAATCGTTACTGTGAATTTTGATTTTATTTTTTTTTTGGTTGGGTGGTGATAATGTGACATTAAAGAACAAGATCCTTTGTGTCAATACTGCTCAGGAGGAACCAAGGTGCCATAGCCTGCGTCACTTAGGAGGAAAATTTGCATTTGGATTTTATTTGAGTCGGGTGTGAGCCATTACAAGGACCACACGCTTACAATGGTCCTTTTTCCCCCCTGGGCTTCATTTCTAAGTAAGAAGGAAAGATACTTGTCACATCCACTCAGTTGTCTGTAGTTTTAGGCATGATTATGCCCTAAGGTATGTTGTCTAGTCTAGTTTTAATTGTCTGAGCGGCTCCTGCCACTTCCCCTTGGAGACTTTTCCACAGTCTATTAGCCTTCACTGTCAGGAAATGTTTCCTGTTTAATAGCTTACATTTTCCACTTGCTTATCTGCATCCCATCACTCCTAGAAATATCACTGAACCACCCTAAACAATTCTTTTCCCTCCCTGGTGTTTACATTCAAATAGTTGCTTCATAATCTGTAATTCCTGTTCTTGCTTCATCCATCCTTTGTCCCATCTCTTGACAACGTGCCCTTCACCTTTCCACCATTTCCACGTGAAAGTCTCTCATCTCTCCTCCTCCAAAGCCCCTTTCTTACAGGGACTCAGCACTTACCAGACCCTCTCCTGCAGTCCTCTCCCCTGACTGCTCATGCCACCAAACCTCAGCTCCCCTTCTCTTTCACATTGGTTAACTTATTGCCCAGAATAATGCAGCAGAAAGTGGGGCTTTTGGTGTTCTGTGGATTTTGTTTGGCTTTGTGGTTGAGGTGCTGAAACCATTGCTGTGACATGAGCTGCCCTGGAGGGTTTCATAGCCTGCTGCCATGCCTGGCTGGGATGTGTGAGTTAAGCCATGACCATCCACACTTTTCTCAAGGTAGTATTAGATACCAGCCAGGATTTCCAAAAGCTCGTTGCCTCACTGGCACTAAACAGAGACCTTTGCACCGTTGTCCCGGTGCAGTATACACATACGGCCGGTGTACACACACACCTGGACTTACAATCGCACCGCACCAGATGCTTGATTGAAGTCATGATGCACCAGAGCAGAGGTGTCACCGTGACTTTACTGGGTTTAATTTAGAGCAGGGCTGAACTGGGCTGAAGGCCTCTTCTTCCTTCACAAAGTTCAGGACAGTTAAATTTAGGGAGTCTCTCCTGGCAAGTAAACAGTCCTACTTATCTCTGTTTCTTCCTTGTCAAATTTACAACTGGTTTCCTGACCAAAGCTGTTTCTTGGCACCAGAATAGCTGGAAAACAATACAATTACGTATTGTTTTCATTTTATTGTAAATGTTTTCAATTGTTTTAGCTATCAAGCATAGCTCGGAAACCTGAGGCAAAAAATTCTTTCAGTTGAGAACTCCCTCTCCTGTCCACTTACGCAGCTGGATGGAGGACAGGGCTTCTGGCTGGCAGCCAGCACCTTAGTGGTGTGCCAACGTGCTATTGTGTGATCTAGGAAAAGACCCTTAAGCTCTTTGGATCATGGTCAGATTGCATGAATTCCATAAAAGTTCCTAAATCTACTTTGTCCTACCTGTTCCCTGCTTACTGCCCTACTTGGACCCACTGAGCTGCAGCTTGGGAGCCCACGTCTCCTCTGACTCAGTGTGTGGGACAGGTGGGATGCTGCAGACTGGCTGAAAAGTGCCCTTTCCATTTGCCCATCCACACAGAAGAGTCGCTAAAATAGGTTTTGTCCTTCTGGATAAAGTGGCTGGAAATCTATTAATTTCATATGTTGACAGTTATCTATTTTTATTAACTGCATTTAATCTCTTGAAGTGCGAATGACCTCTCAGCCTGAAGTGCTGAGACAGTAAGAATATCCTCTGATGCTTTTCAGTTAAAATCCCATAGCTCTCGTTCACTGGCCCACTCCTTTGTCTTTAGATCTCACGTCAACCTTTCCAGCCATGTCCTTGCTGACAATTCCTGGTTTTCTGAGGTGCTCCCACCATGCTGCTGCTCTCCAGAAAGCCCAGCCTGCCCTGAACCTCACAGCTCCCCCCACTGCTCATCATCCACCTGAAAGCCACGGGAACCGCCAGCTCTGCAGCGGAGTGAGGGCTGGACTGTGCTAGAAAAATGCTAAAAGATAGTTTTGCACGCTGTGTATTTTTAGCGTTGGTTTTTCAGCCCGTTCTAATTTTAGCTTGCTTTGTGAAACTTATTATCTTTAGTACAAAAGACAAAGCAACTTAAAAGCGAGTGGAACCTGTCTGTCTTTCTAATTAATGAGGCTGCAGAACACAAGCCCAGCGTGCATACATAACTCTATTTATATATTCTTAAGTATTACACATCCTCAGGAAGTCCTGATCAACTGCTTTGACAGGCAAAGTCAGTTCCAAATGTTTACTTCTAGATTTGTGTATCTCTAGCCATCTAAAAACAAATGTTTGTGATCATTCTTCTCTCTTCTGTTCAGTTTTACCTGGAAATTTTATATTGTCATGATGATACACATCTGTACCTATGTACATGCTGAGATGTTATGCAGAGTTAGCCTAGAAAAGAAGCTTTGTTGTAGTAGTGAAGCATTGGAACAAGTGACCACGTTTGGTTTGAGGAGAGTGTTTACAATTTACACATCTATACGTAAATCACATGAGGCCTTTGTAACACATGTAAACTAAAGGAAAAATCCGAAGAGACTGAAGGATTCCAGCTATGCCCTCTCAACACCTGCAAACTACTTCCTTAGTGTCAGAGAGGGAGGAAATTGTTTTTAGCTGTGACCTGTGATACTGTTGTAGCCTCTGTCATATAAACGTGTCCTCACAAACTTGCTGTAGCAGAGAAGGAAGCTGCCCTTTAGCAAAAAAAAAGAGTATCCAGGGCTAAGGTGATTTGCTTCTGTGGAGTATTTTGCTTTGCTTTGTTTACAGCAGAGGCAATATCAAATAAAATCCTGAAATCCCTTTTTTTTTTTTAGTATTTTAAAAATGTAATACAAACAAATTATTTTATGGCTTTACTGCCCTTTTGTAGTGTTTTGTGCTGGGTATATGATGACTGATCCTATGGCTAGAAATGTGACTAAAGGTCTAATAACAGGCCATTAGATACAGTCTGTCTGCTACATAACAAAACATCTCCTGCAATGCCACAACCAGGGGAAAAAAGTCTATTCAGATGGAGACAGACACCCAGCTGAAGAACTGCACCTTGCAGCATGTCTCAAAGACCTGGTGGTTTGTGCTGATTATTCAGACATCTCAGAGCAAGGTGTTTCACAGCAGTGCCTGTCTCTGAAAATGCTTTTCTGCTTTCAGTCATGTGAGAGCCAGGAGAAACCATGACTCCAGCTCGCTTTGGTCTCACGGGCCACTACTTTCAGCATGTGAAGGATATGCCAATTCTTATGCTCATATATTTTTGCTATAAGAGAAAGGAGAGTAATTCTTAAGCTGATGCAATGTCACTTGTCACCTGAGTTCTATGTATAGCTTCTGGCACACTCCTTTCCTTCCCCCCCGAGCTGAGGGGAAGGGCAGCAGGGCAGCACCCTGGCTTGGCCGCTGGAGAAGAACGAGGTGATGCAGCACATGGCAGCTCTGCGTGAGGTCGGCTAACCGGTCAGTTAGTGCAAATTGGTGACTGTGTGCTGTACTCATGCTAGTCGGGCTGAGCCTTGCGTGAAGCATTCATAATGTGACTGGGTCCACTGTGCTCGTGGAAAATCGCCCACTCCCTGCACGTCGCCGGGAACGGGCTGCGAACCGGCAAATAACTTGGGGCTGTGATGCCCTTGGATGCGTCACCCTAATAAAAAACCTGTCTGCTCAAGAACCTCGACGCCTAGCGAGGCACCGCAGAGGAGCGTGCTGCCTTGGCAGGGCACGGGTCGAACAAAGCAGGACTCCTCTCTCCTGCCTTCTCAGCGATTCAGCGCTGCGTGCTCTGCGCTCGCGCTCCTCGGCGGCTCTGAAGTCGTGCGTGGGGCCGAGGGGCAGCTGTTGGGTTCGTCCGTGGTGGAGACAGCAGAGGGGATCTTATAACGCTGACACGTGTAATTCTGTAAGAGGAGGTCAGGGTGGGCAGATGGAAGCAGATTACGACGAGACGTGGCTGCACAGCGCGTGTTCCGAGAGAACTTCACACCCGGGCTGGTGGGAGGAGAACTGAAGCCTTCCTGGTCTGACGCAGACCTACCCGTTTGTGCCACACAGATACAGCTGCACGCCTGGCAGGCTACAGAAATCTAAGAAGTTGGAAATATATTGAAGTTTATTCATATATAACTCTAACGCTGCCTTGTAGCTGCCTTCTGGGAGTCTTCCGGTGACACACAATGTTGTTTCTTCTGCTGGGCTTGGTTCTCTGGCCCACCCCCAGCAATGAGACAGGCTGGTAGAGCTAACTGAAGAGTGGCTCTCCGACTCCATTGTCTCATCTGCTGCTCTTCCACGAGCACTTTCCTGTCTTTTGCTGAGTTTTAGTGTCAAAGAGAGAGTGAGGATTGAATTGTTACCATGCTTTACCACTTTGTGTCTTTATCATAAACTGTAGAAGGGACTAAGTGTCCTCTGAGATGACAGGATTTACATCCTTAGATGGAGCAGTCTGTGTCTGTCCTTCCCTCAGCCATAGTTCCCCTCCAAATATGACAGTGGCTAAACCTCTGTTCACTGTGACAGTCCCTCTTGGAGAGGTTGCTTGCTAGAATTTAATTACAGGATCCAAGTCAAACGGAAAAGTTTATCAGTAAAACAAAATAAATCTCAGGGTTTCAAAGATATTAAGTCCTAGGTCCTGGTTCAGCAGAGATGGCAAAGGTAGAGAATCCTCTGCTGCCTTGAGCCTGTGTGTGCAGTTTCTGTGGCTGGGTGGAGAGGGGAGAGCAGAGCGCAGTGTCAGTGGCTGGCTCCTGCTCTCCACGTGCCCTCGGCAACCTGGCAAACTTGAGCTCGTGTTGCTCCTTGCATACAGTGGAACTGACAAGGATGGCATACATGATATGTATGGAGGATGATAGGCAGACCCAGATAAGCCTTTAAATCTATTTGGGTAGCTTGAATGATTATAAGGAAGAAGGAGAAGGAAGCCCTCAGCAATGTGTCCTGCCTAAAGAGAATAACTAGAGATCCAAAGTCTGCACTGAGATAATCAAGGTAAGTACTCTGAGATAATGCCAGTGATAGCTTTTCAGTTATATTTAATCATGTGTTGGATTAGGGAGTGCAGAGAAGGAAATTCAGGCACCCCACGCTTCCTAAAGCATCTATGGCTCACTGCCTAAAGAACCTGTGGCTTACTCCCTAAAGCACCTCTGGCTTACTGCCTTTTCTATGTGTTCTAGGTCCTACATTGCAGTTCCACTTCTTTCTTAAACAACTGAAAATGCAACCTTTCATCCCAGAGTGTATCTAGGTGCACCAGCATCCCCATTTTGCCAACCCCAAACCAGATTTGAAATCCAGCTATAAATACCTGTGCAGTTTATACCGTTAGAACTGGAAATGGAAGCAGTTTTTTTTCTTTATGCTGTTCATAGAGATATCAGGTGTACTTTGGATGGCCCCGAGGAAGCGTCAGGCTAAGCGTTAATGCTGGCAACAGCAATGTCAGCCTGGTGATGAAAATGTTATGTTTGTGAAAGTTTAAGGTATGTAAAATACAATTAGAGGAATCATGTTCTATTGTGTATCAACCTTTTGGAGCACTAGACTTGGACTGTGGAAGAGTGTCTCCTCATGGCTGAGTCCTGGTCTGTGATAAAGAAAAAGGGTAAAACCTGCTGGGGCTCATCCCATTTCTCTTAAAACAGAATTGGTTTTCAGTACCACTTGGAGCTTGCTGTAACCCCACCACAAAGCTTCTAGATGGACATATATCACTGTCCTCTGCAGTTGTTCTCTGACCAGCACTAGACTGATGCTGGACAGAGATTCAAGTGAGATGGTTTCTCTTCCTGGTGCTGGTTGATCTCTGGGTAGGTGACTGCACCAGTGTGCCTCAGTTTCCCCTTTGTATAATAGAGTTAATGAAGCTTGTGTCTTTATAAAGCCCTGTATGGACTAGTGGCAGTGATTTTAAAACATGGGTGCTGTGATATTAAGACAAGTCAAGGCTGAAAGCAATTTGAAAGATTAGCAATCAGTCATATTGATTGTTTAAGTGTGGTGAATTACGAGGCTGCCCAGATTAGAAGAACAGCCCCAGTGAAGTTATTTTAAATGACAGGATAAGTGGAGAGCACACAAGCTAGTTCTGAAAAGGGATAAGATAGAAATCAAATGCTTTTTTTGGTTTTGATTTTTTTTTTTTTAAAGATACCTTCCAAATACAATAAAAAATAACATAGGCTGTTTCTCAAAATTTGTGCTTATTTGAAACATTTAACTTTTAACTTAGCATAATGCATCTTGTGAAGCTTCTACCTCAGGAAAAGGTTTGGAAAAGAAGGTGGGGGATAGAGCAGGTTTCTTGTGCATAAATGATCATGTAGTTTGCCTCTACACTCAGGGAATAAGGTGGAAGCAATCATAACTGAGAAAAAAAAAGCAATAAAAAATATTATAGAATAAAAAATATTATATGCATTCCCTATCTTGCTTCCGTCTGCTAAAGTGCTAATTATTAATGCTAATCTATTAAAACCTATAAACTTTTTCTAAATAGTCTTTCAAGAACCTGTAATAAATCCCTTAATAACACAGTACATTTAGCCAAGTGTTAATCGGCCAGTAATCAATATTGAGCAAACACTAATTGTAGGCTTCAGAAGAGCAAAGGTCCTTTGTGTTTCTGCTACCCGTGCCACGTGTGGGGAGTCTCTGGTGAGAGAATACCTAAAAGTACAGCCTAAGGAAGAGGGCAGGTATCTGAGCTGCCAGGTAAGAATCTGGAAAAGGCAAGCTACTGTGTCATGGATATGGAGAATTCATTAAGGACAGAGAAATAAAATGTGGGAACCCCCCATTCCCTCACTGTGCTCTTTAAGGCATTTTCTGAGCATCTCAGACCTCTGTTACTTTAAGTCTGGGAACTGAGTCTGGATCTGCTTTAACACCATGTCCCTTTAACAGGCTCTTGGTGCAGTGCTTCCCTCTGATACCTCTGATAATACTGTATCTCCTTTTTTTTTTCTTCTTAATGCAGTCTAGTCTATTTTAGTGCAAACAATAGACCCTTCATGACTATTAAGAACTGCAGTGTTTATCTTTCATTTTGAGGCTGTGTGCTGATATTTACATAGGGGATGCGATTTATTCAATGTTATAGCTTTGCTGATCTAATAGAAGCATAAAAATACCCTCTGCATTTTTCAAAACTCAGGATAGATGGCTATTTAATCTAGTCAGCATGAGTGCAGGGTGTACTTATGTACACAGTGCACAGAGTGCAAAAATAGATGGATCTGCTGGGCTGATGCAGCAAAGACATATAGTTGTTGTTTTTTTTCTCTCAGTAGGCAACCGTAAGATTTTCATCTTCTATCACAAACAGCAAAGCAATATCAGTAGAAAACTAAAACAAGCTATTTCAAGTTTTAAGAAGTTTACAGATAAAGAAATGACGGTTTGATCTTTTAAAAATTTACATATATAATTAATTACAGAGATCAAGACGAAGCTCATTGATTTTTCTTGGAGGAAGAAAGCCACGAGAATCTCTAAAGGTGAGGCAAAAACCCCACCACTCATTCATCCATGAGAACAGTCTATATTTCATAGTCTATCACGAATAATAAAAGGCAGAGAAATAAATAAAACATTCATCATTTGTGCTGTAGAAGAATTAGAGAGTCTGTACTGTACGTGCTGATATGCAGAAACAAATCACAAATAAAAGTAACCTTGGTAGGTGAGGTTAGAAAGAGCAGGCAAGGACTTACCTACTGCCTCTGTCTTGAGAATGTGCAGCGAGAACAGAACAAGGAACAGCAATTCCATTATCTATTTTAAATAGGCTCAGTGTTGACACCAGAATTGATTAGACTTCTTAGTATGTGATCATATTTCTGCTCTCAGTTTTATACTGGAGTAAGTAGTCCTGGACAGACCTGAAAGCCATAGCCAGGAAGGTGAACTCCTCCCCTTTGTAATTTCTCCAGATTTAGCCTACTCCTGATTTGCCTAAATTTATTCATTTCTCCAAAACGAATGGCAAAGGGAATAAGGCTTTTGAGCACTAAGTAAGTAGCCTGTAGTGAATAACTGACACTTTGAAACCTACCCACGTTTAGTAACCTATTACTAAAATGCTACATTTTTATTCACTGCTAGCTTTTTTTTTTTTGTCCTTTTTTTTTTTTTTTTCCCCTGACAGCCACATGCCATGTAATTAATGTGCACATTCAGCTTCGTGTTTTGTTTCAAAAAACCCCAATGAAACAAACAAAAAGCCCAAGTCACTCACCACCCCCCATCCCTACCCTGCAGCCCTCCAAACAGGACTGGAGGAGATTTGTGAGCCTGGAAAATGGGACTTCTGTGTGCAGTAGCAGCGAATGTTTGTTAGATGGCATACCAATACCTCACTGATTGCTGCTTCTGCACTTAGGGAATTCACTGAGAGCACACCTTTCATTTGTTTGGGGTTTATTGTTTGGGTTTTTTTCATATAATACTTTTTCTTAACTGTCTTGCTTCTGGTACTATAGTATAATACATGAAGATAGTTTGGGGTTTTTTTTCTGTGTCCTTTGCTTTCCTATCTGAATGCTTTAATTGCTTGTGTCTGATTCAGTGGCAATTCAGGCTTTATGTTCAACAAACAAAGGTGTGTACAGAAAGGTGGCACTACGGCTTTTTGCTCCATAGTCCAGAATAGAGACATTTCATCTCGACATTTTCATTTTAATTCATTCACCTCCCGTTTTTGCATTTTCATCTTTCCATTTGGGGCTGGATTTTGATACAGCTGAGGAAAACAAAAGAGGGAGTGCAGCTTCTCCTCCCCCTTCCCCAGATACCGCTCTCTTGGTGGGGATGGAACCCGTGTGCTGGGTTGGGTGCAAGAAGAAGAGCAGGATGCTCAACCCGGGGCTCCTCCAGGCAGGGGAGGGCAGAGTGAAGCAGCGTTATGCAGGCTGTGCTGAGTAAGCCTGCCCAGCCAGCCAGCTCCGAGTCACAAATAAAGAGCCAAGAAAGTGCTTCTTGCCTTCACCAAGAGCTGCAGAGTTTGTAGTAGCAGGGTCGCCCAGGATCAGGACCTTTAACAGCCACGGGAACTCTGACAGCTGACTTAGGAGCAGGTCTTTTATTCATAAAAAGCCTGGCTATAAATAACATTCCAACAATGAAGATTTGCTGGGTAGTTTTTTTCCATCCTGGATGAGGTAGATTAAAGCACGAACAGATGCTGATTTGCCTAGCACATGGGGCTGAGATAAATAGTTACTGCAGTGACGAGAACAATAAGGGAATTTGTGGCATTTTCTAACTTCCTAGCGGGGCAGTCTCGGTGGAGCTATCTGAGCAAGGTGCGTGCTGAGCACGTAGCGAGGAACGGGGGTGTGGATGTGGCTGTGGCAGGTGGTGTCAGCCCTCAAGGGCACCTACAAGATATTTTACTCTTTGGCTTTTCTCTTTTTCTTTTCTGGAGATAGAACCAAAGCTCTTTGATTAATTTTATTTATTTATTTATTTATTTCCCACTGTGTTTAGTTGTCTGAAAGCTGAGGGACTGCTAGAAACTCTGTTTAGCACTGAAAAAGCTGAGGGTTAGAAATGTTGATATTGAATTCCAGGATTGTTGGGTTTGTTGTTGTTGTTGTTTTGGCTGGGTGGTTGGTTTTGTGGTTTGGTTTGGGTTTTTTTGCAAACCTTCCAGCCTGTCACTATTAAAATGGTTATAAACCACAGTGCAGCCACGTTAACTGAGCCGTTGTGCTAGAAAGTGAAGGCAGACTCGGGGAAAGATGTTCCCTTTCCTTGTGAAATCTGTACTCTAAATAATCAGGGCAGACATCGTGTGGTTGCCAGGGTTTTTCTAAAGGAAGCTGCCTGCCAGGTGCTCAGTTCTCGATGGCATCTTTGCACCTAGGGATATTTTTGAAAGGAATTGCACGATGGGTGGGTTTTATATAAAGGCCTTTGGACATTGAACCTAAATGCATACGAGGATCTTGATCAAAGATAAGAGACAAAGCTATGCAGGGAGTCCACTGCACATCACTCAACTCAAGGCTAGTTTTTTTCTGGTGTAATGATTGTGTCTGTGTCCATAGCTACAGGACAGGTAAGAACAGGAGGGAATATCAAACCCAGTGAAAAACTGCAATTATTTTGTGGCCTTGAGAGCCACAGCAGCAAAGATCTTGGAGATGTTTTCCCTCAGCCTGGTTTCTGAAATACCTGATCTCTGACATTAGCCTGCTGGTTCCAAAAGGGCTTCACGGGAAATTCAGAGGGACTGACGTGGTGACTAATGAACCTTGCATGTGTCTGAGCCAAATGATCCTACCATGTGCTGACGGAGGAAGTCCAGAGTTGTTCCCAACCTTCCAGCCGAACGACTGCAGACCCCCCCCGTGTCCCGGCAGCGCAGGCAGGAGGGGATGAGAGCAGCCTGGGGCTGACTCCGTGGTACAAATGCATGAGTCACAGTCAAGGTCAAGGTGGTGGCAGAGCTCTTTGTGCTGGGAGGCTGAGTGGTTGCTCTTAGAAGGACAATGTAAAGCTTGTGAGGGTGAGACTGACTTGAGTCCAAGCCCTGTTCACAGATGAGCTGACCTGGGAGGAATTGTCCCTTCAGTGAGAGAGGGAAGCACTTCCAAGAGACTTAAAACACAAATGAACTTCATAATTAGTGACTGGGTTATTGGGAAACCTTCAGAGTGAGAGAACACAGTCAATGCCCTTCCTTCAGTTGTGTGTTAGAACTTTTTTCATTAGGGTTCCCTCACCACTGAACAGGAAATCTGGAATTTTGTAGCTGTTGGTAAATCAGAAACATTAAGTCTTTGTCTTTCATGTGAAAATGTGGTTGGTGCTGATTCTGCCTGAGTCTGCTCTACTGGGAACCGTGTTCCAGTGCAAGGTCATTTCCATGGAATGGTTAGAAGCATTTGCAATGGCTCTTTATGTGGCCTTCTGCTCAGCTCTGGTGCATTAACTGCTTACTATCTATTTTAGACTGTAGCCAAGGATTAGACCCTGTGATGTGTGCTGTCATCATTAGCAAAGCTGGACTTCTCTCCTTTTCCCAGTATCTATGTAAAGCACTGTTCTTTATGAATAATCATCAGTTGGTGAGTGATGCAACACCAGCAGCACACAACTCCCTGTTTCCCAGCCCTATAAAGGTGTGTCCTGAGGAACAAGTGTCCCTGAGCTGTGTATTTAGCTCTGAGTGTTTACAGCCTCTGTAGTTGCTTCGCCTGGTTTTGAAGGACATACATTTCTGACCATTGCTCTCTTGTAACAAGAGTCCTCCCTGTGCCCCTGCAGTTGTTTAGTTCAGAAGGAAGATGCCCTTCATGTGGACTGTTCATGTCAAAAGGGATAAGATGCATTCTGGCTTCTTCACGTAGGACATGTACCATCCAACCTTGGTTCCAGCTATTTATCAATTGTTATGTTCCTTCAGACAGCATAACACAAGTTCCTCAAAGGTGAAAATAACAGTTGTGACATCTCAGAGGAATGTTCAGGCTCCGCGCAGACAGGGAGAGGACCTGGTTTGTGGGGGGTTGTTCTTGCAAGAACCTGCCCTTGCCATTATTTTGTGGCTAAACAACAGTCGGAGACATTCAAACTTGTTGATTGTCTTTGCTTTATGTTCCTGGTGAGGGCCATGAAAGCACAGCTGGGATGTCAGATATCTCAAAACCTGTGAGGCAAAAATTCCTCAAAGAGAGTGGGTGGAGGAGGAGCAGAGAGCTCTCTGTTTTGAAAACAGAAAAAAATCTTGGAAGGAGATCATACATCCCATTTGTGTCTTCCTCTCCAAAGAGGAAGACTTTAATCTGCATAAATTAAAACATAAATTGGATAAATAGGCTCCTTATTTGTATTACTCCCTTTCCTGAATGTTCCTTATTCACGGGCCTCGTGATGCCCATTGAAAGACTGAGCAGATGGATGTTCTTGTCTCAAGGCTTTGCTGAAGGTCATGACAAGCAGGAATTAATCTTCCTCGCTCTTTAGCCAAGCTGCACGTCACTCGTCATTTTTTGGCTCAGGTTGTGTGTTGTCTGCAGCCTGGTAAAGTGTGTAAAGTTGGAGCGTAGGGATGAAGGAGGAGAAAGTTGAACCATTGCATTTCACAACCAACAAGGGCTGGGGCTGCAAAAATGGGAGTTGGAACTGGACGTGAGTTCAGGGGGATATGACAGGAAAGAAACCAGACCAGTAAAATCCCTTTTCCGTTCAGTGCCTTGTTTTTCTCATGTGCATGGTGTATGGAAATGACTTTGAAAGTAACACCAACTCAGCTGTAGCTTAATCGTGCTACAGAGTTCTTCTTTTCATTATATGGGTGCAGCTTTTTCTCCTGTAGTTTCAGGCATAGCTCAAATTTCCTGGTGCATTATGAGCATAAAGGACACAAAGCATTGCTGTTGCATCGCGCTAAGGTAAAAGTGTATGTTGTCCAAGGGTGAATGCACAGAACTAAAACTCTCAGCTCCTGAACTTCATTTCCTGTTTTGAAATCACTTTTGGCATGTCACAGCCGGGGGCCTCTTATTCTGAGAGCTGCTGAGCACTTGAGATTCTGGTTGAAGTCTGAGCGCTGCTCAGTTGGCTGAAGTTAGATTTGCCACAACAGCCACTTGAAATGAACGGTCATTAAAAATTCAGCCCAAAGCTTCTTGTGTCTCTTTCTCAGTCTCTTCAACACGGTCGGTGTCTTTTCAGTGGTGCCCTGTGATAGGACAAGAGGTAATGGTCACAAGCTGAAACACTGGAAGTTCA
>WUAM01000287.1:50355449-50365760 GCA_024336885.1 Actenoides hombroni
CAGGGGGGTCGGGGGCGGCGGGATAGGGCGGGGGGCCGGCGGGGGAGGGGGGTGGTGCGGCCTTGTTCGCCCGGTGAGGGCTGACGGGGGCAGCGGCCGCTCGGTGAGGGGCCGCCTCCCGCTCTTACCGACGGCTCTCGCCCCACAGCTGCTCCGTGCCCTGCTGCAGGACACACAAGGGTGAGTGACCGGCGGGACGGGGCCGGGGCCGGGCCCGGGGAGGGGGCCGGGCGGGCAACAGCGCCGCTAACGGCGTCTCCTCCCGCAGAGCGATGCACGGCGGAACCGAAGCAGGAGCAGGAGCGGGAGCAGGCGGCGGCCGGACAGGTCTTCCCGGGCGGGCCGACCCGCGCCGGGCAGCACGCAGGTAAGGTGCTGCGGGTGAGGGAGCGGTGAGGGCGTGGGGAGCCCCCAGCCCCCCTGCAGCTCTGCTGTCCTGACCCGCAGACAGCCCCTGGTCGGTGGAGGACATCCTGACAGAGGATGACGAGCAGGACCGCGTCCCGCTGCAGAAGCTGAAGCTGTTAGGTAATCTGGGGAAGTCAGGAGTCAAGTGCAGGGGTGGTGGGCTCTCAGCCATTCCCAGGAGTTCTTCATGGAGCACTGCCCTTTATCCCTGTCACCCGTGTCAGGCAAGGCTATAAAGATCTAAATGTCAGCTAGCTGCCCTTTTAACGTGGCTCTTTCAAAGTATTTGCAAAATAAGGGTGGTCTCAGCTGCATCTGTAACTGTTTGAGATTAGTATTGTTTATCTTTTTTTTTTTTCCCCATTTTTAAAGGGGAATCGGAAGAACTGAGAAGCCTGCTTCTGAACCCACATCTCAGGCAGCTGCTGCTGACAGTCGATCAAGCAGAAGATAAAAGCTCCCTCATGAAGAAGTACATGCAGGAGCCATTATTTGTTGAGTTTGCAGACTGCTGTTTGAGAATTGTCGAGCCTCCAGAGAAGGAGAACATTCTTCCCGAGTGAGCTACTTTGGGAACTTATGTTTTTCCTAGACAATTTTTTTTTTCTCCTCCAACAGAAGAGATTTGGCAGCACCCCCTGCTACTCTGCTGCACCGCTCTGTGTTTCCTCAAGGTCTGGTCACACGTCGCTCATGGATGGCAGTGCTCTGGTTTTCAGTTTAGAGTGGATAAACAGGGACAGACTTCTGGATGCTAGGAATTAAACTTGATGTTCTGTGGACTTGCTTTCTGTTGGTACAGAAACACTGTCAACCATGGGGAACGTTGCTCCCCAGCAACAATTAACGTTAAATATAATTGCATTTATTTTAACCCACAAAGTAACCTGATCTGGTTTTGTTGACTGAACCTCGTTGCGTATAGCCAGACAGGTACAAGGTATTTCATGATTTATTTAAAAGTGGCATACACAGGAGAGCTGAACATTTTCCAGACCCCCATGGGCAACAAAGAGATGGTATTGAGCAGGTCTGATGAGCACCTTGGTGGAGGTAACGCTGGTGACTCAGGAGTACTAGAAACGCGTGGCAGTTGTGAGAGCAAACACAGTTTGGTCCTAGAGATAAAAAGCAACACTCAAGTCTCACTCTTCCCTGAGACATCTGCTTGTAGTGTTTATAGTTGACTGCTACTCACTTCCTCAGCCACAGTCAGAAGTGTTGTGCTGTTGCTGGACACTTGCAGTCGGTCAGAATAGCTGTAGTTCTACCTCCCAAGGAGAACCCAGCGCGAGTTGGAAATGTTTGACTTATTTGCACTCTCATTACCAGCCTCTTTCTTCTCCCAGGTAGTGCCAGAAGAGTTCAGTTCAAGTATATAGTGCTTAAAGCATTTGATCTGTGTTGATTATGTTGAGTGTTGTAGTACTGACATTTGGTGTGAGCGGCTCGATGCCCCCCACGCGTTCTCAATTTGAAGTGGATTACATTATACATACATGGCATCAGTAGAGAAAGCTCTGAGGTAGCAGCAGATATGGACGTTGAGTAATTTGGAAGCAGCAGCTTGCAGACAGTCCTTCCCTGATGGAACAAGTGCAGTGTATGCAGGTGGCCAGAAGCTATGTTGGAAGGAGGCTTTTTCTGTCCAGTAAAATCTGGTTAAACCCAGTGATGGGGTAGGCGTCTGTACGGGGGCTGACATCTGCGTAATGCAGGGGAGACTTCCTGCAGTGAAACTTCACAGAGCCCTGCAAGGAAAAGAGGTGGGGAGGTCAGCGGGTGGTTTTGCCAGATGCTGAGCTCGTTTTGCTATTCAAATGAAGTAGTGCTTTAGTATAGAAGCAACTAAGAATAAGGATAGAGGAAGATCTCTAGAGGAGTCCTAGTACAAACAGGTTGAAGAGAAATGATTACTACAGGGAGTACTGATACTGCCATTTGAACTGAAATTAGCTTAAACTCTGAAGATTTAAGTCTTTAGTCAGTACTGAACGTGGTACTGCTTTTGCCTACTTGGAGGAACTGGGCCTGAGCACAGGCTACGTTCCTGCACATGTCGTTTTATGCAACCTCCAAAATTTATCAAGAATAAACCCAAGCACAAGCACAAGGTGATTTGTAAGTGGAGTGCAAGTTCTGAGAGGATCCGGTGTGGGCTACGGCTTGTTTGTTTGGAGTAGATGGTATCTGAGACTGTTCTGCCTGTGTGCAGGAGATGAAGTACTTGAGGGTTGCTCCCCACTTCCTGCCCTGGAAATCCTCTGTGCAAATCAGTCCGTGCAGTGGTCTGCACAGTGGAGTTAACAGAGTTACCAGGATATTTATTACTAATACACCCAGTAGCTTTTTGCCAAGTGGATGCTTTATGCATTCAAAAATTACATCGCACGTCAAGCCCATGCTGGAATTGTCTGCTCTCTGAAGCAGAGCTTTGATCAGTTTGTTCCTGTGGCAGAGATTAATGAAGAGTTTTCGTGCTTGGTTGGGAGTCTCAGCTCAGCCCTGTGTCTGGGGTGACCTGCTGCGGTCAGAGTCAGCCCCGCAGAGCCAAGCCAGCAGAAGAAGGAAGGCTGTGGCTTGAGAGCAGGCTTCCCAGCTGCTCTGCTCAGCAGCAGAGTTTGGGTTCCTGAGCCCACGGCAGCTGAGTTGTGCTGCTGACGGGAGCGTGTGAGGTTTGTTACCTGGGGGAGAGCTCTGATGGAAGTGATGCCGCAGCCAAAGAAACAAGTGTCCACCCTGTAGCAGCCGCTCTCCCGAAGCACTCTGAGGCAGGCCAGCAGGGACAGGTCTCTCCGCAGGCCCGCTACAGTAACGGGCGCAGCAGCCAGGACAAGGCCAAGAGGCCAGAACTGAATTACTGCCTGCAGAGGCCAGGTTGTTTCCAAAGAGCAGGGTGGTTTGGCTGAGATCACCGTGGCTCCAGGCACTGAGAACACCTCTTCACCTTCGTCCAGTTCTGCTGCTGCCAGTGCAGCCATTTTTGCCTGATGAAGAGATGCAGAACAATAATACTATTGAACGAGAATCTTGAACAAAACTTAGAACTGCAAAACTAAGAGTCTAAAAAAGAGGGTATCTTCAGGGATAGGACACCCTCTGGGGTATTTTCCCTTTTTTATGAAACTAAGGAATGAGTTTATTCTGCAGTCTCTATGCTGACACCCTGTAGAAGGAGCTGTACCAGACTAGCATCCATCTTCGACTCATCAGCTTGAGAAGGATTTTCTGGAGAACTGACAGCAGTGGTTTTGTAGTTACTTGACAAGATTCTTAAACACAAAAAGCTCAATTTCAGTGCTTTCCTGTACCAAAATACTTACCCTCCATTTCCTCCAGCCACGCTTAATAACGTGAGCAGCCCGGCGCATCCTTTGGAAGCGGTTCTTGGCTAACCAGCAACGAATAGCTGAAGATTTAATTAAAAGAAATCAGAGTCCAAAGAATCTCAGAAGCTCTTGCACACAATGGAAGAGAGGTGGCATTTAAGCTTTCTTTATATTCAATTAACAGAACCAATCCTGCAGCTCTAAACTGCCAGTGTTAACTGGCAATGGTACTTGTTACGTTCAGCTAGACCCTTATCAAATTACCTGCTTGGATGACAGTTGCAGACTGTCTCTCCTTTGCTAGTTTCTTCTCTTTAAATCTTCTCCAGCAGCACTGAATGCAGAAGGCTTTCTCATTTAACACTGCTGCTCTTCTAGCTTCAAGTTGCTCCAGCTGCATTGGGGATAGGAGTCTGCAGTTAGTACTTGGGGACGGAGCTCTGTTCACAGCTCTTCCCTCTTCTACAGGCTCTTGTGGTTTGTCAGAAAACCACGTGCATGTTTCAGTGTCCTAAGACTGCTGGATTAGGTTGTAGAAGTGAGAGCACTTCATTAGTGCTGGTTAGATAACACACTGAAGGAAAATGTAAGTATCTGAGGGAGAAGAGTGTGTGTGGGAAAGCAGACACTTCCAAAGTCACACCAGTGGCTGGCTTAAAAGTAGTTCCACTGAGGGGGGTTCCTCCGTGGCTGTGTTCTCCAGCATACAAGTGCCTTGTCTCCTTCACCTCTTTCACAAAGAAGCTGCTTAGGCCTGTCAGAGCAGCCAAGTGTGCCAGCTGAGGCAAGCTGCAATCTTTACTGAACTGGGAGGATACCAACAAGACTAGACACAAGCACAGCTCCTTGCTTGTTAGCAACAAGGAGGCCATTAAACCAAGTGCCTCTGGTAGTTGGATTCTGAGGGATATTTGATTTAGTTTAATAATTTGAAGGAAAGTGCCTAATTCTGGTCACAGTGGCATTAGCAGCCAGAGTGCCTACAGCACGATGCCGGTCTGTCCCAGAATCCCCATTATGCCAGTGCGCTCCAGAACCATTAGCCAAGGAACTAGAGCTCTTACCACCGAGTTAGCCATAAATACTTTGGTTCTGCCACAGTACACTGAAGTGTTTTCTGCTCTGTTCCCTGTCTGCTCAGCAGTAGTTTGTCCTGTAACAACGTTCTGAAGGATCTCAAAAACAACAGACTGTGATGCTTTGTCGTCATCCACCACCGGAGCCTTGCCTGCAAATGAAGCGTTGAAGAGAAGGTATCACAAAACTTGGACACTGGGAGCAAGAAATTGTCTTTACACTGAGACTTCTTGGGGGACAGGCCTACAACAAGGCGGGGGGGAGGTGATGTGGTGATGTCACTAGACCTAGCTGTGTTTAAGGGGACGGTGTGACCGCATCAATTCACCACCTGCTGGAAACTAGCAAACCAGAGTGGTGTGTTTGGACTGGGAGGTAGTTTGGGTGCTGCCTTATCGCCTCTATTATAACCTACCCACAAGTAACAAATGGTATTTTGGGTAGATCTAGACAATGGAACAGACACGTGGGGGCTCAGCTGTTCTCGTGTTGTTCCAAGCATCCTACATGGAAACATTAGAAAGCAACAGCAATGCAATTACAAATAGATTTCAGCAGCTCAGCCCTAAGAAAAGCTGATTAAATACCCAAAACTTAAAGCTGTTGGGAACAGAGAACAAAAAGCAGGGAATTGGACTTGTAGCCTTAATGTACTGAACGATGCAGGAAGAGAAAACAAATTCTACACAATTCTACAGCTTTCACAGGGCAGCAGAAGCAGCTACAGGGACATGTACTAAGCAGGAGTTTATTGCAGCAATAAGAGGTTATTAAAACCATTTCTGGGACACAATACACAGTTTTTTTACATGATGAGACAAAGAGGTTAGCCAGATTAATCTATTTGGAAATAGAGGCAGACTTAATTCAGACCTGTCCTTGAAAGAGATTGGGTTGTTCAAGGCAATGCTGCATGAGTTTCTGCATGCCCAATGCTGGAACTTGATGGTCTTTGTATCTTTCCATCCTGGATACTGTTTGCTTTTCTGCTATAAATATTTCTAAGGAGATGAGAGCATTTTAAGGTACTGAAAACAAATAAAAGCAATTCTTGCTTACAGGAAGACATCTGGTGACTATGATGGTGCTCATGGGGCTGGGCTGATAAGGGAACCAAAAGCTTATCCCCATGTTTAGGAAATTGTTTTGCTTTGTTTGCAGCTTATTGCCTGCTAAAGATAAAAAGGACTAGTAACCTATCCCAGGGAGGCATTTCAGCTAATGGGTTTATAATTGAGGGAGAAAGATACGGTGTGCAGGTAATTTTCCAGCCTCTACTTCATTACTTCATTCCATTTCCGCAAGGTGAACAGATTTCCAGCCATTTCACTGATCTGACATAGGCTGGTACTAACTGGTCCTGCTTCCCATATCTATTGGTTACTGAACTGACCCATTGTGTGAAGACAGGATTAGCCTGGGAGAGAGAAGGGGGTTGCAGTGACTTTCATTATTAAATGTAACTGCCTGATGAGCTCCTCCTTTCAGGAGTTCATGCCAAAGACGTTACCTTGTAGACTGGATTGTGGGTTTTACAGTCCATCCTCGTTCTTGCTTAGAAAAAAGAATCACGTACAGAAGTTTGCAAAAGGTAGAAGAAGCAGCAGAATCCAGGTAAGCTAGAAGGTCAGTGTGTTCAGCAAGGAAACAAGTTGGGGGGGGGGAAGAAAAGGAAGGAGAAGGAATATAAGCAAAGAGGTAAGTGGTTTCCAAGTCTACTCAAAAACCAATTCTAAATCAAATTATATTGAGGGGGGAAACCCTATACACCATCATCACTGTAGCTGCTCTACCCAAGAGGAACACAGAAAAACAGCAATAAGATGAAAGATTTACACTTTAAGAGCCTGCTGTAAGCATTAGGCAAATCAGAAATTCAAGTTGGTGACAGATTAGAAAAATATTTTGAGAATGTTGGTGTCCTTAGTGCTGAACACAGGAGCTGCATCTGATCTACGTGATAGCAAATTGGTGCAGTGATCACTTTACTTGATAGCAGAGGCATCACCTAAAGAAACTTACCTTTTTCCTCAGCAGTATGATAGTTGCTTTTATCACCCACTCTTTTTTTATTGGATCCACGTGGTTTTCTCAGTATTTCATAGCGCTCAGTGAAACTTTGGAAAGGGATCCTGATAGACAAACGTGCACGTTAATTCTAGGCAAGGAGCAATTAATATATGGTAAATTTTGATGGTTGAAAATGTTACTGTGAAGCCACAATCAATTAGAAAGTTTTAGTACATAGCAGTTCACACCAAAACATCTCTTCCCCAGCTTCTCAGACTAGAAAGGTACAGTGAGCTCTCGGACCTGAATGAGCAGAGTTTCATGATCCAAAACAGAACAACAGTCCGGATTTGTGACAGGGCTTTGTGTCTTCACATGAAAGAGAGGTGCTCAGATAAGCTTTAAAGCAAGCAGTGAACAGAACTCTTTGGATAACTTGGAAAGAGTCAGTAGTTTTGTGGTCTGAAACAGACTGCAGAATATTTGGATTTCCTTCTTATAAGCTCTTCTGAATAACTAATATGCTACTAATTACTGTAGAAGTGGATTATGGGAGATGTTCAAGAAGTTCAGCCTTACCTAACAGGGAAGCCTGCTGCACTGATCCTGATGGCTTCGACTATTCCACACGCCTGAAGCTGGCTGAGAACCTGAGGTACAGATTGAGATGATTTAGGTAACCAGTGTCTTTGTGGAAGCTGCTGCTCGAGTGTGGACAGGGTGTGCTTGACCCAAGCCCAGTGCAGCTCAGCAATGCAACCACCCCAGAGCTGGCTGGTGTGCACCACTGCCCCGGCAGCCGGGGAGCGGATGGAGAGGGAGAAGGGGATCATGCAGCCACCTGAGCCAGTGCTTTGAGTAACAGCCAGAGTAGGGTTCAAGGTGGTGCTAGCACAGAGGGACAGTCCTCCTGTGCCCCCTCGAGTGTTTAAAATCAATGTGTGACTGCAGCTGCTTGCTTTCACATCTGATGAGGTTCTCCAGTTATAGCTTTAGCATCTGCTGCTCTGCTCCCAAAGACATGCTTGTCAGCTGATCTCATCTAACTTGTTCTAGACTAGACGCCAGGAGCAAGCAAAATTTTGTTGCGGGCATTCACAAGGAAGAAATCTGTGTGACCAGGACTGCAAAGCTGGGATGAGGGCTAGGATGGCAGCACCTCAAATAACCCAGGAGCACTCTGGTAAGAGAACTTCTCCTACAGCAACAAGTAAGTTGCATCTGGAAGAGCTGCTGTGCTTACTAGCTCCATTTTAGACAAGTATGATCAGTGATTCTGAAAGAACGTTTATCTTGGAAACTCCAAAGGAGAAAAAGCTATTGCAAAATGTGCTGAGGAAAGAGCTTTGCAAGGGACTCAAGATCGTAAGAGACTCAATGCAAAGTCCCGTGTAATGTCTTTAGGAAGCTTCTCAGAGAGGAAATGCCTTTGAAATCTTACCTCTTCTCTTTTAAAAGTCATTGCCTTGCAGTCAGCGTTAGGCTTGATGCATCGGATGTAATGTGGTGTGGTGCTATTCAAAATCTGCATCAGATGTTCAAGTGAACTCTGCAGAAAACAAATACAGTTTTAATTAGGGACTCCTCCTCCACGGGTAGTTTAGCTAATCAGTGGTCTTCTATAAAAGCAACAAAGCTCGTTTTTGCAAGGATGGCTTTACAGACTCACTGTTAGCAGAGCTCTTCTGTAAGGACAGCTTGAGGAAAAAGCATTCACACCATGGATGCTTTTGTTAAACTGTTAATGGTAGATTCAGAACGTTTCCAAAATTATAGCAGGGCCATCAGTTGAAATTAACCCCTCAAGAGGACCAGGCAGGAAGAAGCCTGACAAGGGCAGATACCCAACTGCTAAAGGTAAAATCGGAGCGAGTTAAACCACAGAGAATCTCAGGGGTCTGAAGCTCTTTCTGTTTCACAGCTGTTTCATTTTAATGACATTTTCTGGTCCTGGCCCAACCATACTGTTTTCTCATCTAGTTATGAACTTAGCAGTAGAAAGCAGAAACTTGACTAGGATGTACCTTGAACTTTGACACCACTGTAACAACAGCTGCCCTATTCTGAGTTTTGAGGTTATTTTGATTCCTTTCTGTCACAGGAAACAGTTTTTGAAGCAAAGGGTCCTTAGAATTCTGCAAAACATGGACCAGCTCTGGTGGAATGGGGTCCTGCAAACACAAACGTGACTCATTAGTATTTGGACAGAAACCTTCCACCTTTGAGAATGACTAAAAATCCCACGTACATAGATGGAATAGTATTTATAATGCCAACTTTGATTTAATCACAGCTGTAGTTTCAAATCCGACTATATACATTTATTCATAGTCAGAATCAGGAACAGAAAACAACGTTTGGGTGAACATTTTGCAAATCTAGTCAAATGTTTGACTGCCCTTCACACTGTTCTCATTATACAGCTTCAACGAGCTAGAAGACTCAGTTTAATCCCCATAGGACAGTCTGCAGTAGATAGGAGAAAGTCTATTAGAAAGTCTTCCTTTTAATTAAGAGACGGTATTTTATTGCATCACCTAATAGCACTTGCCTTAATTCCTGGTGGTTCCCCAACTGACAAGGCACCCCTACCTGCAGACTATTTCACCAAGGCACCCTTACCTGCAGACTATTTCACTTGCTCCCTGATGGCACAGCGAGGCCAAAATGTGAATTTCCTGGTACTTTCTGTAATCAATTTCATGCTCTTGTTTCTCATAAACTTATCTGATTTTTGGGGGGAAATGAAGTGCTACATTTATGGTTATAGAAATGTCCTGATGCCATGAACACTTCTGCATTGTCTCAGGAATGGAAGAAGCCCTGATTTGGTGATACATTTGCTTGTGCCAGTGGCGGTTTGCTGAAAATCACTCCAAGAACATTACCCAGTTTTACATGGCCTGAAGGATTTATTTAGAGCAAGGTATGTCTATTTAGTAAACATCACTGAATATACATCCTAGCAGTGCTTTGATCACTTTTGCTCTGTAAGATTTTTCGGTTTGTTTCCTGTTGTTTGGTTGTTTTTTAAAACAGCTCTTTCTGAAAACACTTACCTTATTTTTCTCCACCATTGCTGCCAGCTGATAGCAGACTTTGCCAGCATAATGTGAAATAATAAAGTTAGGCTTCTTACTAAACTTGTTTCGACTTAAACACTGATTACTAGCCAAGGCTTTCTCAATCCGAGTCTGAAACAGGTCAGTGTTAGAAGATCTGTTCAGGCGGCACTCCTGCGTGACAAACAAGACAAGATCACAGCGTCTTTCACTTGTCATAAAGAACTGTCTCTAACAGCTACAACACTTTAATTTAAAGTCATAGCTATTTTGCTTTTGGAGTTGTTTTGTGTATGCAAGCCTTGAAATACTGGGGGGGGGGGGGGGGGGGCGGGGGCCAAACAAAAACCAAAAGTGTAAGTGGGGTTTAATATTTAAACACGCAAATCCGCGCTCGAAGAAAAAAAGAAAGGTCGGACAAGGAA
>WUAM01000287.1:50365860-50377302 GCA_024336885.1 Actenoides hombroni
ATTCTGAATAATGATATTTGTTTATGTGATTGTGTGTTGTTGTGTTTTTGTGGTGTGGGTGAAAGGGGGCGAGGCGGGGGGGGGGGGGGGGGGGAGGGGGGGAAACGGGACAAAACCAAACCAAAACTGTAATTGAGGTTTCAGATTTGAATCAGCTCATCCAGGATCAGAGGAAAAAAGACAGCTCAGAATAGGAAGAAGCAGAGTCATGATTGTTAATAAGCTCTGCAGAAATTTTATAGGAGACACATTTCTGACTAATTTAGGGTTGATGTTTTCTTTGGTGTTAGGGGACACAAGGCAGGCAACGAAGCCAAAAACTTTGGGGGCGTTAGAGCCACACTTACCTCATTCAGCAAAGAGAAAATGCTGAGAGGATTGCCCTCTATCAGATCGAGGCAGATCTGGTTGTCCTGGTAGTTTATGAAGGACCACTGTAGGCCTTCGGCTGCATATTCTTCCTGAAGTAAGAGAAGAAACCAGTTAATCTGCACCAGAGGGCACCAGAGCTCAAATAACTGTAAGAGTTCGATGTGGTTACTGTTTAACAAGTTAATCCCAGGCTCAGCCAGCTCATCCAAAACTCAGGTCGTGTTCGGTGGCAATCTTGAGGAAAAAAATAAACAAATGAGGATATTCTACCCCAGGTAGCTTTTGAGTATGTAGCAGCAGATCCTGCTGGAACAATTTGTTTAAGGTTTATCAGGGAGCACTGCAAGGCTGCTTTACAGAGTAAACAAGCAGCGGCTACAGTCACGCTAAGCCTCTCCTGGCTGCACTGGGTTTTGCCCTGAAGGGCAAGGACCACGCAGAACTCCTTCCTTAGACTGGGACACAGCCCTAAACCAACCACTGTGTGCCTGACTTCACTAACTGGGCTCCATTTAAAACAAAGCCTGATCCAAAAGGAAGTGGAGAAAGACATTGGTTGAAATAATTTGTACGCTATTTATGCTGAACTACAGAACTGTCAGGAGTATTTAACAAGCACAAGCTCTGGCCAGCTATTTTAAAAGTCTCCTGCCAAAAGCTTGCTCAGCACAGTCACTAATGGCATTTAAGTGGTTTGGGACACAGCCAGATCAAGAGAGGTAAGAGGTCAGGCAGTAATTGGGAGGGGTACTATAAACAGAGGTCATGAATCAGTTTCAAGGAAAGTAATTGTGTGCTTGAACTTGGTTTCCATCTTCACTGACCAGTAACCCCTGGCATACTGATGAGGGCAGGCAGGAAAAAAAACCACGGGCCATATGGAAGCACAAGTTATGGTCCAAGAGATACTTATTTCCTGACTAAATTGATAAAAGCATGTCATGAGGCAGAAGGTACCATAATGTTGGTGCCATAAAGAAAATAATTTCCTGGACTCCAGTTAATGGCCAAGAGCATTGTGGTGATGTATCTGTAATGTGGAGGAATTCAACGAGGACTGAAGTGCATCCATTAGGGAGGCAGCCCAGGCAGTCCTGGCAGGAGCTCTGTAGCTTTCAGAGCACTCAGATGAGAACTGGAATTAGCAGTGTGTGCCCAATTAGGCAAGTGCCTGCAATGTATTTAGTGTGGTGCAAATACCTTCTCTACTGTGAAACAACACAACTCGTGGACCTCCTCATTTGAAAATAAAAGCTGATGTGCAGTGTGTTTCTGTCTTTACAGGTACCAGCATGACAACTGGGACTATGAAGCTGCTGTCCTGTGGCAGAAGGCCTCCACCAGGTACCACGTGCTGTTGATGTTTGGGTTACAAGGTTCTGTTCTCTCCCTTTGCACTAAGTTCAGGTCTAGAAGCTTCCCACCTGCTGAGGTACTTTATACTTGAAGAGAATGAACGTGGTTATAAGCAGCAGCTCCCAAGAGAAACTCAATTTAGGCTACGCTTACCTCAAGAATTTAGTTTTTTGAGGAAGGCAAACAGTTCAGCAGGTCACTGAGCCAATGGAGCTGTGTAATAGGGAACAGATTTCCAGTACCCTAGGAGAGAAAGCTGCCTCATTCCACCAACTGCCCCCAACTCTGCCCTTCAAAAAAGCAATTTTTACTCACATCCCACTGATTTCTGTGGCATTATTTACTTGACTGAAGGTTGCAATCTGATCAGCAGCACAGAAATACGATTAAAGAGACAAACTGCTGTTTTAAAATTAAACGTTTAACATTTGATCTTAACGAGGCACTTACCTGTTGTGCCTTCAGATAGTGTGCTACAAAGTGCTGCTGCAGTTTCTCATTGGCATAGTTAATACAAAGCTGTTCCAAGTTGTTTTCAGGGAAGGCTTCAAACCCATAAACATCCAACAAGCCTAGGAGGAATATGGGAAGACTTTGGTCTAGGAGTAGCTTGAGGGCCTTAGGGTTACTCAGTTAAAGCAGGGTTGATATAACCATACCTATGAAGCTGGTCCATGCTGCTGGAGCTGCGTAGATGCTTTCATTTATGACCAAAACGAGCCACTCGAACAACCTGCAGGCAGTAAGGGGGTCA
The DNA here is from genome assembly GCA_024336885.1 of Actenoides hombroni. Classification (NCBI taxonomy): domain Eukaryota; kingdom Metazoa; phylum Chordata; class Aves; order Coraciiformes; family Alcedinidae; genus Actenoides; species Actenoides hombroni. Next base: position 50,368,343 of record WUAM01000287.1, read on the forward strand.
GCTGGAAAGTGCTTGCTTACAACAGGCAGAGTGTTCTTTTACTGGTGTCTATGCCAGTATCACATGGGAGAAACACAAAAGTATGACATGCTGCCTGCTGACAAGAACCAGCAGTTTCAGCTATCGGGTGCTGCAGCTGTGTCAGTATCTACTCCCAAATCAAGGGTGTGTGGAGCGGGGAAGGGAGGATTACACCGTTCCTGAGGCCAAGCAGAAAGCCAGGGAAAGTAAATCCCTCTGGCCTCTCTCTTCCCTCCCAGGTCATCTGGAATAACACAGCAGCCTGGCCAACGTGTCCTTACTTAGCGTAGATCACTTTGGCGAGGCAGTCCCTCCTCGTCTCACATTCCGCTCTGCTGCACGGCTTCTTAAAAACTTGCTGTTGTTTTCCAGCAGTTATTGTTCGAATTCTTAGCGATTCCAGCAGTTCCTCAACAGGGATCTTCAGCAAATCTCCAGCAGTCTTCACAAAATCTTGTTCAAGGAAAAAAAAAGTCATTGAAAGATTATCTGGAGTGTCCGGTGAATGTGGCCCCTTTTCAGTTATGGCAGGTCTAGAGAGGATACAGCAAAATGACACTTCCATGAACTCTCCAACTTAAATGTGGATTTTGGGTCTTTTTACCCAAACTTAGGAGAAAGTTTTGCAAGACCAGACTCTTAATTTGGAGGTACAGCACCCCTAGAATTTTAGGTACTCTCTTTAAAATGAAACGAGAACAAAAAAGTCTGAAGTTTATTACTTTTTCAGCTTTTTTGAGCAGAGACCTCTAAAGCCAGAGAGACAAATCAGTAATAACCAGAAAAAAAAAAACCAAAACCACAATAAACAAAATAGCAATTTGGGGAATAGTAAGGAAATGTAGAAAAATCAGTATTTGCTAACAAAGCATTTAAGATCTTGCTAACCTGAGTTACATGCAAAACTATTTGAATATTAAGTATTGTGAATTAAGAGCATATGAAATAATAGTAGCAAAATTCACTATACAGGACAGTCTTTCAGTTCTGAAGGAAATCTAGAACCACAAGCTTCCAAAAACCCTGCAGAACAACCTGTGTTCTGTGCTGCAATTCAACAGATTTTCTGTTAAGTTTTAGTCTTTATCATGAACACTTCAAAGCCTTCCTTTTAAAAGCCCTGCTCTCCACTCTGGGTCAGATTTCTGGAAGTCTTGTGATGTCAGTGCAAGATTACAATCAAAAGTAACAGTTCTGTCAATAATCCTTCTGACATGACTGTCTAATGTTGCAGTTGCCTTGACCTGTAACGGAAGGATATTATCTCTTAGAGCAGGGGAGCATTAGGTTTTTGTTTGTTCAGTACTTTTAAACCATGAAGTACTGAACAAAAACATGCTTAAATTTTGGTTTGCTCATGACCTTGATAGTCTCCTATCAAGCATAAGAGTGTAGTAATCCTTTCCATTAGGCATCTGGGCTAAGATAATGAGCCTTTCTGGAGCACGGCACGCTTGTTCCCTCACCTTTGGCTTTGTCTTCTAGTTCACAAGGCTGAGATTCATCCACTGGATTAGAGAATTGAACGTTCCCAAGATGGAGAAGGCCTGACAATACCTGAAATATAATCCAGCATTAAGTTTTTGAAAACAGAGCTCCCCTCCAAGGTAGTGTCCTCTGAGTCACATGAACAGGACAAGTTAAAACACTTCTGCACAAAAAAACCCAACAAACAACAAGTAGATTCCAAGCTTCTAATTCCTAATGCTGCAGTTGCTGAAGGAAAACTGAAGTTCATAGCCTTTTAGATAAGAACTAATATTTGGTTATGCAACCTAATGTGTATCTGCAGGGCCTCCAGTCAGCAGGACCAAACAACCCAGGCTCTGTACCTTGGTACAGATCTACTTGTGCAGAAATCCCACACTAAAAAGACATTCCAAAAAGTCACTAGTGGCCTCATGGTGACCATGCTTTGTACCTGACCTTGAAAATATTGTTCTGCGTGGAGTGGTCAATGCCCAAGTGAAACATTGCATCTCTGGTCACCTCGAAGCAATCCTCTGAAAAGCCAGACAAGTGCTATTTAAAAGAAAGCCATGCACACAAACACAGGCAATATCCTCAACAGAACAGTCCACACCACAAACAATTTATAGCTGGAATTATCAAAGGAGATCAAGGAATCCAGATGCTCTTTGGGTAAATCCCAGAGTACAAGCTGTAGAACCAAGTCATTGATTTAATACTGGCTCTGAAGTTAGGCAGCAGGTTGGTGAAGCACATCCACAGACAAGACAGTTTCTAAACATAGCCACGGAGAAATGCAAATTCACTAGGCCAGAAACCACTTTTTTAAGCCAGGTGAACACTCCTAACAGTGCAAACTGAAACTTAAGAAGAATGACAGTAATGCAGGTGGCTTTGCAAAATGTCTGCTGTTGGCTGACCAGCTTGGGTCATGGGACTTAATATGACAGACACATTTTTGCCTGCCTTTCTTTAAAGGTACAGCCGTTATTAATGGACAGTCTGTGAAATTAAGATTTACCATCTAAGCTTCTTTCAGAATTTGGCAGCCAGCGGTAGTCAGCCCCTTCTGGAAGGTTCCATTCCAGCCTCTCCTCTGCAGTAGCACCTTTTGTGATCTGGGGACAGGAAAACAAGGTAATGACTGAGTTCTGAATTTGGTATTTACAGCTCACAGACAATGAAGAAAAACGTACTGGGAGCACGATTTAATTTAGAAGCACAGCAGACAGGAAAACTGGTAAATAGTAAAAGCTGCAACTGTGCTAAATCTGGTGACTTCATACCCACTGTTTGTCACAAATATCTAGCAAAATTAACTGAAGGCAAACCTGATAAAAAATATGAAAGTTTCTTTCATTGGGGGCCTGGTAGGCAACTCTAGTCTTCTCCAAAAGGAAAGTCTGAATGGAAGCGCTGCTCAGATGGTGGAATCTAGAGGGGGGGGGAAAAAGCAAAGATTTCAACAAAACTTCTTCACAGAATCTGATGGGTGTTGTGTTGTTATGATACAAAAGGAACAAGGCAATAGATAAGGTTTTTACACAGTAATTATCACCTGTCTAGCTGAAGCTGGATATATTTTCCAAAGCGGCTGCTGTTGTTGTTCCGCAGGGTACAGGCGTTTCCTGTGAAATTGCCAGAGACAGGCAGAGAATAATCAGAGTGGTTCCACTCTTCCATGTCGGATGTACAGATATTAAAGGTGATTTGTACATAGCTCCAGTATTTGAAGAGTTTGTCTTTTAAGGAGAGGACCATGAGCTAGCTTAGACTCGTGTATTAACAAAGAATTCCCACAATGGCCACTGCTTCTCTTTTTTGCTGTTAAAAAAACCTGATTTACCAAATGCTTCCATGACAGGGTTAGAATCCAACACTCTCTTCTCTATCCTTTCCACAGTTTCATTGCCTTTTGGGGAGACAGCTGAAGCAGCAACAGAAGCATAGAATTTCATAAGGCAGCGAGATGTCCAGGTCTGGAAGAGAAAGGCTTGACAGTAGGCCTTTGTTTTTACCACGTTATTAGTTATGTCTGTTAGTGAAACAGTTCTAGCTTCTGAAACACAGTACCCAGCTGGCGATGCTGCTAAAGAGGGCAATTGTGTCAAGTTTATAGCTCTAGTTTAGTGGAAACTTTTAGCACAAGAGGCACACGTTGAAGCACTACACGAGTCGGAGTTCTCTGCTGAATGGCAGCTTTCTCAAGATGTAACCATCTGGAAGCTCAGCCAGAATTAACAGCTAGTATCTTAAGGTGAATTGAATATAAATCATTTTACTCTCAGGCTTAAAAATGTCCTCAATATCTTCCAGAATAAGGACAGACCATTGCAGAAGGGCCCAGGATAGGATGCAAACTCTCCACTTTCTCTTGGTCTCTACACAGGGTTTGCTGAGAGCCACACCAGCTTCCTAGCAGACCGGGCTGAGACAGCAGCTCGGGTGCAATTCCTGCTGAATGATTCAAATCCAGCCCTCCCAGAAATGACAGATGCTGCCTAAAGAGCAGCTATATTTAGTAGAGTCTATTTAATTGCAGCAATCTCTTAATGCGTTATGTATATTTCAAGAGCCGCGCTAGAGCAGACAGGCTACGTGCCCTGTCAGAATGTATTAGTTTTTTAATCTTTGCTTGGTCGCTGCAATACTATGCACTGCAAATCACTAGTGAATATCAAAGCTTAAGAGCAATAACAGAAAAAAAGTCTCCTTACCTTCCCAGCACCGCTTTCTCCACTCACAATTATAGACTGGTTTACAGGGTCTATCTGGCTTTGGACGTTTCTGTAGGTTTGCTCAGCCACTGCAAAGATGTGAGGTTTTAAATCCTGGCAGTGAAAGAGAATATTCACATTTAAGAGAACAGTAATTGCACAGTTCAACAGCAACGGGCAGCAAAGGTCTTCTCCCATTTATCTGAAGGCAGTGCTGCTCTTTTAACAGAACTCCTGTTTCACTAGAAACGGGGTTTATTCTTTAGGATTCTTTTGCTCATACAGATTTTGAAGAACTTGACATCTGGGTTCTGTGGAAGGACAGTTATTTTAAAATACAAGGATTACCTGAGGACGAAGTGCAACATGGTACTCCCTCATAAGTTCAGGTGAATAGAGGCAGGAGATAGGCTGAAATGGGTTTAAAGCCACCAGGCTGCAGCCAGCGTTTGTATAAAACAAGTTTACTGTGTATCTTGCTTGAAGACACTTCAAAACTGAAAGACACACTTTCTGTTAGCATCTTTTGAAAAGTGTATGACTCTCCCTGTTCCTGTTTGTAACAAAAGCCTTCAGATATGTTACCTATTAGGTTTAATAGAGAATGAGGTGATCAGGAGTGATGCAGGTCTAATATACATAACAATGTCTTCAAGAGTTCCCCGTACTTTTAGAAGTCTTAGGGGATCTGCTAACTACTCCACTCCATGAATCCTGTGCTTTTATGAGGTTTCACACGGTCAGTCCTAGAAAGCAAATCTGTTCACTTGCTTAACAGTGGTGATCCCCATCTGCACTAGGAACAGGCCTTGGGTTCTCTTAACAAGATCATCTTTCAAAGCTGAGTAAGGAATTTACCTTTCAAACCCAATTTCATGGATATCTTTTGAAGCTCCGTTAGAGCCTTGTTTTCTGATACGTTCATCTAACACCAAACCACAATCACAAGGTCATGCAGGAGACCTTCAGTGGCATTAACTCCCAACCACACCCTGGCTCCCTGAACCAACAATACCAACATGAGCTATGAATGCAGAGCTCGATAAGGGACCAGCATGGCTAAATCTACAATAAAAGTACTTTGAAAAGAAATTCAAACGAGCCAAATGTGACTTTCTAAGGCTTTGAATAGGCTTTAATAGGCATTGAATCTTTAACTACTGTGTTCCTGATAGTATTAATGCAGCTACCATCTATTAGTAGCCACCAGGGCAAGCGACTCCTCAGGAGATTCTCCCCTGGCTGGCTGCTTACCTGTTGTAGTTGTCACTGGATTGACTTTTGTGAGGTCATCAACAAGGTGCAGTTTCTCTTCATCACTGAGAAACGCTCTAACTTCTTCTTCAAATGATTCACTGAGGTCATTCTGGATGATAGAATCTTCTTTTTGGCCATTTTCCTGGAGAAGATGTCAGATAGCATCAGTCAAAAGCTGAGTATCGCTGGACTTTCACCTCATCCACTAGAGGTTATAGCTCTTCTACTGCTTCCACGTAAGAGAAATTCAGTCTCAGCAGGAGTCAGTATGTTTGAGCTACTCTTCCTCCAGGCTGCCCTCCCCCTGCATCAATGGTTCCCATGGGGTGCTCTGTTTTTAGAAAGGTATTATCTAGTGTATGAGAGATGGCAGGCTGACAACACTCTGTAAACTGAACTCATTGCTGGAAATTCTGGCTGTAAGCAAAGGCACTCGGAAAGAAAGCGTCCATAGGCTCACACCACCTGCCACTTGTAATTCTGCAGGTCGTTCAGCACAGACTCACTTGCATGATGTTCTTAACTGGCATATTTCTTAGCCTGTGAATATCATGCATTCAGTGCAAACACTGCCTTGGGCAGTGGGAAGCAGGAAGGATTGGCTGCAGAGGCTAAGCTAGAGCTGAAAGCTACTGTGCTCCAATACAAACATAATTTTTCTAGCAGAGACTTTCACTTCTAGAGCAGAAACTGAGGGTCCCAAGAGTGAAGTTGCAGAGTGTGCAGGTTGCAGCCAGGGGAAAGAAGTGGTGGAGTTCTAGGAGCTGGCCTGCATTAGGTGAAGATTTGTCCCCTTTGAATCACTCCCAAGTATTTAAATCTTAGCCTCTGGGCTCCCATGTCCTTGACAATATTAATTGGAAGGACACGTTTGTTGTACAAATGTAATGGAAAAAGCCAGAAGAGAGATCTCAGGTCCTGTTTGTCATTTCTGGGGGGAAGGAGGGAGAGGCTAGAAGGGAAAATGAAGAAGGCAAAAGGTGCCTGGCCTGATTTTTGCATTCCAGATATTCACGTTCCCCTCCTCCTTGACAGAAAGTCCTCCAAAGTAACCCTACTCATTTGTATTTAGCAGCATAAAACTGGAACTCTTTACAAGTTAACCAAGTCAATGAACAGTATCACCTTGTTTATATAGAAAAAGCATTCAATTTATTTAGCAGCCTTCCCACTACATGAGCTAAGCTCATTAATAAAGGGGAGAAGATACTGCAAAACCCCATTAACACACTTCTGAAAAAAAAAAAAAGATAAAACTACAATAATGTACTCACTTAGGAGCATTAGTATCTTTTGTAGATGGTATAAGTAGTTCAGTTCCAGTAACAGAAAATTTTACACAGCAAGGGGAAAAAAAAAGCTAAGCATTGCCCTTGAAAAGACTTCTGTCCTCTTCTGAATGAACATTAAGGAGCTTGCTGCTTTCACAGAGAGCACACACGCGCAATTATGAAACACTCCACGGACGAGGAGTTTCTGCCAATTGCCCGTTCGTCCCGTGCCCTCCCACGTGCTCTCTCTCCACCAGCCAAGTGGAGTCCATGCTGCAGCTGATATTACAAGACCTGAGAAAGGGCTTATTTTTGCTCCCCTGCTCGACATCGCTTCATCCGAGAAGAGATGGCGATCGCTCAGCCAAAAGAAAAACGGTATTTGAAAACACAGTCACTTCTGATACCTACTGAAAAAAATACCCTTAAGGATGTGCCTGCTCCCTGTATTTACACCTGCCCCGTTACAGCCAGTGGCCTAACAAAAATCAGTGGCTGGTGTTAGTGACACCCAGTGAACAGGTCTGGTTAATTCATGAAGTAAGGGTGAATATGCAGCAGGAGTTACCTAATCCTGACTGCATGGAAACAAGCCAGGAATTCTTTCCTGGCAGTAAAATGTCATTAGCACGCACAATTCCTGCTTTTCTTTTTACCTGCTTTGGCATCTTGTCCAGCCCTACGGACAGGAACGCTGGAGAGGGTCTTTAGGTTATCTCATTCAAATCAGACTGAAGAGCACTTAAAAAAAAAAAATAAAAAAAATAAAAGGCATTTAGAACAAAATAACTCCAGACATCATTCTCCAGAGGGTTCCACAAGCAGAACCCAAAGGCTTCAGAGAGAAGTACAGATCTCAGTGGAGCCCAAGTAACACCAGAGCTATAAAGCCTCCCTGCACTACAAGAGTAACAGCCATACATTCTGCTTGCACCTGCCAATAAAGCCTGTTTGGAGGGAATAATAGAGCTTTCCTTACATCAGGAATAAAATGTTTTGTTTTTCTTGAATCATTAAAACACGTGGCAAGAAACAGCAAGTTTGCTTTTGCTGAATTCTGTCAGGACAAACAGGAAAGATTTGGGGGTCTGATGGCGTCAGAGAAGCCAGCGCTTTTGGAAAAGGAATGACTCAGAGAAGCCTTGTGTTGCAGCAGGAGTGAGATATGTTTGCTTGCTGCCCTCTTCCTGTTGCCATTAAAAATCAGTGCGAGCCAACCCAAGGGTGAGGCAAGATCACCCTCTGAATGTTTGGGATAAAGGCAGAGATTCCAGTCACACACACAGGAAGAATTCAGCCCTCTTCCCTCCAGCATTCTTTGTTTCTTATTTTCTTCTATTCTGCTTTCTATTCTATTCTATTCTATTCTATTCTATTCTATTCTATTCCTTTCTATTCCTTTCTATTCCGTTTCATTCCATCCCTATTCTTACCTTGCACAAAACCAACATTTGGAGACCACTTCAACCCACGAGTTGAAGTGTGCAGAGCTCATGTGACACACAACCATCACCAAGACCCCCTCTGCCTTTACAGGGCTGCTGACCGGTTCCACTATCAGCCTTCCTAGGAGAGATGCGGGCTATAGCTGGCAGAGGAGTTCTTCGTGCCAGTGAAACCAGCTCCCCACAGCACACGGGCTACCCCAGCTCCCCGCCGCTGCCTCCTCCCGCCAGGCTTTGCCAGGGCAGAACCCGCCGTCCCCCGGGGCCCCAAGGTCGCTCCCAACGGGCCTGTCCTCCCGCCCCAGCTCCTCGCCACCGGGCCACTGCAAGCCCACGCGTCCCGGGGCCCGGTCCCGGGGCCTCCTCCCAGGGAGCGCAGCGCGGGGTTTCCGGGCGAGCGGGCTGCGGGCAGCGCGTACTTACCGCGGGCAGCGCGGGCCGAGGCGGAGGGCAGCGCGGCGGGGCCGGCGGAGGAGGCGGAGGCGAAGGCGGGGCGGGGGCTGCCGGCGGCGGTAACGGCCGGTGGTGAATCGGTGGCCGCGGATCATCAGGCTGCTTCCCGCTGGCGAAAGTGCGGGAGCGGAGCGCGGCCGGCGTTTACCTGCGGGCGGGACGCGCGGAGCAAGCGCCGCGGGGCGGCCCGGCCCGGGACGGGACCCGGGGGAGGCTCCGCGGGACCCCGGGGCGCCGAGGGCCGAGAGGTTCGTGTACAACGGGGCGGGGCGGGGGGGGAGCGTCTCCGGGGCTCGTGTTCTTTGCCTCGGCCTTCGCAGGGGACG
>WUAM01000287.1:50384930-50405328 GCA_024336885.1 Actenoides hombroni
CTCTCCCGGCTGTGCCCGGCGGAGGGCCGGGTGCGCTCCTCCCCGGCGGTCCCCTCCCTTTCTTCCATGTTATGTCGCATTTCCCAGCCTGCCCACCTCTCCCGTTCCCGGCCCGTAGTCCTTTTGAGTCCCTTCCAAGGCTGGAGCGGCGGGCAGGCTGCGCGCCCGGGCGTGGGCTGGGCGGCGGGGCCGGGGCTCGGCGTGGTGAATCAGGCGATGGGGTAAAGCAGGCTCGTTCCCGGGCTGGTGAAAGTGTGCCGGGGAAACGCGGCCGGTATTTACCTCCCCGGGGTTTGGCTGCTCGCAGGCTGAAGCTGGGAGGAAGCAGCAACAGCAAGCAGAGATGGCGCGGCTGGTTGCAGTTTGCAGAGACGGGGAGGAGGAATTCCCTTTCGAGAAGAGGCAGATTCCCCTGTACATCGATGACACCCTCACGGTGAGTGCCAGCGCCCCGCGGAGCACCCGCTGTCCCCGCTCCTCCCGCTTGCAACGTGTGCGGGCGGCGTGTTGCAATTCCCAGGCGAGGCCTTTTCCCTAGACAGGCCGCCTTGGCTCCTCCTTTGCTCCTGCAGCGTTAATCTCTGGGACTTTGCAACACTTCGGGTTAACAGCGCTTAATGTGGCAACTCTTTTTATCTGATCCCCGGCTCTGAAAACATGCCGACCGCACAATAAGAAAGTTATTGCTTTATCGGGGCCTGCGCTTAACTTGTTTTCAAGTGACAAGTGTGTGGCGGTGCCAAGCCCAAATGTGGAGCAAAGCCATTTGTCGGTTAATAAGGAAGGGAGCCATGTTAACGTTGAAACCCAGGGTTATAGCTAGGTGATTATTATGCTCTTAAATAGGCAAGAAAAGGCTGAAGGTGTTTTTGAACGCGTTGGCTTAAAGTCAGGGTTGTCGAGTCTGTAACAATGTGCTGCTACAGTAATAAATGTGAGTGAGTTTGTTTCAATATGTTATTCTGAATTGGCAAAACATGGGGGTTTTGTCATTTCTGGAAGACTCAATATAAAAATGAACTAAATACACCTGAGAGGCTCTCTAGTCTCTTTTCTTCCTCATGTGTTCAGAAATTGCATCACAGGTGAACACAGGGCAAAGGGGGAAAAATTATCTAACCAGACAGTTGTTGTTTGTATCAGTTCTGAAGCTGTGAAAATGTTGGCTTGAAGATTAAAATTTGCCTTGGATAGTGTAATTTGGTATCTTAATTATTTGCATTCATTTATATTGCTGTCAGTGGTGTGACAGGAACTGTTATGACTTCAAATGGTGTAAAATGCATGTGCTTTAAATTCCTGATCTCGTGTTTTAGTAGGGGAGAATGCCTGACTTGTCAGCTAACTTGATCAGCTTTGAAATGTAATTTATTCTGTCTTGGAGAACAAAACAATTGAGTATCTTCAGTCTTTTAACCCTACACCCTGCTGTTAAAGATCATCTCTCTTAATGCCATCTGGCTTTGCTATATTTAACAAGAGGGTCTTTTCCGTATTTTAGTTTAGATTGTTTAAAATCAGGACGTGTTAGTTTCTCAGATATCGTGGCTGGTTTTTGGCTTTACGTAGCCTGTTGTCTCTGGTTCGTTGTACTTATATGTTAGGTAGTTTCCCTTTAGGTTCTCCAAAGCAGTATCTATCTGTTCTAGAGTGGTTCTTACTTGGGAAGCACAGCACTGGGTAGAAACAGGGAAAGTTTGGGGGTTTGGGATTTCTTGGCCACACCTCGAAAGTTATTTTGCTATTCCGTTACTCATGTAGTTTTAAGATCTTAAATTTTTCTCTTTTTTTCTTCCTTGGACTCCCTACTAAAAGTTACTCAGTAGACTGCATCAAGTAGTCGAGTACCATGCTCTTTGTTATGTTAAACCTTTGTTGTGCTTAATAGCTCGAGTGAGTGTGAAAACTGGCCCATACCAGGTGTCAAGTACATGACCAACTGACCTAAAACGTGCTTTAGTTCCAGGATTTAACACCAGGCCCAACCTTTGTGCGATTGCTCTGTGCTGTCACTGCCCTTCCACTTTTTACACCAGGAGTGAGCTGTACTTGTGAGTGAACAGGTTCCTATAGCTCGAAATCAGTTTTGTGTCCACCTGGATGAAAAGACATTTCTGCAAGTGCAAGTCATCCTCACCATGCAGAAATCTCATCTCAGGTCCATTCCCCCCCCCCAATTGTGTTACAAAGTGGTAGGTGTTTTCTGGAAGCTTTTATTAAATCTGCACAAGTGAATCAACTCTTAACTTCCTTGTCTTGGTCTTTTATAATTTATGTTTTAAATTCTTAATGAGAGCTATTGCAAGGCGTCCAGTTGTCTTTGAAACACTTTTACATCTGCAGTGTTATCTGTTTAAAAAAAAAAGTGTTCATCGATAGCAGCTGCCTCCTGTTGACCTCTGAAAACTGAAATTTGAAAAATAATGGAACTACTTCCTTCCTGTTAGTCAGCTGGAAGACTTAATCTGTGCCTTGAATCTAGAAACAGTGAATCAGTGATTGCAAATTAGAGACTGAATGGCTTATAACGCTCCTAAGCTTGTAACACTGCTTTGTAGTAACACAGAACCTTGTTTAGGTGCAGTGGGTTACTGCTCCTCTCACTGGGCTGTTTATTCTCATCCTTTGCTGTTTCTTATGGCTCAGCTAGAAATTAAAGGAAGTTTAAGAATTTAACCCTCCTCATTTCTTAAGCAGCCTTTATGATTTCTAGAAGCCATTCCATTTGATGTGGTTTTATGGGAATTTTTTTTCTTCCAGTTCAGGGTGTGATGGTGGTTGATGTTTAACCACTTAATAAAATCTCATCAGACACATGCATTAATTTTCTTTGATAATTTCACTCTGTTACAGAAAACACCTAAGGGTGTTGTCTGATAGTGGGAGATGAAATGTGGGGGGGGAATACACAGATTTCTGTCTTCCCTGTTATTAGCAGATAGGGCTTTCACTTTTACATGTAGCTCATTCCCCACAGAAACAGCAAATTAGCAGTGTAGGAAACCTGTAATTCTGCCGCAAAAAGTTGTCCTGCTGCTCAGTGTGTATGGGTCAGGGGCAAGGGACACTGGAGAAGAAACCCATGAGAGGTCAGAACTAGCATGGACTGTGGCACTTCTCTGCACACAGACAAGGCAGCTGTGCTGATGTTCCAGTTCTAGCCCGTGTGCCAGCAAAATATTGCCTTGTTTCTGGCTGTAGAGAGTAGATGTTTATTTTGGAGCAATGTTGAGTGCCTTTAAATTTATGAGTTCTCTGGAGGTATTGTCAGTGATTAGACAGGAGGGAATTCTGTCCTTAGATGATCAAGGGAGGGAGGGTGGAGGGAGGAAAAAGGATGAATAGGACAATTTAACTTGTTGTTGATTGGTATTAGAGTTATTGACCAAAGTTATTTTGTCTTTCAGATTTTAAAGTGAACTTTTCCGTGTTCTTAATGATAAATGCTCTATTTCTCAGTTCAGGCAAGGAAGATAACTAAGCCAGTCTTTACACATTTTTCTAATTGGTTTCATTTTTCTCTACGGTTGTAAAGTTGGATTTTTGACTGAAAATTATTTTACTGATTTTCACCTCCCCTAATAAATTGTCTCTTTTGTTGCTCAGTCATTTGAAAAGAAATATTATTAATTACTCACGAGTAATCGCGTGTTCTGTAGGCTTAACATTTTACTTCAAGCCTCTTGAGAATTGCAGCTGCAATCATACAAAACAAAGTATACCTTGGAGTACCTTGTTGGGTTAATATGGTTTTAAATTAGCCTTTGAAGAGTCGACTTGGTCATTAAACTGTTGTGACCCTTTCTTCAGAGCTTTAGAAATCCAGTCAGGCTGTTGGATCAGTTGGGACTTCAGTGTGTTAAAGTACAAGTCTGGTTTTTTTAGAACTCAAATCTCAAGCCCTGTAGATGGTATAATACAAATACAGATGTGCCATTTAGCAACTTTTGCTTTCTCTGTAACAGATATTTAAGAGTTGCCATTTATCAACTGTCTGGAGGACCTTACATTAGTGAAACAGTTACTTTGAAGCATTCTCTATCTTACACTGTTACTTTTATCCTTTCCCAGGCTTCCAATAGTTATGGGCCAAGAAAGATCATTTAACCTAATTTCTGTCTTATTTACCTCAAGAAAGTGAAATAAACTAATGCTCTGCATTGGACTTTTTTTTTCTGAATGCTCATTGTTTAATTTTTTTTTTTTTTTCTTGTATAGATGGTGATGGAATTTCCTGATAATGTGCTAAACCTTGATGGACATCAGAATAACAGTGCACAATTAAAGCAGTTCATTCAGGTAAATACGTCCTTCTGGCTTTTAATAAGGACCTTTAGATTTGTGCTTTTGTTTCTCTAGGAAGTTGTCACTTGTGGAATGACTTTTAAGACACATCAGCACCTATATGCAATTGCACAGTGGTACCAAAGTACATTGGGTGCATTTGTGTTCTGTGTTTCACAGTATTTATGTGCTCCTGTCTTGTCTGGGGGCAATTTCTGCATATCTAAGTGGAATACCTGGAGGAATGATGTGTCTTTGGTCACTGACAGTTTTGCATCATGGAGACTACAGTTTCCAGATACGTTTTGATTCATTATTTTTTTTCGTAAATACTTTTGAACTGCTTTTTCAAGTGGAGGTGTGAACTGCTTAAGACCAAGATTTTATAATTAGTGCCATAGCAAGATAAAATTCATGTGCCAGTTTATAGATTATATACCATTGCATAGTGAGAGATGGTTTTGTGGTACCCCTGAAGCTTTAATGATAGAAACTTACCCGCTAACAATCTGGCAAATAACCATAGCACTGTGACACCTGCAGCAACTGAACAATTGGGCTGCTTGGTGTCCAAAGGAACAGGCCAGATCACTGATCTGCAGTGTGTTCTTCTTCACTTGGGGTTTGACAGCAGCAGCAGCTCAGACGTACGCTGCATACAAAGCATAGCTGTGTTGTGAAAATAGCTCATTCCTGCTGTTGCATGACTAGTACTATTAATTACAGGAAAGAGGATTATTGCAGAGAGTTATTACTTGTCAGATTATTTAATGTGCCTGCCTTTAAGAGCAGAAACCTTAAGTATTACCTGATAATAGCTTTACTTTTTATAAGATATCTTACAAAAAAAATGAGCTGAAAATATTTTCTCTTTTCCTGTGAGGTACTGACACATTTCGTGGGATTGATCAGTTTTGTGTATCGTGTGGTCTTGCCTTTTTCCCCAGAAGCTGACAAGTCATTTCTACAGAAGGAGTGTCTCAGTGGTGTGATAGGACAGTAACACAGAAAATACTGTCGTGGCAAAGCTTGCCCTGTGTAGATACAACTAAGCTTACGAAGCTGTACTTTGGATAACCAGGGGAAAAACACTGTTTGCTACACTGACAGGACTCTGCTTTTGCAGATGGTGTTGGAAAGTGACAGTAGTGCTGATGTTCTGAGTGGAGATGTGTTGATTGGTGTGTGAGGAAGGGACTCTCTTGTCCGTAGCTGTGCTAGTGGCAGCTCAGTGCTGAGGAAGTCTAAGCCAGTAATTTAGCAGTTAGAAGAAGAATTAGAAGGGTATGTGCTTTTTGGGTCCATGTGTGCCTGGATGTGTTTGGTAGAGGAACCAGGAGAAGCTCCTAAGTTGTTTATTGATGTAAGAAGTACTGGAAGGTGTTCCCTTTTAATGTTCTATTATTAGCACACATTGAATGTTCACTACTGCAGTAAAATGTTGCACCCTGAATAGTAATATGTGTTTTTTTGTCATTTCCCATTACAATCCTAATATCTGAAATTCATTTAGCCTTCCAGGAGACGTGTTGCTAAACTGTCTTGGTCTGAACGGAACGAGCTTGTCGTAAATGAGATTTCCATATATGACATGAGTGGCCAGGAGTTTCCTCTCTGAGCCAAAGATAAAAGGAGTGTGAGTAGAAGATGAGAACTTGCAAAGTTGTGTGTGAGACCCTTTACTAAAAGATCTGTGCTGAGGTGGAGAAAAACGGGCTTCCTGATAAGGACAGGGAGCCATGCTCTTTATTCAGAAGCAGCACTTGCTGGTTTGAGTGGTAGGAGGAGGGAATGAGGAGAAAACACTAGCTTCCTTCCAGGGGGGAGACTAAGACTCGAAGCAGAATTGCTCCTGTGGAATTAGCAAGGGTGGGTTTGTTCATACAGTAAGGATTTCAAGTAAGACAGCGCCGTGAACCTCCAAGTGCCGCGTACGGTTTCTGCCAGCGTGTTTTGATGAGGAACTGCTGCTGAAGGTGAAGAAATCTTGACCAGTCAAGATGTGGATTTTATGTATTTTTTAAAAAAACTCCTTCATTTCTTGCTCTTTTTAGAGACATAGCATGCTTAAGCAGCAGGATCTGAACATTGCCATGATGGTGACATCGCGGGAAGTTTTGAGCGCGCTTTCCCAGCTGGTCCCGTGCGTTGGCTGTCGTCGTAGCGTGGAGCGGCTGTTCTCTCAGCTTGTCGAGTCGGGCAATCCAGCACTGGAGCCCCTCACAGTAGGGCCAAAGGGGGTTCTTTCTGTCACGCGAAGCTGTATGACTGATGCAAAGAAGCTTTATACGCTGTTTTATGTGCATGGGTAAGTGTCGTGGAACTCTCAGCTCCTTCTTAGCTGGGGAAAAGGAAAAGGAGCTTCTGTGCGTTTGCCTTTGCAGCTTTCTTGGTGGTACTAAATTGCCTCAATTTGAATCTTACAGTACATACTTGTCTTTTATAACCACATTAATCTAATTATTACTTAAACTGACAAAAACCAAACTCAAAGACCTAATCTCTCATATCATCAGTCGCATTGCCATGATTGCAGCTGAGAGATACCAATATTAAAATGTTCAGTCATGAAGCTGAAAAAGGCACTGAGTTTTTCATGATATCTGGAAGAATGGTGCTTCTTCACCCTGCTACTTTGCAGATGAAAAAATAAAGTAATTTCAAAAATTAATTAAAACCTCCCCCCAAAACCCTTTCTACTCTTGGATAGGAAGGTAACCCTGAGAAAGTGAAACCTTCAGGGCTTGGCTAGCACAATAAATAGCCTCAGTCTCGGTGCCATTTGTTTCTCAGCTGTCAGCGGACCAAACAGTGGCTGCTCACCACCATGTGCCTTTGCCTTCCAGCTGGCTTCAGCTCACTCTACTTCTTGCTTCGGTTTGCAGCCAGTGAGAAGTAGGAAAGGCTGGTGCAGAGCTGGGGATGTTGAGATGTGGAGGGTGGGGCAGTGTAACTTGACAAAGTGGTCCTAGTGTTTCCCTGCATGGCTGAAATAGGTTTCAGTGCTCGAGGCCTGTTTCTTACAAAATTATGCAATAGCTTTTTTAGATGTGGGTTATCTTTATGTTGCTTGCTAGGATTTGTCTGGAAAACCTCTCTGTGTTTTCCTTGTGTAGTGCAGGATTGTGTGTCAGAGCAAGTGAAAATGGAGGACAGGAAGAAAGTTTTAGATTTAACGTTGATTAACATACATGTTTCTGATACATGAGCTGAATGAATCCCTTTAAATTTTATCTGGATATATGTGTGTTTTCACAACACTTACTTTTTCCCCCCCCATAGGTCCAAACTGAATGACATGATTGATGCAATTCCCAAAAGTAAGAAGAACAAGAGATGTCAACTACACTCCCTGGACACCCACAAACCAAAACCTTTGGGGTAAGTTTGTGTTTAACAGGCATAATTCAATCTAAAGTATTTTGAGAACCCAAGCTTTTGACAGCAATTCATTTCTAAGCACAGAGATCAATTCTGTTATCTGAGTTTTCATGAGAAGGTAGTGAGCCCCTTTTTTGGGCAGTGAGAGTGACAGTCTAGTCAGTAGGATGTTTAATAGTTTTGCCAACTGCCCTTGCTCATGAGTCTGTAGTGTTTTAAGGTCTTCTGTCCTCCCAAGGTAAGATCTGTAGTCCTTCATGTGAGAGTTGTCCCTCTGCCTGTTGTCGGGGCTCCCTAAGGCAGCTGGTGATATGCTTTCACATAAAGTTTCATTTCAAAGCCAGCTGCCAAAATGCAGCTTGGCCATTGCAAAGTAGTGCTCTCTGATGTGCTTCTCATATCTTGTCTGACATAACTTGGAATATAGTCTGACATAACTTGGAATATAGTCTGCTCAGGGCACGGATGGCTTTGCCTTGTGATATAAACAGTGCTTGAGAAAGGCAAACTGGTTTTTGTGCTCTGCACCAGAATGATTCATCAGCAGTTTTTCTCATATGGAGGTGAAAGGGTATGTGCTTGAAAATACAAATCATTTTGCTTGGGATTATTAAAAATGCCTTCCATGACTGTTAATAGAGGGCTTTATTGTGGTTGGGCTGCAAGGTTAAAACTAAAACTCTGTAAAACATATTTTCTCAAAATGTGACAGCATGTTTTGAAGACACCAGTGGAAAAGATGCTCATATGCCTCTGTGTTTTCATGTTGGAATGGTTTATTCCAGCTGGTTACCCAGAAAGACACTCCCTGTAAATTTCTTGTGGATTTGGGGGATTTTCTTGTTTGTGGGGTGGTTTTTTATATTCTTTTTATTATATATAATGACCCCTAAATTGGACTGCTGTGCTTGGTTGGAGTGTCCAGGACCCTTTTTAGTCAGTTGTGTTCTGCTTCTGATTCAACATACGACCTGGGAAAGCTTGATCATGGGCTCCAGTTACAGTACATGTATTTTTCTATACACACTTGAGTCTCTTTGGATTTAGATAAATCCCCTGATATGTGAGGCATGCAGAACTTGACACTTCATTTTTACTTGTGCTGCTTGAGGACAGTGGTAGCTAATCATTATCTCCTATTATATTTTGGTTACAGGCCTTTCATATAACTAGTTTAAAGCTTATGTTACATAGGCAAAAGATCATAGGGGTGTAGGAGTGTGTGTGTATATATATTTTTAAAGAAAATATAAGGCATTATGAAAATGTTAATATTTTTTAGCTTTGTTTTTAGTCAGAATAATCTTTTCTGTATAAGAATGTAGATCATGGAACTTGTACTTACCAGTTTGTCAAGGAAGACCAATTCTGAATGAATAGAGAGGAAGATGCTGCCTTGATTTCCTCCATCCACACTGGAATAAATCCTATTGGTGTTTTGAATGCTGTCAGGTTAATGGGGAATGTGTGGAAGAGCAGTATTTTAATATACTGCAAGTAAAGCTTTTGGCTTTATCTGATAACTTGGCTTGTGGGCAATCAGTGTAGTTTGCTAAGGAAACACAGTTTGCTCTCTGCTCAGCCCATGCCCCTTTGTTATGCTGCAGAAGTGATCAGGGTGTATCAGGACTGATACTGCTCCAAATAAATCTGCTGCCTTGAGTGGAGGCAAATATGCCAACGGCCCAGACGGGGAGGCGTCAAACAGAACCACCTTAGGGAACAAATCCTCCTTACCAACTTGGAGCTTCTGCTTGACTTCGTTACAAGGAGCTTCTTCGGATGAGTTGCATCTGTTGGGCATTTTATACACACAAAAAGGGCTTTGAGTTGTAATTGTGTGGTTAATTATACAAGTTACATAACGAGCTAATACCACTCGAGAGTTACTTGACGTCCTCAGTTTCAGTGTGCCTGGTTTATGGCTACTGGGTTCCATTTGGGGCTAAGGAGCATTTTAACCTCTCATAAACGTAAGCCATATGATCTGGCAAACTAGCAAACAGCATACATAAGTGCTTTTGAGGAGCTAATTATTAAATAGGAGTGCTTCTGCCTCTCTGCTCCTGCTCCATTGTATCCATACGTGAGCTTAAGCAGAGATGACTGTTCTGATAAAATGTCAGGTGTAGACAAGCCTGTAAGTAAACATGACTTGCTATCTAAAGTTTGTTCTTTGCTCTAAGTGTAATTTTCACATATCCAAATGTGTGTTGTAAAGCATTGGGGGTTTTTCAACAAACTTTGGAAATTTAATGCAACGTGGTTTATGGCTTCTTCTGGTGGTAGGTGTGTGGCAATCTGTCGTTGGGGTTTTTGTCCTGCTGTTTTCTTTGCATTTTTGTTCTGCTTTGTGTTTTTTAGTAAGCTGTCATATGAAATTGAATCTGCCAGAAGTATTAAAACCTGTATGTATTTATACTTAAGGTAATATTCTGAAAGTTACTACTGGCTTTCAGCTGTAACGTCAAAGTCATTATGAATCTGGGTTTATAAACATGGACAGCACAATTTGTATCTTAAAATCCTAACTTTACTGGAAGTTAAGGCTTAGCTTATACAGGATTCCGAGTAAATTAAGGAACACAGTAGCATTTTCATAGCATTCCTTTAGGAAGAATAACTAGTTCACAGCATATATGGTACAGGTTAAAAGTGGGGTTTATTACTGTGTGACTATATGAAGGGAGCAGTAGCACACTCAGTACAGAGAAATTAAGTGCTGATAAGGAAAATAGTGAAGATATCAGGAAGGAGGTGAGCAAGTGTAGCAGCACTTTCTGCCCTGGGCCTTTCCAGGGAGCAGTCAGGTAAACTAACAATGCATTATTTTGCTGCTTTTCTAAAACCCCCACGTGATAATGTACAGTCTTTGTTTCTTATGATTTATTTATTTTATTTTTTTTTTGCAGGGGTTGTTGGATGGATGTGTGGGAGCTCATGTCCCAGGAATGCAGGGATGAAGTAGTTTTAATTGACTCTAGTTGTCTATTAGAAACATTAGAAACCTATCTACGAAAACACAGGTATGTGAAAAGAACAAAGGCACTTTCATGCTGCTTTTTATTTTTGCTGAATCAAAATGTATGTAGAGGTCACAGGGTGTTGAAAAGTGTAGAGGATTGATTCTGCTAAAGCTTCAGATCCAAGCTTAGTGGTGACATAACACTTGAAGAGACTGAGATTGTGAAATATTCTTTGGTTTTTACCTATTCTTCTGGGTTATGGTAGGGGAAAAAACACAGACCTCAGGTGGAGTCATAGCAACGTGTATTTTTTTTTATTAGCATTAAATTATGATTTACAATTTCAGGTATTAAAGCTGTATATTCTTTCACTCTCTCCCAAGTAGCCTGTTCTCTTTGGGAATTTGCCTCCTTTTAGGTTTTTCCAGGAATATATGCAACTTCAGACTAATGTGAACTGCATAAATAGAGGCAGATTTTAGGCTCAGTGTTGCTTGTGAATCACCGTTTTAGAAGAGTTGTGCGTGCCTTAGAAGTGCTTGTGCTCTTAGGCCTCTCTTGCAGGGCAAAAATAGTCCACCGAATCATTGTTGCTTGTGTAAGGTGGCTACTGTGCTGATCAAAAAGTTTTAATTTCCAGTAGTCTCAAGGTTCTGATGTAAACTGTGGGGGCACAGATGGGTGCGGGGGCGGTGGTGGTGTGGAAATAACACTTTGGAAACAAAATAACTTTAATCTCCTGTGACATTAAACATGGTGTTGGCAGCTTTCCTGACGCTAACCTGCAATAATATTACTGTTTTCTTTCCTTTCACCACAGAAACTAGCCAGTTATCATAGTTCTATCAGAGACCAAAATATGTTTGACTTAGTGTTGTCAAGTGACTGGACAAACTAGGAAAGGGAAAAACACCATCCAGAGATGGCATGAAGAGCCAGCTCTTCAAGCTGAAAGCTGAAATGTGAGCAGCTTGTCTGACTTGCATTTTTAGAGTAATACAGCAAGAGGGTTTGTAGCTTCTTGAAGGTTATAAAGTAAAATGAGTTGAATTTGGTTGTATTTTAATTATGACAGACTTCATAACTATACTCTGCTCATTAATTATCTGAGCTATCACATGTTTAAATGGGAGATGTCGCGTTATAAATAAACCTTGTTTGGCCATCTGTGTAGTAATCTAACAATTCAAAATATGTTTCAAGGTGCTTGTAGTGGAAGCATCGCTCTTACGCGGCAGGCAACAGAGGAAACTTTTCTTATTGCTTATCACTCACTTCAGTATTCTTTAAATAACTGCTGTGAAGTAACTCGGAGTGTGTTACTTGAGAGGAATTTTGTCCTGGCTTGTACTAATGGTTCAGTTTGTTCACTATTAGATTTCCCATCTTAGAACAAACGTGGAATTGCGTATCCATCTAGGGATTTCTTCCCATTAACAATTAGCCTGATTTATGCCTGGGAGCATGAAAGCTGATATCCAGACTTGTAATATATGATAGGTGGTATAATACGTATCGTAAACTTAGCTGGCTTACAGCCAAAGTCCCACTATTTTACCTTTTGAAGTAACGTAAACCTTCTGTGACCCGGGTTAAACGTAGCCTGCACTGTTAAGTAGCTCAGTGTATTCTAACGTAGCCTGAGCGCGTCTGCATCGCCCCTCGAGTAAGAATCCGTTTCCACGACGCTCCGTTTCCACCCAGGTTTTGCACTGACTGCAAAAACAAAGTCCTTCGGGCCTACAACATCCTGATCGGCGAGCTGGACTGCAGCAAGGAGAAGGGCTACTGCGCCGCGCTCTACGAGGGGCTGCGCTGCTGCCCCCACGAGCGCCACATCCACGTCTGCTGCGAAACCGATTTCATCGCCCACCTCCTGGGGAGGGCTGAGCCAGAGTTCGCAGGAGGGTATGAGTATGTAATTTGCTAGAGTGGGCTATCTAGCGCTTTGCTTCTTTATTTTATTATCGACTGGTTTGGTTTGTTGGTTTTGGTTTGGTTTTGGTTTGTTTGCTTTGGTTTTTTTTGCAAAAAGTGACTTTTTTTTTTGCCTCCTCGCTGCGTAATAAACTTCCAAAGGCGAATATTCGTATCAAAGTAGACTTCCAAGCTAGTGAAGATTTTATATGTGCTTTTCACTTTAAAGTGTGCTTAACTCTGAAGGCAAGACTGAAATAAATTGCCAAATGTCCTCGAGTTCCTTTGTTCTCTCACCAGTGCTGCCTGCTTTTCATCGAGGTGTTCAAACCGTGTGAAATAGAAAGGGAACCTCGGCTGACAGTTCTACCGAATGCCGAGTGTTCAAGTTTTGTCACCACCTGTGTATCCCAGTCATTCCTGAACCTGTTAAATCTTAAAAGCTTCCAATGAAGAGTAGAATTCTGAGCCCAATATCTTTAAAGCTCAGTCCGAACTAACGATTAGGAGGGTATATCCTTTAATATAACCTTGTACAGAAAATTCATTATAAATATCTGGGTTTCCTTGGTACGGTAAGTAACATCATAAACTTGTATGTGTGTTTATTCAGCTTCAGTCAACTGCTGTGTAAATGTCTAGGAAGCTGACATATCTGCTATATAAACTAAATACAAATTCTAGGAAACAAAAGAATGGCTGCGTCTCTTTGGCACTAAACTCTGCTGATCCCTCCTAGCAAGAGCAAGCAGAGCCTGATGGGGCAGCACCTTCAGGAGCCACAGGTTGGAAGCGTAGTGCAGCTTAACAGTGCACGGATAAACGTGTTGGGAATGGAGTGGTGGCTTTGACCTGGTCCTTTCTATTTTGCATCCGCATGCAGCACAGCAGAACTGGAGTTAAAAAGCTGTACCATGCAAACACTTGTGTTGTACGTAAAGAAAATACGTCAGTGATCTGCTTTGATCTCTTGGTAGAGTTCCAGCTGCTTTAACCGCACTGTACTTTGGTTCACCCCTTCCTTTAGACGAAGAGAAAGGCATGCTAAGACAATAGACATAGCCCAAGAAGAAGT
Organism: Actenoides hombroni; assembly: GCA_024336885.1. Lineage (NCBI taxonomy): Eukaryota > Metazoa > Chordata > Aves > Coraciiformes > Alcedinidae > Actenoides > Actenoides hombroni. The sequence goes on from WUAM01000287.1 coordinate 50,398,554, forward strand.
TTTGACCTGCCTGGGCATTCATCTTTACGAAAGATTACACCGAATCTGGCAGAAGTTGCGGGCTGAGGAACAAACATGGCAGATGCTTTTTTACCTAGGTGTTGATGCTTTACGCAAAAGCTTTGAGGTAAAAATCAGCTACTCTCTAACTTGTGTTTGAATTGCTGTAGTGAGTGTGTGTGTGTGTGTGTGTGTGTGTGTGTGTGTGTGTGCTTTCTTAGAGCTTTCTACGGACTCCAGGCAGGAAGGAGCTGCCAGGGGGTTGCGTTCAGCCCCTCGTTCCCCGCGGGCAGCAGTTGTGCAATACCAACGCACAGCAGCAGAGTTCCCTTCCCGGGGGAGTCTGCTGGAGCAGAAAAGACTGGGGCTCTTTTGCTTTCCAAGCAGCACGTTACAGCACGCTGGCTCCTCCATAGTTTTAATTCACAGTGAGGGTGTTGCTGCCTGATAGCATTTAAAGTAGCTCTGGCTGCAACAGTTTTTGTTTGGTTTACTAGAAAAAATGATGTGCTTTTGAATTCCAACCACAACTGGTAAATCTTGTGTTCAGTGTGTTCTAAGTGCACTCTGTAATCCTTTGGGATCTTGAACTCCATTAATGTACACCAATAGTGTATTTGCTCTTTGGTACAGCAGAGATCTTTTCATTCATAGTGATTGTTCCCTCTAAAAAGACTTCTAGAACATCAGAGAAAGAGGAACAAAACTTGTTTGAGAGAGATCGTAGTGGAGCCCCCATCTAGTTAGCTCTTGGAGTTTTTCACAAGTAATTTTATTTAAAGTTTTCTAATGCTATGGAAGCAGCATTGGACTGGGTACGTGGTGGCATTTTTTGTCAAGTTTTGTCTTTTTAGTCTAAAGTATTGGGGTGATAATTCATTGACACTGTAAAACTCAGGTAGTTACACTGGTATGCCGGGTTGGCTAGGAATTTGAAATATGGGACTGGTATATTTTTATATGGGGCCCTTTCTGAAGGGGACTGGGAATTTTGGCTTAAGGAGCTCTCAGTGATCTGGGAGGGGGAACAGAACCTGTGAATTTTTTTCCTCTGTAGGAGCATTGATCTAGAATAGTTTACTAGTTAGCTATATTCTTGTAACTTCATGTGTAGACAAGCCATTTGTTCTGAATTTCATCTTAAGGACCATGTTTAGATACTCGCTATATTTTTGAGATAGGTCTACACTTCAAAACTGGGCTGCCTAGAAAATGAGATTTTCATTGGTTATCCTGGATCAAGAGCTGCAGGAGTTCTGCAGCAGTAGTTGTAACGTGGGGGTTTTGTGCTGCCGTGTTAAAGAGAGTATCTACTGCGTAAACAGATCCAAAAATGCATTCGAGTCCACAACTTCTCACTGAAAATTGTGAATTTGGGCCATAAGTTAAATGTGGTGCCTCCCCCCCATGCGTAGATCTTCTCCAGCAATCTACATTCAGTGGCTGAGTCTGGATAGATGTTTTCCTTGTACAGTCAGTAGTTGTGTGGCTGTGATTTTATTATAAAAAGCACTTACCAGCTCTTTTCCTCCTTCTTTTTTATAACCGTAAAAGCTTGAATTGTGTTAACGTCTAAAAATAGATCTAATTCTTCTTGTAAACAGATGGCTGTGGAGAAAGTGCAGGGTATTAGTCGATTGGAACAGCTCTGTGAAGAATTTTCAGAAGAAGAAAGAGTGCGAGAGCTTAAACAAGAGAAGAAGCGCCAAAAACGAAAGAACAGGCGGAAAAATAAGTGTGTGTGTGAGATCCCCACTCCTCTGCAGGCCACAGAAGAGAAGGAGATCAATCAGTCGAAGGTACACAGGGATAGTTGTAACTTTGCTGGTGTTAAATAACTAGTCTTCTGATCTGGTGAGTCATTCATCAGCTCAGTGTTCCACATTTAGAATTCTGAAGCATTTTTTACCCTGTTTCGGTTTTGGGAACTAGTGTTTGATCACTAGTGGGATTTTAATACTTTCTTCATGTTGTTACAGTCTTTTTGGAAAGGAGTTGGGGGGTTATTTTTTAAAAAGTCCTAAATCCTAGGCAGTCAGGTTATGCTTGAATATTTTTCAACTATCATATCTTGAAGATCACTTAGAATATAGGAATTCAAATGCCAGTTGCAGGCAGTGGCTGTTGAACTTTGGGAGAGGGAAGCTTTAACTGACAGAATGCCATTATTATCCTGGATCTCTTGACTGAACTTAATGAGGTAACTGTAGGTCGTATCATCGTGGGGAAAGTAGTTGTTTGGGGTTGTTTTTTAATTGTACTTGTGAGGAATTACAAGCAATGTTGTGGCTGTTATCAGCCAGTGTCAGCTGTTTTTTCTTGGGGACGGAGTAGGCTCTGTAAAGATGCTGGCTGAGCTGCTTTCAGTACTTGCAAGTAATTTTTTTGTTTTGTTTTAAGGAAAATTCCAGCTTCACAGAAAGCAGTTGCAAAGCCTGTGGTAGCAGTGAAGAAGCCAACAGTTGTGTAGAAGTAATCGTTACCAACGACAGCACCTCTTGCACCTGTCCTGGCAGCGGCCCCCTATTAGGTTCACCGAAAATCAAGAAAGGTGCGTGAAATGTCATTGAGTTTTAAAAACACTGCCTGTTTCTGGAGTAGAACGGTGCTTGGATGTTCTTAAAAATAACATTTTTTGGGGGGAACAAATCTTTCCTTTTTAGGGGCTTAATGATTAATATGCACCAGCTGCCATAGCTGACTGTAGCTGTTCCCTTCCTCTCAGGTTTATCTCCGCACTGTAACGGCAGCGACTGCGGCTATTCCTCCAGCATGGAGGGCAGCGAAACAGGCTCTCGAGAGGGGTCAGACGTGGCCTGCACTGAGGGCATTTGCAACCATGATGAAAACGGTAGGTTTGGGAAGAACCCAGCGGTGCTTTAGCACCCACAGGGGTTAAGTGCCCGAGAAGAACGTCCCCCGTCTTTTGCAGGAGACGATTCGTGTGTCCATCGCTGCGACGACAAAGAGGAGGACGGAGATAGCTGTGTGGAGTGTTGGGCGAACGCGGAAGAGAGCAACACAAAAGGCAAAAACAAAAAGAAGAAAAAGAAAAGTAAAACTTTGAAGTGTGAGAATGAACATGTAAGGAACATAGCTCCTCCAGAACGCTTATTTAAATGCATGTGTTTAAAAGGTGCTGCAAGATCATCTCAAATGTCAGTTGTGACTAATGCTGTCCGCGGGGTAACAAGGATCTTCTGTTACCTCTCCATCCAAGTTTAGCAATGGAGGCCCTTCCTCGAATAGGTTGTGGTGGAAGGAGTCTCTTCCCTCCTGTGTTCTTAAGCACGTGCACTTCGGTGCAGTCTCAGTGAGTGCATGGACCTGCCATTCCCCCCTCCTCCTTCAGCTTGCACAGTGGCAAAACACATCCTTGCCTTCTTTGAGCTTCTCCCTTTCCTCTTTCTTCCATCTCAGACTGAAGTGTTTCCGCGTTAACACTGCTGGTAGTTCATCACAGGCTATTTTCAATTTCAGATGCAGAAACTTGGAAGCTGTATGGCAGATCCAGGTAACAGAGAGACCTCAGGAAATATCACGCACACAGAGTTTCATCGCGACAAGACCAAAGACACACATGCCGAAAGCTGCTGTAGCTCAGAAAAAAGCGGGCAGCAGTTGCCTTGGTTTGAGCATATGAAAAAAGTGTCACAGTTTGCAGAACCCACGGAAATGTCACTTGTTCCTGATGCTGGAAAAGGTGCCAAGAGCTTAGTGGAACTCCTCGTAAGTAACAGCTTCCTTTGCATTGGCAGTTGTAGCCTACTGCTCTAACTCCTGGGGCTGGGGAGCGGGTTACAAGCTGGGATCCCACTGACACCCTGTTACAAGAGAGAACAGAACTGAACCAAAGATTCACAGCTTACTCCCCCAGCATCTGCTTTGTTTGCTTTTGCATGTTCTCTGTGATGTGTGTAACTCGGATGCTTTGCAGAGGAGGAGAAATTGCCTGTCACTGGAATGCAAGTGACAGAACTTGGATTCTAAGCATTCATTAGCAAGAATTGCATTATTCCCTAAAATGAAGTGTGCCTTATTGCTGCCTTCATGCTTCAAATATTACTTCCCGCTACAGGCTCGTCAGACAACTTTCTTTTCTCTCCCTTTCCTTCCGTTGTCCTTCCCCTTTATATCCTTTTTTCTTACTGGTTTTAAACTCTAACAAAAGCCACCTTCTTTCAACAGAAATATGCTGAGACTGAAGCTTATTCTGGTAGATATTGTGGCTGTCTAGGGTGCCTCTTACCCCCAAAACAGCAGAATGTTGTGTGTGAGTTGGGTGACTGGTTGAGCCAGCTAAGCCTTGAAGTGTCACAAGGGGAAGGCTCCGTGGCTGTCCGGAGTCCCCGCGGGCAGCGGGTTCGGCCGTGCGGGGAGGGCACCGCCCCGCGCTCTCAACCCCTCTTCTCCTTTGCAGGACGAGTCCGAATGCACTTCTGACGAGGAAATCTTTATCTCGCAAGATGAAATACAGTCCTTCATGGCCAACAACAAGTCTTTTTACAGCAATAGAGAACAATACCGACAGCATCTGAAGGAGAAATTTAATAAATACTGCCGCTTAAACGATCACAAGGGGCCCGTTTGTAACGGTTGGTTGACAACGGCTGGAGCGAACTAAATACAATAAAATAGCTCTGTCTCTCACTGAAATTCTCAAGATGACTACTGCGCCTTCTTTCAAAAACTTAATTTAGTGACTTACGGCAAAATTTTATCTTAAATTAATGTGATTTATTTTTTTCCTGTTTTTTCTTTTTTTCTTTTTTTTTCTGGGAGGCTGGTGGAGGTGATTTCATTAATTTTGTTCTTTCTCCAGGCTTGTATCTTTAGTTGAGTAGCTGTGCAAGCCTCTCTTATAATTTAAGCCATCTCTTTTCATTAAATGTTTCTCTTACTGTGAGACTTACAAAAAGCAAACTAGTGGCAAAGTAATGTTGTACCTATAATTCTGTACAGAATGACAATGAGCTGAATATAAGATTTTACAAAGTAGACATCCATTTGCAAAAATGTTTTGGATGTAATATGTTAAAGCGCAATGTGCAAAATTTAAATAAAGAATATTTATTAATATGCATAGTAAAACTTAGTGCACGTGTTTCTGCTTTAAACGCTCCTTCCCTGCGGCTGGAATTCTCACTGCTTGGGTGGGCAGGTCTTGCCCTCTTCCTGGAGGGCAGTGTCAGGTGAGTAAACTTGCCTGTGAGAGGCACAGATTCTGCTCTGGTGCTGCTGAAAACCAGCCCACCAGCTGTAGAGGCTTTTGAGCTCCTGCCAAGTGGGGTCTGGGGGTGATGCCCCAGTTGTGTCAGAAGGGCCTTGTGCCCCAGCTCCCCGGTGCAGCTCAGCACCCCCTGGCTCTTCTGCTCCCAGGGTCTGGGAGCAGAAGTCTGTGGTGTGGGGCCTGACTTTGCTGCTGTGCCCAAGGGCAGTGTGATCCAGTTTGGTGATGGTACAGAATGTGTTGTGAGCATTCAGCCGGTGCTATTCTTGAGGCTTAATTTAGTTTTCATCAAGACAATTACTGTTGCCAGCAAGGTGGGAGACTGTTGTGCACACTTTCCTTCTCCCCTGACAACACCGACCTACATGATCCTAGCAGAATGTAATCAAAACAAAAGTATTTTCAACACACCTCGACTTTTTTAATGGCATAACGAGCCCTGTACTGTGCATGGAACAGCAGACCTTTGGCTTCACTATCCTTTCACCCCCTCTGATACCTAGTGCCACGGCTGGTTTGTAAGAGGGTGACCTGACAAGCGCTGAAGATACAGGATGTGGGAGATGAAGAACAAAGCACTTTGAGAGCTGATATTTAAGGGCCAGGATGGGAGGAGGTGATCACACCTTGGGGGAAAGCAGTGTGCCTGGGACCCACTGTGGCCTGGGGCCAGCTGGGCTGGGGGTGGTGGTTGCTGTGTGTAGAGGGCAGAGTCTGTAACCTTCCCTGTAGACTGATCACAGCTGAGAGGCCCTTTTCACTCTTCCAGCTCCTCTGTCCTGCTGCCCTGTGCTCGCTGGGGGTCCCCCACCTATCCCAGCTCAGCCCCCCAGGAAAATCTGCACCCCTGGGTGAGGTGCACAAGTGCTACTTTATATTTTACAAAACCTAAAGAACCTGAATAGCTGGGCAGTTCGTTCTTCACCATTTTTTACTTTTAAGTGACAGGCTCTGCAATAAGCTCTTGAGGTGGTACTTTGGCATCAGACTTTAATGAAATTCTCCTTTGTTTTGTGTCAGTTGAAAGTAAGTTTAAATTAAGCTGCTCAGCAGTGCATGGCTGGGGGAAAGGGAAGGGAGGAAACACCTTCCAAAAGGGTTTGTTTGATTTTTATGAATTCTGAATTGTTTTGGTTGGAAGAAACTTTTAAGCTCAAGTCCAACTGTTACTCAGGGCCAGGGTTCCAGTAAAGCTGATGGAGTTAGTCCCTGGTTGCAGAGAACAGGAGTCACCGCTGACCATTGCACTCTAATGAACCATATTTGCTTTTAAAGCTCTTTCCCCTCCTTACCCGGCTCACATTATGTATTTTACCCTCATTTAACAGCATTTCTTTTCTCGGACTCCACGACTCGCCCTTCTCCGGGGGGGACGTTTTGAGGAGGAAAAGCCGCGGAGCCGCTGGCCCCCCAGCCCCTGCCCAGCGCCCCCAGCCCCTGCCCCCCTGCATCTCTCCGGGACTCTTCCGCCCTCTTCTTCCTCAGGGGCATCAAGGGGTAACGTGCACCCAGTTGGCAATTCACTGTGACCTGCCAGGGAACCAG
>WUAM01000287.1:50416248-50434299 GCA_024336885.1 Actenoides hombroni
TATCATATTCATAACATATGGAAAACATCCTATAAATGCAAGGCATCCTTTTAGACCTTTAAAAGCAGACAACCAAACAGCGCATAGTAAGCATCCTGACCTGATGTTTTTCTTTGTCTTTCTTACACGTAGGTGGGTAGTGTTAGGTGGGGTTTTTTTTGTTTGCTTGTGCATTCATCCAGCACCGCTGGAAGGGGAGATAAATCACAGCGATGTCAGTGGAAAAACTGGTGTCTAAGCAAGAAGCAGGAGCAAGGGCTTGCAGCCCTGGCAGTGGGTGGCTCTGCCTTAAACGTGTTAACACAGAAGAGTATCTGTTTCCTCTTTATGTTGCATTATCCCAGTTTGTACCAGTAGCTGTAGCACCTGGCTGGCCATTTGCAAGCACCTGGTGATAACGGCATGGTACAGAGATGCTCGGGTCTTGTTTCAAATCTTCATCTCCAGCTGCTTGGAAGTTCACTGGCCCTTTCTGTCTTGGTGTCGTGTTACGTGGCTATTCTCGGGTTGTTTATGAAACGTGGAAAAACAGCTTTTGTAATTATTATTTTTTTCTCTTTGTTCCTCCTTGTGTGTGCGGTGCGTTTCGAGTGGAATGAGCACTCGCCGAGTGACTGAACGGGTGTTCTGAAAAAATACTGCAAGCTCCCTAATTCAGAGGGTTGCTTTACATAAGTCTCTTCTTGCAAACTTGCCCGCAGTTGATGTTTCTTTGAAGAGCCTGTGATGACTCTTTATCTAGAGATGGTTGAAGCACGTTCGGCTCCGCCTGGGTGTCAGTGGTGTTCGGCACTTCATTTTCAAAGAGAATTTGTTAACACAAGTGTAGCCTGAGAGATGAAAGGATCCACGTTGAGCCTCGTTTGAGGCAGTAAGATGCCAGCCAGGAAAAGAAGGATCTCAAGAGAGATTTGATTTCTCTGGTCAGTCCTGGCAGAGAAGCCTTTCTCTGAGTGAGAAAGAGCTTTCTCTTGGTGTGTCCAAGACATAAGGTAAGGAGGGTGACTGGGAAAACTGGATGGGCAGCTCCACCATGAGAGGCACTGCTGTCCAGAGCACCCCTTATTTCATTTGGGTTGCTGGGCTGCAGCCCGTGGTGTTTAGACCCCATCTGCCTCCATCGAGGAGCTGCACTGAGCAGTGAAAGGTGAAAAGTGACAGCTGAACGTGGAAACAGGGATATTAAAGACAGCATTTCCCTCTGGGCTGTAGATGAGCTTGTCTGTCCTTTCCCATCCATGCTGATGGACCTTCTTCCTTCCAGCCAGCTCTCCTGGCACAAGTCCTCTCTTGGGAGACTCATCCCAAGCACTCGTGCTTGTATTTCTCAGCTTTTTACTATCTCTGGTGTTGCTCAATTCGAGTTCGGCAGTGCTGAGTTTGACTGGACTGGCTCCTGCCGTGCGCTGTGAGTGCTCCTCCGTGCAGCTCTGGGCTGCGCTGTGGTGCTCAGCCTCGGGACGTGATGGGGTCCCTGCTTTGCCTCTCTGTGTCTGAGGACTCTGACTGTGAAAGGCAGGAGCCCACCCTGCCTGCAGCGAGCACTGGCACCAGCAGTGAAAACTGGAGGTACTGTTGGAAGCATAACTCAACCCGAGTCTCATTCAGACAGACTAAAGGCAGCCTAGCAGTTGCAGGAGGACACCAGCCCTTTTCCAAGAGCAAATTAAGATCATACTCCTGGCCATGGCCTGGTGAACTAGGAAGAAAAAGTGCCAGACATAAGCTGTGGTACTTTACAAGCCACTACTGCACGGGATGGGTCCCTTGGTAGAGTGCTCGAGTCTGGGCAGTGGGATGGAGATTGCTCTGAAGCTGTCACCTTGGTGCCGGGTCATGAAGAACATGGCTGAGGGCCCTTTGCCTCTTCTTTCCCTCCTGTATCTTTACAGGAACACGGCCCCATCCCTGGTGTGGTTTAGCACCTTCCAGCAGCCCTTCATCCTGATTCTCAGTTTCTAAATGCTGCCCTTGCAGATTCCACACACCACACCCCACCCCACCCAAACTGTTTTCTCAAGTGTGTACTCTGATCTCTAAAAAGTATATATTTTTTCTACTCTTATCAGCACATAATCAACCAGATTGCACATGCAGCAAAGTGGAACCAGCCACGAGAGGTATGATTCTGTCTCAGGGGCACCTTTGTTCTCCATCGAGCAGAGATATTTTCTAGCTCGGCCCAAGCAGAGCTCCCCAGAGAGCACGGTGCTGCTGGGATCTATTGATCTCCAGGCTGAACTCAGCATGTCTGTCCCCTTCTCGCTTGGTGCTGTGAGAGCAATGATAATAATTCTGGTGTTTCTGCAATGCACTCACTGAAGTGGAACCCAGAAAGGAGAGAGGCTACTGGACCAGACCCTTAGACCTGGGCTGGTTTCAGCCTGTGGTCCGTGAAAGCCGTGGCTTGCTAAGAAAGGCAAATCAGAGAAGCTTAAACTCCCTGTTCAAGGACTTGGAGCGTCTCTGTGGTGGTCTTGAGTATGGAGAAAGGTTGGGATTCATTTACCGAACAGAGGCTTTTGCCCCAGAGTAATTACAATGAATGTGCCTGGGGCAACAGAAAGGGGTTTGGAGGTCCCAACTTCTCTGTCCCTCTCCCAGTGGGGATGCTGAGCCCTGCTCCATGTAAGACTTGGCTGAGAGAAAGTTGGTCTCTGAAAAATCCACTGATGCGTTATGATTTGGCATTGGGAGCCAGTTCACTTCTTCAGGTGGACTTTTTTTTCCTTCTTTTGGACTTTGTGGCATCTGCCTGAGTTGCCAGCCCTCCCTGTCACCCTGAGGTGTGCAGCCGTCCTGTGTTGCGCTGCCAGGGAGCAGAGCTGATTCTAACACGACTTGGGGGACCAGGACCTGGCAGGTTTCCTGGGCGTGCTGGCATCTGATCTGTGGGATGGCACACACTGGAGGCCAGCTGGATGGGAGCCGGGCCTGTGCTTTGGTTTGGCATTCGCCGGGTCCCGTGATGTTTGTGAACTAGTGCACCCCATGAGCTCTGCTGCCAGCCTGTGCCTGGGGAGCAGGTGCCGTGCTGTCTCCGGGCTTTTTCTTCTCTTTCTACTTTCCCTTCTGTTCCATGGGCTTTTGCTGGGTTTTTTCTTGGTGGTTTTTTTCATTTGTTGGGGTTTGGGTTTTTTTGTGGTTTTTTCCTTCTTTTTTTTTTTCTTTTGTCTAATGTTTATTTCAGAGTTTGGACATCAGGCTGGCTGACAAACTCTGTGAATGTCACCGAGGCTGGGTGTTTTGGGTGGCAAGTTCTGCCTCTGTGGCAGCCACTGAAAGGCCAGCTCTGCTGAATGAAAGGGACAGGGGCCTGGGGCTCGCCAGCTTCCCCTGAGAGAAAGATGCTTTCGATGCTCTGGTTGGTCACTCAGTGTTCGGGAAAGTGAGCTGTGTCTGAGGCCAGCGTGGCTCCCCCCACCATGTCAGTACAGATGGTGGGGCTGGTTTCAGCATCTGCCTTCTCCAAAATGTGGGGGTTTCTCCATGTGTCTTCCTGAAGGGCCAGGAGGGGCTGGGCTGGCCCGGGAGGTGATGCTGCACATTGCAGCAGGCAAAAAAGACTACTCATGCCTCTGGCGTGGGCTTCCTGCTGGTGTTTTGGGTGGTCCTGGGTGATGCGGCTGGTGCCCTGGCTTCCCTGTGTCCTCGTTTCTGGGCAAGGCCTGGTGAGCTCCAGGGCAGGTGCTCTGCTCCGAGCTTGGCTGGGCTGTCGGGCAGCCACCTTTGTGAGCAGTCACCATCCCACATCCTCTGCTTCCAGCCAGGCGACTCCTGCGCTGGGCCTCGCTCCATCTTTTACAGGCGGCTGCGAATCGCAGTCCTTGGTATGCAGGGAGGAGCTGGGAGGAGTGGGAAAGCTGCCTGTGACAGGAGGAGAGCTTTATTGCACCCGCTGCAATGTCACGTTGGTGAGACCGCCGCGGGCGACGGCGTTGGGGTGATTTGGTGGACGTTTGTAGCCAGAGTCCATCTCTCCACAGAAACCAGACATCACGTGGTCCCTCCTCGCGCTGGAAGCTGTGGCTGTCGCTAACACGACAGGCCAGAGATGAGATGCTGCCTCTCATTAGCATTGGGTGCGGGGCGGAAAGGGGCGTCCTCCAGAGGGGTCGGAGCGGTGGCTGCCGCAGCGGTAACGCAGGCGGCCAGCAGCAGCTCCTGGCCTTTCCTTTGCTTTATATCCTCTCGTCTGAGAAGAGATCTGGGCGCTTGAAATGACGGTTGGCAAAGGCTGATGAGGAGTTGTCAGGCGTGCGGTTGCCGCGTCCTCTCTCCCCGCAGCGGCGTGGCAGACCCGCAGCCCGGTGCCAGGGCAGCACGTGTTTGCTTTTTGCCAGCACCAGCTCACCTCGACCTGTATCTCCTGGGGTGATGGATGAGCACAGAGTGTGTCCTCAAGTTTAATAGCCCCAAGGCTGAAGCGCTCAGCCCCTCGTGTATATCCATATTTCCTTTTTCTCTTGATTAGCATTTACAATGATTCTTCCCCGGTGGCTGCTTTTAAGACGGGCTGGCTGGGAAGCCTGCTGGGTTTTGTTAGCCCCAGGGTGTGCTTTTAAGGAAATGGCTGGATAAGCTGCTCCAGGAGGAGAGGAGGCTGATGGCTGTTTTCTTCCTTCCTTTCTCTTCCCCAGAAATTGGCCGCGGAGTGCCAGAGTGCCGGCTACCCGGGGACCCTCATCCCGTACAAGTGCGATCTCGCCAACGAAGAGGAGATCCTCTCGATGTTCTCCGCCATCAAGACCCTTCATCAAGGAGTTGATGTCTGCATCAACAACGCGGGGCTGGCTCGCCCAGAGCCCCTGCTCTCAGGGAAAACGGAGGGCTGGCGGACGATGATAGACGTGAGTGGGAACTGGGCTAGGTTTTTATTTCTTCCGACCACCAGCACCCTTGTCCCCATCTGCTTCTTTCACGTGTGCAGAGTCGAGGACCAGCTTCCCATCTGGCCCTGATGTGGCCCGGGTCGGTTGTTGGGAAGTGGAAAGACATTGTGCACTACTGAGCCACAAGCCTTCACCTTGGAGTATGAAAACACTCAATATCTTCAGCAGCGTTTTTTCCCTTAGATCAATGGCTTTCGACAGGGTGATGAGCCTCACTTGGGGTTTTTTTTCTTCAGTAAAATAGGAAATTGAATGCCAAGCACAGGCTTTTGTAGCTAATCCTGTTAGTTGTAGCAGTGGGTTGTAAAACGGACAGATTCTTTTTGACTTAAAAAGCCATAATGCTTTTTGTCTTTAAAGCTTAATTTTCTGCCCATAATCTTGTTAGCACTGGGTGTGCACAAGGCAGTTCCGTACGCCCAGCAGGGAGTGCGTGCAAACGGTCCCCACCAGTTACAAGCAGCACTTCTCCCTGGGCTTGGCTGTCCTGAGGTGCTGCTGTGCATCTTTGTGGGATGCCTTTTGTCATTAGGTGCTGGCCCTTTTCTGCACGTAGCAGTGGCAGCTGCAGCTGCGGGACCCCGGACCAGTTTGCGTGCCCTTGCAATGGCCCTTTTGTACTGGCCTTCCTGCAGCACTGGACAGGGAGGTGCTGAAACGGGAGCTTTTCACGATGGTGATTTTCCCCTCCTGTACTACCTGCTGTTGTCTATGACAGGGTTATTCTGGTAGGAGCGGGAGTCGATCTCCTGGCTGTGAGTAAGCCTTGTAGTACCTCTCGCAGCTGTGAGAGGTTGTCCTAGTGAAGGAAGAGACACGTCTCTGAAAAGCCGCTCGGGGCCACTACGTCTGACAGTGGAGTCAGCCGGGATCTGTCGGCTCCTGCAGCAGCCGGGTGGCTGTTTAAAGCAAAACAGAGGCACATTGAGACCTCGGACTCCTGCTGCCAGGGCAAGAGCTGCCGTATCCTGGCTAATTAAGTTCTTGTCAGGATTTTGGCCGGTCTGCTGGCTGCTGTGACTGCAGCCAAAGCAAGCTCAGCTCAGCTTTGTCTGCCCGGCCAGGCTTTTGTGGGTTGCCCAGCCTGGGTCACTGCACAGCTGCATCTCCCCATCCCTGGTTGCCATGGAGTCTTTAAAGAAAATTAAGTGAAGTGTAGCTGAGGCTGAGCTGGTGTAAAGCAGGGCACTTCCCAGCGTTGTCTCGCTGCAAGCCTGGCCTTGAGGGTCGCCCTGTGCCTTGTAAACTCCTTGTCCTGGTTGCTGTGATCCCATCACGTATGGATGCCTCCATGGATGCTGTGTGTCCCTGCCGCTCATTTGTCTTTGTTCTTGTGACCTTTTGTTCTCTGTAAGGTGGGCAGGCTGGGGCTGAATGTGTGGCTTTTGCCAGCTGAAGGCCTTTCCCCTCTCCGTGCCCCCTTCCCTTGCTGCCTAGGTGGGAGCGCTCCCTTTATCTTGCCTTCCACCGCTTCTAGAGAGAGATATTTTGGAACGGAGATTGTCCTGTGTGAGACACTCCAGTGTTGGTATTTACACTGGCTCAAAGTTTGGGAGCTGTGGGACACCCCTTCTTTGTGAGTGCTGCTGCATGCACCCCTTGGAGATGCCTCTGGGTGACGGATGGGGTGGGAGGAGAGGCAGGGTGGTGGGTCCACATGGGTAGCGTTAGGAAACCAGCCTGGGAGCATGTTTTATTGCCAGAGGTGATCCGTACAGCTACAGCAGCTCATATTGCTTGGAAAGATGCTGTTGTAGCACTGAGAGCAGACTGAGACCCCCAAACTTTCTTCCTGTACCGGCAGATTTTTTCCTCTCACCAGTTTCCCAGCAGCTGGTGGGTTGGCTCTTGATTTGTGTCACTGAGTAACGCTCTCACCTTTAAGGCAGAGGTGGAGCCCTGGGACACTCCAGAGCCAAATGCTTCATGTAGCTCAGCCTGGGCTTTGCTTCTCAGCCTGCTGGTAGGCGATAGAAACAGCTCAGGGCTTTCTCTTCTGCTGTGTGCCCCTGTTTTGTGGCTGCCACCTCCCTGCTTGGAAATCTCTCTCTCCGGTGGGGTTTGGGAGGGATCTGCAGTGACAGCTCTCCTCGCTGTGGTGTGCCAGCCCTGGGGAAACACTCGCCAGGCCAATTTATCCTCCATGCTCTGAAGCTCTTGGAGGGTCAGGATGTGGGAAAGTTGCCAGCGCCTTTCACGGGCCACTGGGCTTTGCAGAGCTGAGCAGGAGCAGGGAGGCTTCTTCCAAAGGTCCCTTGGATAAAGGTGTTAGAGAGCAGCACGGTTTGAGATGCTGCTGGAGAGTTTCAGTGCATTTCTGGGCTGTAAGGCAGGAGAAGTTTCTAAACAGACATCAATCTATCAATTTAGGAGGCATTAGGGCCTTAAATTAAAGGCATTTTTTTCTTTTTGGTAAATTGATTTTTGTTTCCATGCATTTTTTATGAGCTTTGAGGATCTGTCTCCTTCCAGGCTCCCCTCCCACTATACCTATTCCATAAAATTTCGTGTTATACATCTAACAGTTGAAATCATGCTACTATTTACTTATTCCTTATTGTCTGGAATTAATTCCCAAGAAGGGGAACTGCTTCTCCCGGGACTGCAGGAGTCTGGTGTTAGGAATGGTGTCTCTGTTGCTTTGCAGCAGCACAGAGCCCAATGCTGCCAGCCAGCAAAGACGGTGCGCGGGCAGGAGGGAGCGTGGAATCGCAGGCAGGTTCTGAGCCCATCATCTTTTGGTTCGCAGGTTCTGAGCCCATCATCTTTTGGTTCACAGCTTCCTCCCCCTTTTCTCTCTACTTGTTTGTGAGGCTGTGCTTGATGTGAGGCTGGAGCAAAGTCCTCCAGCCGTCCCCGATCCACGCGGGAGTAGCTGGGGCTGGGTACTGTGTACACACTGACTCCAGGCACTGGGGTTTGAACAGCTCCTTCACGTTTTACCTACTGACCTTTACAGCCAGGAATTCCAGCTGAATTTTCCATTGGCACCGTTGAGGGCACAAAGGCCTGCAGCACACATCCTCTCACTCCTCTAGACACAAAATGGGTTTGAGCCCTCTCGGCGTTATTCATTGACAAGTGAGGCTCTGTTCTTCCTGCTTTTCTATACCATCTGTGCAGAGAGATGTTTTCTATAGCCAGTATTTTTATATGTGCTCAGGAGCTGGGATACTCGTTTTCATGCCTTAGAAAAGGCTGATTCTGAGAAGTGAAATGCTGAGCACTTCCAGGAACAGGATCTCGTATGTTTTCCCAACCTGGCAATTGAAGCTCATTAATTACTAGAGAATCGTGCCTTCATTGTTTCTAAGTGCAGCCCCGTGGCAGCGGCCGGCCTGTTGCCTCGTGCAGCGCGCTGAGCGAAGGCAGAGCGCAGATGCGTTGGCAGTCTTCGCTAAGGGACCTTTGAACCTTTTGTTCTTAAAATAGGAAGGAGGCTGAAAAATGTCTTGCGTGGCTGGTTGTAACAGCGGCCTTTAAGACTGGTTCTCGGAGTGATGCAGCCCTAAGCCTCCCTCCTTTTCCAGGCATGTTTTTAGCTTCCTGAGTGCTCGTTCCCGTGTTTTGAAGTGGGATTTTACCCAAAAATCCTGTGGTTGCTCTTGGGGGAAAGGCAGCGAGGCCATCCCAGTTCAGCTGCCTTCCAGCCAGTTGTTTTGTTGTACCACGGAGCGTCTTATCGTACGGGCTCTGAACTTTCCTTCCCATGTGGCTGTTGATTAGTATCTCGCTTTGCCAGTAGCTGTCAAAATGTTGTAACTCTACCCACGCAAGGAAGCGATGCTCGGTGTGAGTCAGAGCCGTGGAGCTGGCTCTCAGGCTTTGGGCTGATGTTACCCTCTAGTGGCCTCTGATGATGGAGTGGAGTTGGGGAGCGTCCGCATCACCGATGCGGTGCCTGGTGGGTTCAGGGCATCTTGGGGCAGGGAGGAGGGCAGGGGTGTTGCTTGTCACAAAGGCTTTTTTACTAATGGTTGCTCAGATCTGTATCTGAAAGGACCAGCTCCTTGCTTGTTAGCATATCAGACAGGAGCAGGTTGCTCCGACTTTCCTTGAACACTTTACTGTGAAATCCAGAAGCCTCCAGATGCCCTGGGCTTCGTTCCTGTGCTGAGCTGCCACTTCTGCTGACTTGTCTGCTGACTTTCTTCCTTGCACAGCCCAGGTACATCTTCAGCCTAGGGGATGCCAGAGAATTTGTCTCTGTAGTTCCAAGTAAGAGATAGCTCACAGTGACTGTGCACTCAACCAAAGTGCACTTAGATGAGGATGAAGATGTGCTTGTTGTGTTGCCTGGGTGCTCCAGGACTGGCTAAGTGTGCTATTTACCTCTCACCAAGACAAAAACTCAAAACTCAGTAATGAATAGGAAATAACAACCGAGACAAAAGCAGTGACTGGAAGATCCTTCAGCTGACCCCATTCATCTTTTGTAATTGCATCTCTCAAACCCTTTCTGCCTCTTCTTTCAGGTCTCCAAACTCATGTTCCTCTCTTGCATGTCGTTTTGTGCTGGCTAGTCCTGGTCAGCCTGCCCCGTTTGTGGTTCCAAGTTTCACAGCTGTTTTCTGCTACTCCTCCCGTTTATAGTTGCACCTGACTTCTGATTCATCAGATATTTACTGCTTCCTGGATATTTAGTTCGCAGCGGTGCTTTTGGACCTGTCTGGCCTCCTCCTTTGGTTAGCAAAGTGACGTGCCATCAGGGAGGACCTGCCAGCGTGTCCTGCCTTGAAATGGTTCCTTCCTTCCTAAAGGGCTTCAGCAGACACTTTCTGCTTTGTGACAACTTTTCTGAATCTAAACCACTATGAACTTGAGCAATCAACGCTGCTGCTGAGAGAACTTGCTCAGCAATCTTGCACACACTTCTGGGTGCTTTGTATTCCAGCTGGGAGAATTTCAGTGTCTTTGTCATCCTGGAAACTTTTGACTCTGTTTTGTAGTCAGCAAATACTCAGGGCATCTGTGTGTGAATGGTGGCACATGGCAGAGGTGACGTGACTGAGCTTAGCCAAGCCCACGGTGTGCTGGGACTTGCTGGAGCAAAGAGCAAGAGCCTGGAAAGCTCTGGATCCTCTGTTAAAGGACCAGATAAATTGCCATGTCCTTTCTTCCTTGGCTGATCCAGGTAGGGCTGAGAAAAACGTCGGCGGACAGTGTGACAGATCAGTGCCTTTCATATCTGCAGGGTCACTTGCCTGCTCTGCCCTTCCCCATGGCATGATGTGATCCTTGGCTTCATTTGTGCCTGGGAAGCTCTTTGCTGGCTGTGTGGTTTGCAGTGCCTCTGAGCGCCTGGCTCTCTGACAGGCAATATCTGGGGATTTCCTCGTTAACTAGCTGACCTAATTACCTGCTCTTAGTGTCCTGTCAGCTGCCCAAACACCACTGTGCTCAGTGCTGTACAAAATAAACAACTTTGTCTCCTGGACAGAGCGCTGACTGTGGGGAAGTGGGTTTGTTCTCCCTTACGTTGCACTTTACCCTCACACTTGCCCATAAAACAATTAAATCCATTTATTTCTGGCAGAGGCCAAAGCTGTCTCACAAAACTGGGTGTCTGTGCCTCCCCTGCCCAAAGGCCTCGTGACCACAGCCCCCAGCTTGGTGCCGGGGTGCTGTGGGGTGGGGAGGGGTCTACGTGCATTTCCCTCTGTTGGCATCTGCAGGAATGGATGTGGATCAAGGACTGGAACCCGCATCTGTGGCTGCGGGAGGCAAGGCAAAGGGTGCCAGCCAGGGCTGCTGGGCTTAGTTGTTTCTTCTTTCCTCATCTCTCAGGTCAACGTGATGGCTGTGAGCATCTGTACCCGAGAGGCCTACCAGTCCATGAAGGAGAGGAACATCGATGATGGGCATATTATTAACATTAACAGGTACACGGGGTGGGGAATGGGGGGCCAGCCGTGTGTGCTTCCTCCTCCTCAGCTCACAGAGAGGTTTTAAGCAGTGGGGCTTTGACCTTGGAGCGGGCAGATGATGCCCAAAAAGGGGTTTCCCAAGGATCGTGAGGGTTGATTTTCTTTTTTCAAACCACTTTTTTTAACCTCTTCTGGTCTAAATGCAAGAAACACCAACCCAGGGAGAAAAGGTTAATGCCAACCACTTGCAACGGTGGGAGTTTGAAGACTGAAGCTTCTCGACCAGCTGCAGGAACCAGCTGTGTCAGGAGGAGGCTCTGGTGGTGTGTGCTTCCTGGGGGAGAGGGGAACTCCTCGCGTGGACACCGTGTCCCTTTCTGTGGTCTTGGCAGTGGTTAGAGTATCCTGTTGGTACCTCCTCGGGACTTGGCTTGTCTCCCCACCTCTCAGCACTTTCCTTTCTGCTCTGTCCTCAGCATGAACGGCCACAGCGTCGTGCCGCAGTCAGTGGTGCATTTTTACAGTGCCACCAAGTACGCAGTCACAGCCCTCACCGAGGGGCTGAGGCAAGAACTCAGAGAAGCAAAGACTCATATACGAGCTACAGTAAGTACTGTGGGCTCTCCTGTGTCTGTGGGTGGTAAAGAGCTGCCAGGCTTGACGGGGCAGAGGTTTTCCTTTTGGAAAACAGGCAAGGAAATGCGAAAATAGTGCTCGGCACACTGGGAATGTTCAAGTCGTGTGGCCAACTGTCCCTGGTCCCTTCTCTTTCCCAGGCAGAGAGTGCCTGGGGTGCAGAAGGCACCACAACCATGGGCTGTGTCAGGGAATAAAGTTTTTGAGTGCACAAAGTGGGCCATTGCCCTTTGGGGTGTGAGGGGGGTTTGTGACAACAGAGGGAGGCAGTGGGCTGGGCTGTTTGCTCTCAGTCCAGAGCTTGCGTCTCAGGAGTGGTGTGTCCAGAAGTTAATTTGTGTTGCAAGGTTTTCCATCATTTTCTCTGGTTCTCTGTCCCTTTGGGACATGAAGAAGGAAGTACCCATCAGGGGTTTCCAGAGATACCTGCCACAGCAGTCATTAGCAAAGCCTGCTCACTTGAACTATTCCCCTAGAGAAAGGGTGGGGAAGGAGAACAATAGAAAGGGAGCTGGTTGGGGTTTTTTTCAGCTTTGTCGGTGCTAAAAAGTTTTCTCTCCTTTTGTTTTCTGTTTATTCTTTTACTGAAGGGGAATTACAAATCCTATTAGGATGTGCTCTGCTTTTTTCCAGTGTATATCTCCAGGACTGGTGGAAACGGGATTTGCTTTTAAACTTCATGATAATGACCCCGAGAGAGCTGCTGCAACCTATGAGAGCATTCGGGTAGGACATGGAGAAATGGAAACAGAGGGAAATGGCTCTGATTACAGTTTAACAGTCTCTCTGGCTAATGGCACAAGGAAGTAGTTCTGCAGGGTGCCTAGTGCTTTCCAGGAGGTACTCAGGATCCCCACAGTCTCAGCACTCAAACCTCAGATTTCACTCTGGTATTTACACACCATGAAGATTTCCATTCAGGTTCAGTTTCCTGTTCCCAGTACTTCTCCTTTTATTTTCATGTTCCTGTAAATAAATAGAAGTCAGCTTTGACATTTTGCAGGCTATGACTTCTTTATCGAAGAGAAGACATAATAAGCAAACATGCCTCCACACGAAAAAGTGTGAGAGCATGTTGTCTTGCAGGTGGCGAGCACAGGATTTGTTGTGCTCTCTGGGAATTTTTGATAAGGACGGCAGTGCCTGACCTGGCAGAATTCCTCTGCCAGTAGTAAGATTACTCATAGCAAATGGAGAATTATCAGCTCCGGACACATCCCTTGTTAAATTGTTAATGGATTCTTTTCTTCCTGCTTGCTTGCATCTTTTTGACATGCCCCAGTGACACTGTTGAAACCCATTATTGATGGTTAGGAGAGGAGTGATCTTGTGGTTAACGTTCTGAGGTGCCCTTTGACTGAGAATTTCTCTCCTGTCCTTCCAGTGTCTCAAAGCTGAAGATATGGCTAACGCTGTCATATATGTCCTCAGTGCCCCACCTCATGTACAGGTAGGCTGTGGTTGGGTTGGAGGACTCTGTGGTGGGTGGCTGAAGGTGGCAGGGAGTAACTCCTGCCCCGTTTGCTGCTCAGCATTGTGACTGCTGGATAAGCTGCATGCTTAGCAGAGCCCAGGCTGGGGATTAGCAGCGATCACAGTTGTTTACGTTTCCCTTACGGCTGCTCTCGGCCCTGTGGACCCTGCAAGGGCTGCTCAGACCCTGGAGAAGGACTGTGTGAAGCAGGGAGGGCAGGGGGGACCTGGGCACGTTCTGCCCTTCTGGATGGTGCCATCTGCGCTTTGCTGACAGCCTTGCAGCTGGGCCAAGTTCTGCCAGCTGCCAAATGATGCGTTGGGCGCAAGCCTGCCAAGTGCCGTGCACCTCGCTGAGGGTGGGGTGAGGGGTTTATGCTGCCAGAGAGACTTCCCTCCTGTAAAATGAGAAATAAGTCACCAGCTTTGAGCTGGCGGCAGAAGCAGTGTCAGAATTTAGTATGTGCAATGTAGAGGTTCCTGTTGCGAAAGCCAGCTTTGATTGGGAGAGGTTTAGCAGCTCCGCGCGTGAACTCTGCTCCTTTGGAGCACGACGTGGCCGTCGTGACACTGGATCAGTAGTGATAGCTGGTCTCCTTCTCGTAAGAGGATAAAAAGTCCTGTCTGTGTCTGATCAAGCAGCAGTTCTCCTTGACCCTCCGTGAGCAGGACCAAACTAAAGACCTGAACCATGAGGAGTTTATAATCAGTGTCACCTCATGCTCTTTTCTCCATGTGTTTGTGCTTTTCTCCCTTCCGCCAAAGGCAGAGCAGTCACAGTCACCTTTAGTTCTTTCTAATACCTCAGTTAAGCAGACTCATTTCTAGTCACAGGAACTTTCTTCACGTGCAGCGTGGAAGTGCCCAGTGCAGGATTCAGAATGGACTGCGGTGCTCCAGTAAAATCCGATGTTGGTCTCTTCTAGATTGGAGATATACAGATGAGGCCCACGGAGCAGATATCATAGCAGACAAAGAGGACCGTGAGCAGCACCTTGTATCCACTCCACTTGGACCCTCTGGCAATTTAGGGGATCGTCGGCTGGCTGGCAACGTTTTAATCAAGTACCGAGGATCGCGTTTGAAGAATTCTTTTTCTCTCCCTCTCTCTGAGCTGGTGCTGGTGCTGAGCCAGTTTAAAACGAAATAGCAGTGGGTCTCTTTCTCCCCCACTCCTGTCTGAAACTGCTTAAGAGTAAAATGCATTTGAAACTAATGCAGGGAAGTGGTTTGTGGAAGATTGTTGTCTCCAGGCTGGTTTATTCTTCCTTTTGCTTTCTTTTCAAGGTTTGTTTGATCTTATTTGCTGATGCTGCGTCTGGACGTAGGTGAAGTGGCATAAGATGTTTGCCAGCTTCAGAGTGCTTACGGTTTGAGATTTTCAGTGGATGCCATACATGAATCCATCTAATTTTTTTGGGTTTATTTTCATCAGGTTGATTACTGATGGTAATGATGCATGTGGTATTTTCTACTTCTTTTATACTCCACTGCCCTAAACCCAGCGTACGACCTCTCCCACCCCCCCAGACCCGCCTTTCCCCTTCACATGAGTCATGCCTGCCAAGTTTGAGGAAGTATAAATGTGTGTGCTTGCTATTTCTCTTTCTTTCTAGGTAGGTAGGTAAATAGTTGGAGGAAAAGTACCTGTACTTCTGCAGGTTAGAATGATCATCTAAGTGGCATAGCTACAGTAAGTGTGAGTTGTTTGGTATTTTTAATAAAAACTAAATGTGTGCTGTCTTGTGATCACCTCTATCCTTGGTATCATCTCCCAGCACTCTTGATGTTTTTGTATGTGATATTTGCATGCATTGACACTTTTCTGGAACTATTGGTTGGTCTTAGAAAGATGTATGGTGCTGTTTAAATGCTGGTGCTGGTGAGTTGGAAATGTTGAAAGTTTGGTTATAGGCAGAGATACAAACTCAGAGAGAGAGAGTGAAAAGAACCATGCCGAAGCTGTCCAGGGCAAAAAGATCCGAGTAGGGATGTTTGCCTACAAAGCAGCAGGTAAAAGGTTTGGTTCAGATCTCGTACTAGTTCTGCGCTGGTGCAGCCCCATTGTTTTGCTCTGGATTTACTCTTAACTTGAGGGAGAAGAGGATCAGCCTCAAAGCTGATATGTGCAGAGCTGGAGACCACTTGGGTTGTCTTAAGGCTCGTGCAGCGGGGCAGGAACACATCTGTGTGGAGTCCAACGTGCTGCAGAGCTATGGAGCTGTGAACGTACGTGTTGCCTTAAGATTGCAGACTCCCTCCTGCTGCACTCTGGACTTTCTGTAGGGCTTTGGAAGGCAAACTGTTGGTTGGGTGGAGCAGGTATGATCAATTGATCGGAGTGGAGGGTTGGGAGCCAGAGAAACTTGGGGTGGATTGTTTTGCTTAAACCAGTACAGCTCTGTGGGAGTTCATCTGTGTTACACCACCGTAAGGGAGACCAGGATGGGGCCACTATGTCATGAGTTTCAACTCCCTATATAGCCTTGGGCGAGTCACTTTACCTCTCTGCCTCAGTTTCCCCATCTGTAAAATGGGGATAATAATACTTACCTACCTCACAGGGGTGTTGTGAGGACTCACAAACTTTTGTAAAGCACTTTGAATATGAGAAGCGCTATGTAAGTGCTGAGTGTCGAGATGAAGTATTATTATTAATTATATTGTGTGATACATAGAATTCCTTGTGCCAAAGGTGAGCAACAGTAGAAGGATACAAGGAGAAAACTGGTAAAATGTTCCTTCGTAACAGCAAAACAAAGGCAATTTGCCCATTTGATTTTTTTTTTCCTCTTTATAAATACATGCTCATGGTGTGTTTTGTCCATTCCTCATCTGTCACCGGTTTCTTCTGGGAAGTACACATGGTCTCGTCCCTGGGTTTGGCCTTTTCATTTACCATGACTGAAGTTCATGCCCCACGGCGAAGCCTTGCTCTGCTGCAAGGTGCTGCCCTCCTCCCCCTTGCCGAGGTGATGGCTTTGTAGGGGTTCTCTGCACAGAGCTGGGTTCCCCCCCTGGCACTGGGTTAGATCGTGTCCCACAAGTGCAGGTCTGTGTGTGGCCAGCGATCCTCTCCACAGCAGAGAGCCTGTGCTAGCTGGAAAAGCTCTTCAGTCTCCATGCCACAGCGATCCTCAATTCGGAGGCACTTGGCTAAGGAAGGTTCAAGCACTACTGTGCTTTTTTTTTATAGCGCCCCTGTGATGCTCAGCTGGAGCTGATATGAAAAATCCCAGTGTTTTCCATAGAGTTTCTGCTGCAGGAATGCATTGAAGGGCAGCAGATGTGCTGTGCAGCATGTGCCATCGTTTTAAGAGAAGATGGATGAACTAGGAGGCCAAAAAGGAAAGTTGAGAAATTAGGAACTTCTGGGCAGGATTAAAAAAAGAAAAAGTGAACAGGGATGTGGATGGCACTGGTGAGACGTGTGAATTGGGGGCCACAACTGCATACAAAGTCAAGCAGATGTTGAAATGCCTGGCTAAGGAGGGACCTAACTTGCCTCCCTGTTCTGTAAAAGGAGGCTTTGGGGAGAATTGCTTAAGATGTAAGGCCTTGAAAAGGTCTGCTCTGGGCAGTTGCTCTCTGCAAATACAACCTTGCTGACCTGCAGCTCTGGAACTTTGGTGTTGGGGTGGGGTTTTTTCTTTTTTTTTCCTAAGAACATTTGTAACATGTGCAAGTCTATAAAATAACCTTGAAATGATATCCAGTATATTTTTCCATTTCAAATGTGTTTTTATGGGATAATTCCTGCTGCCTTTTAACTTCCCACCTGAAGCGTGGCCCACGGAGGTGTTTCTTGCAGGTCGTTCGGCCGCTGTGCCTCGTGTAACCTGGTGGCACCTTGGACCGCCTCCCTGGGACGAGATGGGATTGGCAGCACAACTCTGAGGCATTTCAAAACCCCAAACAGGAGGGCGAACTCTGTAATTTATCAGTAGGTTTCTAATTGTGAACTGTAAAATAAAGAATAAAAATTGAGGCACGCTGTGGTTCTTCTGTTGCGTGTGTTGTAATTGTTGTGTTAAAACGTAACATCCGTGTTACTCTTCACAGCTAAACCTTTTGTGAAGACTTCAAACAAAAATGCATGGGCTTGGTTTTTCATGAGTAAAAAAATGTAATTGCTTTCTTGAGCAGAACAGTATCCAGTTGTCCTGCAGATAACCTGTGGAGGTTGGACTTGCCAGTCCTTGTTCAAACAAAGCCGCACTCCGCAGGGGTTGGCTGAAATCCCCAGGTAGGCTGCTGGGCACGGCTGGGTTTGCCTAAACTATGCAAGGGATGAGCCGCTGGCACTGCTCAGGTATTGAGCTCGTTCAGTTGCTCGTGCTTGCCTGGAAGCAAGACAGATTATCGGTGCTGTTAACGGAAGGCGGTTTTGTTCCCCAATCCCCTTTCAGCTCATCCCAGTGAGCGCAGAGGCACCTCCCTGAGCTCAGGTTTGCTGTCGTTGAAACACGAGGTTTTTGCAAATCAGTAACGCATCACAAATAGGTAGGGTTTGTAGAATTGAAACCATGCTGTTTTCCTATTCTTGTGCTCTTCTGTTGTTGTATGTAGTATATATCCCCAACTGCTGGAGGTACGGCAGTTTTATCTGGCAGATTATGTGATCCTGGGGGACTCGGCTCATTTTTTTGGGGGGAGGAACCACGAGCACAGCTGGCTCTGGCAAGCAGCAGGATTAACATGATTTACTTGAGGTTTCTGAACCTTCAAAATTGTTTCATTATAGTTTTGAGGCCTGATGTAACTTGTCAATACTTCAGACTAACAGTATAGAAAAGGACCGAGTCATATTTGGTTCTCTCTGCAAAATCTTTTAAAAATAATACTGTGGTTTGTCCCCCACAGCCCACACAGGCGCCTGGTTGATAAACCGCTGGAAGCCTTCAACCTATTGCTGTGAATGACCTGGTTCCCTGCTTCCCTGCCCTTTGTCTACCCATTTCTGAAACTAACGGGTATAAAATATCACATAATTGGAAAAGCAGCATTTTGGTGTAAAGTTAAGGGTTTGGAGCAAGCTGGGCGCCTGTGGCAGCTCCCGGAGCTTGCCCGATGCTCTCGAAGCCTGTTCTGCTCGTGTTTAGAGAAGCGCGTTGCAATTACTGAGCCTGGGCGGTAACTAGGCCAGGATGTCGCATCCAAACGTGCGTTTCCAGCCGATTAGA
>WUAM01000287.1:50436138-50456739 GCA_024336885.1 Actenoides hombroni
CCTCTTTCCCTTCTTGTTTACTTTATTTCAGATTTTCAATATTGTTTAAGCATAAGGTACAATATAGAGCAGAAATGCCGGCTGCCCCGGCTGCCAGGGAGGTGTGGAGCTCGCGAGAGGGTGACTTCTCAAAGGCAAGGAAGAGGCTGGAACGAAAGCCTCTGTCCATCGAGAGGACTAAAGGCTCAGAGATCTTGTTCGGGATCGCACCATGTTCTCTGGCCCTCTCTCAGTCGAGAAGGAGCCTGTTCAGGTTGTTCCTCAAACAGAGCAGCGGCTCTCGGCAGCTCATTATGAGTGAGTTTGTCCTTCAGGCCATGGCCCGGGGAGTCCCTGTGCACCACATCAAAAGGAGAGAGCTGGATGCTCTTTGCAGAGGTCAGGTCCACCAGGGAGTTTGTTTGGAGGCCACTCCTCTCCATTTCAAGAGCTTGGAGGAAGCTGAAAAGCCTGATTTGGGGGCTGAAGAGGGGCCGAACCGACAGCTGATGTGGCTGGTGTTGGAGCAGATCCAGGACCCCATGAACCTGGGGGCACTGCTGCGCACTGCGTACTTCTTGGGGGTGGACAGAGTGGTGACAAGCCGGAGGAACAGGTACGGGGCTGGTTTCCTGATCCTTTAGCTTTTCTCTTCCTGCTGGCTCCCAAAGAGGTTTCTAGCATGCATTGCTCAACAGCTTCTTTAGAGGGCTTTCTAGGACTGAGCTTGAGAGCTGAATTTGGCTTTTGCTTGCGTTTGCACTCTGCAGGGAGGCTGCTGGTGTTTCAGGCTGGTAAGAACCTTCCCTGGGTACTTTTTGGTTTAACCCATGTTGTGTTTCCGCTGTCCGACTGTGCACAGAACTGCTACAACCTGTTTCCTGGCTTAATTTCTGAGCCCTCCTTTTCTCCACAGAAAATACATCGATGCAGCGAGTGAGATCTCTCGAGGGCTAGTTGGGATTGGGTTGCAGAGGCAAGAGAAGGAAATACAGAAACAAAAATTATGCATTTCCTTTTTTGCTCTCATATGACGCTTTTCTTTCTCCCTTGCAGCTGCCCCTTGACTCCAACAGTGAGCAAAGCCAGCTCTGGAGCTATGGAAGTGTTTGATGTCTACAGCACAGATGATCTCCGGAGCTTTTTGAAGGTAGGGACAAAGCACGTATTTTTTTTCCCTTCCCTTTTGAGAAACCTCAATGCTTGCACATGTTGAACAGAGAGGAGGTTCAGCAGAAGGACTCTGTTGTTGGCAGCATCCTGAGCTCCTGCTCTGCATTCCTGTTTGCTGCCGGTGGTCTGTGCTGTTGCACCACCTCTGCTGGGTATCCAGCCCCATCCCGTTGGGTGGGGTGTCAGCTCTGAGCAGTGGGTCTTTTTCTGGGAGCTGGTGACAGCAGGGTCATGCTGTCTGCCTCCCGTGCTCGGGCTGTGAGCTCGGTCCCACGGGCTCTGTCTCCCCCCCCTCTCCGTGGGCGCCTGCAACGGCTCTTGCCCGGTGTGCGGCGGAGGCAGCAGCAGCCCAGGCCCAGGCACATGATGGCAGCATTGGGCAGCCTTTGGAGAGAGAAACTGGGGCTGGTGGGAGCTGCTGGGAATCTTTTTCGGTGAGGTGAGACAGGGCCCTTTGCAGAACATGCCGAAAAAGGAAAGGGGGTGCATGTGACAAAACAGGATTTAAAGTGAAACAAACCCAGGGACCTTGATTTGAATTGGCTGAGTGTGTCCAGCCCCTGTGCTAGCACCCTGTGACTGCCCTGACTCCCTGTTACTGTTAAACTTGGATTATTAACAGTTTGAGCCATGGCAGCAGTTTGTTTAATTGTACCCAGACTCATTGGCCAAACTCCCAGCATTGCCTGGCTGGTGTGAATTGGCTATAAGAGAACATCAGAAGTGCCAGTTTCACAGGAGATGAAGCTGGCAAGACACAGTGGCTCTTTTATTCTTAAAATGGATTTCCAAGACAAATAATTCAGTCCCTTTTTACCAGGGTGTGGGAGGGAAGTCTGGTTCTGCGGTCCCAGTGTTGAATGCCCTGCCTTTTGTACAAGCTGATTTTTGTCATCTGCGTTTGAAAACGTGGCCTTGGGACTTGAGAACTTCCACTGCCTTCCTCTGTGGAGCAGCCTTGTGCTGATTTGTTTAGCACTACTCTTTTTGTGTGCTTTGCTGGCAAAACCTTCCTAGAACTGTTGCACGGGTAAAACGTATAAAGATTTTCAGTTGCTGCTTGTTGGCTTGCTGAGCTGGAATAAACACCAGAAGGAAAATGACTTCTTTTTCTTAATTATTATTATTTTTCTTAACATCTGTGTGCTGGTACTGGGAAGACTTTGGTGGTAAACATTCAAGGGATGCCAAAAAACCTAGAAAAGCCAGTCAGCTTAACTAAAAACATGAAAGAAAAAGTGTCTGCACACGTGACTCTTTTTTTTAATCTTGAAAAGTAGGCAATATTTGAACATTTGTTTCCTTTCCCTTTCTAGGCTAAAAGCGCAGAAGGCTGGGAAGTTGTGGGAACGGTCAGCAAGCCTGAGGATGTGGAAAATGTTCCTGTCATCAGTTGCTCGGAGTTTCGGTGGAATAGACCCGTGATTATAGTAATAGGTATTGCAGTTCACAGAGCTTCGGGTGTGCTAGAGGTGGCTTTGAGAGGGAATGAGCAATGTAATCTTTCACTCCCAAGCTTGTTGCAGGTCTGTTATGTTCCATCACATCACACTTGAAAAGAAAAGCTGAGCAAGAAGTACTAGAATCATAGAATCATGGACTGGTTTGGGTGGGGAGGGACCTTTGAAGGTCATCTCATCCAACCCCCCTGCAGGAAGCAGGGCCATCTGCAACTAGAGCAGGGTGCTCAGAGCCCTGGCCAACCTCCCCTGCAATGATGCCAGGGATGGGGCAGCCACCACCTCTCTGGGCAACCTGGGCCAGGCTCTCACCACCCTCAGTGTCAAAAGTTTCTCCCTTCTTTCCAGTCCAAATCTTCCTCTTTTACTTTAAAACCATCACCCTTTGTCCTGTCCCAACAGGCCCTGCTCAAAAGTCTGTCCTCATCTTTCATGTAGAATAATCTGGCTGCAAATGAAACAGGGACCCAGAAGAAGAGGGGGAGCCGAGAAATCTCCCAGTAGGAAGTGCAAGAACAAACCAGTTTGTGTAGATTAACGGGGAGTTTTGTAACTGCAGAGAGTCTGAGTGGCAGTTTTCAGTGGCAGGAGAGCTCTGGGTCAGGCCAGCCATGGAGTGGTGTTTTGTCTTTGTGTTCTGTGACAATTTTGATCCTGCCCTAGAGCCTGACCCTGGGTTTGCTGTGTTGGTGAAGCACAAACCTGAGTGAGGGACCCGGCCGGTGTTTGCTCCTTTGCAAGCACCTTCTGCACAAAGAGGGGGCAGAAGCAGAGGGCCCTGTAAGAGTCTCCCAGTTTGGGTGCTCAGGAAGGTGGTGCCCGTTGCTCAAAGAGTGCACAGCTCTGGCAGGGAGGAGGTTACATCTTCAGCAGGCAGAGTCTGGGCTTGTGCAGCCTCCCAGAAGGTGAAGAGAAGGAGAGTAACAGCCTCATGGTAGCTGGAGAGAGAAATTCCCCTGGGAGTGCTGCTCTGGGCACCTTTCTGTGGCCATGCTGTAGCCCCCCCTGCTTTGTGTCACCTGGCAGAGGAGCTGGTTCCAGCTCTTACACTTGGAAGTAGTGTCACGCTGGCGATGAGCCATCCAGGGGCTGTAATCCTGCCCCGTGCTGCGGTTTTCTTGGCTCAGAAGACATTCCTTTAATTAAAATGTTTATTGAACTCCTAGAAATACTGACAAGACAACGCCGCAAATCTGGCATCTCTACAAGATGTGTGGAGCTATATTAAAAGGGGAGTAGGGAGGCTGGCAGCACTGCTGCTGGGCCGCAGAGAAATGCATCCCAGAAACGATGACACCACCCGGAGAAGGGAAGGGGGTGAGAGTGGCAGTGGTGTCGTTACCTTGAGTTATGAGAGATTTCTCCAGGAAAAAGTCCAAACATCCTTTTGTCAAGGGAGATTGGAGGCTGATTGGTAGATGCATGAGGAGAGCTCCCAGACCCTGCAGCAGTAATCATTTCAACTCTCTGCTGAGCACTAACTCTTTGCTGAAAAGAAAATTGAACATTACAGTTGTCTGATGCTGAGGTGGTTGGAAGGAACGTCCTCCATCTGAATATGTAGCGCACCTGCAGCTGCGGAGAGCAGCAGGGAGAATTTCACGTGGCGCTGAGGTTCCTCCTGCTGCACGCATTGTCTGGGAAGTTCCAGCATCTCCAGACTCCAATTCATTCTCCTGGCGTCCTCGCTGCCTTGGCAGAGAGTGGTTTGGACAGTCCAGCTTAACGTTGTCTGCACTGGTGTCACTGGTGACGGCGACGGGCGGGACTGGGAGCCTTGTGCCGACGGGAGCAGCTCGGGAGCCGTTAGATGCCTGGGCAAGGAGAGTTCCTGGGTAATTTGCTCATCTTTAGCTTGGGGTTTAAAGCTGTTTGTGGAATTGGTGGTTCTACTGAGGTGCTCATTTTGTGTGTTTCTCTCAACTGCCCGCACGGCTCCCGCTGCCTGGAGTAGAACTTGCTGAGGTTGCTGCAGCAGCGTTAGCTCTGGACAGGGCAGGAGACCTCTTCTATCCTTTCGGCCAAGCTCTGACTCCTCGGGTCTTTGAGGCCTGTCAGCGAGGGCCAAAGCTGAGCTGGAAGTCAGAGATCTGCAGGGGGAAGTGTTCTGTTCACCAGTATAAACTAGGATTTCAAGTGCTTCAGTCGATACTCCCTCCCTTGTGTCACACTCTTAAGTCTTTTTGCCCTGAATTTATGATTCCTAATTATTTTAAGCAGCCAGAGCCATAAAAAGCTTTGTAAAAGCTGGAAGCAAAATTGCTGCCTTTATAAGGAATCGTAAGACCTTTATCAGAGAGGAGAGGATTGCTCCAGGAGCTGTCGTGCCTCTGGCAAGAGCTGTTGTCCCAGCTGGGGAGTCCCACGGGAGTGCGGTTTGAGAGGTTCAGGAGGAAAATATGGCTGTAAGTTGTAAAACTTTCCTGTGTCGAATCAGTCAAAAGTAGGATTTTTTATTTTTTTTTTTTCTTGAAGCATCCCTAGAGAGCCACAGTCTAGTGCTGAAGAGGTGGGATGGGCTGTGGGAGGCCTGGCTTCGATTCCTTGTGGCACCCAGGTTCCCCTGTCACCTGGGGTGACGCACACAAGCCTGGCACTGCTGGCTTCAAGGAAGAAGGAAGAAAATACTGCTTAGGGTGGGATTTTGGTTTTCTGAAGGGTCACTTACCCCAGCCAAAGGATGCTCTTGCCAGGGTGGCTTATTTCATGGGGGAAGGTGATGCAAGATGCATTACCCCAAGCATTCTTTTCCTTACACAAAATACATCTTGCCGGTTAGATCAGGCCAGCGAAACATGAGACTGGGCCCCTGCTTCCAGTCTACGAAGTGGGAGTAATAGCACTTGCCTACCCTGTGTGGTCAGAGGGGTATCAGTACACAGGGACGTGCTGTAAACAGGCCCCAGGGGAAGAATTTTATGGCAACTCAGCCCAGCAAGGAGCTCGTTTGCCAGAGTGAGTCTCTGGTGGCCTAGAAAGTGCCCAGAACGTCCCCGGGTGCTGGTAAAGCTGCACGTGAGCATCCTAAAAGTAGGGGAGCTGAGCGAGGCCTTGCTCACGGCCCAGGCAGAGGCACAGGACCCCTGGTAGGCAGCGTGTGCCCCGGCAGTGCCGTCCCAGGGTGAGGCTGGGGTTCAGCTGGGGTCGGGGTAGGGCTGTTGAAGGGGAAGGTTTGGCTTCTTTGCTGAGCCTGTTTTGTCAGAGGGAGATGAGCGGGCTGTTCTTGCAGCCGTGGAGCTGTCTGTGGAGCTCGAAATAATGAATGTGGAAGAATTCTTCGGGGAGCCGAGCGGGCAGGGAGGTCTGTGGTCTTCTGCATTTTCCCTTGTCCGTGAGCAGCGTTGTTTAAAGCCTCTCCCTTTCCATTTCCTTTTGTGACAGTGTGAGTCAAACAACTCCTAATGACCTGGGATAGATTTCAACTCTGTTTCACCAGTGTATCAGCCCAAACAGATCAGGTCTGTTGGATGGTTTAACAACTAATCAATTGAAGCCTCTGGTTAAACTGTCTGCATTCCCGAGTCGCGCCCAGCTGGTGGGACCGCGGGAGCTGAAAAGGCTGCACCCGCCGCTGTCACAGGGGCCTGGGGTCTGCTGGAGCAGGTCAGGCCTGGGGTCTCCTGTCTGCCCTGTCCCCCTGGCAGCAGCCCACGGCTGTGAGCAGCCGTCTGCTGGCACGGGGGCTGCTTGTGCAGGGGATTTCTGCGCTCAGACCGCACGGCTCTGCGTGCCTGTTGCACAGGCATTCCTCAAAAACACTGCAGAAACTGGGGAGCAAATCCAGAGAGGCTGGAGTGGGCTGGGAAGGGAAGGCAGGTAAAGCCCCCATCTCACCTCTGGTAGTTGCTGGTTGTTGTTGGGAGCTGGTGAAGCTGCTGGTGAGCTCGGGGTGTACTTGTGGCAGAGCATCAGAAAGAGCTGCACTTGAGAGAAGGGGGAACGGGATGTGGCAGCAGCTCTG
Source organism: Actenoides hombroni (assembly GCA_024336885.1). Classification (NCBI taxonomy): domain Eukaryota; kingdom Metazoa; phylum Chordata; class Aves; order Coraciiformes; family Alcedinidae; genus Actenoides; species Actenoides hombroni. The sequence goes on from WUAM01000287.1 coordinate 50,442,712, forward strand.
AGCTGACCTGAGCAGTGTCTTTCTCCTGCAGGTAGTGAAGGTGACGGACTGTCTGTGGAGACACAGCTCCTGTGCCACCGGCTGCTGACCATACCCCCTGGCAGAGCGCTGCACCCCGGCATCGAGTCGCTGAACGTCTCTGTTGCCACTGGTAAAAACACTTATGAGCACGAAGGCATCATAGGCCAGATTTCTTTATTGAACAATCAAACACCCAGGCCCACAGAATGATTTTCTTGTGGTTTAAAAAAAAAAGATCTTTATTAATTTGTTTTTACACCCCTGCAGGTATTCTCCTGCACTCCATCTGCAGCCAAAAGCTGAAGCACGGCGACTGAAATGTTTCTTACGTGGCGGGGGCAGCTGCTCGGCGTTTCCTGGCTGAGCTCTCTCGGCGTGGATATGGAAACACTTCCTAAGGTTTCCACCATCGCTGCAAGTCCGGGGGAGAGCCCCCCTGACCCGAGCTGTGCCTTGGCCAACGCGCGATACCGCCAGCGCCCCGGCCGAGCGCTGCAGTCAGACACCTGCGTGCGCCAGGTGACGCCTGCCACCAACACCTCCAGCAGCGCCTGGCAGCACGGCAGGCCGGGCCAGGTTTTGAAAGCAGACAGCCAAATCCTTCTGGTCTGGCAGGAAAATACCCGGTGATGGCCACGGGTTTTGAGCTTGTCGCATGGGGGACTTTGCACATTGCTCATGCTGCGGGGAGGATTCGGGCCGGGGGTGAGAGACGGTGCTCGGCTGGTGTTGCTGTCAAGAGCCAGCCCACCTTGTGCCCCGAGCCCACCACCCCCTTCACGGCCAAGAAGGTGCTGGTGAGAGCCAGGTAGGATTTGGGACTGCTCAGTAGCAATTTCTTCTTGCCGCGGTGGTTTCTCTGATCTGGTTGCTTGAATGTCTGAAAATACACCGTGCTGTATTTGGTTGTAGGGCAGGTCTGCAGCCCTGCCGAGGGGTGGGCGTCAGCTGTTGGGAAGCAGCTGGAGTGGGGAAAAGTGCCACCCAGTGAAATAAAGCCGCTGTACAGCCTGGCTGTAGACTGGAATCACTCCTTGTTGTGTGCTGCATCAATCCAGAGTGTGGTTAGTGGAGCAGAGCACTTCCTCCAGGTGGGAAGGGGAGTCAGGAGCTCGTTCTCTTCTTCCGGGGAAGTTTCTTTTCCATGATGGGCCCGATCCTACTGGATGCTGAGCTGCCCCAGCACCACTGTCCCTGCTGATGGCTTGGCGGGTGGGGTGAGGGTGGCTTCGTTTGCAAATATCCTGTTTGAAAAGCAGGCTGGCTAAATTATTGAGAACCAAATGAATGTTATCACTTAGCACCTTAATTATTTTATTTAGCTACTGTGGCCCTTTGCATAGGATTCCTCATTAACACTTAATTTACAGTGCCCTTTAGGGATAATTTCAAACAATTCAGCTTAGTCTCCCCCTTCCCCCCCTTCCAACTGAACAAGTAAATCACTCAGAGTGACTAATTAGGACTTTCCTTTGAGCTAAATGAAGTCTGTAAACCCGGTGTGTGGATGTAGAGGTTTTTCAGATGGGTCCCTGGGAGGCCCTGGCTGGTGGGTGGGTGGCTGCGGGGCTGGGGACACCCCAGGAGCCTGGGATGGGGGGACAGGCCAGGCCATGGAGCTCTGGAAAGGTGTTGAGTCCTCGCTGCTGTGGCTGTGATGGAGAGGAGGGTGCCTGAGCCGTGTCTGCCCCTTTGGCCTCTCCAGGAGAAGGGGACAAAACCCCAATCCCTCCGAAGCGATGCTCTTGGGCCAGCAGGACTTTGTTGCCCAAGTCTGAAAGTGAGCTGGTCACCAAATCACGGTGACCTGCTGCGTTGCTGAGGCAACAGCTCTTGTGTTTTGTGGGCTGAATGTGTCCGAGTTTTTTTTCTCTTTTAATGCTGAAATAAAGAGGCTCCAGGCCCGGGAGGCTGCAGCCCAGCCCGTGCTGCACCCACGGCCGAGGGGGCCCCAGCAGAGGGGGCCCGTGGCTCAGATTTGCTCATTTTCCAGAGAGAAAATTCAGAACTTGGGGCAAACTGAGTCCCTCGAGTGGCAGGGATGAGGAGAAAGCCATTTCTTTATTCTTGACCTATAGGTAAGTATATATATTTTTGATTTCATAGGAACTGCAGTTTCTCCTTTTTCTTTTTTCTTTTTTTTTCTTTTCTTTTTATTTATTTGAGCAGCACTTTCCTAGAGCAGGCCCTTCACTGAGATGGCGTGTCAAGGGAAGCCAGGCACCATCAGACTGTGCTCAGCCCACACCAGCTCACCCCCTCCGCTGAGGAGCTGGGTGAGTAACTGTGGAGTAGCTACTTTACTTCTGGAAGGCTCCCCAAAAAGCTTTGAAACCTCAGTGCCTGCAGCAGGGTGAGTGAGGCAGATGGAGGTTCCCACAGTCACTTGTCCTGTGACTCCCCTGCAGATTGCCCAGTCCAGTCTCTGTAGTCACCTTGGTTCAGCACTGGAGTATCCGACAAGGCTTACTGGGAGTTGTGTGAGGCTTGAATTTGCAGAGACAGGAATTTGTGTAACTAGGACTGCAGCTCAGACTCTTTTTTTGCTTGAGCAATCTGGGCTTTTGTCAGTGTGGCAAATCCCACTCTGGACAGCTCTGCTGTTTGCAGTCAGCCCGTTTCCCTCGACGGTAACTTTTGGCCCTGATTTGTGTCACTGGGATGTGCCTCTGCCATCACCCAGCTGGCTTTTGGAGGGGTCTGCTGTGGCCAACACTTTCTCCTTGGGCACAGGGACCTCTGCACGCTCGCCCCTTTGGAGAGGGAGCTTTGTACTGTGCGATTTGCCCCCGATCTAATAAATGTGATCCATTAATTGGATCATTGCCCGCTTCTCCAGTTAATTTCCTGGGTATTTTTAAATGTTAAAATGTAGTTTTTATAGTCTTTCATTATTTTTAGCCTTAAGCTTGACTATAATCGCCCCTGTAATGTAACTGTAAAAAAACCTCCCAGCTTTATATCATAAAGGAGGACATTAATTGTCATTTTTTGTGTACATCAGCAAGATCAAAACATGCTTCCTGATTACTTCTGTTTGTACATACAGGCTCTTTGATATTTAGATATGAATAAAGTGGGTGTGTGTAATTTGAAAGTCAATTCTTCCCTCCCTGCTGCTTGTCATGGATTCCTTTCAGAGAGGCTTATTTACCAAATTGATTTTAAAATTTAGTAATTGCCCTTCCAAAATGATTTCTCAATAATCAAAGTGTCTCTAAGCACAGTGGCAAAATATTTGTCCTCCTTGGTTCAGCAGACGCGCTCCACGCCGCGGCCTTTTTATCCTCAGACGAGGCCAAACACAAATCTCTTCATCCCCCCCAAATCAACTCCAGGGAGAACGGGCTGCACGGGAAGCTCAGATCGTGCCCCAGGTTTCGCTTTTGTGCGCAGATTATCGACACGGACAAAAAAAATCCCACTCCATCAAACCCATTGCTGGGTCCCAGCGAGGTTTCCTGGGGCTGAGAGGGCTTTGGGACAGAGAACCCCATCTCCGTCTCCACAAAGCTGGGGGTGGTCCCACGGCTGAAGCCACCGAGGTGGGTGCTGCTGGGGCTGGGGCAGGAGCAGCCGGTTCTGGAAACCCCACCCAAGGGGCTCTTTCCTCACCCTCCACCCACCGCAGCCACCGTCCCAGTTTAGAAATGTAATCAACCTTGAGGTCTTGTTACTTCCACAGGTGCAATTAACATCACCATCTGCTAATCCGTGATTAACGATGTTTACAAATATGCTACAACATGTTCAAATGTGCTGGCACTCTTTGGGTTTTTTTCCCTTTCCCCCCCCTCCCCTCCCCGTGCCGGCGCGGGAGCCGCGACAGCGCGGGTGGGATTTCCCCTCGGAGGGCTCCCCGGACCCCACCGCTAATTCACAGCCAGTTTGTTTGCGTTATTTAAAAGTGCTGTTAAACTCCAAGCCAGCTGTAGGAATGACAAGTTCCCATCAGCAGGTCAGTGCTGCTAAATGGGATTTAATTGCACGAGGGTGGAGGTACAAACCGATGAATGTGAATAATAAAACTTTGCGGGGAGCGGCGTACGGCGCGGTTTGCAGCAAATGTTTATTGATCGTCCCGCGAGTGACGTGTTCATGGGATGGCAGTTTGTGCCCTGGGTTTGATACCCGTGTGCGGTTTTAATAATGTCACACGGGAATATCGTGGAGGGGCTTATAAAAAAAGAGTGCTTTCTGTTAACTGCCTTTTTCTTCTTAACAGAGAGGAACACGTTCCATCGCTACTGCGTGTCCTCCAGATCTAGGTGACATGTAATTGCTCGGTAATTGGTAGAACCATGTAAAAGCCATGGTATTTGCCAGTAAACCCTCCTAAGTTACCATGAAATTGAAGTGTGATATTTATTCTCTACGAAACTCGCTACGCCAATGCCGCGTGCAGTCGGGTCTGGTCACCGCAGAGGCGTTTCTGCAGCGGCCGTGCCGCGCCTGATGCCCGCACGGCTGGGGATTGCCACCAGTGCCACCCGAACGACTGGAGGGGGGTGCTGACTGGGAGCTTAAGGGCTTGTTCTGCTTCGAGGGAAGATGCTTTAACCTCCGTTGGGCTTCACTCTCAGGATTATTAAAGGTATTTCGAGGCCCAGCTCCAAATAGTTTGGAGGTAGCTGAAGAAGCTCCTGTGTTTTCAGTGGGTCTGGGAGTAGTAATTACACTGTAGATGTTTTTTGAAGCCTCTGAGGTGAAGTCTTTGCTGGTACATCCTCGGGTCACCCGTATTTTAGCCTCTTGTTAAGTAGAGTGTCCTAAAGTGTGCTCATCTTTACAGTTTTCATGATGGACCCACAAGTCTGATTTTGAGAGCTCCAGTCCCACGGGCAGATGTGGGCTCAGTGCAAGGAGCCTCCGTGTTGGGTTTTCCCTCTGAGGGAGGTTTTCTGCCCTCTCTGCATGAGGTGGGTTCAGCGATGAGTCCTGATTGCCTGCCCCAGGGCTTTAGATGCAAGCACAAGTAATTGCCTGGCTCATGATCAATAGTTTTATATGCTTAAAAAAATGTAACAATACGCTGCAAATGGACGCAAAGGGAAACCTGCCGGTTTATTTGTTTATTTATCTGTTTTCCTCTGGCCTGGTTCAGAAGCTGCGAGCTCAGCGGTGTTTGCCCTGCACGTGGGAAGCAGTGGCTCAGCTCTTTCCTCTGAAGATCTGAGCATCACGTCCTGCACGTCCCACGGATCCGGCCCGGACTCTGCCTGGTCCCTTCTCACAGCCCCTTCCCGAGGAAGGGAGCTGCAGCTGGGTGTGAATTATCCTCTCCTAACGTTTGTTAGAGCTGCCTTCGAAAGGTTTGTACAGCAGGGAAGGAGGCCACCCGACCCTGCGGGTCCAGGGTCCTGCCGAGATGGTAACAAAACGTCCAACGAGAGGCTTGGGGGGACCAGTGCTGCCGAGGGCTCGGGGGCCCTCGGGCGAAGCCTCCGTGCCTCCAGAAATCATTAGTGCTACTCTGGTGTTTCATTAATGATGGAGCAGTTGCTGCCTGCTTCTGCAGAAGGCAGTGGATGGTAGAATGATGCTTTCCCTCCTCTTTCCATCGCCCAAAACCACAATTGCCTTTCCTATTCTGGAAGCTGTTGTTGCAGATGTGCCTTTTCTGCCAGATTTTTGACCCACCCCTGGGTGTGGGTGCTGTGGGCTGATGCCCCTGTGTGCAGACTTGCCCGGGCACAAGGGTGCAGCACCCACCCCTCAGCAAAGCAACCCCTTTGATGCCACCTCACCTGCGGGTGCTGGGGATTTGGGAAACATCCCCTTTTCCTGCAGAGTGTCAGGCGGCCAGGTACCAGTGTGGGGCTGGGGTGAGTGGGAGAGAGAAAGGGAGGGGTTGGAGCTGGGGACAGCAGTGATGGGATCCCCATGTGAGATCAAGTAGCAGAAGGTGGAGCGATGCTGGTGGAGCGATGCTGCAGGTGGTGCAGGATGGAGGTTGTCCCACCAGTGCTGCAGCCAAATGTCCTTGTGCAAGTGTCTACCAACGGATGGGATAGCACAATACATTGAATAGATGTGGCACAGTTACAGCAAGGAGAGCCACCTCTCCTTGCTCCTCCTCCACGAGGGGTTGGGTCTGGTGGTGCGTGGGCAGCTTTGCCAACCCTCATTAGCACCTTTCAGCCACACCGAGCTTGTTCAGACTCTCTCACAAGCCTTGTGCTGGAGATTGCATCTGGGCCTAATATGCATTTTTATATAAACAAGGGTACTAAATGGCCTTTCAGTTCCCTCTGTAATGTCTTTTTTAATGGAAGGTCCTGAATTAACAGATATATATATATGACTCCAAGAGTTTTCTAAGTGATATTGAAAACCTATTGTAAAGTAGGATTTCTTCTTGCAAAATTATTTTAATGAGGTTCCAGTTTATTTTCCCGCTATATTTTACTTATTTAATCCTCCAGAGGGGCTTTTCAGAGGCAGCATCTCATTTTCAATGCAACTGTTCTTAACATTAGGGAAAACTACCTTTCTGAAATGCATGAAGGGAAAAAAAAAAACCCCAAAAACAAACCAAAACCAAAACGGAGGAAGATGTACGAGATAAGAATAAACTTGAAAAGCTTTGAGGTGGTTTATGGCCTCTCTTGAAAGAATAACAGTTCATGTATTTTTGTTATGGTGTGGTTTAATGATGCTTGCAGAAAAAAGATAAGGTAGAAATGGAAATATAAAATTAAACCAGCAAAGTGAATGTGATTATTTTAGTTACCAGTATTACCTGGGGAAAACGCTCTTGGGGTTTTTTATCTAGGCTAAATATTTGCTTTTCTGAAAGCGAAGGCCCTCGGCATCTCCCGGCACAAGAGTGGGAAGTGAAATCTTCCCGGGGTCCAGCAGCTCGGGAGGATGGAGGTGGAGCTGGAGCGTCTGCGGTGCGCCCGTCACAGCCCGACGTGGGCTGTCCTGGCAGGCTGAGCTCGCTCCTCTGGTCCTGGGGAGGAGAGCTGGCTTTGGACCTGATGCTTTTCTGTTGTTTTTAAGGAAATTGGGAGAGTTTTTAAGGAATCTGGCTATTGCTGCTGTATTTGCTGCCCCTTTGGATGCCCCTTTGCTTCCAGGGACACCCGTCAGCATCTCCAGCTGAGGACCTGACAGCGCCTGTGCCTTGTCCAAAGGGTGCACTTTGCACCAGGCTGTTTTTGCCAGGGCTGTGCTGGGTGACATAGTGGAGAGACAGCCCTGAGAGGGGCTTTGCAGCCTCACTGCAGTGTCTGTGTCACCAGGGGCACCCCGAGCGGGTGGAGAGTGCAAAGGGGAGGCACAGTGGGACTCTGTTCCCAGTGACTGTGGGCGATAGGCTTGGTGCCTGTTCTGGAGGACCTTCCTTCACCAGGATCTGGGCACGGCTAGTCCCCAGGGCATGATGGTCTTGTCCCATTTCATCCCATCTCATCCCATCCCATGCCATGCCATGCCATCCCAGCTGTGCTACCCCATCCCATCCCTCCCCTCTCATTTCCCCCCACCCTGTGCTGTGGGTGCAGACCTGGGTGCACACTGTGGCAAAGAGCTCCAAGGCCATAGACCTGCCCCAATCTGAGAGCTCTTGCCTGCCCTGTGCAGCTCAGCGGATTTCCAGTCCGAGCTGAGATGTTGTGGGATTGTGCTGCCCATGCAGGTTGATGAGGACTCGGCAGGATCAGCCAAATCTCAAGTCAGCTCTGGCACAACAGGCACCACGTGGCCCCGAGCAGCCCGGTCCAGCTGCTGGGTCACAAGAGGTAGTGTCACCAGGGAATTAAGCCTGATATGTGGCCTTGAGGCTCACTGGGTAGTTAATTTTTCAATTTCTTTCATGGATCTGGGATAGCAAAGAGTTTGTTTATAATTAAAGTACTTGAAGATTTATACTTTAATTCGAATAGCTGAAAAGAAGCAGTTTCTGTGTAGGTTTCTTCACTATCAGAATCTAAAACAGATTATTATGTAAATTTTTTTGATCCTAAATTCATTATAATATTCAATTTCAGGAAATGCTCTTGACCATCTGCTGCTGCTCTAAGAGATGGGTCTTGGAGATTGTTTACTGGCAGAAATATTGTAGGTATTCAGGGTAGATCACAGCGGAGCGTAAGGGCAATGTGCTGGTTACATAAACCCCCGGCACCGACACCACGAGCCGAGCGAGGCGGAAAGCGTGGCCGCGACGGCGGCAGCTTCTGCTCTGCCAGTGCCGCAGCTTGTCCCGGGTCGTGGTGTCGGTGCCATCCCCCCTTTCCCACCCACAGCGATGTCCCCTCCGTGAGCAGAGGGTTTGGTCCTTCTCGTAGGGCAGCAGTATGGGTTAATTCCTGGTCTTGCTAAAAGAGGTTTGAGATCCCTGTGGTGAAAAGTACCACGAAGGTTTCGCCTGCTGTTTGTCGTAACCTCCAGAGCTGCCGAGAGAAGCCCCTGTGCTGATCCCCAGCCAGTTTCCCTCTTGATGATCAAAGCAGGGTGGGGGTGAAGCCCTTGCCACCTGGATGTGCGCAGGGCTGGGAGCCCAGGGGTGCCACTGAGCGGGGCTGAGCTTCAATCTGATTTTTGCAGCCTGTTTTACTGCCAAAGCCTGTCTGTTGTTAGCAGTGTCAGCTGGATCTCAGCTGGATCTCAGCTGGATCAGACGAAGCCCAAGGTGGCCTTCCAGTACTTCAAGGGGGACCACAGGAAAGGTGGGGAGTGCAGTGCTAGGAGGAGGGGTGATGGTTTCAGTCTGAAAGAGGGGAGATTTAGATTAGATACTGAGGAATTCTGTTCTGTGAGGGTGGTGAGACACTGGCACAAGTTTCCCAGGGAAGTTGTGGATGCCCCCTCCCTGGAAGTGTTCAGGGTCAGGTTGGATGGTGCTTTGAGCAACCTGGTCTAGCAGGAGGTGTCCCTGCCCATGGCAGGGTATTGGAACTAGGTGATCTTTAAGGTCCCTCCCAACCCAAACCTTTTGCTGTGTCTGTGTGGGGCTCACCTCCCCAGGCGCTGCTCCTCCCCGGCTCCCCGCACTCGCTGCCGTTGCTCAGCCTCCGCAAGGCACTACCGGTTGTTGCTGCCCCCTCCAACCCCTCCTTTACCCCCCCCCCTTTGCCCCCCACGTTTGGCTCTGGCTTTGTATGGACGAGGAACGTACTGAACGCGGTTTCTTTTTCTTCCACCGCAGCCTCGCTCAACAAGTGTGGCACCCACGGGGCCGGCGGCTGCTGCCCATCGATCGGGGCCGGGGCCGGGGCCGTGCCCGCCCTTCCCGGCCACTGCGCCCGCTATTGACCGATCGAACTGGCGAGCGGGGCCTGGGCTGGGAAACGACGGCTGCTGGCGGGGAACGGGAGGGGGCTGTGGCGGGGGAGTCCCCAGGGCTCGTGATCCCACTGGACTGGCCGCTGAGCATCACCCCAGCATCCTCCCAGCATCACCCCAGCATCCTCCCAGCATCCTCCCAGCACAGGGGGGTGTGGCTGCCCCACCTCTCCGTGGGGTCGGGCAGGGGACGGTGCTGCACGGAGAATATTCGTTAATATTGAATTATCCTCAGTGTTTGGAGAGGCGAATTGTTAATGTAGGGAACAGACTCCAGAAAGGCACTTGTGTCTGTCCGGGTGCGCAGCACCAGGAGAGCCTGTGTGCCTACAATTGATAGTAGTAAGCGTGTTGTACAGCTCTAGCAGTCTCTGTGCAGAGGGCTCACGGCACTACTCCCGGTGCAGCTCCATGTTTGCCAGCGTAGTAACTTTGGAGCAGGGCCTGAGGTTGGTTATCTCAGCAGACCCAGTTTCCTTACAAGGCTCCTCTGCTTTCAGCAGTGTGTAGGAAGGTGGCTGATATTAGTGTGGCTCTGCAGGACAGGGACTGCTCAGCAGCCCTTGGATAACTGTCAGAGCATAGAGTATGATGGAGAGGGTTTTTTTTTTTCTCCCGTTGTTCTTCATTCGTGTACAAACTATGAAACCAACGGTTTCTTATCTGGAGCTGTCCCAGTATTCAAACCCTGGCAATCACTAATTGCCTTATTTCCCCTCCTTCAGGGAAATTTTAACTCTTGTCCTCTGCCACTGAGTAGATCTTTAATCTGGTAATAACGTGAGACAGAGGGAAATGAACGGTCTCATCCTGCCCCTTCCCAGTCTGAAAACCGCTGAAGAATTAAAAAGGTATAAATTTGCATTCAAATTATTTTCCTGCTGATGAGGGGTTCGGTTTGAACAGGGTGTGAGGGGAGGTGTAGACACCTCGTGCCCTCATCTTTCCCTTTCCCTCCTCTCTGGCAGCTCCCGTGCTCATGGGGCTGGAGACCCCATGGTGCTGGGCTTCACCTGCCCATGTCGCCGGGATTGTCCGGGACGGGATCCTGGTGGCCAACAGCCTCTCCAGCAGCTCGGTCCCCCTTCAACGTCCTCATCCTCATCGGTGACACCTGCAGAGGGGATGAGGAGGGCGAGTGGCCTTCCTCTGCTGGCCGGGGATGCTGCTGCAGCACCGTGTGGGTGCTTTGCTGGGGTGTAAGTCTGGGGGGGACCGGGGCCACGGTGGCCTTTGTCTGCCTGTGCCAAACAGATGTGAACAAACCCGAGTTCGATTTCCAAGACCGCCTGGGGAATATTGCTAACTAATTATAGAAAACAGAGGATGCGCTCCCCTCCTCTTGCATTTTTTGATAAACATTGTCTCCTCTCAACAGCTGAGTATTTAATTAGTGTTGATTGTTGTTCGCGTGTTCAATAACCACTCATCAGGAGGGGGGTGTCCGCTGGGGCAGCGTGGCCTGGAGCACAGAGGAGCGGAGGGTGTTCATAATTAAGGATGCAATTTATTTGAGTAAGTCATGTGCGCAGTGCTCTCTGTTTTAGGTTAATTTTCAAGGTTAAAGGGTAAAAAAAAAAAAAAAAGCTTTGGAGGACGAGGAGCAACTTAACACTGAAAGCTGTGCAGGGGCTGTGTGTGTAGCTGTATATGTGTACACACACACATGTACATACATACACACACAGAATGCACCCGAGCTGATGTAGGTGGCCCCGTGTGTGGTCCCACAAGGGACCACTGAGTGGTTCCCATCCTCCTTCCCTCCAGACTGCACCTTTTCCCCAGGTTTTGGCCGGAAAACACTACCGTGTGGAGTTGGACTCTCCAGCCGTGGAAAGGTTCTTTTGGAAGCAAGTTCAATCCAAAAGACAAAGCAGCTTTTTTTGGTGCTGTGGGGTGTGGGAAGGGTGGAGGTTCCTCAGCAGTTCGGGTTTATCACGTCATGCCGTGGTGCTTGGGAGGCACGTTTTTCAGTGTCGGGTTTGTCGAAGGATTGTTTACCGCGTTGCCCTCGTGTTTCCCACACTTGCTGAAGGAATAGTGAGGTGTGCTGGCCTCCCCCGGGCAGCCCCTGCCACGGTATGCAGGGACTCAGCTTCGCTCCCTAAACACTGTATGGATCACTCCTCTTTGAGGAGAAAAACTGAAAACTCCAACAGAAAGACCCATGATTTTGAAGGTATGTTCCGATGTCGCCTGCAGGCACGTGATGAGTTGGCACAAGTGGTCTCTTCACTTTCCCGGTGACCGTGCACTTGTGTCGGGATTGCACCCGTATCCGGAGCAGGACAGTGAAGTTTTGAGGGGGTGTAGGAGCATCCTTTGCAGGGGGGACGTGAGAGTCCCTCCACGTAGTTTTGGGGACATTGCTGCCGTTGTGTCTGCCACTCTGCACCAGGCAGACTCATCTGGGTCCCCCAAAGCACCAGGAGGGCTTTAGCCCGGGGAGGTCCAAGCTGGGCCAGGGCAGACATTGGGCAGAGCCTCGTTCCCTCACGGCCCTTTTCTTGCTCGGGCAGGGGGAGCAGCAGCTAAAATAGTAAATAAGAGAATGCCCATTTCCTCCCTGCGTGGTTTCCCCTTTATTTATTTATATGTTTATTTTGCCGTGCCTGCTGACAGCGGTGATGGAGCTGTCATGCTTTGGTGGCCACCGGCTCGTGATCCGGCACCTGTTCCCCACGCTTTAATCTCTCCTCTCATAGACAGAGTCTATACATAACCCCCAGCCAAACAAAATGTGAAGAAAAATCAAATCTAATTACATGCCATTGATTTCTTTCCAAATTTGCTTCTAATACACTTTTTGACTACTCCTTGATTTTTTTTCTTTTAATTTTTTTTTTTTTTTCCCATCTCACTTTTCCTTTCTCTTCTCCTTCCCCCATCCACTCAGGCAGCAGCAGCCTCCTCCCGGGGAAGCGAGCGGCTGCAGTCCCGGTGCTGGACACGCCGAGCCCCGGAGCAGTTAGGAAAGGCATAGCCCACTGTGGGGTTTTTTTGCTCTTAATAGGCAGTAGGAATGATCCGTGTGCTGAGCCTCTTCCTAAGGGACAGGTAGGACCGTACAGCTTCCTTCGTTGCTTTTCCCCTTCCCCTCCTCTTTTTGCTAAGCCTGACCTCTGTTTCCAGTGCCAGCATTGCTGTGGCGAGGGCTGTGGGCAGAGCCGCTGGTCACCAGCATCACCAGGTGCTCAAGAGGTGGCAGCGGGGCCAAATCCAGCTGCCCTGGCAGGGATGGGGGGGCTGGGTAGGGAGGGAGCTTCTGCTGGTCTCACCCACTGGCAGTGATGGGTGTGAGCAGAGGCTGTGGAGCAGCTCCCGTGTGCCTGGAGGGCTGTGTCCCAGTACACAGGCACCACTCAGGGGGAGCCCGGCAAGGGTGAGACCCCATGGGACATGGGGGCTGGCTCGGTGACAGCCTGGGGCAGACCCTAGTCCTGGCTTGTCACATTGTGCCCTCACCCCAACAGTCCATGGGTGCTCTGGGCCACCGCTTTGGTGTCATTCTCCGGCAGTTGGCTTGGCTGGTCTTGGGGCTTGGTTTGGGGGCACGGCAGAGCCCGTCTGGGGCTGGAAAATGTTGGCTATGGCAGGAGAGAGGCTCCACCTTCACACGAGGCTTTCAATTCTGTGGTGGTGGAGGGACTGGCTCACGATCAGCTGCTCCCCAGGTCTCGCTCCCTCCGAGCTGCCGTGGTGTGCAGGGAGCGCGGGCTGATCTGCCGGGTTGGCAAATAGCCCCACGGGCAGCTGCTGCTGGGCACTGTGGCTGGATGGCCCCGGCCCCAGTGGCAACTCGGCTGGGTGGCAGGGGAGGCTGGAGGCACAGAGCCCTTCCAGTGAGCTCTGAGCAGTGGCTGAAGGGTTAAAGGCAGCGGGATGCTGAGATGCAGGTCGGAGCTTTCTCCTGTGTGTCGATATATTGAATATTCTCTGATCTGGATCCGCGGGAATGGGGTGTGACCCGGGTCAGGCAGCAGCTGTGCCTTGTCCTAAAGGTGATGTGGGACAGGAGGGCTGAGCGGGGCTCTGCCCAACCCTGTCACCTGGGACAGGTTGGGTAGAGGGATGGAGGGAGGTGAAACTGTCCCCTCACCTTCACCCTTTCCCTGGGTAGAATCTGACCCACCCTTTGTAAATCTGACTCCTAAAAGTGTTGCCAGCTATGAAAATTAAGGAAAAAAACTAAAAATCTGAGAGAGAAAAAAAACAAGGGTTGCCCCATCCCTTTCTTCTGCAGGGGACCTCGAGGCCATGTCCTGACCACAGCCACCAGTGCCACCTCTGCATGGCCCCAGTGTAACCGGTGCCAGGGGGATGCAAACCCACACCCACAGCACCCCTGGAAACACCCGTTTCCAAGAGAGCAGCCAGATTTATAGCCCAAGGAGATGTATTTAGGCCGAAGACAGTTCAGTTGTGTTAATTATGAAAATCTAAAGATAATCTATATTTAATGCCAAATTTTTCTCAAATTTACTAAAGAATGAGGAGAATATATGCACATGGTGACATTTAAATGAAGAACAAGGTGCAATTAAACTCCAAAACGTACAGTAGACTAATTGGGAGAGGATGACAAATATAGTTATCATCAGCAACTAATTAGGGGGCCTGCTTTAGCTTTCCCCATCTGATAAGAGACAGCAGAACAACTTACACTGGTTTTAATGGGATTTGCCTCAAACCTTCAATAACTGTCACACTGCA
>WUAM01000287.1:50473724-50503392 GCA_024336885.1 Actenoides hombroni
AAAACTCAAATTTGCATTTAAATGGGGATTTTTTTTTTGGTGATTTTTTTTTTTTTTTTTTTTTTTTTTAATGAGCAGGATGCATGGGAGACTAAGACTATTAGGTTTCCTTGGGGGAAGAGTGCGGAATTCTCTCACCTTTTACATCCCACCCCCTCCCCAACCCCTTTAATGTACACTTGAAATTAGACATTAAAAAAAAGGAATAGTGCGTCTTTAAGGAGAATATAATCATAAACAAATAAGTCTGGTTGCCCTTGCAGCAGAACTAATCTTCCCTCAGCTGAGCTGTGATATAGATCAGTAACAAGAGCCACGCGCAGGGGGTTCCTTTGAAATGCATAATACCTCCTCGTATAAATTGGAGTTGGTGTGATGGAGCTGTGAGATGACATATTGTGGCATGACCCCTCTCTACTGATTGTGGGTGAACCCTGCAAAGGTAAATCTAACGCGGCGCACACATCAGACAATTTCATTTTCATCACCCAGGGACAAAAACATAGCAACAGAATCTTTTCAAATGATAATCTGCATGCTAGGCGGAATATTTTCCCTCCCTGCCTTCCTCTCTTTTTTTTTTTCCTTTTTTTTTTCTTTTTTTTTTTTTTTCCCTGTTTTCGTGTTCAATTCATGATGTAGGTGAAAGGAATTATAAATTGCTTCCAAAGTTCATTCATTTCCTCCTTCTCATTCTTCCCCTTCTTTTCCTCCTTCTCTCGCTTTTGTTCTCTCTCCCTCTCTCTCTTCCTCCCTTTCTCCTGCTTTGTCTCCTCTTCTGTCTTTTTATCTTTTTCTCTCTTTCTTTTTACCTTTTCTCTTTTTTTCCTATTTTTGTTTTCTCTCTTCTTTCTTTATATTTTTTTCCTCTTTTTATTATTTTCTTGTCTCTCTTTCTCTCTTTCCACACCCCCACCCCCTTTTTTCTTTAATCTTCTTCCCCCCTTCTCTTTTTCTCTGTTTTTTGGGGTTTAGTGGGTTTTGGGTTTTTTTCTTCCACCCTCCTCTTCTTTCTCTTTTTCTCTTTCTCCACCTAAAAGTTTGGCATTGTGTGTGTGTCTGTAACCGATTCATTCTTCTCATCCCCTCGGGGACATTCCAGTAATAATGATTTATAGGAGTGCAACAATCTATGCTCTTGCTGTTACCAACTAATATCCCTCCTACCTTCCAAAAAAAGGGAGTTTGCTTGTAGAAGATCTTTCTGCACGGAACCTTCTCCCCTGCTTCTCTCCACTCCCCCCCCCTTCGCCTTCCCGTGCTTCTCCATTCACGTATTAGGAGTAATCATCTGGTTTGCATCATGCCAACCAGGAATATATAGTCCTGCAACACCATATCTCATCTAGAACTAGTTACGATAGACTAAAAGGATGCTATAGCTGTTCTTTGTTCTCCTCTCCAGTGGGTTTGTGTTAGGCTCTGTTCTTCTGAGGCTAAGAAGAGTTTGGGAAAATCCCCCTTAATGGGATCTCTCTAATTTACCATAAATGATCCCCCCTCGTGAATCAAGGTGTGTTTGCAAACCCTGCACAGCTACCAGGTGAAACAGGAGTTGTCAGCCCCTGTCTCTGGAGTCCAGCTGATGGTTTGTGCAAAGCTGGTGGCTTCATAGTGGTGAGGGCTCCAGTGCCAGGGCTGAGCCGCGCCAGTGCCATGGGGCTGGGGCTGGTGGGCACCTCACCGGGGCAGTGGCAGCTCTGGCACCTGGCAGCCCCAGAGGCTTTGCCTCCAGCAGGCACAGCTCAGTGTTCAGTGTTCAATGTCCAAACAGCCGGATCATTTACACGGGGCAGCACGTCCCAGGACTCTGCTCTGAAGGCAGAGGAGAGCTGAAGAGTCAGGTTCAGTAGTGATGCGTCAAAGCCCTGGTGAAGAGATGCCAGGTCAGGCACAGAGTTCTCTTGTCCATCCATTTTCACTGCTGTTTCTTTAATTAATTAATTATCCTGTTCACCAGCACGCCGGCAGTGCCCTGGGCTGGCTCTCTGTGGAAGTGGCTGCGATGCTCTGAGCCCTGCTTTCCTCCATGTGGTACCTCTAAGGGGTTTGGGAACCTCTGACCTCTCTTGTCATCGCCCAGTGGGGTAATGACTGGCACAGAAGGAGCAGTTCTGAGGGTGGCACAGGGTGGGCACAGCAGAGCAGCTGTTGCCCCTGGGTGTCTGTCTGCCTTCCCGTGCTGTCCATCCCCATCTGCTCAGCCCTGGAGGGAGCGGAGCAGGGACCTGGGTGCTCGGTACCCTGCCAGCTGTGGCACAGCTTTGGGGCAGCCCAGTCACTCTTCCGTGCCTCAGTTTCTCCATCACTATAGTATACCTCAAGATATCTTCCATTTAATTTACACAGCAAGGAGAAGAGCTTCACGACCTCAGAAGCCACAAACTCTTCCCCCCTCGAGGAGGAGTTTTGCAGGCACAGAGAGGCACCAATCCCACTTGGACAGAGCAGGTTAGATTTTTTTTTTCAGCGCACTTTGCACAACCTCCCTCACAATTAAATAACCTCACCCCGGCCCGCGCTGCCAGGGCCCGGGGCACAGCGGGAAGGCTTAAATCTGCTCACAGATTAGGGCCATCATGGGCCCGTAATCCCATCACCGCCTCCTCGTCCCTGATGCCGAGTGACACGGCGATTGTACCCGTAAGGGAGTGACACCGAGATGAGTTTGTCGGTTCCACCTAACGTGATTGCCATCTTCTCCTCGCAGAGGAGAGGAACGAAATTGAAGGAGAAAAGGTCAGAAAGCCCTGGTCATCCTCTCCCCTTCTCCCAAATCACTTGTTCCTCTGGATGGAAACAAGAAATGACAGGTTCCCGTGCCACTTGGGATGCAGGCAGCCCGGAGTAAAACAAAAAGGAAAGCTGGTTGGGCTAGGGGTGGATGGCAATGAATGTAGCCTGTTAATAACGCGTTTCAGAGGCACCGGATCCTGCTTATTGTTCATGGCACCTGCTAACACCAAAGTGACAGTGACAAGTTCTTTGATTAGAAAGAGGTCCCCACCACCTCCTCCCCGCTGCCCTTGTGGAAGGGTCTGTGGAAAGCACCACCCGCCACTGAAAATCCCCCCTGAATGCTGCTGGGGGAAGGGGGGTTCAGCTGGGGAAATGGTTATTTTCTGTCTTCTGGTGCAGAAATCCCACAGCTCAGACTCAGTATCTCACTTCTCCCTGTTTTTTGTTTGTTTGTTTTCTCCTTTTCCTCCTTCCTCACAAATTTTTTCAAAAGCGGAACCATAATGACTCCGTGGAACCATAATGACTCCATCCAACCACCTCATCATTTCAGTGCAAATTGGCAGACACCTTTCAAATCCCAGGGCGTGGGTTAACGATCAAAAGCAAATGCAATCAGTGGCAGTATCCCTGAGTAGCCATTGACCCGGCTTTGGGCAACCTCTGCTGCCCAGGCGGCTGGTGCTGGGGTGGGAGGTGGTGAGTACAACAGGGTCATGTTCTGAGGTGGAGAATTAATTTTTAGTGGTCATGTCATTGGTGGTTGTTTTAATTGTTGGGTGATTGTTTGTCCTCTCTACGTCTATTCTGGATACGATCGTGTGAGAGGAGTATTGGTGCAGGCAATGGCAGCTCCTGGGAAACAAGTAGCTGCACCCACTGTGCAGGATGCTCGGGAGGAGTGGGTGCAGGCAGCATTAACATCCTCCTGCCTACAAACCATCCTGCCCAGTTCTTCATGTTGACTCCCCTGAGGCTACTCCTTGTGCAAAGAGCACCTCCCCAAAGTGCTTTCCATGAGAAGTGTAATCAGTTTGGGTCTGGTTTGCACTGTGAATTAGTTTTCTCTTTTTATGCAAACTTGAAAATTCTCATTTGATTCTTCTAAAAAATATTCTTTTACAACCAAGCGCTTTCACTTGGGTTTCAGGGAGAAGGTGCTGCTCTGAGAAGGTCAGAGGGCTTCAGCAGCAGCAGGAACCTGCAGCAGCAGCAGCCCAAATCCTGCCGTGATGCTGATGTGAGCTGGTGTCCGTGGGGATGCTGCGGAGCACGTGTGTGCACTGAAGGATGCGGTGTGCAGAGCCCCATCACCAGTGCTGGCAGGGCAAGGGGGGTCATCGGGGGTTTCGCAGGCAGCCCTGGTGCTGGGAGCATAGAATCGTAGAATGGTTTGGGTTGGAAGGGACTTTAAAGGTCATCTGGTCCAACCCCTCTGCACCAGGGCCACTTTGCAGGTGCCGAGGCTCTTTGCTACTGGACTTTCAAGGACAAACTGGAAATAGTGATGCTCAGAGCACTGGTACACATAGGCTTGTTCATCAGATCCTGCCTGTACCACGAGTAGGGGGGCTGGCTGGCAACCCCAGCCCAAAGCAGGCTGTTATTCCTTTGGGGATAGAGTGTGAACACAGCTCTTCAGCTGGGGAACAGCCACCTGAAGTGGAGGAGGTGAGTCCCACCATTTGCCACAAGTCTGCAGGACCTTGTAGCAAAACAGGATGGGGAAGGAGATGATGAGAGGTATGGCAGTGGAGAAGAACTGACTGTGGGATTGCCCCTGTCGAGGCAGGCAAGAGATCCCAGCTCTGTATTGCCTCATCCAGCTGCAAAGCTACCCAGAAAATTATCTTTTCATCATATTTTTACTTATAACTCTTCCCCAAGTCCCCCTGGGATGTCTTTAACGGGCCTTATAGGATATTTTTACTTTCCATCTGTTTGTTGAAAACAAACTTTTTCACATGAAATATCAGGGGAAAATCCTGCCTTTTTCTGGTGGAAAAAAATAAGTGACAGATTTGTTCATCCCTGTTTCTGTGTAAATGGGGTTGTTAAAAAGAGCGACTGCGCCTGGGGTGTGCAGAATCTTACCCCATAGAGATTTTGTCTCATAGACAAAAACCATCATGACTGGCAGCACGAATTCAATGATTTTTACTGTGTTCTGAGTCGGAGAGGAAAATGCAGAAATAAGGGAAAGAGAAATGCCCGCTGCCCAGGTGGAAACAGTCTTCCCAGCACTGTGATTTTTCCTGAGAACTGAAATCAGTGGATGTCTGGGCTGGAAGGACATTGGTTTGCAGGCAGCAAGCTGGGCTAAAACACCTGCAGATAGAAGTCATAAAACCTGTGCTATGTTTAGAAGTACTGCATAAAGTTATCAGCAGCAAACCGTGGGGCAGGCTCCCTCTCCTCAGTGGTGTTGTCCAGACCTCCCTGGGGTGGGGGGGTGTACCTGAGCCTGGGTGGGTTTGGGGTTTGCTTCCTTGGCTCAGCCACAGGCAGGCAGAGGCTGTTGGCTTGAGTGGGTTTGTAGAGGAGGCTGATGCCAGGCTCTGGGAGAGGTTGTCAGACAGTTCTCCTTTGAGTTCATTTGCTCCTGCTGAATATCTCTTTACTGCTCTTTCTACCCAGGTCTGTACACGTAGCAGCTGGAGGGGTCTTCTGTAGGTGCTTCTACCTGGCCTTAAATACAGAAAGAAGAGGCAACAGCAACACAATTCAGATTGGATGTAAGAAAACCACTTTTTTAATGATGATGACCAAGCACTGAAGAGGTGCTTGGGGGTGTGAGGGAATCTCCATCTTCGGAAAGTTTGAAAATTCATCTGAAGATGGCCTTGAGCAGCCAAATCATCCTTGAAGTCAGTGACTTCTGCAGGAGCACAGTGAAACTGTTCCTTGCTTTCTTTGCCTGCCGCCCCCTCACCTGTCTGTGGAGGAGATCAGGGTCTGGATGGTGGTTTAGAGCTGCATAATTTGGCAGAGAGCATTGCTAGGGCATAACTGTGCTCAAGCCACTTGTGGGAAGGCACCTTGGCTGCGACACATGTCCTGGGCTCTTGCTCAGGCAGCCTCTCTGGCGTGGGCAGGATCTGCACCCAGCACCTCCACGCACTCCCCACCCACCTCGGACGTCAGTGGCACCGTCCGTTCCTTGCTGGTAAGGATGGATGAAGCCCGTGGCCAAAGCTGTGAGCTTAGAGCTGAACGTTTGCTCAGGTGTGGTTTTCTCCCCAGGAACAAGATGCGTTCTAGATGCCTTTATTCAGTCCCCAGACTCCTGCCGGTTTCTTGACCTAAACCCAAGAAGATGACCCGTGGCTGCCCTCAGTCCAAACCCAGCAGTGAACGTGCCTGAGCTATCGAAGAGGTCTCTGTGGCAAGTCTGCTTCAAAAGCAGGAACTTTTCCAGCCGCTGAGCCTTCCCTCTCCCTGGGTGCTGCTGTTTCCATGCTAAGCTGTACAGTTATAGATTTTAAGACAAGGTGCTTTTGTTTCCCAGTTCTGAGTTACCATTTGAAACTGATATGACAGGCCTAAGGCTAGTAGAGAAATCTGTTGCAAGTTCCCATTTCACAAACGTGTCGCCAGTCAAATAGATTCCCTTCACCTCAGCCTATTTACTCTCTCGGGAATCTATTTTTAAAAGTTATTAGCAGATTACTGGTTTTCTATCAACCTCAGGCACCAATCTCTCAAAGATACTATTGTACTTTAATAAGGTGCATTTGATAATCCTCAGATAAAGGCAATGGGGGGGGGGGAGAAACTCTTGCATGGATTCATCTAAGGGACGCAGGCTAGAAAAGGGTTAAATACACTCATGTTTCTAAATGGCTGAACTACTGTATGTTGTAGTTTTCAACTGCAAATCATCTTTAATAGCAGACATCACGGGATGGCTCATTACATTAAGCTATTTTTCATGCTATCTCCTGTAATATCCTTTAATCCAATGCGTTTCAAATCACCTCAGGCTAAAATAAGAGACATAGCGATGTAATAGCCTAGTGTATTAGTGGGTTAATTGCCCTGTTGTACTCTCTAGTAGATATCTCTGGAATGAGTTCTATATTAATTGTAAATTGCTTAATACATTTAACTCCTTGAGCAGCTTGGTCTTCTGCTATGTCTTTAATGAAGGAGGAAACTTTGGAGTTGCCAATAGTTGTTTTCTGGTGGCCCTTCCCCAGCGAGCACCAAGCACGTGCGTCAGCCTCTCAGCGCTTAGGAAGAGTCATCCCGGAGCACTAAAGGGATAATCGGTGCTTTTTTCCTGGTAGCTGCAAAGTTCTGCTCCAGCCCTGCAGCCCACAAAGCCACAGAGTGTGGGCAGGGGGTCAGCAGCCAGCTTCTGATCAGCATCTGCAGAGGCAGCAGTGTTGGGACCGCGGAGACACGGCACATCACGCTGTGGCTATCCCCAGATTGGACAACTGGAGATTCTGTGAGGAGGAAAAGGAAAAAAAAAAAGGTTTAAATAATACATAAGATTTGAAGCTCTCATCTTGCCAGTACCGTGGCGAGAAAGGGAAGACGAATGAAGTGCTCTGCAGCTCTGTCAGAGGATGCAGCAGCAGGTCACTGACACGTACGGCTCTCAAAGTATTGCCCATAATGTGCAGTAGCTAGTTTTCTAAAATTACTTTTGCAGCACTAGGCAGACTTGTCCACAGATTTGCAGTCACTTTTCTGAAGATTGGAACATAAGTGTCACCGGGCTGCTGGAGGGTAATGTCACTAATTTCTTTGGATTGCTCCCAGTTTGTGTCGGGAGGGAGGTGGAAGAAGGAGCAGGCACAGCGGAGGTTGGAGGGGGTTGTATGATTTGCAGGTGAGACATTCTTTATTCATTTCTTCTGGGACATTCTGCCTTCTAAAAATCCTGCTGAAAATGTTACTGTCAATTTGAAGGAAAGGCACAGAGGAGGAATGCTGAAGAACATCTTGCTTGGAAAATTCAGAAGAAACTCTTTCCTGAAGTGCCACCTATTGCTTAAACCCAGCAGCGTCGCAGCAGTGCTGGAGGAGACCACAGGACAGGGGTCTGAATTTGACCCACGGGACTCGGAGTCCTGTCCAGCTGATGGACCTGACCTGAGCCGTGCAGCTTGGGAGGTTGCCCGGTGTGATGTGGCCACGCCGCAGCACACGGATGGTGCTACGGGTCTCTTCTCCAAGCCTTACAGCTAAGCTCAGTATAATACTCGTAAAGATGGGATTCAGGAAGCCTTTTATAACACATTTAACTTTAAACATATGCTTGAGTTCCAGTACTTTTAACAGCGCAGCGTTTTACTGCTCCTTTCAGCTGAAGAGTTTAACAGAAGAGGTGCTTTGCTCTGGGGTTTGTAGCTGGGGGGCTCAGGCAGGGCTTTCCCACCCCTGGTCTCCATGTGCTCTGACTGATGGAGAGCCCAAGCAGGGAGGCAAAGGGCTGTGCGCTAACTAGTGGAAAACGCAGAGCGTAGCTCAGGCTTCCATCCTGGAAGCTTTCCTGGCTGTAAGCTTACTGTAAGCTTGCTGGAAGCTTTCCTGGCTGTACGTCCAGCCAGACCTCAGAGGTGGGGACACAGCATGGCCCCATCTTCTGCCAGGCGAGACCTGATGCCGCCCCCCACCATCGCTTACGGCAGCCCAGAGATTTAAATGTGCATTTTCCGAGCTGCCCTGCACCGTCTCTGACTCCTGCACACGGGCAGAGTTAAGATTAATACTCGTATAATTAACATAATTTTATACGATCGCTGCGTACTGAAACAATCCAGTAGAAATTCCCATTGCCAATTAGAGAACGTTAATGCTCAGCTCTCATAGATGGAGATCTGTTTGGGAATGAAGCCCCAGTAATGCTTTTTGTCCTTCGCAGCGAGGCCGTGGAAGGAGGGGAGGATGAAGCGGGGTCCATACGCTCACCCAGGGGGCACTGGCAACGGGCTCCTCGCGGGAAGCCAACCAGAAATCACCCTGGAAATCAGCATCTCCTTCAGCAGCCTTTGTTACAAACACAGCAAAACCAGAAGGCTGCCTCATTCCAGTGCCATTGAGGTATTTTATTTTTTTTTCTGCTGTGAGTCTACTGACTTCAGTGGAATTACTCCTGATTTATACCTCGGGGTGTGAGAGAGGAGGCCAAAAACCTGGGTAATTCTGCTTCAGCATCACCCGTACCATTAACAGTTCCTCGTGTTTACCTGAATAGTTAGTTTGGGCTAAAAGAAATATTGTCCCTCTGTTTTAAAACACAGAGCAAAGATACTAGTGAGACAATCTGAATGAAAACTTCCGGAGTCGTAGAGGAAAATTTCTGTGAAACTAAGGAGCCAGTTGTTCTTTGAAGGAAAGAAAAAGTGCTTAGACTGCTGGGGAAAAAAAAAAAATCCATCAAGTAATTCTCTATCTATAAAATAGGTGGTAATGCAATCTGAGCTTAATTTTGATGGCACGCTGTACTTCATAACAGTGACAACACCTTAAAAAATGTAATGAAAGGGCCTGATTTATTACTGAAATAATCCATTTAGCACTCCAATAAATAAAGGGAGAAAATACAACCAATGTTTCAGCAGAAGGGGGGAAAAAATATATTTAAAAAAAAAAAAAGAGAGAGATAAAAATTGCAATGCATAGCAGTTTTCTGTAAACACATAGAGGGGCTGTGGCCACATGTTTTGGGGTTGATCTTTTTTCGGAAGACAAATATAAATTCCAAGTTAGATTTGAGGTTTAGGCCTGATGCCCACTCTGCAATTTGAGGTACTTTTAAAACAGTGACCCTGTGAGTCGGGAACACAAGGATGGCTCCTGACTGAGAGGGGGGGAGGAGAAGGGGAGGAGCAAACGGTAACGTGCTGCCCTACAAATATTTGACTTTGAATACGTGCTCATAGCCATTACTAAGTGCAAAACAAGGAGATTTTTCCCTTCGTGCCAAATTTGTTTTAATAACATGATGTTACTTCTGCAAATGTCAGCTCGAGCCTCGCTATCTCTCTCTCTCTCTCTCTCTCTCCAGTTCAGTGGCACTTGGCCCACAGTGAAGACTGGTGGGTTTTATACTCCCTCTGCATCACTTCTGTTAATCTGTTTAATATGCTGCAGGACCTGGAGGTGGCAAGGACAGTAAAAGCAATAAACCCCTCAGGTAGCAGGTGGGTGTATTCAGGTAGAGTGTCATACTGGAAAGAGGAGCTGATACAGATGAAGAAAAACTTCCCAACACAGAAAGATCCAGCAGAATAAGTTGACTGAGGAGGGTGCTGGATGCTGATACCAGAAGTTTTAAGGCCATGTTGGACCAAACCTTGAGGAAGGATGTGGAAAGGATGCGAGTGTGGCTCTGCAGGGTCTGCTGCTCTCAACGAGGAATGGTATTGGTGGTGACAGCCGCGGCAAAGGGGTTCTCCTGAACGTCCTCAGCATCACAGGCAACAAAAAGCCATGGCTCAGTAACTTCCTCCTCCTTCTCTGAGGGTGATGGAGCTGGAGCACTGGAAGAGGCTGCCTAGGGAGGTTGTGGAGTCTCCTTCTCTGGAGACTTTCAAAACCCACCAGGACATGATCCTGGGCAACCTGCTCTGGGTGAACCTGCTTTGGCAGGGAGGTTGGACAAAATGATCTCCAGAGGTCTCTTCCAACCCCCACCACTCTGATGCTGTGATTGTCTCTGCGCCAGGGGACAGATCAAGGTGTGTTGTCTGAATCTCAGCACATATGAGAACGTGTCATGTCCCCATCATCCAGCCCAGGTCTCTGGGTGCTGCTCACCATTGCTGTGACCATTGAAAAGAATCGGAAGCACCACGGATGAAAAATTAGGGGAAAGAAAGCAGCAGACTGGGGCCACGTGGCCCTTTTTGGGGGGGATATTTTGCTGTGTGGCCTCGGAGCATCTTCTGTTGGTGGCTTCATCCCTTGCACCCGCGTCTCAGGCAGCCGAGGCTGGAGGAATGGCTCTGCTGCCTGTGTCCCACTGCGGCCTGCCTGGTCCTAATTGGCCTGTTTGTTTTGCAATAAGTGATTCCTGCCTGTCTTGGGGTGGATTGTTTTTCACACCATTAAATGAAGTTCTACTGTATTGATCCCTGTTTTTCCAATTTGAAGCTTGAAAAGTGATGAAGACATTTTCTTGTTTTCTCATGTACTTTTCCCTCAGTTCATTTAGGTGACCTGTCTTTAGTTCCTTGCTCTGCTCGCTGTAATTGCTTCTTCAGAGTAATGTTACACCGTGAGCGCAGTACTGCAGCCGGGGTATGTTTTTATGGAAGGATGAAGGAAGGCGAGGTTGAAGTCATCAACCAATATTAACTGTGGAAGGTTTGTCACAAATGACATCTCAGTAGCGGTGTCTCAGTGTCTGCTGCTGGAGCTTCAGTAAAATAGTGCAAGGAGGAAGGCAGGACCATGGGACAGCTTGGTCTCTTCAAGCTACTTAATATTTTGCTTAAGAGATGGAAACGTTGTGCAATGTTATTTTTCTCTGGGCACAGGTATCGTCATTTGTGTCCTCTTTACCTTTGTGAAAAAATCTGAATACTTGAACGTTTGCATTAGGTTTTGCCGGGGGTCTAATTTTTGTTTAGCACTAACATAAGGGGTGGATTTTTTTCCAGAAGAGATCAATAGAGCGGGTGCTGAACTTACATTTCAGTGGCAAGTTTAATTAAGGAAGGAGCAATGGTTGCTCCAATGCAGCCTCACTTGCAATTAATTAAAGCATGAGGTCTATGCTGAGCCCATATGCACAGAGAAATCTTTTGGTGGCTTCAGCAGGCTCCAGGCTTGCAGATTTTACTGATGGAAAGCAGCAGCAGTGCAGGGAAACCTGGGGAAATCCTGGGAGGTTGGGATTGTCACCTGCATCCCCAGGGTGTCCCACCGAGCCTGGCACAGGCTGGGGCACCTTGAGCGCTCAGGGTGGGAAGGCAGCGCCACTTGGCTGCTTCACCTCAATGTGGGGGGTAGGGACCAAAGTTAAAGTTTGACTTGGTGAGTGTTTCACAGCAGCACCTTGGGTCCCTCTGCACCCACACAGGCTGCCTCCCAGCGTGCGCAGGTCACTCAGGAGCGAGGTGGGTTTTCCTGAGACTCTGCGATGCTCCAGAGACTGTTACTCCCAGCCTTTTCTGGTGGTTTTGCTCCTCAGTTCACAGGGAGTCACATAAACCATCCTTGTTTTAAGGAACTTGTTGTTGCTTTGATTTCTTGTGGAAGCAGGTCTGTGATGAATGGTGGAGCGCAGCACTTTATTTCGCTTTTCGTTACAGGAAGGGAATTAAGCAAGTGCTAATAAAGAGGCAGAATCGGCAACTCCCAAGGCTGGGGGAATGTGCCCCACCTCTGAGATGCTTCCCAAGGGAGCTCAGCCCTCCCTCCTTCCTTCCCAGCTGTGATGTTGCTTATTAAAGCAGCAGGGGGGGATGTCTGCGAACGCCCAGAGTCAAGCACTGCTCAGGTAAGCTCAGGGATAGGCAGGATCAGCCCCTTCCCTGATCCTGCAAATAATCCCGTCAAGAGCAAGTGGCCTGGAGGAGGGTCTGGAGTGGGTGGGTGTTGGGGTGCGGGAAGGCAGCAGTGCACGGGGCCCTTGTGGGATCAGGGCACTAGAGGCAGATCTCGGCGTACGCTTATTAGGAAGATGATTAATCTCTTTATTTTGCATTTCTGCTATTATTATCATGAGCCCAAGTCTGAATTATGTAAGAACTTCAGCTGCACAAATGGGGTTTGCTTGCTGTGAGCACAATCCTTTCTGCTGAATGTCCTCAAAGTGTTGAGAGAGGGGGCTCAGGGGGGCCAGGATCTGTCTTTTGTGCTCGTGGCATCTACTGTCATGAGGTCCCTGCTCCTAACCGGCCTTCTGAAGCGTTATCACCATGCCAAGTAATATATATTGTAGACAGGAGATAGGCAAAGGGATGCAGTAGAAAAATAAACGTGTGCCAATGTAGTTTTTCCAAAAATAGCAAAAAACCCCGATGTGCAGTTTGAGAACATGGTGCCACACAGACATCTGGAGGCAAACCTCGGAAATAATGCCCGCTGGATCTCCACGGCATGAGGGTTTCAAAAGGGTAACTGCACCAGGCAGAGTGAACAGCAGAAAATACACGAGTAAGGAGAGTTTAATCATTATTTTTTCTTTCTCCTCCAAATGTAAAATCCTTGAGAAAAGGCTAAAAATTAGGACAGGGGATAATTTGTAGAAATGGGTGATCTGTTTCTCACCTAAGCGATAGGAGAGGCTTTCTTTTTTACAAATTTTTTTATTGTAAACTACCTTATGACAATTGGTGATAAAAAAGCTGAGCCTTTCAAATATCCATTCTAATAAAACACCATATGACCTCATAGATATGCATAGGATTTAGAAATAACATGGATTTTAATGAAGGTACTTGAAAGGTATGGTGCCATATTGCAATTTTATGGAAGATCTTAGATTAATGAAATTAAACGTGAACTGCATTGTTTAGATGATGAACTTAAGGTCATATCTGCAGCATTTGAAAGAGAAACCTTGAGTGGAGGGTGTAGAATCATTGATTTAGACCCTGGTAGACAGCTGAATAGCAAGCATTGAAGCATGAAGGTAAATTCCCATATTTCATTGTTAGAAGGTTAGCTGGTGGCTGCCAGCTTTTCAGTGATAATCACCAACCAATTCCACCCTGTTTCAAAAAAGATTTTGCCTTTGTGTGCTAAGACACTTTTAAAAACCATTACTGTTCAAAGCAGGGGCACGCTGCTTAAAGAGAAGCTATTGCTGCAAAATACAGGATGGCAATGAGTTGATGCTGTCCTTGGATAGTGATGCTATTAAGTTCATTAGGATCATCATCCATTTAAGATGCTTATATGAGCCTGTTTGCTGGAGACGCCAGTGGCACCTCCTACCACTGCATCATCAGTAATTAGCTCTTTTGATTCCCTAAGATTTTTTTATTTTTTTTTTTTTAATAAGACACCATCCCTTTCGGGTTTAAGAACTGTTTTCCTCCCCAGACACAGGCGCCAGGGATAAATGCATGCGCAGGCACACGTGCTCGACTAATAGACGCGAATTTGTACAACAGGAAAATTGCAAGGAACAAATTCCTCAGGCCTTAAGAATAAGTGATAATAGAATGATACTGCCAATTACTGCTGGCGAACAGCGTTGTCACAGGGAACCGCTCATGGAGGTGGAAGGATGAGGGGCGGAGAAAAGATTCCCTTTCGACAGTTTGCCATTCAAGGGAATTTGTCAAGGATGTTAAAATTAGATCTAACGGGGCCAGATCCTCAGATGGCATAAATCAGCCTGTAGACTTCAAACCGTGATCTGGCCACTTTTTCCTCTTTGTTCTTTCTTCATCTTTATTATCTGCATCACAACGCAGCCTGATAGCTGCAATGATGCTTTAAGCTCCATTGTCTTCAGAGTGTACGGATGCGGTGAGAGAAGGTATTCCCATGCTCTCATCTGCTCTGCACAGTCTTCTATTGCTTAAAACATCCACACGCTTTACAAAACCTACTAAGCAAGCCTGGGAGGTGGGACCTGGACTAGGATTTAGCATCGGTTAGATAATCTGTGTGGACGGACCTGCTCTCAGCGTGGGTAAGAGGAGCTGCTTTGCACAACGGCAAAGTGATCGAGTTGCCTTTAAGGAGAGCTGTTGCGTACCAGAGTGAGAACACTGAAATGGGAATCCAGCATCCCACACCCAGCCCTGCTGATTAGAAATATTGCAAGACTCCAAGGGAGCATTTAGCTTCTGGAGGAGCCAGTTAGGGTGCAGGGGTCTAGCTGGGTACGAGACAGGGCAAACCCTCAGATGGGAAAAGGTTCTGTACTTGCATATATGTTCTCTTCCAGCTCCAATTTTTGGCAAGCAAAGCTAAACTCTGCCACATCATGAAAACTGCCTGAAAGCTGCCAGTAAGGAAATTAGAGAAGAAATAGTGTTAGATAATGGTTGTAAATGTGTTATGATCACTCCTTTCATTAGAAACTTCCTTGTTTTCTCCCTGGTGTACACCACAAACAGCTTGCACGTGATTTATTTGCGTGTGTTTGGGGAGGAGAGGCAAAGGGAATAAAGTCTTAGCCATTAGAAAAAGGCAGCTGGGAGATTTAGAGACATGACGCTTATTAAAATAAACGGAAGCTGTGTGTCTAAATCCCCTGGTCATCCTTGAAAATCTTGTCCCTCGTATTTATCTTGCTGTCATTTCCAAATGGGGCATTGCACATCCCATCTCTAGTGTGTACCCAAGTGCAGCTGGACAGCCAACAGGATCACACAGGGGCTGAGCCCAGCTCTGTGCCATAGGCTGCTTAATGTTCTGAGTAAGGACAGAGTGTAATGGTACAAAGCTTTGAAAGGGTATAGAGCATTTTCTGGGAAACTCTCTATACAGAAAAGTCCCAGTCCCACAGAAGTGGCTCCCCAGTTCCAGAGGTTTCTGGGATGTGCAGCTCTTGGCATCGGACAGACTAACCCTGTAGCGTCCAGTTCTGTGGAGCTGATTTGCTGAGCCTTTAACAGATTCACAACTTCCCATCCTGCTGTAAATCTTCCAACAAATATTTTTTAATTTTTAAACCTATTGCCATTGGCCGCTTCAGCAGTGCTGATCCATTCAGGCTAAGCAGGGAAGTTCGGGCATGTTAAATATCAATTGATTATAAACCCCATATTAATTGACGTTTAGCAGCTCCACTAATGGAGAAGAGCTCATTACGTAGCAGTTAACCCTCAACGCATATATATTAAATAATCAATTAGTATTTATTTAACATACAATAACCTCCCTATTACAGCTAATTTAAAAGCCTCTTTATGGAGGCCTTGCAGAAGGCTCTGCTCTGTGCTAAACTGAAGCCTGGATTTTTCATTAACAGCCGGAATCTTTGTTACCTCTGGTGCCCCCAAGATGATTTGAACGTGTTAAGTGGAAAACTGGAGGGGTTGTGTTTGTTCCAGTCACTTGGCCCTACTTAAGAGGGACTCAGCCCCTGAGTTATGTGATGGAGTTACGAGAAAAGTGTAGTTCGGGAAAGTGTTTGTTAAACAGAGCTGGAGCAAAAATAAACCAAGTTCTCCCGTTTCTCCCGCAGCATGATGTGTTCTGGGGGCAGATTCTGCTCCAGAGAAAGGCCAAGCTGAGGAAAAGAACGGCAGGAAGAAGAGAAAGTCTGAATTTCTGCTACAAAGACCAATGGAAAAGGTTGCCCAGCCTTTCCCAGACCTTTGCCATGGGGCAGGATGACCCTTCAGTAAGTGCTCATGCTCCCTCCGAGCGGGGAGGAAGGCCCTGGGAGCTCCTCAGCAGAGGAGGGAGCACTGGGAGGGTGCTCGGTGAGGAGAAGTTGGTGAGTTGCTGCTCGTGGTCCTGGCGAGATGCAGAGACCTGGCAGGTGATGGGTGAGGGAAACAGATGGACTCAAACAGAAGTGAGTCTTTCTGAAGTAAAAAGTATTTTCAAAAGCAAAAACAAAGGAGAACGAGTAGAGAGAGGGGCAGACAGCAAGACAAAATAGAAAGGAAAGAAGTGGCACGGCTGGGTAATAGAAATAGGGCAAACTGGGGAGCTCAGAAAAGGAATAGCTGAACTAAATTGCTCAAAATGAGTCTCTCCTGTGTTACATCCTGAGCTGCCATTTATATCTGTGTGGCATAGTGAACCTTAGCAAATGAGTTTACTCCCATCTGTCTCTGGTGTAAAGGGGTGACAAGGCAGAGTATAGCAGGGAGCTGTTCTGGTTTTCTTGGAGCCTAGGTGAGTTTTATATTGGGGTCTAATAGGCCCAGAACCTATTTGGAGCTGAATTATGTCACCCCCATCCTATGGAATCATCTGTTTTCTGGTGGGGGAAGAGCTGGGAAATCAAGCAGCTTCTTCAGAAGTCAATTTTGGTTCTCAAAATGGAGACAGCTTGAGAAATTGTCATTGATCCACTTCTGAACTCGGAGCAAATTTCCATAAAAATAATCAGGTCCTCTCAGGTGCAGAAGTTTGTAACACCGCGTGTTACTGCGGGTGGGATGGGGGGGCTGGGAGAACGGAGCCTGAGCAGCACTTTGGTTTCAGGTTCCTCCTCTTCACCACACCAGTGCTGAGTGGAGAGTTAGGTGAGGGACAGGAGGGCAGATGATGCCTTGGACACCTTCTTTGTAACATCTCGGCAAAAATGAGCGAAAGAAATGTTTGGTCTGATCCTCAGCGGGTGGAAACAAGAGCAACCCTTAGCAGGGCTGAAAAAAGCTCGATTAATTTAGGCTCCTGGGAAAGTACCTGGGAACGTGGCTTGGTTGAAAACCCCCTAGAAACTTGGAGCTCTGACACTGGGGGAGCTGGGATAAGCAAAATAAAACTGGAGGAGAATGACAATGCTGTTTGAAGGGTAATAATGAAGCTGACAGAAAAATTGCTTTAACCATTTTGAATCTCACAGAAGACCTGAATATAATTTTACTGAGGCAATTGAACTGTGTTTCAGGCCAGCTCTGCTGTGAAGTGTAATGCAAGCACACATCGATGCCTGTCCCTCCCGAAACTCGGGGATGACTTTGTTGTTTGCTGCTCACTATGATAGAAAGAGACCTTTGTGGTCTTTTCCCTTCAAGGACAGCAACAGTCGTCTGAGCAAGCGATGGTCACCTGTATTCACAGGTATATGATGTATTTTTAGCACCTGCAATAAATTACTTCTTGTTTCCTTACAGCTTCTGGAGACATTCCCCGTCCCTGGCCTATTCATCAGGATTGTTATCTTTCTGCCATTGAAAAGAGGGAAGTGCCTTTTTCTCTTACTATTTATTAGCATGTACCATAGTGTGAGGGACTGTGCCGGGGAGGGGAACCCCGTTGTGAGCGGCGCTGGGTAAACACAGCAGAAATGACAGTGACAGTCCTCATCACGGAGCGTTAGCAATTCAAACAGCCACATCAGCCGGAGAATTTGAGAGAAGAGACGTAACACGAGCAAAAGGAAGAATGTGACAGTTTGCAAACACATGATTTTTTTCATAGGTGTGTTCAGAAGTATCTTGAAGGAAATGCAAATGAATTTTATCCTGGACAAGTCTATGTGCAGGCTGGGTCTGCTGGAGCTTTATGTTAGACACGTAGAAAGAGATAACCAAAGGGCTTTTAGAAAATGTCAGGAAATTATCCAAGGCTTGTCTTTGCCTAAGAGCACAGGGCACATATCATTGAGCCTTAGGGAAGGGCAGCCTTGTGCTAATCTATTCATAATAAGCAGAAGAAAGTAGTAAAACAGGAGCAGCAGAGCAAAACCAAAAACAAAATGCCCACCAAACAAAAGCTGATTATTTTACAAGGTAAAATTTTGGGGTGGTTGGTGTTGGGTTTGGGGTGGTATTGAGTTTTCCTAAAACAACCAATTTAATCCCTCCACACTGCAAGGATAGCATCAAACTGAAGAAATTTAGGAAATTAGGCTAAACGTTTTCTATTATCCCGAAATTTTTCCTTAGAGAAATGATAACACAGAAGGAATTTCCTTGGGAAGGAAACGAACAAAGGATGCTGCAGAATTACGTTAGTTAAACTGACTGCAACGCTAAAAATGAATTCTGGGGCAGGACAATGAAGAAACTCATACAAGAATATTAATTCTGCTTCCAATCATCTAAGGAGTTCAGTCACTGAAGTCAGGAGTGAATTCAGAGTCTGTCTGGCTTCCGTGGGCTCTGGGGAGGCCTTGCCTGTGCTGTTCTTTCCTGCTAGATTTGCCTGGGACTCTTCAATGCTATTAGTGGAAATAATTTCCCCTGTGGAGAAGCAGCCGCCTCTCCCCTGCTGCCCTGTCTCTGCTGTGGATCATTCCAGCATCATCGGATCTTCCCTTGGCCCTCGTAGGCAGCACCGAGGGCTGTGCCTGCTGGGTGGTGTTTGGTCTTTTGCCCAATTATCCAGGCTCAAAACACCCATCCTAAGATAATCATGAAGGACAGTCTTCTCCCGGTGAAAATGTGCTCTGAGGACTCACCTCCACCGTGGTGCCTTCAAGGAACTAACCCACTAATTATGGGAGAGGAGTGCTTGGGTTTATATCATACATGACATTAAAAGCAGAAGGGAAGATCCCAAGGCTGAGACCCCAGGTCCAGCTTTGCTGTGTCGCTTGACCCTTTCCCCGTCTCTCTGGCTCCCCAGGGAGAGCTGCTGGCCCGGCAGGCAGCCTGGACTCCCTCGGTGAGGGACTCTCCAAGGCTTCTTCGAAACCCCTGATCTTGACACAAGCACGTCAAACTTTTTAGCGTGGCTGCAAAGAGGAAGTTAATTCCTATCTGTAAGACACAATGAAGTCCTCAGCCAGCAGGCACCAGGGCAGAGGAGAATAGTTGTTTTAGCCCTATCATCTCTTGTGATTGCTGGTTCTCTGTCTCTGCGGAGGGGTGGCTGGCAGCTCGCAGCCCTGCTGATTTAAGTTCACCAGGCTCCCGTGTTGGCTCTCTTGCTGAAGTGCCTGAGCTGCCTTACAGGGCTTGGCCATAAACTGTGCAGCCCAAGGAAGATGTTGCTTGTTTTCTGAAGGACGGGATAAAATCACCCCGTGTACATCCTCTACCTATCGCCTCTCGGGGCAGGGAAAACATAAATGCTTCTCCCACCATTTTATTTATTGTTTTTTATCTGTTTCCTGGGAGAAGCCTTTTTTTTCTTTTTTTTTTTTTTTTTAGTACTTTGGTGTGTGTGTGAGTCTGTGTGGGGTAGGCGTGTGTGTGTGTGTTTAGGAGGTTAAAAAAAATTTCTTGCTGTCAGCAAGTGATGTTACAAACCTGCTCTGACAAGGCTGGTTGTATATTTACAGTTGGTGAGAGCGAAGGCTTCATCAATCTTCACGCTTTGAAAGGGACAGGCCCGCTCCCATGAGCACCTGCTCCGGGAGAACAGCTGAACTGTGACTTTCCAGGGAGCTAGCTGTAAATTTTAGCCATTCCCCCCGCAGCCCACGCATGCTTGAGCTCTTTAACCTTCCCAGGCTGGCAGGAGTCCCAGCAATCAGTTTAGTGCAAAGACTGGGGTTCTTTTTAATTAACCTTTTGTTTCCCACTGCAGGTGTTTCAAAGTTTCTTAATGTTAAAAAGGAAAAGGGAAAAAAACCAAACCCTATTTGCAGAGATGCATCCAACTCTTCCATTGTTTTCTGCACTTGGTGATCAAGCGGGATCAGCCTTTCTCAAGTTTCCCCTTCACATTTGCCTCCTGGATGTCCAACAGCATCTGCTGGGAACCTGCAGCGTGGGGTCCCTTCAGGCATCTGCAGAAAGTATTCCTATGAGTGTACCTTCAGTTCTGTCCTGCAAGGTCTTCCTTCCTTGCTTCCTTCCTTGCTTCCTTCCTTGCTTCCTTCCTTGCTTCCTTCCTTGCTTCCTTCCTTGCTTCCTTGCTTCCGCACTTGCTTCCTTCCCACTCCTCTTTCTCCAGGCGACTTTCCGCAGACACTTGACTCCCTTCCTGTGTTGATGTTCTGTTTAATTGCTTTGGCCTCTCACGCCCAGCCTGCCCGACCAGGGGAAGTTTGATTATAGACATGCTGAATACTTCTGCAGCCTCTGGTTTGCTCAGGGCACTCGCTCACTGAAAGGAAAAAAGCCAAACCAAACCCTCCCTACAACTCCAACTAGGCCAGCCTGTGTTAACCACCTTTCATGGTGTGCGGGGCAAGGTCGGTGAGGAGACAGGGTTTAGAAAACGTAGGAGGAAAGCACAGGGAGAAGATGTAGATGGATCACACTTGTGAGGTGTAGCAGTATTTTTGTATGTAAAAGCACTTGGTTTACTTCAGGTAGGATGCCCTGCTAATAAAATCAAGCTGTATCACTTTGGGAGGGAAATATCCCTGAGCTGTAGGAGAAGGGAAGTTTTGTCCTAGTTGATCAATGAAATTATTAGTAGAACAAGAACCTGTTGTAGCTCTGAGAAAATTCATACGTGGAAATTCATCACAAGGAAAAAATACAGTTAAGCCCCACTTAAAACAATAAAGTATATCTTTGAGGGAAAGTTTCAGATTTTTCTGTAGAAGAGGAATAATGGTTTCTATAATTTAATAGGTGCTAAATTTGGTGAGGAGTGCCAGCAAATCCATTTCACATAATGATATTTTATCTCCCTTGAAATGGTCATTTTCATGAATGTCTTTTTATTGGTTCCCTTGTCCCACAAAGTGTCCAAGGTGGTGCTGCTCGTGCTCAAGAGCTGAGCACATACAGAGGCAGGGATGACTAGAGAAGCCCATTAATAATGGTGACACGAAAAATGGGCAGGAACTGCATGACAGTTAAATGTGCTCCCTATAAATAAACAGCCTTTCTACTTTGACCCTCAGGGCTGTGGCTTTTTAGTGCTTACTTTTGTAGGAGTTAAGGTGGTCACAGCTATTAAAAACTAGAGATAAGCTGCGAAGAAATTCAGGTGAGGGTAACAGGGAAGAAGAAAAAAAAAAAAGAGAGAGTTTCCAAAGATCTTACTGAAAGTTTCAGATAGAAAAAGAAAGTCTGAAATTGCCCAGGAGTGAGGGATTTTGTTTTACATAGGTGAGGGCAATTTGCATCTTGGTAAAAGGAGTGATTTATTTTCTTAGGTATTGAATTGCATATTCACAGAGCCCAACCTTTTCCTCTTGTAGCCCTACTGAGATGGACGGGAGTGTTAGTTATGAAGGTTCACAGATTTATTTTTTAGAACCCTCATAGTGTACATTGCATATAAAGTAAACCTCATGGTTATGGTTTCAATCTGGTTGGTACTTTATGCTGACTAGAGGATATTGAGCTGAGTCAGCAAAAAGCAGAAAAAATCTGTTGAGGAAAATGAGAACCTCTTTGAAGACTAGTAACGGAGAGGTTCCTGCAAGTGTCATGTCTGGAGGTCCAAGGAAGCTTTCCAGAAATAAAAGCCAGTGGTAGAGAGGAAGGCACCTTGCATGGCCAGGGGGCCACTGTGTATTTTAATCTGGAGTTGCAATAGAGGAATAGTTAGGAGAAATTAGGAGTTTAATTAAGGAAAACCATCACGGATTAAAAAATTGGGACCTGTGCCAGTAAAGGGAGAAGAAAACTGACAGTGGCTTTCTGAATAATTAATGAAAATCCTAAGCCAAGGAAAGCCAAAAGAGGAGATAACTTCTGCTGTGGCAGGAAAAGTTGGCTATAACATAGTGGAGAAGCATAATCTTGAGCGTGGGACATAAAAGTGCCTGGTCAAGCACAGGGCTGGTGGGTTCTTGCAACTGAGCTCCTTGTGAGGCTGCAGTAGTTTGTACTGCCCTGGCTGTGAGATGGGAGAAGGTCTGATGCTGAAGGAACTTCAGGACACAAGATAAAGCAATTATGGAGGTGAATGTAATTAAGGCAGCACAATTCAGAGACAAGAGGAAGGAAACAAATACTACAAGGGCTTGAGGGCACCTGGCCTGGCTGGGGAACCAGTGAACATGAATTCAACCCAAATACTGATCAGGCAATTTTCTGTGTTTCTGCAACAATGAAAGATTTCTGACTCAGGCACTCTTAATTAAAGCTCCAAGCATCCTTGAAGTAGGTAAGTACAAGCTACACAGCTACCACCAAACATGGTGCATTAGACTTTCCACAGTTAGCCAGGAGGAAAGTGCTCTTCAAAAGCTTGAATTAGCATCTGGAGGGGAGATAGCATCATTCTGATTGTCTCCATCTGCCTGATGCCCATTTATTTGGTGCCCAAACGGCAAACAGATAACAGGGCCTACAGGAAGGACTTTGCCTACTAAATCTTATGTCTTTGTTTTTAGGAAAACTGCCTGTTCTTCTAGAGAAGAACAAAACAGGAGCCTGGATCTGCATTTGCAACCAGCCTGGACACGAGCTTCGTGTCTTGCTGCTCACCTGTGCCGAGCTGCACTGTGCCCCGTGCCTGGCCTTTCTTAGCTCTATCTTGTAAGCCCAGGTTCATTAAAGTTTGTGAGGATGAATCTACTCAAAAAGTCCCAGGAGGCTTCAGGAAGCAGCAGGGACAGGAGGGGCAAGAGGCTGCCCGAAAGGGGCTGGTCTGGGAGGAAGGGGGGGGTGATAGGGGGCAATGTGGGGAGCCTCCCCCTGAGCTCCAGAGGGTTTCTGGGCAGAGTTGAGAGGAAAAAGAACGAAAACTGAGGGTTTTTTTCCCAGTGCCCGTCCACATCAAGTCTTCTGCTGCCTGTAAGGGATCGAGCTCGAACTGCTTCAGCCAACCACGTGTGGTGAGGGACCAGCTGCCCCCGGCTGTGCTGCTTGTTAGGTACCCCCTCCCTCCTCGCCCCCCATCCAGGACTGATTAATTTATGCCTCCCATGGAAGGAAATGAGGAAAATTAGAAGAAACACGTCCCTACGGAGGCCAGGGCCTGCCCGCTGCGGGCCGGGACAGGCTCCGCTGCCCCCGGGATGGTCCCGCACCGCTGCCCGGGGCACCGAGGGGAGGCTGAACTTGGCCGAGCTGCCGCGGGCAACTTCCTCAGGTAAAGCCCGGGGCGGAACGGGGAGGGGGGGGGCGGTGGAATCCGCGGGGAGGGGAACGGCCACTCCGTGGGGGGGAGGAGCCCGGTGGGCCGGCGCGGGACCGGCAACGGCGGCTGGCGGCTGTGGGGGGGCCGAGGGCGGGCAAGCGGCGGCTCTGCGGTGAAAGCGGCCGCGGGTTCTCCCCTCGGCCCGCGGGCCCCGCGCCGGGAGCCGCCGGAAGTGGCTCGGCCCGCGCTGTCGGGCTGGTGCTGAGCGGCGGCCGGTGCGGAGCCGGCGGCCGCCACTAGAGGCTGCTCCGCATTAAATAAACACCGGCGGCAATTAGCGGAGGGTCCCGGCGGGTCCCGGCTCCGAGCTGGCTGCGGGTCGGGGCGAGGGGCAGCGCGGGTGGAGGTCGGGGCGTCTGGTTGCTTTGGGGTTCTCTCGCACGGGCACCTGCGGAGGGTCTTTCCTGACGGGGGGATCCCGGGCAGGGAGGTTTTCGCCTCCCTTTTCATAGAATCGTGCCCTGGTTTGGGTGGGAAGGGACCTTTCAAGGTCATCACATCCAACCCCCCTGCAGGGAGCAGGGCCATCTGCAACTAGAGCAGGGTGCCCAGAGCCCCGGCCAACCTCCCCTGGGATGGTGCCAGGGATGGGGCAGCCACCACCTCTCTGGGCAACCTGGGCCAGGCTCTCACCATGCTCAGCATCAACAATTTATTTCTTCTCTCCAGTCTGAATCTCCCTCTTTTAGTTGAAACCCATCACCCCTTGTCCTGTCCCAACAAGCCCTGCTCAGAAGTCCATCCCCATCTTTCCTCGAAGTCCTGAAAGGCCCCAAGAAGGTCTCCCTGGAGCCTTCTCCTCTGCAGGCTGAACCCCCTCCAGCTCTCCCAGCCTGGCCTCCCAGCCTTCCCATCATTTTTGTGACCTCCTCTGGCCCCACTCCAACATGTTCTACCTTCCACCAGTGTCCAAAATCTCCATGCTGTCCTTCACGGACATGTTTAGGACATATCACACATACACTTTCCTGAAAATCTTACATTTCCCCCATAAATAGAAGCAAGCAAACTGATGCTGAGAGAACAGAGCAGGTGATCTGAGAGGTCAGTTTGGCTGGCACAGAAATTGTTCTTCAGATGATGCGATTTTCCAGGAATTCCTGACAGCATAGCCAGGCTGAGAAGTTAGACTGCACGGAGAGAGGTAAGTGCCATTTGCACCCACATGTGGTCCTGAGCCCTTCACCCTAGCCTGAAGCAACTGGGCGAGTGAGCATCACTTCTCTTCATTGTGTGTGATGTGGGTTGAGGGTTAGAGATGAGGAACCAAACCCTCTTGCCTGCTGCTTCGTCTCGTTACATTTCCACGGGCCAAAAAGAATCGGAAGCCCCACATCCAACCATGTGAACATGGGCTCACCTCGGTGAGAAGCCTCTTCCAGGCCCCTGAGCACTCCAAGGACACGTCCCACAGATCAGCCAGCCTGGGTCTGCCTGCTCTTCTTGCACGTGGTGCTCACCTCCTCTGCTACATGGGTTTGGCAAGGAGAGTTTGTGCCCGTACGTGGACATTCTGCAAGCTGCTAATCCACGCGTGGTCTTCAGGAGAAGACAGTTCTGAAGCATTGGCTCTGGTGTTGTTTGATTTTCGCTCTGTTTTCATTTTCCTGCTGTGGGATATCACGGTCTTTGAGCAGCTAGTGGAGTCACCATGCGACACGAGGCTGCTTGTTGTTGCTCTGTCTGCTGAATTTTTTCCTTCACGCCCAGCGTATTATCAATATTAACTCTCAAGATGGTTCTTGTGCCATTTCTAGAGGGTCGTGTGAATTGAGCCACTTTCCATTTAATATTAACTGAAGCTCCCTGGGAACATTTGTCATCTGCGTGGCAACCAGCAGCCCATCTGCGCCTAACATCACCAGGGCAAAGCGGACGAGCCTGCTGCTGACATGATAAACGCTCACGGTGAAAGCCCTTCTGGGATGGGAACGTGGGCTCGGTGGGAAAAACCCCCTTCTCCCCAACACTGACAGCCGGGCACGTAGTGTTTCGGCTGTGAATAATGGATGGCAGCGACTCGCTCTGCTGCTGGCCTCGTAAAAGTCCACACCTTAACCTCTGAGATGAATGGCAGGGATGGTTTTATAGATGAGTGGTGTTGCTGGTAAGTCCTTTTTGGGTCAGCTTAAAGCAACACACGTGACTCCTCCTGGGTGGCTCCCAGCTTCGCACAAACTGGAGGATCCACTCCAAGCGCAGAGGTTGGAGCGATGCTTTGGAGGGGACACGCTGGACAAGCCGCATCGTCGGGAATCGGGTACCAAACTACACCAAAGCCAAAGGTCAAACCTCCAGAGTGCTGAGCTCTGCTTCTCAAGGGCAAAAAAAAAGAAGAGTGCCAAGGGCTCGCCAGGGAGGAGGAAGCCCGCTCGTAGAATCATGGAATGGTAGAGGTTGGAAGGGACCTCTGGAGATTATCGAGTCAAATTCATCTAAGTGCTGTTCACGGAGAGGACCTTCACACCTTCTGATGGCCTTCTGCCTAGAGGGGGGGACACCAGTGCAAGCCCCACATTGGGGCTGTGCTTTCCTTCACTGCTCTTCTGCTTGCAAGAAATCAGCACAGGATGAATTTTGCTGTGCCTTAATTATTCCCGTTCTGGTTTTCTACACCTACGGCGGCTGCGATGCTTTAATGCAATATTTTCCATTAAGCAACTCCACAAAAATAAACAGTCCTACAACAACACATGGAAGATTAAACCCTTAAACGGGCTCAAAATGTACAGTTCATAAATTAAAAGCGCTTACGCTCATACTTGAGTATTGATTGCTGAGCTTATAAAAACAGAAGAACTTGCCCTTAGGAAACAAAAAAGCCCGTGGTTCCTTAAGTTTTTCTTTGTCAGGAAGCCAAAAAGACAACGTTACATGGAAATGTCACCATTTGTTCATGTCAAACGTAGTTTATTCAATTAGATCTTTTATAACTCTACTGAGTTATATGAAGGAGGTTGATATTTTTTGATTGTTTTGCTTCCTGCTGTGCCTCTAATGCACACAAAGATAGCTTAGCCTAGTAAAATATACAGTGTAATCTGGTAATGTGTTTATTGGATTCCAGTAAAAGACCTATGAGGAATTATTCAAGATTGTTTCTTCAACTAAGAAATTATCTTTTATTCTTTTTTTTTTTTTTCCTTTTCTCCATAATCTTGCGATCTTTTTGTGTTCTGGAAATGCTTTAAGGAAGAAATTGTTAGAAACAGAGTCGCAGGGGTTTTTTGTCCGCCAGGAGTCAGGAAAAAAACTTTCTGAAGGAGCTTCTTAGTAACTCATGTTTTCCAAAATTTAATTGTCTGCGGTTCTGAAACATATCTGACATCTTGCAGGATGATAAATGTGAGAGGAGCCTAAATTTGCAGTAAGCAGCCTTTAGAAATTGTCTTATGGAGGGTTCAGCTCAGTTACGTCTTGATGGACGTGTATGAAAATACTAATTGTTCCTGTGGCGGTCACTTTTCTGCCAGGCTGGAGTCTGGAGCTCCATCCAGCTCCGGGCCTCAGATAAACACCACCGTCGATGCGAGGAGAAGAAATGGGGACGTGCAGCCAGCGTGAGGGAAGGAGAGGACCAGAGTGATGGCAACTTTAGGTTCACCTAACCCCTGATGGATAGAGCTTCAGCCCAAGCAGCTGGACAAAGCTACGGGTATGGTGATGAGTTTTAGCGAATTGGGACGGTGACACCGTGCCCAGTGCCACAGCCTGGCCACAGATGTAGAGTAAAAGGAGAAGCGAGGCTGTTCAGCTGGCTTGGGGCTGAGAACCACGTACGCAACCCACGGTTACTTCTGTAAAGCTCCTGTGAGCACTTTCACTGTCTGGATCTACAGGAGGTGGAGTTTGTCGAAGGGGCCAACACCCTCCCTGGCAAAATTGCAGAAGTTCAGAGAAGGTGAAAGTGGAACGCTGGGTTTCCTCTTGTGTCATTTGATGAGCTCATCCTCTTAGGCAGCAGAAGCTGCTGTCCCCACAGTGCTGGTTTCGGGGGCTGTTTGAAATCTGGTCTTGTATCAGGAGCCGCTATTGTGTTTGAGCTCGCCTGGGGTCAGGAAACCCCGTGTGGTTTGGCAAGCCACGTGGACTGGAGCTCACTTTTGTTTTCTGTTCATTCACCTGCCTGTGGGGGTTTTTTGTGTGTGCTGGCCAGGGTTTAATCACAGCTTGCTTCTGAGATGCTGAACATGTCTGGCTGAACCTGTGCAGGTAGCTGACCGATGAGCAGCAGTGTGTGTCATCTGGTCTGGTTACTCCTCTCCACGGCCAGGCTCTGCTGCTGTGCTGCCACAGGGACAGACCCCCAGCCTACGGCTTCCCCTGACTGACTACTGCAGCCCTGGGCCCATGGAAGGAGGGTGGAAAGGGTCTTTCACAGCAGTTACAGCTCTGGGCTGTCCTTGGATGGTCAGGAGCTAGTGGGGATGACGTGCAAGACGTCCATGCAGATCCTGGGCTACACAAGTTGAGCAGAAGTGCTGGTGATGGTGGTGTGCTGTGGTGCAGTTTGTGGAGTAGCCTCTGGGAGGGACACTGCAAAATGATGACCGAGAGTGGCCTGGGAGCTAAATCCAGGGGTGTAGGTTCATCATATCCTAAATCCACTTTAAATGCAAGCTGCTTCCCACAAAGGTGGCCTCTCCACATCCCACATGCGCGTTCCTGTCCTCTCCCCTCTGCTGCCTCTGGGTATCCTCCAGCCGTAGGCTGACTGGGATGGTGTTGGTCATCCAGTGCAAAGCAGCTGATGTTCTGTGCGTTATAGCTTTGGTTTGGCTCAGACCATAACTATGCATATGATAATCTGACCTAGGAGGTCCCATGTGGTAGGACAGAGGGAGAAATACTGCTCTGTTTGGTGGCCTTCAGTTAGACTGGATTGAGTAAAAGGCAACTGGAACACAGGGAAACCAGTCTGAGTAATGCTCAGGGCTGAACTTGTTTCAGCAGCTCAGGAGACTTCAGAACAGAAAGCCATTGGGAACTCCTCGTAGCTACTTCATGTAGGAACCACACACAGCTGGGGTGGTGGTTGCCCAGCGCTCACCCAGAGTGGGAACACAACCACAGCATCCTCCTCCCTCTCCTCTGGCCTCCAAACTAAACACCCTGTCATTGCTGCGCTTCTTAGGCTCTGTTTTTAAACATGTCTTTTCCATTCCAGGTATAAATGCTTCCCAGGACTGTCACCTCTGGTTTCTGCAAAGGGACGTTTGTTTGGGGGAGGCAAGAGGAAGAGCAGCGTCCTGCCAGGGTAAGTTCCCAGCTTCCAGCGATCTGTTGCAGGGAGGCTGGTCTCCAGAGCACGAGGTTGTGTCTCTGCCTTGAGAAGCCCGTGGTGATGGCTTCTTCCAGGCTTGTCAGATGAGAGTAGGAGCAGAGTGCTGACAAAAGGTGTTGTTACAGGAGTGCTGAGAGGAGCAGTGGCTCGGGGAGGTCTGGGGAGGTGCAGGTGGGAGCTGGAAGCGAGGGCTGGGGAGGGCAGCGGAAGGGACACCGTTCCTGGAGCACAAAGAACGTTTGGAAGATGTGGGAAGGATAGAGAAAACTTCTAGGTTTTATCTGTAATGCAGAAACCCCCCCAAATCTCAGAGAAATTTGGACATAAAAGCAGGAAAAAATATGGAGCTCTTCTCCTTCCAGCCTCTGCTCCTCTGTCCTGCTCCTGTTCTCTCTGTACATGGTGTTGCTGCTCTACACCCTCGCCTGCAGCACTGCTGTGAATCCCACCCTCCTCCTGCTTGTGTGGCTCAGAGTGGGTGCTGCCGGGGGGTGGTTTTTGACACACACAAGTAAAGGCTTTGCCTGGGTGAGTGCCAAGTCCAGGCAGGTCGACCGGGAGCCCTTTGCATCTCCAGGAGAAGCATGGTGCCTACCAGCCCGGCACCAGGCACCCAAACCAGTGTGCAAGCAGGATTTGTGAGAGTTGTAGCAGGGCTTCCCCGTGTCAGGGTGCTGTGGGTGAAAGTCAGATGGTAAAGAGAGATTTGGGGGCTCATCTGTTGCCCGGACAAGTCACCTCCCCATGTAAGCCCATGGGATCTACGGCAGCTTCTCTGTCACAGCTCAGGGATGCGCAGCCTGGTCAGCCTGCCCCTGCCTCTGTCCCTGCCCGTGGTGGCACAGCTCTGTCCCAGAGCTGCACATCACAGAACCATAGAATTGTTTGGGTTGGAACAGACCTTTACGCTCATGGAGTCCAACTGTTCCCCGGCACTGCCAGGGCACCACTAGACCGTGTCCCTCAGGACCACATCTCCACGGCATGGAAACCCCTCCCGGGATCATGGGGAGTCCATCAGTGCCCTGGGCAGCCTGGGACAGCCCTGGACAACCCTGGAGGGGAAGAAATTGTTCCTCAGCTCCAACCTAAACCTCC
>WUAM01000287.1:50517208-50548433 GCA_024336885.1 Actenoides hombroni
CCTGCTCTGGCAGGGGGGTTGGACGAGATGATCTTTTGAGGTCCCTTCCAACCCCTAACATTCTGTGATTCTGCAAAAAATATAAACTACCAGCACTGGTGAGATAAGAACACAATCCAGGAGTCATAAAAACGAACCCATCGACAGGAGCGGCAGATCTCTTTGGAGGGGATCATTCCCTGTGAACCCGCATGCCTTTTGCGTCAGATGTGCCGTTAGCTGCTACTGATGTTCACCAGCAAGAGGAGCAGGATCAGGCCTGGGAGCTTATTCATCCCCACTGTCGGCCGACCTGGAGACGAGCTGGTGGCATCGTGCTCATCGGCCGCACCGCGTGCAGATGGCCTCGCTCGGCACAGCCGAGTCGTCAGGGCAGCCTTGTCTTGTCTTGGTATCCTCCCAAAACATGGACAAGAGCCCAAGGAGAAGTAAATAATGTTGGATGTGAGGTGGTAAAGCCAAGCTTGTCGCTTTTCAAAG
This sequence comes from Actenoides hombroni, assembly GCA_024336885.1. Lineage (NCBI taxonomy): Eukaryota > Metazoa > Chordata > Aves > Coraciiformes > Alcedinidae > Actenoides > Actenoides hombroni. Next base: position 50,517,689 of record WUAM01000287.1, read on the forward strand.
AAATGCCTGGAATTAGCATAAAATTAAATTTGAAACCTTAATCCTCCAAGGGCTGATTCTCAATTTGCAGATCCACAAAACCTCTGCAAATTACCCTACCAATCCTACTGCCAGTCTTATAGGAATATGTTATATTGACCAGCCCGAGTCAGCCTCTGCAGGGGAGAGTTCATTGCAGAGTGCCATTGGGCAGAGTAAGGAAAACCAATCTCCCGGGGTTTATATCTCGGCCCCTGGAACAGTCCCGTAGAATCATTTCCTATATAACTTCCTAAAAGGACAATAGGATGGACAAGTGTAAACAGAATTATTAGACAATTCCGCTGGTCCTCGCAATAACTGTAACGCTGCACACGGTCCTTTTTACGTCTCCATAAACTCCCAGCCCCGCAGGATCCTTTCCACCCTCCCGTCGCCCCGCGCGCTCCTGGAATAACTTCTCCTCCTTACCGTAGGCGTCGGTGCGGTAATTTGATGTGACAATGATTGCGAAATACCCCAGCAGTTTTAATTGACTGGCGTTGAGATCATATCGCCAGAAAGAGACAAGATCTTATCTCACGTATGACTTCCAGCCCGCCTGGCTGTTACAATATTTATGTTAATAAGGAGCGCAGGCATTAGCCAAGTATTAAGTCCTCAGCTGTGGTAACTACATTTGGAAGCGAGCGATAATTTCACAGACTGCTGGCCACCCTTTCCTTTGAGTGTGGTGGTGATAAATAAATAAATAAACACAGATTTGGCTGCTCACTAGGTACAAAAATCCATCTACAGAACTTTGTGGTTTTTTGGGTTTTTTTTTTATGCCTGGAACCTAGATTTCAGGATTTCTTATGAGAAATATTACAGTAATTCAGCAGTTAAAAAGCTGCCAAAGCTTGATACTGTAGCTGAAGAAATTACCATAGAAATCTCAGGCAGTATTATGCCTCTTGTATGCAGAGCAGGCAAACTATTACCTCCTCTTTTGTTGCTGCCGCAAACATTTACTCGGAGAGACCTTATTGTCAATGAATTTTTGACAGAGGTCAAAGTATTTCTGAGTGAAACTGAAAGAGGTCTGGGACTTATATCAAAACGGCTGACAGCATCAACAATAGTGTGTTTACTCATCCCGCGTGCTGGAAAAATTAATTAAAAGTGTTTGTGAGATGTTTGGAGGCTGCAGAAGCCTCATGTGCGTAATGAGCGCGCCAGTCTTGTCGGTGGGCGGAGGGAGCATTGTAGCTGGAGATAGATCTGTGGCCTGGAGATTGCTGAGGTTTCTTTTGGGGGGTATTTAGGAAAAAAAATGCAATTTCACTGCCATCTTGAGCTGACAATCCGAAGGGACGAAATGCAGCCATCTACAGCAAAACATCTGTGACTCAACCTGTATTTTTTCACGTCTTTGAAAAGGTCCAAGAGTGCGAGTTCCCCGAAACATTTGTTGATTTTACAACGTTTCGCATTCTTCCCGGCTTTAAAATACTCACTCGGACAAGAAGCGGGTCATCCAAAAAGCCACGCGGAAATGTGGTCACCCTGGCGCCTCGCTCCGTTACCTGGCCCTTCTGCTGGGGCTTCCTGGGATCTTAGTGTGTGCTTAAATGCTGTCCTGCAGAGAAATGAACCCCTCAGAACACCGAAATAAAGCGCCTAGAATTGTTGGGGGTTCTTTTTTTTCTTTGGACCGATGTGCACTCGGGGCTGGGTCCTTGCAGTACTTCACCTTCTCCTGGTTTGGGGTCATTTTAATAACGAGGAGAATGCTCTGTCCTGTTAGGTGGTAATACTGAAACCTCTCAAAGGCTTTACAAACTCTTAAGAAAAAGATGCTTCAAGATTTAATGAGAGGTAGTCACTTTTTTATCCATTTTTTGAACTTTCCTGTAAAATTGTTGTAGTCTTAGAGAAAGAACTTTATCCACCTCCATGTCTGTGTGTGTAGGAGTAAAAAAACCACTTAATTTGATTCTTTCAGGAATTATTTCAATGAATGTGACTTATTTTTTAAGGAGTTCTATTGGTGTCTGGCTTTTCTATGCAGTTTTTCATTAGAGAACTTCTTTTTTTCCCCCAAGTAATATTGTATATATCTCATAGAGATGGCAACTTGGTAGGATTTATCTAATCGTGAGTCACTGAGGACCTTGGACTCCTACTGCAGAAGTTCAGGTTGTTGGTCACTTGCAATGCTGAGCCTCCCAGGAGTCTCTGAAAGCATTGCTTTTTCTCTTTTCCATCTACAGACAGTGAGACCACAGGTAAAACGTCAACGTTCTGTGGTTTTTTCCCTCTGTAAGGCACTGGCTGCTACAGCATTACAGTCTTTGCCCTCACCAGAAATGTTCAGTGCTGGGTGACGTGGGTCGTGGCTCTGTCCCTACAAAACAGCAAAATGTAGCCTGTTCTTTACCCTGTTCTTCCCTCACATGAATAAACGCGCTGTGAAATCAGCTCTTCAGAGCTGTTCTAGACCTGGGCCAGCAGGCTAAGCACCTTGCAGAGTCGTGCCCCAAGTTCAGATAAATCCCATCAGCGATGCAAATTAAAGACTGGCTGGACACTAAAACCAGTGCCTTTCATTTCATGAATATATATATATATACATACACACTTTTAATATTTGGCCACTTAAAATATTCATCAAGTATATTCATTCTGTTGCTCTTCACTAATGCATTTTTAAACACATTTCTCTCGAATCAGCCCAGTCTCCTCTTTCATGAATCCTTATCTCTGTCCTATGGGCATCTATATCCCTGCCCTAATGTTCCGCCGTACAAGTACTGAGCCGTTCATAACCCTAATCGTACAAAAACAGATGATTCATTACTGAAGTGGATGAAAGAAGGCATTAAACATTGGCATAAAGGAGAAGAAGATAAACTGGTACTAGAAGGTTCATCTCTGTTAGCTAAAGTGTTTGGGGACGCCGGAGAAATAAACCTGGGGTTATAAACACTGCCCTTGGTTAGGACCCGGCAGTGAAATGCAGGCGAATGAACTTCTGAGCCCCGTGGAGGGGTGGTCTGTCTGCGGGGCTCTGGCTGGGGGAGGGGGGCTGAGGGGAGGTGGAGCGTGGGGCGGCTGCCCTGGGTACCGCAGGTAAGGGTTTGGGCTCAGCCTCACTGCTGTTAACTGGGGGCATTCACCGTCATGAAATAACTCAGCAAATACCGAAAACTAAGAAAGAAAATCCTGTGGGCTCTTTTGAACTGCAGCTCTGACCTTAGGGGTTGTCATCTGTTGGCTTTTCCTGTCAGGTAGGAGGATTAAGGAATTCATTTTTTGGGTTTTTTTTAAGGCAAAAGGCAACTGAATTCACTGGACTTCAGGAGCTGAGGGCACGAGGAGAGGACCGGATCTTGTTAAATTTCTGATTAAACAAAAAAAGAAGGAGGCAACCTGGCACTGAAGAACTGCACTCCCGTGGAAGGTGATAAATCCCAGCACTGTTCACCCTGCTGCTCTCAGGTAGGAGCTGGGAGCCATCTGGGTGGCCAGTAGGGAGCTACCCTTTGATGCCTCAGCCCAAACCTTGAAGATGAGCCTTGACCAAGCAGCCAGTGGCTGAGCAGGGCAGCAGGTGCCGGGTGGGTGGGGGGACAGGGAAATCAAGCTGCTCCCCCAGCAAACCTGCCTGCACTTGCCATCACCAGGACCTGCAGCTGCCAGCGGTTAGCAAGACCCAGGGCAAATAAATGAGGAGCTGGGAGAGTCAGTCTCTCTTTTCCAGTGGGGTGAAGAGTGCCTGGGTCTTGCTGCCTGCCCTGGGAAGCTTTTGCTCCAAGGCTCTGCTGTGATGCCCCTGCCTGTAGCTCATCTGGTGAGGAAGGTAAGGTGTCACTGCTCTCCTCTCTGGGGCTGGAACGTGGTGGGAGAGGTTGTTGCTGTCTCAGGGTGGGGTTCCTGGCCTGTGGAGCAGGCTTGTTGTATGGTTGTGTTTGGCTTCTTGTACTTCTGCTTGGTAGAAAGCAACTACTGATGAGCTTGTAGGAACTTGATGTTTTGTTTCTCCTTGTCTGGCCTCTGAGGATGTGCCTGGAGATGTGGGGGCTGGCAGCCTGCTGCAGCAGAATGGTCTCTGTCTCTAGGCCATCTCTAGGGTAGGGGCCAGAGTCTCCCCTAGAGAAAAGGAGCAGTGTGAAGTTCCCAGGTGGGAAGCCCCTGAGAGTTCAAAATAAATTTGCGGAACACAATTTTGCTCCCTCTTATCGATCGTGTGGTTTCTGAGCAGCGTTTCTCTGGAGCCCACGAAATGACTGTCCCTCAGACACAAATGAGATGTCCCTGGAGAGCCAGGGAATTGGGAAAACACTCCTGAGCGTCAGCTCTTCCTGCCGGCATCGTGCTCAGCTACGTGCTGTGATGTGAAGCAGCCCTAAGTTACGAGCAAACAAACACAAAGCCCTGTTGTTTTCCATCTCTCTGCTGTGTGGGCAGAAGCTCACCTGTTAGCCTGTAACCAAATGCCTGGGTGGATGGCAACCAGGGAGGAGGGTCGAACCACTCCTCCCAGGGAGATGCTGCTGTTTAGTGAATCATTAAGAAGTTATATAGGGGGTATCAGGCTCTCTTGTTCTCTCCACACACAAATGGGAAACATGCAACATAATTTTGCACATTTGTTTGGGGTGAGGGATAACAGCCTTCAGAATAAACCAGCTATCTGTAAAGGAAGCAAAATGCTCTGCCAGTGCTCCTCTGTCCCCCAGCTGCCTGCTGTACCTTTTCCCAAAAAGTGGCAGTGAAGAAGAGAACTGTTACAGAACTAATTTAGTTAAAATTTACACTCCTTGATTTTTGTTCCTCTCCTTTATCCCCCCTTTCTAGTTTTGTAGCTATGATGCAGTATTGATCCAAAGATCTATAGGATCATACCATGGCTCCAGGTGGGTGGCAGAATTGAGGCTAGCCTTCATTTCCATCTGAATGGTGCAGAAAATAATTCCACTTTCCAGCTTTTATTGCTTGGAACATTGCATTTCTCTCATTGCACTGTATGGGAATTAGCTCTGGAGGTAGAAATGAATTTTTTTCCTTTTTTTTTTTCCTTTTTTCTTTCTTTTTTTTTTTTTTTCCCTTGATGTGGAGTGGAGCAGAAGGATTCAGGAAGAAGTAATGTAAGAAAGCAGACAGCAAGCTCATTGCTGTTTGAATTAGGTGCAGCTGGATTGTGCTAACGAAATGGGACTTCTCATCTGGAGTTCAAGTGCTGTTTCTGTGGATGGATGGTCCTCAGGCTGCAAATTCCCTGTCTGGCAGGGACAGGTTCCTACAGTAGTGCTGTGTGTTAAATGCAGTAATGGCAGAGCAGGCTGCAGTGTCTCAGCTTTGTTCTGGGTGTCAGTGTGAGGAGATGCATGGTGGAAATCAGCAGGAGAGCTGAGGGCAGAATGCCTGCAGCTGGAAAATGCCTCTAACCATAACTGGTACCCAGGTGGCCCATGTGAGCTGCAGTTACTTGGCTGCATCATGGACCTACTGGTGCATCTCGAGCTGCCTGGGATGGGCTCTTTCTGTGTGCGTAGGGCAGCTGGAGTTTGGTCCCCACCAGGGCTCCAGGACCAGCTCTGTGTTTTCTAGAATGGCTCCAGGATATATTAAGCAAGGGCTGTAGGGACCAAAGAAATCTGATGGCTCTCTGGAGGCAGACACATTGCCTTGAAAGTAATGAAATTGTGTGGATGTGAATTTGTTGGTGGGAAAGAAACCAAGTGATAGTGGAGCAAGAAAGTACCTATGTGAAGGTACAGACACCTAGTGCTGCAAACTCCAGATTCCTTTCATGGCACCTTGCTAAAGGGCACAGAAAGGCCACTGCCTTTCTAGCATAGCAGATGTTTCGGCTGCTTCTTGTTAAGTCTTGTTCTTGTTCTCCTTCCATGTCATCATCTTGGTGGCAGGGTGGCAAGTTGCCTGTTTTTTTTCTGTACCCTAAAGCAAAGACATGTGCATGGCTCAGTGACTGAGGAGAGCAATTGAAATGGTGACCCATGGTGGACTTCTAAGGTGGACATCGTTCAGTTTGTGGTGTGAATTTAGGAAATCAGCAGTAATTTCCCTGCAAGAGAAGGAGGCTGCTACTTGTTCATGAACTTGGCAACCTCAAGTCACACCTCTGCTATTATATCCTGCTGCAAGAGTTTTCAGCGGAGTTATTTCCTGCTAAAGGGGGGGATAAGGGGAGAAATTGAGCAGCATGCTGGGGAAATAGTGTTGCCTGTGCCCAGCCAGGAGAGAAACTAACTGGGAAAAGACTTTCAGAATCCAGTGACATAAACATAGCTCACAGGTAATACCATTAGTGTGCTACGACTGGTTTCAGAAGCATGGATCCTGAGAACTCCTTGTCAGTGCCAGTGTCTCAGGCAGGAGTGCGGGGGAGGTAAAATAATGTACAAGGGTTTAGGTTAATTTATGAAGGTTCATGTAACACTAACTGGCAAGATGCTAAATGTTTCTCATACGGGAGAGATGCTCTCTGGAGAATACCTGTCTTTATGAAGCATTTACTTCTAGCATAAAATAGATGCTTCTACTACCTGGTGTCACTTTCGTCGTGACACTTTACATGATAGCAGTGGGATTTTCTTCCCCCCTCCCTCCCTTCTCTGCTGCCCACCCAGCTCGTCCCACCCGTGCGGGTTAGTGCCTGGGCAGGTCTCTGGTGGGTGCTCATCACATCAGCACCCTGAGCAGAGCCCAAAGCTTCAGCGCTTCGCGGGCAGCGTGTTTGGAATGCACTGAAACTTAGGCTGCAGGATTTGTGCTTTCTGTCAATGACAAGTGGAGCAAATATTGACAGTGCCTCTCAAAGACTCCAGTTACTATTGCTCTTGTTAATTCAGGGCAAAATTTACCCTCGTGCTAAAGACCCGTGTTAAGCCTGTGCTATTGAAACAGCTGGACTTTCCTGGCCCGGTTTTTGCTCTGTGGCTGATTTGGAGAAGAAGGGACAGACCTAAGAAAACCAAGGATGGATTGTGGCCGTTTATGGGGCTTATTTTTTTTTAGCTTGCTTTTGTTGTTTGGGTGGTGTGGGGTTTTTTTGTTGTTTGTTTGGTTTTTTTATCCCCATGCTCTGCTTTCCTGCTTCTGACCTTGTGCTGGACCACTCGTGTGTGCCAAGGTATAATGTGTTCTGTTAATGGGGCTCTGCTCTCAGATAAATTATTTATTAAACTCTTCTGTTGCCCGATGGAAAAGATCTTACTGCAGTGAGAGGCTGAGTGGGGTCTGTGGAGCTTCGGCTGCGTTACTGACACGTTTTGAGTTCACTTTCTAGTCTGAGTCTGGCTTAGGCACTGTTGGAGCAGTACTGACAGTGGCTTGCAGTGAACACCGAGGAGCTGTTTCTGCATTGTCTGCCATCAGTGCCCCTTGCTCAGGCTGGAAGCTCTGCTGTACCTGGCAGACTGGGGTTTTGGGAACTTGGAATCATGCTAGAGGTTTACAGCACCAGAGACAAGGGATGGCAAACTCATTTCCAGCTTTGCTTCAGTTACCAAGCTTTGTAAGGCCTTGAAGGCATCAAGAAGTGCAAGAGGATGAGCATGTGGAAGCTTTTCCCCACTCAAATTTCTAGTTTGGATCATTTGCATGCTAATGTAAAGGGTTCTCTGCATCGATCTTACTTGGATGCAAAATCCTGTGAAGGTTTAAAAAAAAAAATATTGTTTTTACTCTTGTTACAGAGAACAAAATAGTCGCTTTCCTCCTGAAGCTAGCAGGCTTTTGGGTAATGTTTTGAACATCTATCTCTTTAAAGACTCCTAGATTTAAAGAAAAAAAACCAGACATGGGAAAAAACCTGGATTAAACTGTCACTCATTCACAATCTATCCAGGAAACTCATCCATGCCCCTACAGGTAGCTAGTTATCCCATCAGGAATTTCATATTCTTGTCTGAATCCTGGAACACAAATTGCTCCAGCGCTATGGGTCTGCCTTGATTAGGGTCTGCTGGCACAGATGTCCACAGCATGGGTTCCCAAAAAGCCTGCTCAAATAACTGCTTCTTCCCCCAAAGGGATCAAAGGTTGAGATGGTCTTTCCAGAGCTTTAGCCAGGCTGTGCAAAGCATCTGCAAAGTTTAATCCCCTCTCCTTTCCTTCTCTCCCTTTTTTTTTAAGGATGCTATAAATGGAGTTTAAGGGTTTTTTTTTCTTTATAGAAAACAGCCATTACTTGTAAAGAACTGCTGGCAAAGAAAGTGCAGCCTTGCCTCTATCTGAGGGACAGTTGGGTTTTGGCCACTCTGTCAAGAGCAAAGCCCAGAATACCTCTATACGCTTGTGCAAATATCTAATGTTGACATCTTTTGCCAGCTGCTGTTGTGGCTTCCTTTTCCTTGATGAACAAAATCCTCTTGTGATGTGGCCTCTGAGCGCCATTATAATTAAAAGAATTAAAATTCAATTTGAGCTATTGTCGTTACACAATGCAAAGTTCACCACCACTGAAGGTTGATTTTATTGATTCTGTATTGGGTACTCCATGGAAATAAGTTACCTTGACACAAACATGGTGTCGGCAGTAGAAGGCACAAATGGCCTGGCTTCAGTCTTTGCTCACTTTGATTTCATTGTTAGCAGCACCTTTCACAAACAAGTTGTGCCAGCATTTCTCTCTTAAAGCACGTTACTTTCAAGATCACTTTAAGCTGGAGATAATTCCAGGACTGAATAGCGATATAAGATTTACAACCTTGGCAGAAAGATATATATGTAAGTGTTAAATGCTGCGAAGCTTGTTAACAATCACAGCTGTCGGTGGCAGCAAGGAGCCTTCTTTCTTGTAGCTTGAGTGGTCCTCTTTGGCTGCTTTTCCCTTGCACCCTGTAGTATTCAGGCTGGCATATATTTAATTTCTTTATTTTAACAAGCAGTCTTAAGTAAAGTTTATCTGAATTTTCCAAATCTGTTTCATTAAGAAACAGCCCTCACCAGCAAAAGTCCCTTTATTCAACGCAATTATTTCCAAGAGGCTGAATATTGACTTGAAATCAGCTCTTCTGAGTGTAAGATGCTTTCAAGCACTGACATGAATTGTTCCTGTGCTCTGAAACTGCTCTTCTGAGCAGAGCAGCTGTACCGTGCTCAATGGATTAATGGTTCACTCAAACATGACAGCAGGCTGGACAGTAGGAAGGTTACAGTTGTGGTGATAGGGAGACTGGCTGTGAGAAGTGAAGAAATCTTTCTGAAAGATAGAGAGGAACATGGGCAAGAGCATGGAAAAGCTTCACCTTTGGAGCCTTCTGTTCTAGTTTTTTTTATCAGTGTTCTCAGTCTGGGGAGAGACAGACATACATGTTTCTTTTTTCCCTCGAGTGCCTCTTTGCCCTGGAGTGGTTGCGGTACAATTAACTCGTGACAATCACCAAGGGGTGGATGGAGGTGGGACAGGATTTCTGGGCAGCTTGCTTGTCTCTGTGGGAGGCTCCATGCCGTGTCCATGCACTGGGGGGATGAATTGAGCACTGAAGCAGCTTCTAAGACTGAACCCTAACAGTGACCAGAAGATGTGGTCTGTGTGTGCTTGAGCTTCCTCTCTCCAAGCACATCACCTTTCCTGTTACACCGGTTTGCCAGTCTTCTGCTTTGTCCAGTCAGTATGTGATAAGAGAGCTTAAATCTACCCCTTGGTAGACGATCTGGCTGGGAGATGCTCTTGCAGGAAGAGCAAAGGGCTGGATTACAAAGGTGCTTGTGCCTGAATGTTGCTGTAAATCTGTCTCTCTGTGTCTGCAGGTGGACTTGTGCCAGTGAGGCCAGGGATGCGAGTGAGGTCTGTATTGGGCTACAAGGCTTATTTGGAGCTGGAGCTACCCAGGGGCTGAGAAGTTTCACTACTCAGTGTTCCGGGGATGCTGCTGAGCAAGACGTAGGGCAGAGAACACAACAACCATTTGCTGTTAACGTCATGTTCAGCACTTCCCAAGCTGCATCATCCTTGGAGGGGGGAAGCTGGTCGGGAAGGAAAAGTGTTGTTAGTTGTTGTGACAGAAGCAGCAAACTGCCTGGGCAGACCTTGTGTTATGCGACTGCTGCTCAGCTTATGGCTGCCTCATTAGCAAGGAGTTACCTAATTAGGAAGGCAAGCTGTTAATTGTGTGTATGGCATCACTCAGCTTTAAAAATTGTTTTAGCTGTTAAATATTTCAGTGATAAGGAGTTGCCACTAGACTGTTTTCTTTCTGTGTAAATTTCTTTCATCTGCCGGAACAGAACAAATCGGGAACCTCCGTAACCACCACAGACACAGGGAAAGGGGCTGAATTTCTCGTGACGGAGGTGGCACTAATGAACAGTAATAATTTCTGAAGAAAACATAATGGCAAAGGCTTGGTAAGGTTAATAAGACAGTAGAACCCCTGCGTATTGAATCAGTCTCGATAAGAGAACAAAAACTATGTGTTTGCTAAAATAACTTTAAAAACAAATAACATTGACTTTCCACACCTAGTGGAGACCAAATTTTCACTTGCTTGCATGCCTGCTCTCCCGGCATGCTCGGACCTGTCACCGTTCCGGCTCTCACCAGGACAGTGTGACTTTGATTTTTGACTGCTGGGCAATCTTTTTCATCAGATGGAGTTGGATCGCAAGGTGGAAATTAGGTGTCCCCGCATCTTCCCACCCCTTCAGCTCACACGAAAATTTTGTGTTGAGGACATGTATCCACTTCCTACCGGCCCCGCCGCGTGAAGCTTTGATTAGCAATTATTTCTGAGATATTAAAAAACACAATAGATGTTGCCAGGCTCTGGATTTTCCATTATGATTATTAAGGGAAAAGGAAAGCTACGGTTGTAACTTGGTAGCTATTTCTTCAGGTCAGAATGTAAATGATTGGTGTAGCTGTATGATCATGAGTGTGTGTGCGCTCAGGTACCAGGTCCTTACATGTGTTAACCGTTTCTTCATTTGCATTGATTTGCTGGATTCCGATTTATACTTGTTTTTCTTGTGGGGGAGAGAATAAACTAAAGCAGACAGTACATGAAACAGGGGGGGTGTGACACCGATACAGCACGTCAGGGTGGTATCTTCTAATGTAGAAAGTGTCCATTCTAACTATTTCATGAGGACTCTTGAGTAAGGAAGAATAAACTTCCCAGTGCCCAGTTTCTCCTGGGCTGAAATTAGAGGCGAAGAAGGAAATGGTTTGGGCTTGTATCACTGATTGCACTACGGGTTAAAATTCTTATTTGGTGGTCAGTAAAGATAAATTCCACCCCAAACCAGCGGCTGTTGCTGGAGTGAGCCGGCAGTTTGCAGAAGGGGGCATGTGGTATCTTAACGTGCAGTCGGTTGTAAAGGCTGGGGAAAAAAATTTTCAACTGCACATTATCTGAGTGAGCTTCCATATTTTACCGTGACACCGACTCTGAGACTCATTTCCCTGGGTTAAGTAGTGTGGGGTGAAGTATCTGCGTCTCTCCTTCTCCCTATCCATCTGCTGCGGTATTCTGGGCATTTAACCTGGAGCGCTTGCTGATGTATGACCAAATCAGAGAAAAGAGGCCGCGCTGTTTAACCCTCTCCCTTTGTAGCTGCACTTAATGAATGTCACACAGGCCCACTATAGAAATGATGGAACATCCATTCTGGCAGCATGAACAGAGCCCACCGTGCAATGATATGGTGAAATATGCTGAAAATATTCACAGGAGCCTGTGAACATAAACCCATGATTATTTTTTTCCCTTAAATCTCAATATTTTAGCTGGTTTCTCCCTCCCCATATAATAAAAGTGCAGTTCCAAGCAGTGTCTACTTCTTTGAGGGGAAGAAAACTCTATTTTCTTTTTAATGTGGCTGTACTGAAATTGCTAACTTATGCTAACCGAAATGTAAATAGGTTGTCTATGCAGGTCTTTTTGTCTTTCTAAAGAATGTCGTGTAAGTAAGAGTTCAGGTCTTAATGACTCTTGCCAGTAATTCCTGGGCTAAACTCAAAGGTGATAAAAGCAGCCCTGTGCCTTCTTCTGAAGAAGTTATTTACGTGCAAGTGTGTGCTGTCTGCTGGCCCAGTTCTTCTGCCTTCACTCACGGGGAGTTGCAACTGGTTGTGAAGAAGCTGTGCTCCTTGCTGAGCAAAATACTGCTCAACATCTTGGAAGCAGGCATGAACGAACTGTGAGTGGAGCAGAAGGAGCAGAAATTATAGAACTGTTTTGGAAGAGACCTTGCAGATCATCAAGCCCAGCCATTCCCCCAGCACTGCCAGGGCATCACTGACCCATGGCCCTCAGCACCACAGCTCCACGGTTTGGAAACCCCTCCAGGCATCACAGGGACTCCACTGCCCTGGGACAGCCCTGGACAACCCTGGAGGGGAAGAAATTGTTCCTCAGCTCCAACCTCAACCTCCCCTGGAGCAACTTGAAGCTGGTTCCTTTTGTTCTGTTCCTTGGGAGCAGAGCCTGACTCCCCAGGCTCCAACCTCCTGTCAGGGAGCTGTCAGAGCCAGAAGGTCTCTCCTGAGCGCTCTCCCTGTAGTTGCCAAGCAGCGCTTGTCATGAAAAGCAGGAGTGTAAACCTCAATTCTTACACCTTTTCATGCATCTTTCTCCACTGAAATTCCACCCCCCCGCCCCTTTCTCAATACAGGCTACATCTTGCTACTTCTTGTCTCTAAGCTTTGCGTGAGATCTCCTCTTCCCTTTGGACTTCATTTGTGTAGTCAGAATTCATCAGGAGAGAAAATGCAGTGAAACTTACTCTTGGTCTGAAGGGCTGCACAAAACCTCCCGTGTCCATTAAGAGTCTTTAAAGCACCATGATTCATCAGCCTAATGCAAAAATAAATCGGTTGTCTCACTTCAAAAAAGAGAATACAAATTTTAAAAGCTGGTGGCTAATTACTTTGGTTAGACTCTGCTTCATGCTGGTAGCAAGTGCCCATCAGCTGTTCTGTCAGACTAAGTACTAAAAATGTATAATGACTTCCTGCGTGTTCCTGTTAAAGAGGATGCTGTGTTCCCAGGATGCTTTTCATAGAATTTCTCCCCAGATAAGAACACCGGCACCCTTGGGTGTCTCAGGGTGCTTTTGTACTTGAGATACTCTTAATTTACAAAGACCATGTTTATACCGGAGCAGGGAGACCAAGAGAAGCTTGGAACTCAACTTTAGCTTCTCTGAGATAATCAGCAAACAGTGCGAGTGTGTGAACACGGCGTATGTAAATAAATGGATGAAATACTATCACTGGGACCTTCATTTCACCCAAGCTATTGAATCATCTCATCATAACTGCTTGTTATTAACCAAGTGGCATAATTCCAACTTAAACTTCCCCTTTGTTTACTAGAGACTTGCTGAAGAGCTAGTGCTGAATGCTTAATTTTCAACCTTCTAACTACATGTCTTTATAGGAGGACCAGGCAATGTTTAACTCCAAGGTCTAGAGCTGGGCGATGAGCAAGCGAGGTGTTGATCTCAGCTTTATTTTTTTAAAAGAAAATTTCAGGTCTGTGTTTTAACAGAGGAAAAAAAAAATTCTTATGAGCATGAACCATTTAAATAGAGGGTGATGAAAAACCAGAAAGGCACAATTTCTGATATTTACACACTCACTTTAAATCATCAGTTTAATTCCTTAACTTTCACAGTTTTTCTCGGGAAGCACAGGAGTGAAGGTGAGGCTTCTAATGTCTGTTTCTTCCAGTCTATCAAATTAATAATGTAGCTCCAATTGACCCTCAACTTCTGTTCTGATGCACCAGGCAAGGATTTGTCCTGTTAGAACGGTGGAGAGTGTCCAAAAGACCATTTTTACCATTGATGCAAACAAATTCATGCTGACATTAACAGTGCTGTGAGGTCCTGGTTCTGTCTCCGAGTTACAAAGGGAAAATGCCAATTGTGGAGCCTGTAATAATAGGCTTAGTCAGGTGTTACTTGGATGAAATGTTTTAGCATTCCTCTTAAATGTCATATAGGATTTGTATCAAGAAGCTAATGGTAAACAGCCAGGTTTTAGGGATGGTTTGTACCTGGGTAACCTGCTTTCCCATGGCAAGGAACACAGGATAATCATCCCAGGAGCATGGGCAGGGAATGAGCTCGGCTCTTGGAGGACAGACAAGTTGCTCGTGAGCTTCTGCTGCTGCTTGTGGGCAATTAATTCTCTGTGTGCTAAACTGGTTGGGGAATAACCCCCACTTTTCTCTAAGTACAACTGCCATAAACGAGTGGCACAGGGAGCTGTCGCTTCTTGTGGTTGTCTTGCTTTGTGCAGAATGTTTTGTGGTGGTTTCCAGGCGATGTTCCAGCTTGTCAGATGGAGGGAAGGGAGGTGATGCTTTGCGTGAACTGTCCTCGTAGAAGGCTACAGGCAGTCCTGCCCCTCACCAGCCCCCAAAGCTGAGCATTTCTTATGTGATAACTAGAGGCTTAAAAATATGAGTGATTGCATTGTCTGCTGCTCAGGGCAAGAGCGACTGTGCTCTGGATGTGAATCTGCTTATGTCTGGTCAGCAACTCAGCTAAAAGGGGGATAATTTTCTTACTATTTCTCCCCTTCTTCCCTCTCTTGCCTAATAAAGCATGGTAGTTCTGCTATAGGGGAAAAAAAAAAACAACAAACCAGACTGATTTACTTCAGCAACTGGTAAAATGGAGCAGGCTCTGCTGTAAGCTTCTGGTGCTTGGTGTTGGTTCATGGAGACTCAAAACAGATCTTCCTTCTTGCAGCTTCTGCTAGAGTTCAGAAAAGGTGAAAGTGAGTTGTTAATCATACATGCTGTACATCTTAATATATGTGAGAAAATTAGGATGGAAAGGTGGATGTGGCTTTGAGGCTGAAGGACCGTGCTTAAAAGAGCAATGACAGCTCCCTCTCCTCCTGGAGCAGTGTGCGGGGAGTGAAGCTCCTGATGGAGCCTGGGGCTGCTGACAATTGTCTATTTAAATGAGAAAAGAGTAGTAAAGGCACCTCAATAAATTAATTTAGATGTTTAAATGATGCTGTTAATCCTTTCTGTAAACAGGACTTTAACAACAAGCCATACCTGCTCTTTCTGTTTTCAGATGCTCTTCTTCTTCCTTCCCTTTCCCTGGTGGAGAACCACCAACCTGATTAACATATTTAATGAAGCAGAACCCAGTGCTATCTCTGCACATTACTGCTTCCCTATGGCATATAAGCAACTTCCAAATTGCCAGCTATAACCATCCTCCACCCCCTTCACTCAGAATATCTGTATTTTAAGGCCATTGGGCTACACGACGGGGGGGGGGGGGATCCGCATCCCTCAGATTTTGGGCTCTTAGTCTCCAGAAAAGGGCTTTTGAGAGTCTTTAACTTTTCTTTTTGAGAACCTCAGTGCTCTCTGTCCTTACCTCCCTGCCCAGGCTCTTCTGGCACAGCATCAGCAACACCCAGGCTCCCTCCTGAAACCACTTGCACCCCGGGCAGCCTTGACAGAATGGGTGCCCCAAGATAAATAGGCACCTTCTGCACGACGCCGAAAATCGAACCGTCCCCGTGCTCATCTGGAGCTGGAGCTGAATAGATTGTCACGAGAGCCTGGGGACAAGGCGGGGGGGAGAAGGGGGGTTTGGCGTTCTGCCCTTCTGCGGCAGAGGAGCCGCGTGGGCCCCAACGGGCCGTGGGCCCCAACGGGCTGTGGGCCTCGGGATCCCCTCGCACGCGGGGCTGGGGCCGCGCACGCCGGAGCCGAAGCTGCTGCGAGGCGGCATATGGGGCCCGTGGTGGGGCAAGAAGAGCTGGGGGAGGGGAGAGCCATGCATATAAATCATTATTGGCGAACATCTCAGCTCTTGAGCCGGGCTGTCGCTTGCCGCTGCTCGTGGTGCAGCCCAGACATAAATCATAATTCCCCTACAATAGATCCTTTTGCAGCCGCCATCAGGAAAAGTGTGTTGGTTTTATCGATTTTTTGACACCGGGGCCCTGGCAACGGCCGCTCTGAATCATTATGAAATGAAACTGATTAGGAATTCATGGAATACTAAATAAACTTTACGAGCCCGTTGTAAGTTTTTTGATGCATGGGGAGCGGAAAATGAAAACTAATGATATAAAAATTACACAGCGTGCTGAGTATTATTATACTGCTATTGATTTGTTTCAAACTGTACATCAAAATCGAAGTGTGCTGGGTGTGCTTGGCTGCAAGGCTGATGCTCAAAAGCTTTTGAGGGTTTTTTTTTGGTGTGGGGGTTTTTTTTGGTTTTGTTTTTTTTTAAATGCTGGCTCCAGCATTTTTCACCAGCCAGAGAAGGTTAGTGCCACTGTGGAATTGCTGAAGTGCTCTCTGCACCTCCCTGCTCTTCTGCAACCACCCTTTGCATGCTTTCCCCTGACTTTATTCTCCCGTTTGCGTGCGGACTCTCACGAGACAAAAATATATCGGTGAGGATTTCAGCCGTAAGTGGATAACTCCCCACACGCGCTTCAGCTCTAGGGAATTTTACTTCTGTTTCTTAATAGCCAACATTGTGAGAGGAGCCCAAGACACTTGACAAACATTTATGCTAAACTGCACAAAGGGATCATTTGTTCTGCCACTAACTGCAGGCACCTCGGGAGTGAAGGATGACAGCTGGTTATAATGCTGCCCATCAGTTTGGGGCAAGAACAGATAACTTACCATTTTTTTAAAACTTTTCTTTCTGTAAACAGACGATTTGTAACATGATCATAATAGCCCTGTCCAGACTTAAAATCAATGGAAATAATGAGTGGAATTGGTGTGATCTATTTCGTTCCTATTTACTATTTTTGACAGCAGAATTTAACAAAATTAAGTGGGGTTGGGGGGAAGGTAAAAAGGTTGGAATTGTTTCAGTGCAGCTTGGAGAGAAATTGCTGAATAAGAGGGGGTGTGTGCGTGTGTGTGTGTTGTTAGATATATTCCTGGTGTTATCAGTGTGAATTTTTGTTAAAATAAAAGGGATCCTGGTGATGCAGCTTGCTCTGCTGGACCGGGAGAGTTTCTGTCCTGGCTGAAGCCTTTCAGCTCTGTATCTTAACAGTGCTGCTCTCCCCAGAGTACCTGACCTGGACTGCCCCTGGGGGCAGGGTGCTGGAGCGTGCTCCTGAAACCTGTTCTGTTATCATTTTCTTCAGAAAAACCCTGCCCTTCAGTAACCAGCTTGCTGCTTCATGGTATCTATTCTGCTTGAGTTGCGCTTGTTGCGGAACCACGATGGGACACGTGCCGTCGTGTTTAAAGCTTTATTTGGAAAATGCTTTTTTCGTTTGAGTGCGAAAATGAGCTCAGATTTAGAGATCTCTCATGATGTCGATGGATTTGGCAGGTGATGGGAGCAGCAGTAATGAATAGGCTGTCACAGAGCTAGCCAGGTACACAACCAAACCTCCTTACTCCTGCAGAATTAACACCTTATGGCTGCTGGCATGGGCACAAACCTTTTGGGTGCAAAGAGCTTTGGGTGCCCTCAGCTGTGGGACAGATATTTGAGCTCTGCAGAGTTTTGTGAAGTTGCTGGGTTTGGGATTCCAGGAGCTGTGGTGAAGCTGTGCTGAAGCTGCTAAGGTCGTCCTGGAGAAGGACTGTCCTGAAGCCATGTGCTTTCCTGGGGAGCTGGCCAGTCCCAGAGCTTTGGGTGGCTCTGAAACTGAAGCCATGTGCAAGGGCAAGACTGTTTCTGTAAGCAAGTGGCCGTCCCGTGAGAGCTGGTAGCCATGTCCACTGGCCTTGGCTTCCAGAGGGGAGGTGGATGGGGTCTAGGGGGTGTATGGCTGCTGCTGGAGGATCAGCTGCCAGCTCAGCTGTGCTCTAATGCAGGGGACTTTAGACCCTGGTGTCAGCTCCATTTCTAGCTACCAGTGCTGGTGATCTGCTCTGGCCTAAGCATATTGCCCATAAATGAAAATGTAATACTAGTGAGTAGGAAGAAAATCCAACGGAATCAGGAAGAAGAGAGGAGAAGAAAACTGAAGCAACTGGAAATAAGCTGCTGATCCACAAAGGGCTAAGCTGCCTTGTTCCTCGGTAGTCTCCTGGGACTGCACTTTTCTGTCAGTAAACCTTGCAGCTCCTCCTGTGTTTCTGATAAACTTGGATGTTGCTGCTCCTGGCCGCATATTGAGCATCGATTTGTAAACCACGATTTGAATCCACGTTGGCTGAAGGCACGAGGCTCTTCATCTCACAGAGAGGTCCTCTGGGGCTCCTTGCTATTCCCAAGCATCTGGGGAGCTGAGTGTGCCGAGGACTCGCAGGGGACGTTACATCTTTGCTCAGGGAAGCTGTGCCTGTGGCCATCGTGGTGTTGTCCAGCTTGCCACTCTTTCCTCTGGCTCTCAGCTGGGTAGAAAGAAGCTGTAACCTTCAAATTCCCCTGAAAACGCCGCTCGATGAGTTTGACAAGAAATCTAGGGGGTAACACAGAGAATCCCCATTTATTTGGAAAATAAACCCCTTGTTTCCATTAAGTACTGCTGCTTCAATCCTGCTTCTGGTCTGTATCTGAGCACTCTATCTAGGTGTAAAAAAATAGAGTGTATTCTTTTTAGCCATGCTATATGAATATACCACATATTGAAGTGCAAACAACTTCAGTGTTTCCCACTAGACTGGAAGATGTGTCTGACTGAGTCATAGACCTTGTGCAACTCATGGCTAAGTGTGGTCACAGGTTAGCTCAAGGAATAGCAGCTCGTGTCCGTGAGGAGAAGGGTCTCTGTCCTCCCCCTCCCAAGTCTTGACCGGTCCCAGTTTGCCACAGACTCCCATAAATTCCTTGGCAGCTGTGGACTTGTTACAATTATCTGTTTATATGTTGATATTTTTGCCGAATGTAAACAGGGAATCAAACGAAGCCAGTTTTCTTTTTGCTTCCACACCACGTGCAGCAGCAACGGCCGCTTTATATGGCTTGTCAGCGTGCGGGCGCGTGCGCTGGGGATTTTTCTAAGATATGTATATTGAATTTAGATTTGTGCTCTTAGTACCTTCACTCATTCATTCAGAGCCATATTGACTACATAAATTGAGTGTTACAAGTAAGAGAGAGTTTAGCCATTATTTTCTCAGTGATTTGATTTAATGGCCTGGGTGTTTTGGCCATTACTTCTGGCTTTTCATTTGCATGGATTCTTGGCTCTGCTGATTAGCATGTTTTTTATATTTGCCTTTTATTTATTCCTCCCCCCCTTGCTTTTTTTAGAAAGCTGAATTTTTCATGATTAATTAAATTCCTGTGTTCTGTTTTGCAGCTTCCATCTGCACACATGTATAGATACAGGGCTATATATATTTATGCTACATACAGCTCTTTCTTCCTTCTATCTCTCTGCTGATTATACGGAGTTAAATGCAGCTGTCTGTTTGACAGGAATATTGTGTACTGTATGTGGAGTGATATACAGGTCAGTATATTACTGATGAATAAAAGTTTCCTCCTAAGGCAGCTGCTGCAGATTACTTAGTGCTTGACATGGCGTGTCTTTGTGTCACTGTTACCGGGTGAAATTAAATCAGAACAGGAAAATATTAATTTAAAGTAGGGGATAGAGGCCGCTCACTTCCAATTACTCTCTACCCTGTCAGCTTTATATGGGCGCAAACAAGGAAGGAGGCTGGATTAATTGCTTTGGACTCTGCCCCACTACAGGCCCAATTATAGAAACATATTGGCTCCCAGCACTATTATATACACTGCTGTGCAGGAAATTGTGTGAAATTTTAACGGATTTCAGATGTAATAATAGAGAACACGATTCGGGACAGCATTAGCAGGCTGGGTGGAATCTTTACGGATGGGTTAAGGTTAAGCTGTTTGGGGGTCCTTTGTGTATTAAAGGATCATCTGGTTAACCCATGTACTGGGAGCTTTTGATACTGGCCTGGGAGCAAACAGAATAAAAACATTCATCCTCTGACAACACGGAGCTAAATCCTCCATCAGAGGGAGGGCAGGACATAGAGCGGCAGGGTGGGGAGCACCGGGCTCGCGCGTGGCAGCGTTCCGGTGCCGAGGAGGCCGCGTGAACTATCTCAGCGTGGCATTAAACCACGGTGCTGTTTCTGGCTAGAATTTGGAAACCATTCCTGGCCAAGAGCTGCTGCTGTGTGAGACCCACCTGCAAAGCCTGGGTGGGAGCGGGGAGCCGCGAGCGCAGGGGGAAGGCCGCGGGCCTTCGAAACGCGCGTTGGGTGATTAGTTTGTGCGCGGCCGGAGGAATGGATTTCAGCTCCATATTTGAGTTTAAATTTGTTTAGGTTTTTTTGTTCCTCTAAGCCAAGCCTTGTTTGCTGTTTCATTCATTTTATTTCTTGTCTCTTGTGTTTAAACCCACGTGTTGAAGGCACTTGACGAGGCGTGCATGCGCAATGTACTCTTCCGTCTCTCCCCCTCTTATAAACCCAGCACTTCTTCCAAACGCAGAGCAACTCTCAGCACTCCTGAATGTACTGTCAAATTCCTGGGTCTGTGTGTTCACGTTTAGCAGTGCACATCAGATGGAACTTTAGCATGTGAAAGAGAAAGGGATTTTTCCCCAGGTTCATTTTCTTGGAATACAGTTTTGGAATCTCAGTTTCTTTGGTTTATGGTAATCTATTTGTTGTGTGGGGGAGGTATCTTTGAGGGCAGGGTTTTCTAGCATTTTTTAAATTATTTTGACTTTTTTTAACAAGCATGAGTTTAAGGGGTTGTGGGCAGTAAGTGAATTGATAAAGGCTGGTCAGTATTGGTTTTGTTTGTTCTTTCTCTTGTTTTTTGTTCTCTGCATTTACATTGAGCAGGTTTTCATTAGTAAGTTGGTGCTTTTTGGTTTCTTTCTAAAGCAACTGGACAATTTGGCTATGGGCCCAAAGCCTGATTTTTGTGACTGTCATTCCCCTTATCCATGTTAAAGCGGACAATAAAGCAATAGGCGTTGGGCTGAGCTCAGGTACAAAGCCAGACTTCTCCCTGTCTTTTCTTTGTATGTTCATCCTATGAAAAAAAGATATTTTTTTTAAGAATTTATTTTTTTTTTCCCCACTGAGTCTGCTCTGCTCTCTGAAAGAACAGTAACAGAACTTGTGCAGGAGCATCCAGGGAGCAAATTGAGATGATCCTGTGCACTACAAGCCCTTGTGAATGCTGGTAGGTGGGAACTTTGGAAGGCCAATAGGAGATTTGACCCATAGCTGTGGAAAAGGAGGGTGGGGGTGGTTTTCTAATACCTTTAAGGTGCTTTGGACCGGCCCAATGGAGAAGTGAGGGTCTAAGTAAAACCTGTTGACTCTGCTGCTTCCTGCCCAGACGAAAACAGTGAAGTCATTTAGTAGATGCAGCTTTGATCTCCTGCCCACCAAGTGCTTTGCATATAAGGTTTCACAACAGCACCGTTCCACAGAGTGAGAGCAAACTGTGAGTTTAGCAAGTGTCTACCATGCTTCCTTGTTAGTCCCAGAACAAGCTTTGAAATCTCTCAAACTGTGTGATCTCCATCACTTCCAGTGTTTCCCCTTCGTTGCTTGTGGTATTTCAGTGACAACTGCTGCAGATTTTGGGGAACTGTTAGAGGAGGGCCAGCTGGTTGGGATCATAACTGAGGTAAATCTGGCTATCAGGGCTTTAGTTGGACTTGTTTTTAGCAGGTTTAAGCAGGTGAGACCTTCCCTGCTCTAGAAAGCCACATAGAGGCTGAGGCTGGAGCAGCCCCATAACCCAGGTCCAGGGCTCTTCCCTTTGTTCCATCCTCAGCGTGTCTTGCACATAAATGACAGACTGTGCTGCTAACAGGGATACAATAAAAGTGTGGCAATAGAGGTGGTGATTTAGAGTGGCAGGGGAAATATATAAATAGCTGTCTAGAGAAGCCAGGACAGTACAAGCAAAGTAAATTCTGACCAGGAGTGGTTATTGAATGGTAGGATCTTTGCTATTTTAGTCTATTTGTCTGTCTGAGGAAGGTCTGTTTAGCTCCTGGATGATTATTTGGAGGGAAGCTGCATCTCCAGCCCCATCTTCGCCTCCCTCTGCCAGTGGGACTGCAGAAACCTCAGAAGCATCACTTCCATATTCTCAGTTTATGCTGGTTTTAAACCAGGAGGGGTGAATTTGTGATATTTGATTTGGGAAATATAATTTTGTTCCTTTCAACTGCATGTCTTGTAACTGTGTCTGTTGTGACCCAAAGTGTTCTGTGACTCTGGGATATGTCAGTGCGGAGCAGCATGTGTAGACCTCAGGAGAGACATGTCCAGAGTCTTATTCAGGAGCAGGTGAGAGTGTGGAAATTGTTTTGGCATTGAGGGCACATTGATACGGTGAACTGGGGAGGGGGGAGATGCAGGAGAGGCTGAAGCAGTCCAACTTGGCCTGGACAGTTTCTGTCTTGGGTAGAGCCAAGGGGAACGCTGGAGGTGTTAATGCCAACGTTCTGTGGAGTCTGCCAAAGGCAGATCTTGTTGCTGGTGTTGTCTGTCCCGCTCTGAGAAGTGGTATCGACCTGAAAACCTTAAGTATTGACTTAATCTGATAGGGCTATGCAGAGTTTTAGATGGTGCTTCCAGCAGATCCGTAGCTCCATAGCAGCCCATCAGGCCATGGGTTTTACCCTGCCTGGTGGAAGAGTTCCCTTCTCTGTCAGTGTGTAGGGTCACCTCTGGCAGGCTGGTAGAGTCCAAGAGCTTTCCATTCCTGTGAAGACCACCTCTGCCTTTCTGCCCCAGGGTGCTGAAGTGGTCTGAACGCAGATCCCTGTAGCTCTTGAAGCCATGCCACTGACAATGAAAAGCAACAGGGAAGGGTGCAGATTGTGGGCACGTGAGGGGATGCTGAACATGAGACAGAGTGGCCATTTGTCAGCAGTGAGTTCTCTTCCATCCACCTCACCCGCAGTCACTGGAACCTGATACACAGCCTCTTCAGTGGAAGCCACTTTACTGGTTACAGTGGACAGTGATCAGGTCCTTGACATTTCTTTCTAGCACCTTGGCAGAATTAGCTCTTGGGGCTTTTTTGGAGAAAGAAAAAAAAGGTGTTGTCTTTAAAGCATATGAGATCAATTTGCCACTGATCTTTTAAACAGAAAGACTTAAAAGTTGCCTGTGGAACTGAAACAGCATGGAGGGGGTTAATACTCTGCTTTGTTGATTTTGACCAGGGCCCATGGTTTTACTACAGCAGTAAAGTCACTTTCCTTTTATGTTTAAAAGCCAGCAAGGAAAAAGTGCAATTACAAAGACAACTAAAATCTTCACTGGTACTCAACAAGGTAATCAGTTCAATTGATTTTTTTTTTTTCCCTCCTAGCCAGAAAAGTATTTAAAGTTAAATTCTAAATTCTGTCTGTGAATATTTTTTTTTTTTTTGGGGGGGGGGAATAAAAAAAAAATCTGTTCTCTGAAATGCTTCCTGGTTTCAAAAATGTTCTATTTTATTTGCCCTATAAATGCAGACTTATAAAAATGCGATAAGGGATCTTTCTCTTCTCCCTGCACAGACAAGCCCTGGGAAAGCTCACTGCTATTCCTGCATGGCTGCCAATTGCACAGGCAGATATCACTCCATTAGTCATTAGCATCTAAATCATTCCACTTCTCATTCAGGTTTACTGGGCTGTGATGGCTACTAGATTCATAGGACACCTGAGCCAGGTCTTTTGTACAAGGTCTCCTGGAGCAATTGATTCTAAAAAGACAGCAGGAGAGCAAACCACTGGTTTCTGTGCCTTCTGAACAGGGAGGATGGGCTGTGCTATCGTGTGTTTTCTTTATGAATTATGAAAGTTGGTGGGCTTTTTCCCTTGAAATATTGTACATGGATTGAGTTTGTGCTGTGCATTGTGGTACAACACCCTGATGCAGAGGCTGTGGGGATTTTGGAGGAAAAAAAAACCAAATACAACCAAAACACTTTAATTTTCAAGGGTGCTTGGGATCTCTTTTACTGGAGCATGTGAGCATCTCCTCGCTGTCGCTCCTGGAGTGGCAGGGGAGTGGAGATAAAGGAGCTCCATGGCAGAGCAGCTCCATGAGAGCTCTGTTCTTGGGGTATTATCGTTAACGTTATAGTTAAACTCATTCTTTGTAGGAGCAAAGTCTTATTTACATGGAACAGGCATGAAAATCAAGTCCGGGTGATTCAGCAGCTGCTGTAGAATAGGCTGATGTGTTAATATGGCTTTAAAAATGCCAGGAGAATTCAGTGGAGTGTAATACCTAAATATTGAGAAAAAGGCCAGTTGTTTTCACCACAAGAAATGAAATGTTACAAAATATCGTCCTTTCCCCCGCCATCTAGTAAAAATGTCCTTTGTTAGGATGGGAGGGGAAAAGCAAAAGGAGGTACTTTAACCAGTAACTCAGCGAAGCTGATTCAGGTCCCATAAATGGAGAGCTGATTTTTGTCATTATATAATGTTTTTTTTATGGTTTTCCTTAAGAGATCTGTGACATTTAGGAGAACACTGTGCATTGCTGGAGCTTATCTTCGGTGTTGGAGTTTAACACCAGGTAGACATCATCTAAATGCAAATCTGACCCCTTGGGGACTCTCCCCTTTGGGAAGTGTTGAGATCCTTTGGAGCATCTGGGCTGGGCAGTGCCTGAGATGCCTGATCCTGATGGGTTTTCTAAAACCTGCACCATTGTTTAAAGGCTGGAAGGTGCTTTTCTTGAGGTCTACAAAAAAACCCCAAACAACAAAACAACCTAAGCAACTTTTTCTGGAGCTTTAGAAAGTAGGGAGGAAAGGAAATGGAAGAGGAAAGCATTCTAGGAGGGTGCTGTATCACAGCAAGGGTTGGGTACGATTCTTAAAGGGAGAATGAAATGCTGCCCACTTTCACTTCATGGTTTTTAAAAGGAAGAGACTGACTTTCCATGAATATGCTGGTCTGGGGGTTGACCCTTCCAGCATCCATGTGCTATTCCTTTGCCTACAGACCATGTTTTACAAGCAAGCTCACATAAATTTCTGGCAACAGTGTCCTTCCCGAGCCCCCCGGCTGGAGGGATCTTTAGTCGCTTTGGATTGGACTGGGTTGGAAAATAGGTCCCTAAGGTGAAGGGCCAATATATCAAACCAGTAAATCATGTTTTATACCAACTCCTAATAATGAATGAAGTGCCATTTCATACAATACCTAAGTTAGGATTTTATTGATTAACTCTCATCTTGGTGTTCCACCCAAATCTAAGATATATTGCCTGCTGTAATTTTTACATTAGCTGTCAAATTCGTCTTGTCTTCCCAGGGTTATGATGTGTGCAGAGCAGACAATAAACAACATCACAGTTTCGGTGTTTATCTAATGAATATACACAGGCCAGAAAGATTAATAATGATTTGATAGGCAGAGCCAAGAGGCAGGAAATATCCGTGTTGAGAGCTAGAGATGGGGACCGTGATTTCAAATTAACACGAGGGCTGTAGGAGGAAGCACCCTCGTCTTGTCTGGCCCCACGCCTCCCTCCTCTCCCTGCCAGGCAGTAATAGATGACAGAAGTCTCGAGGAAGCAAAGATGATGATTTTTTTTATTTATTTTTTTTGTGCATAACGCAAAGGAGCAGTGACAATGGGAAAAAGGCTGCAGGTAAACACTGAATTAATCCTCGGGATGAATTGCCAAACCAAAGCTGTGTACTGGTACTGATCCAGGAACCCAAATGGACCCTCACTGGCTGGTGTTTCACCCTGCCCTTCCTGCTGCCCTGTGGAAATAATCTGAGTATCTCCTTTTTTCATTCCTTATATATTTTCTGGTTAATCCTACTGGGGCATCCCCCGGTTTTGGGACAGAGATGCTGGCAATGTTTTCCAAAGCTGGGGTCTGATCTTCCCCAGTGTCCTACAGCTCCCTTTGAATTTTTGCAGGGCTTCGAGGCTTTACCCAAAGGCAGAGGTCACAGCCTCTTGGAACGGGAGAGGGAGCCCTTGGCCCGGGCATGGCTCTGGCCAGGGAAGGGCCACCGCTTCTCCCAGCGAGAGCTGGAGGCTTTGCCTCTGGTGCTGCTGGGGGGAGAAGGATGAGCTCCCTTGCTTGAAGCTCAAGGGATTCAGCCTTAAATCCCTCTGTGCTTTGCTCCTCCGGTCTGTAAAACAGAGAGATTTGTGGCTCTCTAGGAGAGGGGCAGAGGAGGTTTGATCTGTTTGTTGAAGCGCTTATGAAGTACTGGGATAAAAAGGTGCTGCGAAAGTGCAAAGGGCTTGTGCTTGTCTATCGAGCAGAACCTGGTCCTGCTGCACGCTCCAGAGGTGTCCTAAGCACCAGCTTAGGGATCTGGTTGCGGGGCAGGAGAGCTTTATCTGCCTGCTGTTGGTAGCCAGAAGCCCCGGGAGGGGGGTGATGCTGCAGGGCTGTGTAGGGTAAATAGGGGCTGCTCTGCTAGCTGGGGGCTGCCTGGAATTGTACTGAGCGTCACAGAAAAGGAGCGATGTGCTGAGAGGGGGGTGTAGGGGAAGCAAAGCTGCTACTCTGAGCGCGTGTGCTGAGTCAAGCTGACCTTACAGGGGTTTGGCCGTGAGCGGCTCAAAGCTGCTAGCCACTCGCTGTTCCTGCTAGCCACAGCCGGTACTGGCTGCTCCAGACTTACTGCCTGGTTCCTCCATCATCGTGCTGACCTAGCAATGCCTTTGGCAGTTGTATGCTCTGCTGTGGTTTCAACCGTGAGCTCCTCGGTGCAGGGACATTTTTCTCTGCTGTTGTTTTCCTACAGCAGGAGGAGCGGCCGAGTCCTGACTGGGGCCTGAGTTTCCCGCCATGGTAGGCAGGTGACTTTTCCAAGCTTCTCGTGCCCTTCAGTTCTCCAACCAGGTTTGGTGCCTGTTGTGTATTTCACCTGCACATCCCAGCCTCTCTGTCAGCTAAACGAGTAGATCATAACCTGTTGAAAAAAGTATTTATGAGAGGAGAGTAATGAAGCCTCAAGACAAATGGCTCCTCTGCCTACTTTCCCTTTGTTCCCCTTTGGTCAGTGTTTGCATTTCTCTGTTCTACATCCCAGCACAAACCGGTAGCACGTTCCAGCAGAAAGCAACACACCGCTTCTCTAGAATGTGGGACAGACACCTCGTGGGGGTGGCTGCAACGGAATACATGCAGCAAGAGCAGGCTGGTGAAGGACCATAGATTGCAGCAGATGTGGATTGAGTTGGACAACTGAACCAGTTCTGCTCTTGTGGAGACTCGGTGGGCTGGGAGAGCGTTTCCTGAGCTGCCGTAGAAATAACCGGCGTCCCCATTCTCCCCATCCCGCCTGGGTAGGATGGAGCCTCTCACAGTTCATGGCCCTGGCACAATTCCCTGGCACGTTTTGCCTGCGTGATCCCTCCTGTTTCACTCTGTCCTTCAGTTGCTTTCCCCCCACTCCGCCCCGGTCTAAGTGCACACAGCCATTTGACTCGGATGAGTAGTATTTTCAAGTTTTCCATTCCAGTGCTGGTTGATCCTGAGTGGCTGGTTTTTCCCCTCCGACCCGGCCGCGTTCTGGCAGCTGATGAAGGGAGGCTTGCCAGGCTAAACTGAAGCTGGTGGATACATTACAAAGTGCTCTGTAACACTTTGGGTGAGAGGAAGTAGAATGACCTACGCTATTTCTTTTTAGCACCGTTTAAGCTGTAAAACCAGCCAACCACCTCTCTTCCAAATGTTGGCTGCTGAGATTGACTGCAGTCATGAAGATAACGGGTGGGAAGTATTTTTCTCTTAGGAAGTCCCCAGCTGTCCTAAATCAGCCAGGGGATCCCGGGGAGCTGCTGTGTGAGGCTGAACGCTTTAGCATCCCAGCCAGGGACATAAAGGCACCAGGCAAAATGTCACTGGAGAAGTGTTGCCTCTTCTTTAGCAGTAACTCTGCTCCATAAATGCAATTGATCTCCTGAGAGAGGAGGGATTTCTTCCACAAATGCAAGCTTTGTGGGGAAAAATATACGAGCTGTAGGGCTTTGGTTTCTTCTGTATACACTCTGTATCAAAGGCCCCTAACAAGTGTCAGAGCAACCACAGGGGATCTAGGGACCACTGTCTGTAGGGTTATGGGTGTGGTTGAATTAAAGTTGGGCCGGATTTAAAATCACTTCAAGCAGTTACCACAATGTAAATTTAGCGAGGTTTTAATTTTTCTTTCATTCCCCCTTTTTTTTTTTTTTTGTGAGATGTTGCAGTTGTCAGGTACCTGCGCTCGATCGGGCGCTTAAACCAACATGAATAAGAGGCTTTGATTCGACTGAGTTTGAGTCTTGCTCGGGCTAAGCAGCAGCTGGAGCATTTTCAGCTCAAAGGACGATTTTGCAGGAGGGGCTGGGGGAAGAGCATGTAATGGTGGGAGTTTTACAAGTGTCTGAAAACAGAAGCTTATAATGAAAGTGCTTCCTCAGCCATAACTACAGCATGCTGGCGTAATTGGAATGCTGAGTGGTGTGCTGGGTTTAGGAAGGTAATAAGAACTGCAATCAGTATTAAATAAAATGTATCTTCCTTTAGGGGAAATAAATGTATATTAAATCAAATATTCATGAATCCCAGTTAGTCTTCATACATTACACAAACAGTTTTTCAAAAATGCGGCTATCCAAAGGGCCTGGTTTGATGGGCGTGAAGGAGGGAGGGGGATGAGC
Organism: Actenoides hombroni; assembly: GCA_024336885.1. Lineage (NCBI taxonomy): Eukaryota > Metazoa > Chordata > Aves > Coraciiformes > Alcedinidae > Actenoides > Actenoides hombroni. The sequence goes on from WUAM01000287.1 coordinate 50,546,244, forward strand.
TGTCGGCGGGTGCGTGGGGAGGGGAAGGGTCTGGCCTGGCACTTGCCCGAAGGAGCAAAGCTCTCTGGGCTTGGGTGAGGTCCTGGCTGGGACTCACCGTTTGACAAAGCGGTCAAAATGCTGCAGAAGAGTTAAAAGAAACGAAACTGCCTCTTTCTTCTACTTCCAACCAGCAAAAGCTGGGCGTCAACACGAGCCTTCCAAGAGTGGGAATCTGCAAGGGGAGTTCGGGCAGCGGTGAGAGCCGGTGGTGTTCCAGGAAATGCTCTGTTAACGAGGGGAGGATTCTGCCCTGGCAGTGATGGGGAGGATTCACGTGCCAGCTTTCAAACTGCTGTGAACTCCTGTTTTCCTGTCAAGGCTGACGCAGAGCCGAGGGACGGGAGAGCTTCCTGCAGACGTGGCAGGACAGAGCTGCTCCCTGACCTGCCAGCTCCAGGCAAGCTGGGGAGTGTTTTGTTGGTGATACTGTGTGATGTAGAGAAAAACCTGAGAGGTGTCAGCTCGGTACCAGCTCTGAGTGTGGCTGACACACACGTGTGAGAGCTTGAACTCTGTAGGGGTGGGACAGCTTCCTGCTTCTCACCTGAAGGGAATCCTTGGTGCACGGTGCTGTGCTCGGCCATGAGAAATGCAGCTCTTGGCTGTGACAAGGGCTCTCTGAGCTTCACAGCCCTGGTCCCGCTTTCCATACGGCGTGATGCCCACCTAGCTAAAAGCCTGTGGGGTTTTTAAGGTGATTTGATTAATCACTCTGAAGTCAGGCTGCATTTGTTAGCTAACACCTCTGTGTTCAGAAGACAAGGCAGGAAAAGTGCAGGTTGGTCAAAGTAGGGACAAATCTGTAGGTGTTTCCAGAGGAGTTTGTTAGTTTAATCAAATTGAACTTATTTGGAGTTGTGTCAGCAAAATTCTTCTGTGCAGGTTAGGAAATGTCAGTGATTTATCCAACAGCTACAATCAATTTGCTGTTTGATAAAATAAGGAAACACCCCCCCGAGTTCCATCCTTATCCCTGTCTTTATAAACAGAGGGGCAGGGAGGCGCAGGGATGGGTTCTGTTACCTTCCTGGGGTGAGCAGGGTTTCATTCTCCGAGGCTTCCAAAAGAGCTGCACAGAGCCGTGGAGGGAGGGCTAATTCGTGTCATTTGCTGAAACCACTAGGCTCTCCTTCCCTGCTTGGGGAATTATTGATTTTATCACTCTGCGACCTTACATGTATCACTGTCTTGTGCATGCTGGCCTGTAGGAAGTGCTATCTACTGATTCATAGCTGAAGAATAATTTTATTTTATCTGTGATTGCTTTCCCATTTTTGGCTCGTCAGCCACGTGTTCTTATTCTTTGTCAGGCTTAAATCTTCAGGAGAAATGCACACCGTGATATAAAAACCCCCAACGTACCCTCTTCCCTGCCACCCTGCCTCCATGCCGCTCCAACCCAAATGCTTTTATTCATCTCGGTGCAGGAGGAATGTTACTCTGTAAAGACTTATCACTGTCCCATTGATTTCATCATCCGGGTGTCTTCAGCACTTTTCTTGGCTCTCTGTAAGTGGGGGAGTGGAGAATACCATTGCAGAGATTGGTGTGTGAGTGGGTAACGCTGCTGGGCTGGGCAAAGCGGCTGGGAGGTTGCTGCATGTTACTGTGCAGCTTCCCTACCAAAAACTCAGTCCTGGCTTTTGGAGGTGGCAGGGAGATGAGCAGAGATGCTGTTATGGAGGAGGGGTGGTCGTAGGGAGAAAATATATGGAGCATCTACTGGAGTTTGCATGGTACATTAATTGTCTGTAGCTTTTTCCTTTCCTTCTCAAAGCAAAATTAATTATGGGGAGGTGATGTTCCTTTAATGAACATCATTTAATTTAAAAAAGGGACAAGTGTGCTACCGTTAGGTCTCTTACTTAATGCAGTGTGTTTTCTTAAGCTAAATTTGGTTATTGTTACGTTGTGAAGGTGAAGAGAATCCGCTTTCTCTCGGATCTGAGAGAGGAGACAGCATCTTGGCTGCGGAGCATCGCTTCTAAACAGAGAGTCCAATCTCTCTTTGCCTGTGGGGGACACTGCTTGACCGCTTATTGCATATTTGATCAGTTTATTTCTGGATCTGCGTGTCTGTGGTGGGTGTCGAGGTGACAGTCGGGTTCAGATTAATTGGCACGGGGAAAGGATGGCGAGGCGGGGGCC
>WUAM01000287.1:50553241-50577844 GCA_024336885.1 Actenoides hombroni
ATTTAGGTTGGAAAAGACCCTTGGGATCATCGTGTCCAACCGTTAACCCTACTCTACAAGTTCACCCCTAGACCATATCCCCCGACACCACATCTCAGCGATGCTTAAACACATCCAGGGATGGGGACTTCCTCGTGGCTCGTGCACAGATGTCTGCCAGCTTTGGGTGCTGGAGCCGCTGGAGCCGGTGCAGGAGCGCGTTGTTCTGCCTCTGCCAGAGGAGGTGGTTGTATGTCTGACAACAGATAGCCCAGTAAGCTTGTTGGGATCCCATGGGATGGGACTCTGCCCTGCTGGACGGTCAGCGCTATGCGAAGGCTTTGCGTCGGAGCGTGAGTAGTTCTGCTGTTCGCCCCGTGCAGGGGATGTATAAATTCCAAGAGGAGACATAGCGGGAAGATCTTCAGGTTAAAGCTGGCCCTACCTGCGTGATCTGCTCTTGCTATCCTCAGGGAAAGTTGCAAACCGCTTTTTGCCTGGCAGAGCTGAGATGATGGCTCAGAAGTCCAATATGACCTTCTCTGTGAGCTCTGAGGCATGTCACACACCCTGAGCGCGCTACAAGAACGGTATTTTTCCAGCACCACCACCACACTGTCTCCCTGAAAGTCAAAATGTAAATTTTTTTATTACCCCTCATGAATGTGACAAAGTCCTACTTAAAAATGTAAAGACTCCCATCTTCACATGCACCATAAAGGCCTTTGCATTCCACGTGAAGCCTCCAGACTGTTGATTTATTATCGAGCTCCAACGGCTAGAGCAGGAGAGCAAAGTTAAATCTACAAAAGTGGCTGATGTGACAAAATTAACAGTTGTCAGCAGCAGAGAGGGGAAGCAGCCGAAGGCGAATGTTAATACTCAGCAAACTGGCATGGGGAAGCGAAGTTGACTTCACACTCCAGTTGTAAAAAACCCCCTGCAACACCACGGGCAGGGCGAGGGGGGATGCTGAGGAGCCCGAGCGGGAGGCAGCGGGGCTGGGGACAGGCTGCAAGGACAGGCTGCAGCCTTCCTGGGGGGCACCATGGAAAGAAAAGGTGGAAAAGCCCCCCAGAGCATCAGCTCCCCTCTTCCTGATGGCTCTGCCGGGGCACTCGGGCAGCGTTGCCGTTGATGTAACCTGGCTTTGGGCATGAATAGCTGGAGAATTTTAGGCTCAGATAGTTCAGGAAGATAAAAAAAAAAATAAAACAAGCCTGTTTTAGTTGGCCTTGCTTGTCTAGTCTTTTTTTTTTTTATTTTGAGACCAGTGCTGAAGCTCCTGATGTTTTCTTTTCTGAACCGACAGGAGGGGGCAGATGTCGTATCTTGAAAGTGGATCTGAGATTTGGGGGGGTGAGGTTAATTATGGGGTTATTTGTTAGGAACTTCTGAATCGAGATCTTCTGCTGAGTGGGCTGAGTCTGCAGCGTGGAGATCGGGAACCTTTGGCTAACAAAAGGGTGAATCGTGCCTTTGAAATTGTTTATAGCGGCCCGGGGTTGAAGTGGTTTGAGATGTTTGCTGTCACTTTCCAGACTCCAGGCATCTCTCTTTTCACCTTGACTTGTGATTTTTTTTTTTATTTTTTTTTTTGTGGCTTTCTTGTATACAAATGGCTGTGCCATTCCAGCAGGGCCTCTCTCTGGTTATTTGTGGTGTTGCTGGTGGGAATCAACCCTCCTGGTATCTGGGAATTTTCCATGCGTTTTGCTTGACCGGCTCTGATAAAACAAATGACTCCTAGATGGATATTTTAGAACCAAACCACCTCTTTTTATTTTTTTTTTCTCCCCCCCCCTTTTTTTTTTTCCCAAGCACAACAACTTGAGTCTTTGAAACAAAACATATGAGCACTCGGCTGACCAACCTTTTATTGGAAAGCACGGGTCACGGTTTGGATGAAAAGCTCTTCGTGAGACTCCAAAGCGAGATGCTTCCCTGCTAATCCTGTACGAAAAAAGTAAAAAGGTTAATACAAGATGAATTGACCTATATTAGTGAAAACTGCATCATTAGAAGAAGCCTCTTCCTGCAAAATGCACAAATATAGCTGAATTCACAGATGCATTAGGGTCTTCTGCACCAGGAATATTTGTCATCTCAGAAGAAAGTGGAAGAGGCTTGTTCTTCAATGCCTGACATGTCACTACATGCTGTGAAGTGCAAATAGAGGAAGAAAAATTAACACATAAAAGAAATGTACTGTTTCTGTAGGAAAATTAGGTAGTTAAAGCTGAGAGAGATGGCTTCTTTCAATAAAAAAAACAAAAAAACCAAGCCAACAAAATAGCGGAAAATAGCAGCAGTATTTTCTTTTTCTTTAATGTTTTTTTTGCCGAGGCAGGGGAAAAATGAGCAAATTTTATATTGCAACTTTCAGTACTCTGAGCTGCAGGAGATAAGACTTGACACGAGAGAGGGGAAAATACTTCCCAGAAATAGGTAAAGCTGGAGCAATCCTGCAAGCCCTTTCTTGTTTACAGGAGCTGCAGTTCTCAAATGAGCACGGACTGCAAGGCGTGTGCAATGTGAGGAAGGAGGAAAGAGGAGGAGCTGCCGAGTGCTGTTCCATTGCATGCCTGGATTTCTCCCTGGAGAAGCAAGGTGCTCCTCTCCAGCATCCCTGCAGCCTCTCTTCCCTCTCCTCTCCCCTATCCACATCCATGGATGAAAAGGGGGTCTCAAATTCTTGTTCAATTGTGTAAACACCGGGTGAAAAAGAAAATAACCTAATTCTTCTATTATGAGGCACTATCAAGTACTTTAGGTCGGTTGTGTGCGTGTCTGCTTCTTGCCTTTGTTTTGTTTTTGAAAGGGATTTTGAAGGCTGGTTGACTTCGTGGCTCATCCCTTGGTACTATCAGCACTTCTGGATTTAGTTGGCTTCTGGGTGAGTTTGTGGGGTCGAGTCAGGATTGGGACTCTGAAGAGCAGAAGCTTGTCTGTGGCTCATGTTCCCAAAAATCTGGCTGAGGGAGAGGAGCAGTGCTTGGTTTGGTTCTGGCCAGCCAGGCTTAGCAGCTGTACTGAAGAAAGCAGCAGGGGAATTAATGTGGTTCTGTTGACCTTGATCTTTGAAAAAAAACACTGGAAAGGCAGCATGGTAGGCATTAAAAAAAACCAACCAACCCTCAACTCACCTTATCCTTGTTATCATGACAAATGGTTTGGTATCTCCTGATCTCGTAGTACATCCTGGGTTTTTGTCCTGTGGCTGATGGAGCCTTTGGGCTGCACGTGAGCTGGGGTGTGAAGTTGGCCCTGGCAAGCCCAGATGTGCAGTGTGGTTCAGTCATGTGTCCTCAGGCCCTCGGGAGTAACTGCTGGCAGCGCGAAGCTCTCACCTCAGAATTTCACAGCTCTGCTGGTGTGTGCCAAGCTGAACCTCTCAGGCACTGCCTGCCAGGGCTGCGAGCTGCTCCCCAAGGTCGGTTTCTGGGAACAGGAGTTTCCGTGGTTAAACGAGGCTTATTTTGGATCACAGCAATATCCCTGTTTCACTCCGCAGTCTGTACGGCAAAGGGCCACCCGAGCTTGTTCTCTTTAAACCCTCTCTCTAAGCTTGAAGTGTTGATTTTAAGCTGCAGACTAGCGAGACGTCTTGGTTTCCCTGCTCCTCCTATTCTGGTACAACAGGCCCTCATCCTGGCCCCGACTGATATCCTGCTAGAAGCCTGGTCTCTGCAGGCAAAGGGCACAAAGGGGCAAGGGGAGACTTGCTTGAGACCTCCTCCTGACAGTCACTTTTAATTGCAAATGGTGTGATTTAAAAAAAAAAAAACCAAGGCGGGGAGGGAGAGCTCTTGCTTCGGGCTAAGGAGTGAGAGATTGAAAGCTGGCTGCTGTGGTCATCGGAGGTGAAGAATAAGTCATAAATGATCCAAGGTCAAAGGCCAAATATAGACTGATAGCTGCATTGTTCCCCACAGCCTTGGGAAGGACCTTGGTGCTGCACTGTGCCTGAGGAGCCTGTGGACTTAACCCTTCCCTGCTCGACACACAGCGGATTCCAGCAGTGGCTCCCCGAGTTGTTCGTCTGGGTGTCGGTGTCCAGCCAGGATGATGGGTTGGGAATCTCTTGCAGAAGGCCAAAGCCTGCTGGGGATTTCTGTGAGGGACAGCAAGGAGAATAAAAAGTTCAGTCTCCCTATTGCTTAAGCAGATGCACGGAGTTGGGGATTTGAAACTCTTCTGGGAATATTTGCTCCAAAATGTCCTGTGGTGAATTTCTTTTCCTTATCCCCAGGCAAGTTAACGTATTTGCCTTGGTTTATCCTCTTAAAATGAGCACCTTAAAGTTGGGAGCAAACCTCATGGTAAATTCCTCAGAAGCTCAAACTCCAGCACTAAAGGCTTTGCTTTTGGTCTGTGTCAGATGGTGGCGGGTCCCCAGTGGGATGGTCTTGCCGAGGTGAGTCTCCAGGGCACGGTCAGGACTTCCTTGCAAGCTGGTGACGTGAAAGCTGGGCAGGGTGCACCAGCTCACCTCCTTTCAGAGGATCGAGTGCTGACCTGGACCCAGTGCTCCACTACCCCATTCCTGTCTTCCCCTTTAGAGCATCAAGCACGTGCTGCCATGGACAACGGGCTCACGCCTGTTGGGCTGATTGTCTCCCAAATCTTGACCCCATTCCTCCTAGCAGGGCACTTGTGCTGAGCACGGCAGCCATCTCCCAGCCTCCTGGACAGCTTTCTGCAGCTGGCAGCATAGGCATCCATCCGTCACTGTCCGTGGTTAATGCTCAAGCCGGCAGTGGCAGGCGGCCAGCAGCCATGATACAATCTTCCTGGAGGAGAGAGAAGCTTGTTGGCTTTGTAACTCTGCTTGCCACTTCTCCCCCTTCCTCCTCAAAATGAAACGTCTTTTATCTTTAGAAGAAAGTGTAAAGAAAGTGATTCCCTTAAAATATCTCAGCTGGCGCAAGCAGCGCTGCGGGCTGGCTGCAGAATTTGGCTGATCTTAAAAGCATTGGGACCTTGCAGGGGGATGAGATCCTCTGATGGAGGTTTCCCTGTTGAAGTTCCCTCTCCTGATGCTCTCCTCTGGGACACCAGACAGTCCAGTGCCACCTGGGCTGGGACACTGCTGCTGTCACCTGAGCCATGGGTGTAAGGTCCCCTCTGCCTCAGTTTATCCTTTTCCTCCATATGACAGATGGTAAAAGCTCTTCAGCACCCGGATTTGTGCATTACCACAGTGGATGTGTTTCGGGCTGGGCAAGAGCAAACCTTCCAGCCTGAGTGGAGGGGAGCTGAGATCCAGCACCTTCCCTGTACTGTACACGTGAGTGAGGTGTTGCTCTGCTAGGAATTAAGTTCATTCTTATCTGCAGGGTTGATTGGTTTGGGGTTTTTTGCCGTGCCGGTTTTATTGTGTATGGTTTTGTTAGGGTTTTGCCTTGGGTTTTTTTACTGAAAATTTGAACCCATTGATTTTTCTGCACCAAAATTTTCTCAGCATCGGCTTCACCAAAGTTTAATGGAGATGCACTAGGGAAAGGGATATTTTTAATTTATTTATTTATTTTAGCCCATTATCTTCCAGGAGAGGCAGTGGCAGGATTTTCTCCGTTCATTGCCAGGCTGGTGTCTTGTGTGTTTAAAAACAAAACAAAAACCAAACCACAAAACAACCTTTAGCTTTGATGGGGGTCAGCAAGGGGTACGAGGGTGTGAGGGCACATTTCTTTCCCTTCCCTGCCTCGTGCTGAGGGGGTACTTGTGGAGCAAGAAAGCTCTGTGGGGAAAAAGCAGCTCATGCCTCAGCCCGCCGCCCAGCCCCGGCATTGCTGCGGCAGTCCTGTGCCCCGCATGCATTATTCCTCAAATCAAAGGAGGAATTGGTGAGAAGAATGTTTAACTGGAGCCTGTGATCCTCAGGTGTGACACTGGGGGCCCCACCGCAATGAGATGCGCAGTCATGCTCTCTCCGAGACGCAGGGTTAAAGATTTGCTTGGGGCCAGTCAATAGCGCGCACTGAGTATCTTCCTCAAGAATGTGTCTGCTCTTTTCCTGCCTCCAAGTAGCAGCACTTGAGTCTCAGTCCCCTACTTGAATCACTGCACTATCTCCACTTCATCAGAAACCAGAGAGTTGAGTCTTTGATGATTGTTGTGACTCACGGTGTCACAGAACTACTTACCCTGTGATTTCAACTTTAATCACTGATCCACTATCTATAGAGCTGCCTGTGGAACAGTTCAAATTGTAATTATAGGAAGCTCATCTGCTGCAAGCCACAAAGCAGGCTTTACCATATGCCTTTAAAGGTGAACTAATGTCATGATGAAATAACTGTGTTTTGCTGCAGATTGATACCACTGGCTGGGAAGTTAACATACAGGATGAAAGCTCTGACATTTTGCAAGCTACACTATCGCGCTCTAAGTCGTGTTAACCTAACATTCCCCGTTGTTCTACAAGGGATCTGCGGGGAGCCGGGAAGTGTCCTCAGATGCCAGGGATGGGGAGGGTGCGTGGGACTCGGGAACGTGCTGGGGTGGGTTACAGAGCTGGGCGGCGGTACCCGTGTGATGCGGTCAGACAGGCTCCAGAGCCTGCAAGTGGTTTTCTCCCTTGCCCTCGCCTGACCTTGACATTTATTTTGGCCTCTCTTTCCCTGCTTTGGAAGGGCATTTGCTAAGTTTCTTTGCAGGGTTACTGCTGTCTGCCCCTGCCTCCACCCCCGTGCTCTGGGACACCTCTCTAGGGGCTCTTTTGTCACCCCTTTGCCCAAGTGCTGAGAGCCCTGGCAGAGCTCTGCCCTGTGCTCACCATTTCCCGTGCTACTGGTGAGGGTCCTCATGCTCCTGACAGCTCCGTGGTTGTACAGGGAGGAGATAGAGGTGTTATTTGCTCCCTCAACAGCAAAACAAGAGCTGCAAGGCACAAAGCAGTTGAGAGGGCTTTTCCAAGGCTCTGTGGTGGAGCTGGGGATGGTGTCCCAGCCTTCTTCCAGCCGTGCAAGGCACTGTGTTCAGGCTGGGTTTTCGGGCAGAGACCTCTCCCGTTCCTTGTATGTGCAGCCCCCAGTCTGAAGGGCAGTAAAGTGGGGGTGGCAAAGCCAGTCTGCTGTGAGAGGTCTTTCCAGAAGCCTTCCAGAGGAGTGACCAGCAGTGCTGTCAGATGTGGTAGGGGTGGTCGTGCCCCTAATTCTTTGCTAGCCACCTCCTCCTCCCCAAATACGGATGCGTTTCAGTAGCGACAGCTCCGCACTTGAAGGGTTGTTTAGGAGCTGGAAGGATCTGTGAGTCCAGCCCAGCCTTCTCTCAGTAGATGTCCTTTCTACTGCTATTCTCTAATTAAGCTTTTGCCATAAAGTACGGAAATGAGATCCAAAGTTGGCAACCCCTCGTGACTCCTGGACCTCTGACTCTGCCTGTGCTTAAACCGCTTCTCTCTCCTCCTGCAACTGGCCACATAAAGATAAGTAAGGAAGATGGTTTTATTGCAAGCAGCTGGGGAAAATCACGTTGCTTCAGTTTCCATAAAATAGCCGAGCCTCAGCTTTTTTATCCTGCCCATTCGCACATCCACTATAAAAGGGACATCAGTTATAAACATTTCCTGTTTGTGCATACAGTCTTCCAGTGCTTATGATGTATAGACTGACAAAAGGCTTAATGCTTTGAATATATAAAACACAAGGCCTGTGCAATGGAGGGTGACAGTTGCCCTTTAATGTTCTGCTTTTTAAAGATCAGGGTAGAGTTCAGAAAGCATAGTCATGAGGTTTAATGATTTAATGGGGACGACTGGGGAGCAAAAATAGTTACTACACCCTGGGGAAAAGTGGTTCCTCATACATATTACTTTAGCCTAATGGCCTATGAATGCTTCCTCTGTGGCATAGGAGGGTGTCACGGTACATAGACTCTATAATACTGAATGGGTTGATTAAATGCATATTAAACAATACTAAATTGGAAAAAAAAAAAAAAAAAAGGTGCCACCAACTGTATTTATTCTGTTCTTAGAAAATGTTGTTACTCATTCAATTTCATTTGTGATATTATTATAATTTTCCCCCCATTTCGTGCTCGTCGCAGAGCGAGGGAGCCAAGTGTAAACACCGTTGATGGATCGGAGGTGGTGGAATCCTCGTCTAGCAGAGGATGGGGAGCAGGGGCGAGGGGGCTGGTGCTGTGGGCTGGGGAGGACCTGGCTGGGGGGCTGCTGGAGGTGGGCTGAGCAGCCTCTGGCTGCTGGACGCGGCTGCAGGTGGGTTCTTCTGAAACTGGCAAACAAAGCATTCAGAAAATGGCTTTTTTTCTTCTTCACCTCCATGCTAGTGCAGGTCCCCATGCAGTGCTTTGCCCATTCCCCTTTCTGTCTGCTCTTTGGTGGACTTGCCAAGGGCTTTATGTTGTTCTCTGGTGACTCCATCATGTAACTCAGCAGTGCCACCCCCCTGGCACCCAATAAATGCTACCTTCTGGTATCAAACCCGACTTGAGGAGTCAAACTGTCCATCCTTCTTGCAGGTCCAGTGCAGATGGTGGAGAGGGCAGCCCCGTGTGCGTGTTCAGCTGGTGCTCTCAGCTGCAGGGCTTTGTTTCCACTGCTTAGCCTGAGCTTCACTGGACACGTCCTGGTGTCCAGTGCAAAGCCTGTGCTCCCTTGCTGGCTGGCAGTTGGACCAGGATGGCCGGCACAGGGACAACCGAGCTGTTACTGGGCAGTTTTCAAGTAAATATAAACACAGCGTACACAGTATGTGGTTTTAGATCCAAAAAAACCCAGTCCATAAGCATATGCTGTCGCTGGTATCTCCCAGTTCTGAATGTCTGTGCAAATTTACAATTTTCTAGACAGGCTGTTTTTTTATAGTCATGACCTGTGAATGTTATGTGAATTATTAGAGATTATAAGAAGTCTGATTAAGTCTGATCTTGTCAGAAATCACCGGACTGCTCTGCCCAGGTATTTTTATGCCGTCGTCCTGTCTTGTGTAGGATATGCACTAATTATCTCCCGTATTTCATCTCTCACCTGTATATTCCTTCCCAAATCTTGTTACCTTGATGAAGTATTTTTTTTCCTATGGCCCTTCCACCAACATGTATCTGGTGTTTTCTTCTCTTTTTACTGCTTCAGTCAGCTGCTTCATTCTGCGCTTTGTAGCTTCAAACACAAATTTGCAGTTCGCTGTGCTGCAGAAGTAGCCGGAGCACCGAACGCTGTAGAGCAACCCCAAATTAAAGGGAGAGGAGAAATTGCCCTTTGCAATACGAACTGCCAGTAGGGTTGCAACCAGCAGAAATAATAATTTGTCTGGAGGAAAACCAGCAGTCGGGAGGCGTGGGCGGAGAGTCACGTGTGGGTCATTCAGGTCTGTAGGTTTTGTGGGACACGTACTTGGAGGCATCTTCTCTTTCCTCATCTTTGAAGTCCTGCTGAATTGATGAGGACAGCGTTCAAATATTTGCTGGCATCTGCTCTGTGAACTGCCCAGTGTGTTCTGGGAGTACGTGATTATGAAAGGAAGAGTCTTTATGGTGATCTGATGGCTTGGAAATGAGAATGGCGTAGGTACGTGTGGCATAGAATGGCTCCAGTGACAGCTCCTCACATGTCCACGTGTGTGTCAGGCCTGGTCCTTAACACTTGGTTTGTATCTCTGTAGTTTGAGGTGGCTTTAAGCGTTTGCCTTTGTCAGTGAACGTGGCTGGCAGCTTGTATTCTCCAGGCTCTGTCTCCAAGGATAGGTGTGTGGCTTGAGCACCTGGCGATGCTGCGGGAGGGAGCTGGGGCTCTTTAGCTTGGAGAAGAGGAGACTGAGGGGTGACCTCATTCCAATGACAGGACAAGGGGCAGCGGGTGTAAGCTGGAGCGTAAGAGGTTCCACAGAAACAGAAGGGAAAACTTTTTCACTGTGATGGTCACAGAGCTCTGGAACAGGCTGCCCAGATTGGTTGTGGAGTCTCCTCTGGAGACATTCCAAACCCACATGGATGTGTTTCCATGTGACCTGCTCTAGGTGGTCCTGCTCTGGCAGGAGGGTTGGACTCGATGATCTTTCGAGGTCCCTTTCAACCCTTAACATTCTGTGGTTCTGTGACCCCGTTCCCCATACGATGAGCTGTGGGAAGAGCCTCCTTTACTGCCGACGAAATTCCCTCAAACGTGAACGTTCATCCCAGCAGCCAGAGAGTGGACCTTCTCTCCCCCTCCCAACAACTTATTATTGATAGAAACATTTTATAAATAAACATCTCTAGGTAACATATTCCATAAAATATCTAATTATAGATTATTGGATTGAACATTTCTTGCTTCAATTAAGTGATAGTCTTTTCCCCTCAGGAAGCCAGCTTAGTGCTCTTTCCGGGGAAATTATGTGTATTTATTCCATGTTCTATAGGCAGTGTCTTTTTATGTTGTTAATAAATAAACTACAGTGGAGTGCTTTACCCTAAATAAAGCTAATGGAGGTCAGGCTGTGCGTTTATTTTTGTTTTCCTGATCAGATCTCTCCCGTCTGGTGGTCTGCACAGCTTTGGTGCAGTGAACTTTGTAAGGAATGAAAGATAAAGGGAATGAGAGAAAGCAAATAATGGTTTGGAGATCTACATTCTTATACCTCCCCCAGGCCAGATGCATTTAGGTGTGGTTTCTTTTTTTTAAAAAAAAAAAGAGGGTCTGAAAGCACAAGGTTCAGCACTAGTGTTGTTGCTCAGTCCCATTCATCCTTTGGGCAGGCCTTGGGGTCTTTAGATTTGAGACCCTGAACTACTGCAAAGCTGGCAACATTTTCTCACAGTATTTGCCTTTGGCTCTGGGTTTGAACTCCCCCAGAGTGACTGGTTTTATTTAAGTCAAGGGCTCAAGCTTTGACCCATCTCTTCTAGATCCCAAAAAGCCACTGGACGTGTGGGTTTTTTTTTGTTGTGTCCTGAAAGGTGCTGTAGATTGAACACGTGTCAGTTCAGAGCAGTTTGCTGGTAGAAGGTGGTCAGAGCAGGCGATGCCCCCGTGGCTTTGGTACCTCTGAGCCACTGGCTCTGTCCTGCTGCAGCCATCATTCCCCTCCAGCTCTCTTCTCAGCCTCCCTCCTGAGCGCTGCCTGAACCTTGGGAAACTGGAGTTCGAGCCAAGCTATCTGAAGGGACTTGAAACCTGTCCAGCTGAGCTCATGAGCTCCTCCTGGATTTGCATGGAGCCTTTCAGCTGGGCCAGCTGTAATTTACCCTGCGGGCACGTGCAGCCGGCGAGCGCGTGGAGGTGACAGGACAGTCGGCAGCGCTCGGGAGGCATGGGAGTGCTCGGAGGTCTCGGGGAAGAGCGTGGCTCTGAGCTTCTCCACACCTTCGTCCTCCTCGGAAGGGGAGAAAGCCCTAATCAGGGAGCTGCAGCCTTTCTCCCGCTCCCTCACCTGCCATTTTAAACAAATGCAAATTAAACCCCTCCATCGGGTTGGTTCATTCCCTTCCTTCATGTAACTGATGTTATTGGATTTTTATGCAGCACATTACACCCTGAGCCATGTCTTCTACTATTTTGCTTTCAAATTGTATCTCCTGCCATTTGTGTCACATTTAAAATGCTAACAGTATAGAATGTCATTTACAGAATCGGGGCGTTTGCTGCGGAAAATTAATTTGACTTATTCCTTCTGCCTGTTCCTATCTCCAGGCCAATATTATGCTACTCATTCTACAAGAGTAATACTTAATGAATAGGACTATTAATAATGTCAAGGTCCATGGGGGTCTTATGGGTAACGGATAGGCGTAGACTATAAGGGGGCAGTCACCTGACTTCGGTTAATGTTCCATGAAAATATCAGGCAGTGCAATGTAATTATGGAGCAGAGGATAGTAAAAAAGGCAGGGAACTTGGAGTTTCTTAAATATTTTTTCAAATTAGTCGGTGCTTTTTCCTTAATTTACCTGAACCTTTGTCAGGCCAGGTGTGAAAACTGCTTAAAATGCCAAAGGGAAACCCAACAACTAGGTAACCTACTCCATAAAGAGGGGTCCGCGCTCGGATGAGCTCGCGGCGCAGGAATCGCGTGTCTGGCATCGCGCGGAAGGCTTGCGGGATGTTCCTCTGTCTCGTTTCTGTTTTGTCTGTCAGGAAAGGGGCTTTGGTTGCTTTTTCGGTGTTTTGGGTTCGTTCGTTTGTTTATTTGCTTCCCAGTGTGTACGTGTCTGTAGCAGTTAAGAAGATTAAACCACAAAATTAACAGTATAACGGGAACAAATGGTAAACGGGAGAAACGAAATCTTCTTTCTGCTACTCAGTGTGCTCCTCGCTGGGGAAACACCGGCCCTGGCGAGCGGGCTGGAGGCAGCTGTGGGCAGGGGACATGGCAGGGCACCCCTCGTTTTGCTCCCCACGCTCCGAGCTGCCGGCAAGGCTGATCTTAGTCTCACAGGCATGTCGAGGGGGAAGGAAGAAGCTGCTTTTAGGGTCTAATCCTGCCCTTGCTAGCACCATTTTTTAATTTTTTTTTTTAAGTGGGTTTAAGAAGGGAATTATTTGATCCTCTGATTTTTTTTATTTTTCTTCTCTGAGGTCCTTGTTTCTAAATCCTTGTGTCTCGAGTTCTCTCCAGGATTATTTGATGTGTGTACGGGAGGAAAGGGATAAAGAAATTGGCTACTGAGATGCTGCTTCTCAGAACGGATTTTCATCTTGTGCCATCATTTTTGGTAGTTACGTGAGAAAACGTGATAGGGCAGCTAAATCTGAAAAGGGACCTTTGGAGGCCTGTTTAGGTGTATGTGCTTTTGGTTCCTATTCTCTGCATGAAAACTGGATGTTGCCTGGTGCTCTCTTGCCTCTTTTCCTTATTTGTCTTTGTCTTGGGACCATCGGGACTGAGGGAGCAGGTTGTAAAATGAGGCCCCTGATTTCCAAAGAGCAGGTGAAACAGGCTGTGAAGAGGGTTGGTGTTAGGCAGCAAAATCACTCTTGAGGCTACTGTCTGCCTTTCCCGAGGAGTTAGCTGTTTCCAGATGCAGGCTGTGTGGAAACTGCATTAGAACAACAGAGGTTGTGAGCCAGGTTGGGTCACGTTGTAATGAAAGTGCCAGGAGATGATGTTGGCAGAGACTTGGGCTTCTGCCTTCCCCTGCCTGATGCCCCAGCAGCTGCTGGTGGCTCAGGTGTGGCCCAAGGAATATCTCCAGCCTCACTCCAGCAGTCACAGTTGAGAGCCACTGTGAGACTTGCCATGCTGTGGCACCTCGAGGACATCAGCTAGAGAGGTGGTCTCGTGTGTCCCACCACGCCAGCAGCTGAGAGCAGAGGTGGTGTTAGCACAGGGCAAGGCAGCAACGAATTGCTCCGTCTTGCTTGGCTACAAGTTGAGTGTCTGCCCACAGTTTTGAAGTTGGAGGAGGGGAGGATGGTGCTACTGAAAGCTCTGGCATGAGAAGGTCTTTTTCAGCCTCTGTCTGCACAGGTTCTCAGGGTTATTTGAAAGCAAAACGTTTCTCTCTCCCCTTTGTGGTTGATGGGGTCCGTGAGTGTGGGACTGAGGTCAGCACCCCCGCGGAAGGAGGACACTTTTCCAATAACGGAGCCTTGGCCAAGCTTAGCAAAGCGCGTTGGTCTCCCCCTTGGTTCCTCCTACCCCTCTTCATCCTCTTATTATTGTTATTTTTTCCCCTCGAAGAAGCTTTACTCATTTCTGAGGCGCGCATTAATATCGGCAGCATTAGGCAGCCCCGGCGCGTCTCGTTGCTGCGTGCCTCACTAATTCTCACTATTAGGCCACCCGCTGACAGCTCCCGAATGGAGCCGCATCCCCCCGTCAGAGTTCGCCATGAATAAACATGAAAGAGACAAATGAGGCAGCGCTGGCGGTTGCTTTGCAGCCAGCCGCGCGTTCTTCCGCGCGCAGACGGCCGGGCTTTGGTCGGGAGGTCCCCGCGTGCCTCCTGGTGGGGTGGCTTCTCCTCGGTGCTGCTCGCAGGGGTCTTTGTTGGGACGTGGAGATCGGGCTCCTCTTCCCGGCGCTTGAGAGCCCGGACTGTTGGTGATGCGGCAGAGCCGTGCTTGGGTTAGCAAACCAGGCGTGCTTCCCACAGCTTTTTTTGGAAGTCCCGTGAGCACGTGTGCCACTAGACTTCTGGAATTCAACTTGTGTGAACTGTAAGCAGTTTCAGCAACGTCAGGGAAGTTACTCTGGGTTCCAACCCCCTTTAATTCCCAAGCATGCAAGGTTAGGAGAGGTGGGTTCACTGAGAAACGTAGACCTGTGAGGAGGCTACCGACCATCGGCGAGCGATGCTGCCCAGGAGTTAGGTGTGCCCTGCAGACCCTTCCAGCTGCCTCTTGGAAGAGGCTTTCACGGTTAAGGTAGAAAAATGTCCTCGCAGGTTTTGAGATCATGAAGGAAGCAACAGGTTTTTTGTGGAGACCTGCAGAAACAGTGCTGTTGGTGTCCCTGGAGCTGGAGCTGGGAAGGTGCAGGAGCTGGCCTTGAGACACCACACAGGAGAGAGAGGTTGAGTGCCTCCCAGTACCTCTCCAGTGGTGTTGTTCTGGGCTTGCTGGTTCATTGTGGCAGGCAGCAGATTTTCTCCGAGCACAAGGCAAGAACATCCCAGCAGGAACAGAAGATGGATGCTGCTCTGGGCTGCTGGTCCCTCAGTCAGATCTGTAGCCAAAGGGACCTGGGTCTCCTGGCTTCTGTAGGTGGTCACTGGTTAGGCTATGGGGGGTAAGCTCAGCTGAAGGAAGGGTCTGGAGGGGCACTGGGGTGAAAAATACTGACGAGTTTTGCCTTTTCTTTTGGTTCTCTTCAACTTTCTTCAATCAGAAGACTTAGTGTTGGACCAAGTACTGAAGTGGAGGGTTTTTAATGGTTCTTTGCAGGAAATTAGTTTTTTCTAGTCTTGATTTATTTAAACCAAAACCTCAAACCACAAAATATTGACTTTGTACTGAAAATTGAAATGAGCTTTCCTTCGAAATTTTCTTGCGGTTGAAAAGCATCCTCTCTGTGATACAGCTCTTGGAGGAGGAAATGCTCCCTGTGACTGTCTCCGAGAGGAGAGTGGGGTGTCCAGGGCTTTCTCTTCCACTTACCTGTTCTGCTTTAGTAGACAAACCAGCTGATTTCTGTCACGTTTTCTCTCTTGACTCTGGGTGTAACAAGGCGAGTGTATAGATATTTTTTATTTTTATTTCTTTTTAAGGGCCATCCCTGCTCTTGTGCATATCAGACTAAAAAAAAAATAAATAAATCCCCAGGCAGGTGTGTAACAAGGGCAGGGTTTGAAGTGCAGGTGGGGGGCTCAGTGGCCGGGCTCTGTGGTGGGGTAGCCAGCCCGACAGGCTGCTCCGTGGAGGTGAACGCTCTAAATCCCCAGATCACAGAAGCTCAGGGGCCATATCCACAAACCAACGCGGCTTCTTTCCCTTCGACCCCCACCTTCTCCTGCCACTCTTTGATTTCTCCTCTTGCCTCAGATTTACAGCTACCTTGTCCAAATATATTACAGGAAATAAAGGATAAAATGCTTTAAAAACCTGCCTTTCCAAGCAGGAGAACAGGCTTTGGTGAAAATAAACGAGCTGGTTTGTTATATTGCTCAGCCTCTGTCACGTGAAGGTGAGGCCTCCTTTTTTTTATTATTATTATTTTTTATTGCTACCCATTTGCCTTCATTTTAATTTATTTGTTAATCCATGCTCCAGCTCATGAATTTTGCATTTGGGGAGGTGGAGAGAAAGGGGAGGGGGATTCCAAGCACCAAAAAAGATGCTGGCCCACTTAAAGGTGAAGGACACAGTTGGAGGGCAGGGCTGCCTTCCTGGCCTTCCATCATCCTTTTAAAAGGCAAATATGCAGTCAGCAAAAAAAAAAAAAAAAAAAAAAGAAAGAAAAGGGGGGGGGAGCTAAAGACTTCCCAATTAATAATTATTATGATGGCCTCAACGGGATTCAGAACCTTACAGGTCAGAGAGGACAAATTCAAACCCCCTTCTCTCAAGCTCATGTCCTCAGGTGAGCTGATGGCTTCTGTGCTCTGCTTCCATGTCTCCCATGCCAACTTTCCTTCCTTCCTTTTCTCCTTTTTTTTTTTTTTTTTTTTTTATGAGGCATCCTGAGTGTAAAAAATATGGCCTGCCTTTATGGTGCTCCAGCACGAATGAAGCTATAAAATTATGAACAGTTTTTATGATGGCTATTCAGGGGATGCTTTTATATTGATGGTGCGCATGCTGTATCTATCTTTTTTCCCCCCTTTCTTTTTTGCATCCCTTCTTTCCCTGAAAAAGATGGCAGTATATGTGTGTTGGGGAGGGGGCCCTGTGTAACTATTTTTCATGCATTTAATATATTAATTATCCGGTAAATGCTCCCTAGGCTGTACTTGGGGTGCCGAAGAATGACAGCTTTTCAACGAAGCTCCAAAGGCAGCCCATCAGCCCACAGTGTATTATGTCGGAGAGGTCAGGGTGGGGTTAATGTAACTTTTTATTTGCTGATTTTTCATAGATGGGAGCCAAGCTGGTAAGGGGAAAAAGAGAGAGAGAGACTGAAAAGGTGGTGTAAAAAGAGCAGAGATAATGGCAAGTCTGTTAGGTCCCCCTCCTGCCTCCCAGCCCACTCGGGGGCAGATAGGGTGATTATGCAAATGGGAGATGCTCACAACCTTCTTGGGATGCCCCTTCTCAGGGGGCTTCTCTGTAGAGAAGGGGACACAAGTCTGAGAGGGGACAGTCTGTCGAAGCGGCGACAATGACGAGGAATGCCTCGTGCAATAACTGAACTCAAAACAGATCATCTGACCTCCCTGAAAATAGATATATCTAGGCAAGGAAAAAAAAAAGCAAGGTAGGAGGAGAGCTTGGCTGCTCGGGGTGGGGTTGTAAAGCCAAAGGCACTAGGAAATGTGAGCTGGACGTGCAGGAGTGAACTGAGGATCGTGGGATCCTTCCTGCTTCGCTGGGGTTTGGATTTTTGCCTCTGCCAAGAGTGGTGGTCCGGTGGTAGCAACGTCTCTGAGAGGACCTAAAGCACTCTGAGGGCAGCTACTTCTCCTTCCCTCCCCTCCTCCTGTGAAGGGTGCTGGTCTGGGGCAGCCCTGCTCTAATGGCTGGCTGTGTCGATTATTGATCTGAGAAGTAATAGGGGTTTAATTTTCCTTTAAAAGGCCTGTAAATGATCTCAGGAAAGATATTTAAAAAAAAAAAAAAGAAGTCCTATCTAAATCAAGGTGGAAAAGCTAAAGAAATCTACAAGAATTTAGATCTTTCCATTAGAAATTCTGTAGCAGAGTCTGCTGGGACTGTGCAGGGGGGTTTGTGTAGCTTCAGCATCTACCCTGTCAGGTGGAGGTGGATGCGTATACAATATAGTGGTTTTCTGTTTCGGCTAATAAAAGTAATCTTGGTGTTGTATCTATTTGGTTTTAAAGTATCTTTTGTGCATGCAATCTACATCTGAATGAAGAACGTGCAGAGGAAGGGAGTGTTCGCGTGTGCATTTACCCAGCGGTTCAGTGATGCTCCTATTACATTTGAATTGAGCAAAACACGTCCCACTGAGTGTAATTACTACAGCTTGCTTCTTTTTGGTCGCCTCATTTCAATGCTCCAAACAAATCCTACACAAGTAGGCTTTGGTTTTGATGTATTCTTTGAGGAACTGAGCTTGTCCTGCATCACCCTTCGCTCACCCTGGGAGCAGGAGGTGCCCCCTGGGCTTGGGCTGCAGGAACGTAGAGTGCAAGGGCCCCGTGGGTCCAACGGGGTGTCTGGGACCATAACACCCCCAGGGGAGGTTCAGGCCAGCTCTTGGGAGGCCACTTCCCTTCTTACACTGGTGTGAAGGTGACGATAGCAGCCAGGAAAGTTGTTCCTGCTGCTTGTCAGTACCACTCGGCACAGCGGCGAGTCAAGAGACAGCTCTACCGTGAGCTCAGCTTCAGCTGCTTGACTGGCAGTAAGAGGACTTCCCAAATTCTTGAATTCAGCCTGGTTTTGTTGGCTGGGAACATGAAGGATTAGTGTGTGCATTTGGTTTTTTTGGGTTTTGGTGTTTTCGTGGTTTGTAGAAGTTATTTTATAGAAGTTATATTATTTTATAGAAGCTATGGGTCAAAGTGACTGAAGTGGTGGACTCCAGTTTAGATTTCAAAGGCATGTTAATTATCTTCTGGACACCACCACACAAGATATTTCCCCTGTTCCTATGGGAGATTGTGTGTTTCTTACTGTTCTCGTGGTTTTTTTGCTTTCCCACCATGGAAGCAGAAAAAACCCTTTCTGTCAAATGAGTAATAGACGAGTGTTTTGGTTTGGTTGGTGTTGGTTTTGTTTGGCGGATGTTTGTTTTTTTGATTGGTTGGTTGGTTGCTCTTTCTAAAGAGCTGGGTGTGGTGTTTGTCATCCAAGATGAAAGTGAGCTCCTTCTGCACTCTCAGAACAATCTGGCAAACAAGGGGAACATCATCCTCTGCCTTGGCCTGGTGAGGAATGCCCCCCGGATGCTATGGTGGGAAACACATATAGCCAGGGTGGGGGAGAGGACAGGGATGGGCATGGAGATGCTCAGACCACTCCCTGCATCTGGCAAATCCAAAGAGCCTCTGGGAGGTCAGGGCAGAGTGCTGCAGGTCGGTACAACTGAGACACGTGGGGGTGCTGCAGATTTTCCTGCCTCGGTGGTGAAGCGCTGCGGGAGAAGTGGGTTTACACTAACAGCTTGGTCGGAGTGCAGGGAAGCTGTTGCCACCTGCAAGCCAGAATTTGTCCTTAGGCAGGTGTCCAGGAGTGGAGGACACAGGGAATGGATGTGAGACTTTAGTCTGGGAGTTTGACCGTCTTCGTTTTAAAGCGCGTGGCTGCTCTCCTTGCTATGCAGGCCATTGAAAGGAAACCACTTTGAGCGTTTCTTAATTTCAAACGAACTCCTTGCTTCCATAAACCACCTCTGAGATTGCCCTTCCCAGACCTACAAAGAGCATCTCCAGTGGACACGCTTTGCCCAGTGGCAAACGCGATGGGCGGAGGGATAACAGCTCTGTCTGAAGAAGGGTCCCTTACACCTCGCGGCTCCGCAGGCACAAAGCCAAGCAGAAGTGCAGGGCTTAGAATGAAAGGCTGCAAACCTCTTACGTGGGCTGCACCGAGGATTAAAGCCTGGTTTGTATCCTGGGATGAAGGCAAAATGCTGGGTTCGTTGCAGTCGCTTCCCCCAAGTGCACAAATGTGTGTTTGTGTTGTGTAGGTTGCACAGAGGTTGTAACTGCAGCCCGGTGCCATCGCTTAGCGGAAACAAATGCTTGCTTGGGCATTGAGCTACTAGAGCTCAGACTGCAGGGCCAAATTCTAGCAGGTGTAAAAAAAAATACTAAAATTATTTCAGTAGAGAAACACAATTTAAAACTAGGTGTCAGAGCTGCACTAGACCCCAAGAATAAAACCTGCGGTGGGGACCCAGAAAGAAGAGAGGCTTGCCAGTCATATCCACTGCGTCAGCTTTTCCCTGTGTCAGCAAGACAGGGATTTATTTTGCATATATGGATTTATTTTGGACCCTTTCCCAGAGGCCTGCAGCCTCCAAAACAAGGTTTTGGTTCAGGAGCAGATTATAGCGATAGCCTTCTCCAGTGGGCTGCTGAAGTGAAAATGGGTCGGAATGAGAAGTCAGATATCTAAGTTTTTTCCAAGAGTTGGAAGAGTTTGAATTCTAAGGCAAAAGGTCTCATAAACTGGTTTTGCTGTGCAGCATAAGCTGTGTGTGGTGGAGACTTGAGAGTAGAAATGATGTGAAGGGTATAAAAGTATAAAAGTCAGTGGCAGGAGCCTATGACCCAAAGTGCTGTGAAGTCACAGGAAAGTCTCTCTTGGACTGGATACTATAATACTGGCCCAGTCAGTACATACCAGATGACCATGAGGAGCTGTCAGCCCTTCTTCTTGGATATGTCTCTGCATACCTAGCTTAGATGTATTGCACAGCTTCCTCAGATCTCCCAGCTACATCCCAAGGCCCTTCTTGACTGGTGTCTGGCAGGATCTATTCCTTTGACAGGTACAACACTGCCCGGGGAGGGCTGCTGCTCTAATAACCATGGCTCAGTATGCTCCCCAGCTCACAAAATGCAGGAGAACTTACATTCTATATTATATTTTTAATGTTAATATTTTACATTTCATAAACGTAAAATAGAGTAACAGTTGGCAGGTAATGCAGGGTGCACGTAAGAACTTTAACAGAAATGCATTAAAAAAACCCACACTACAGTATCTGCTCGAACTCCTCTTGCCTGGCAGAAATTGTTTCTGTCAATATTTCTAATTTCAGCTTGTGGAAGTATAAACTGACTGGGATGGAGAGCTGAGGTCTAAGCAGATGTTTATTAGCAAACTGATAAGCATATTCTACAGCCAAGTAGCTGAGCGATGTGGAGACCCAGCAGAACTTTCAGCTTTCTGCATGCGCTGGAGGAGACTCTGGGCGTTTTACCATCACCTTTACCAATTGATTTAACTGAGAAATGTGTTTAGATAATTGTGCTTCATTGCACAGTAATGTAATCTAGGAAATAAAGGTAAAATAAAGAAAAAGCTGCATCTTCAAATTTGTAGTAGTCCCTCCCTTAATTTTCTTGAGGTGACTGCAGTTGCTAGACCTGTAAATGCTTACTGTGGGAAGACCTCACACCTTTTACTGAGTCCGGTATAAACAGAACGGTTTAAAAATTTATTCCACAAAATGATGCCTTCACTATTTATGGGCTAATGTCAGGGCTGAAATGGACTGGAAGCATAACTGTAGCTGGATGACCTTTCCTTACTCTACTTCAGTAACTGCATCCACAGGGAAGGGTGACCAAAACATCAGAGCTTGTTTTTGTTCCCCAGATACTTGGAAATCTCATGCAAGGGCAGAAATGGGAAGCGACAGGACGTGCCGCTGATCTTGGTCGTTTTCTTTGCCACCGGCTATTGTTCCCTTCCAGCAATTCCATGTGGCATGAAATCTGTTTGTTCTCTCTCGGTCTGTGCCAAAAATCATCCCGAGTTGAGATCCAAATTCTCTTTGGTTCTTCAAACGAGGATTTCTGCCCCTGCCAAGCCTTAGCAAGGTCGACAGTGCAGCGACACTTCCTCCAGAGTTTGTGCCTCAACAGGAGACCCCAGATGTTGTGGTATCTGCTCAGATTCTTGTGATGACAGAGGTCAGGTGTTGCATAGGTATTAGTGAACTGACAGATGCTGGAGAAGGTCCTAAGGAGGCCTGGATATCAAATGCTCTTCCATGGAAGAGTAATGGTGATGTCCTGCTTGATGTGTGGATTGTAGGCTCTGGCAATGGCTTCCATGTGGCTTCTCTCAGGTGCCTGTGCCACCTTTCCCCATCTCCACTAATTGTTAAACCAGGTACAGGGTATGTTAATTGATTTGAAACTTAATAGTAAGATGCTTTGGATGAGAACAAAGTAGGGTCTTTCTGCCAGCTGTGATGGCTCGCGACTTGGTGTCTTTCTGCCGACACCACACTGGCAACAGTAAAAAGAAGAGATCGTCTGAAATAGGTGGTGGGCACAGAGAAGCATGATCCTTTCTGACTTCTGTTGGCATCTGTGACGCTGTAGGGTGAGTTCAGGGGGGGGTCAGAGCACAGGGGAACGCTGTGGGGCCAGCCCCGTGGGGAGCTGGTTGGTGGGCGCAGCTCTCGGGCGCGCGCAGCCCGGCAGCCGCCTCAGCTGCGGGAGGAGCGCTGGACCAATGGCTCTGACCTCATAAAACTGGATTGGAAATGCAGGCATGATTAACTTGCCACAGATTTATGTGGAATTAGTATGTGTTTCAACACTGGCGTTATAAATACAGGTTGCCCTCATCTACCCAGCGGAGCTTTACATAATTTCAGAAGGGCCCTCGCGATGGCAGCTTTAAAATGACAAAGGAGGGAAGGAAAAGCTGAGCGTGGCAGGTGCTGTATTAACTGCACCCCGAACCCGGCTGTAGATTGTGTTGAGGGGGAGATGGCTTTTTGAAGGGGGAGGATTTGGGTACCGTTCCACACAGTACAGCTCAACTCCTGGGGCTGAAACTGCCCTGGGTGCCTGACCTCCCAGGGGCTGTCACCTCCTCCCTCGTGCCGTTGGCTCTGTCCTGAGCTGCAAAATGCTGTTGCTTTACACAGATACCCCCCAAGGGGCTGCAGAGACCCAAGAGACTCGACTCGCCTGAAAAGGCTGAAGAAGGGACCTCGTGTCCCACGCTTTAGCCAGAGGCACGTTCTTCTCTCTGAACTTCTGGCTGTGCTTTTCAGCCTCGCTGCCTTGTGGTGCCAACTTGAAGTTTGCCCAGAAGTTCCTTCCTCACCACTTCTGGTTCTAGTAGCAATAACTCCATGCTTTTTAAGACGCCTCTGGAGGTTTTTTGGCTCAGCTCTGGGTTTCCCCCCTTTGTTCAGTTGACGGGAAATCAGGGGCTCTGCTGAGGGGAGGGAGCTAGAGAGGAACCTGCCTTGAAGAGGAGAGTTGGGTCTCCTCAGTCTGGCTCACAGACCAGCTCTCCTTTCCTTTTCCAAGTCATACTCAGCATTAGAAGGATCTTTCTTTGGCATCCCCAGATGACAGGTTGCCTCTCTGCAGAAGCACTGTGGTGTGGTATGTTCAGGTAGTGGTCCAAAAGCTGCCTTAGCTCCGGCTCGCGCGGCTATTGCAGCACAATGCCAGAAAAGATCCACTAATGCTGGGAGGGTCACACTGGAGGGGGAACGGTGCTGGTGGTCATGTGAATCTGTGCATCGTGGGAGACTGTCTCTGCTTTTGTCTTTTCCTTTCGGAGAGTGAATTTCAGAGCTTTTGAATCTTCCAATAACTCGTGTTTTGGGGTGAGTGCCAACCATCCAGACGATCTGCGGGGGGAGCATCTATTTTTGCTTTAGCGTATTTTTAACCTCTTTTCTGTTGTTCCCAGTGTATTCATGCCAGATTTTAAAAAACAAAACAACAAACAAAAAAAACCCCACCCCACACACACAAAAAACCAACCTGAAATCAACCAAACGAAAACACAAAACACAAAAAACCAACCAAAACAAACAAACGAAAAAACCAAATAAAACCCACAAGGTTCTCAGTGAGGCTTTTTCATTTGTTGGTACCTGAAGGAAGCCTGCTGTGATGCAGGGACCTTCTATTTCTCTGGGAATAAGTTACCCAGGGAGTTGGTGGGGGCAAGCTGAGCTGTGGAGCTCTGTGGGGTCGTGGCCACTACGTGCTGCCCTCCCAGAGCCACCCCAGCATCCCATCCCTATCTCCATAGGCTTCTGCCTCCCCTTCCTGGGGAGGGAGGTGAGATATGTGCCTCTAACTAAAGGTATCTTTCTGTAGAAGTGGAAGAGCGTAATTTTAAATTCTCATTGCTCCAACGCAGAGCTTTTCAAACTGTTCAGCATTTGCATGTTGTTGCAGAGCAGGCTGAGCTGGGGGGGTGGTTGTGCTCTCCCACAGCACCCTGAGATGTCTGAGCATCAGCGTGTGTGTGTTTATATAGAATCTGTTACATTTCCAGTGCTCAAGAAAAATATTTTTCTGGCGTAATACGCGTGCATGTATCGTACAGTGCACATGGAGCTTCCTTTACTGCATCTGTGGCCATAGCCATGTGACTGTACGTAGCTGGGATGTACTGGGCCTCGGTTCTTTCCCGTTGCCTTTGCAGCAGAAATAGCACAACTGGGCTCCGAAAGGATATTTGCTGGTAAAATAAGCGTTCGCCATGAAGGCCGGGCGCAGTTTTGATTGTTTTTTTGTTGACTGGCATTGCCTGTGTTACTGCTCAGTTACGCAGTCCCAGCCCTGGCAGGGGTTTGTGCGCGTTTCCCGTTAAAACCCACGCGAACGCCGACGCTCCGCGCGCTGAATCCCGAGCGGTGCTGGGGGCAGGTAGGTGAGGGGAGAAGAGGAGTGGTCAGTAAAATCCAGACTATTACTGAAAATAATCAGGAGCGGTTGGCAACCCTGCTCCTGCATATTCGCCAAGTGCTTGGTGATTCAGCCCTTCTCCATTTTCAGGCCAATGCGGCCGTCACTCTGAATTATTTTCAGTGAGCACTTCTATATCTCATGTCAGTTCCCAGTTCGAACCCATCACCGAGTGTCGAGGCTGCGACGTGCTGTACATGCCGATGAGCGGCCCCCCCTTCCCCTGCTTTGCTATTAACCTTTCCTTTTACCAGAGTTACCCCTTTGTCCTGCTGCAGTTTGCAGTGGCTGATAGAAGCAGCTGCCTGTGGCCAAACGAACATCACATTTACATTTTCTTTCTTGAACCAAAGAGTGAGACGCGGAATTGCAGTAAATGATCTCCCCTTTCTCTTCTTACCTCCCCCCCAATCGTCTTTAATGCGCTGCCTAGAAATCTATTTATTATCTAATTTTACTAGATGGATCAACAGGGCTGAGGATGTAACCCTTTGTCATCTATGGAAATCTTTTTATCCCATAAAAATGATTAGATTTGATGCAATTAGGATTATGAGGAGGTGGGGGGAGCCTAAGACAGTGCGCCTTGTCTACTGCTGCCTACTGACACATTAACAGCCTGTTTATTAACTGCTTTACATTTGGGCTACGAGCAGTGCATTCTTATGCCTGGTAAGCCCAGAGAAACGAGCACGTGCACCG
>WUAM01000287.1:50582211-50592737 GCA_024336885.1 Actenoides hombroni
GTCGAGGTGTTGTTGTCGCGGGTGTGGTGTTTTGTTTTTTTTTTTTGTTTTTGTTGTTGGTTTTTTTTGTTTTTTTTTTTGTTTTTTTTTGTTTGGGGGGGCGGCGGCGGTAGTTTGACGGTTGTACACAGTGATCTTAGAGGTCATCTTCAACTGTGACAATTCTGTGACTCTGAGAGAAGGTCTTGTTGTTTGGACAAGAGAAGGTGCAGCCACCACCACTGAACCACTGACCCATACCCGCAGTGCTTGTTGTGCTGCCCACGTTAGCGAGACAGCCTGGTGCTGGAGGCGATGTGACAGCCAGGGGCTTGGCTGCGTGTGAGAACTTCTGGCTTTGGAAGGCTTCAGGCTTTGGCCATCCCACCTGCGTGGAACCGCTTCAACATCTGGGAGGTTTTCCAGCCGGGAGGGCTGGGTTGCAGCAGTCCTCGCCCAGCAATCTGCAGGTGCGGGAAGGAAAACAATGTCTGGCGCTGGCCAAACAACCCCTCTGTAATTGTCACCCGTGCCTGGTGATCTTGAATTCAACCGGAAGCCGGAGCTTTGGCTCCAATGGAATCTGGGTAAATAATTACCACGAGGGACGTTATTGGATTAATCTGAACTTGTTTGTGGAGATTTGGTGAGCAAAGCTACTTGTGGTTTTCTCAGATGTGTAAATGCGTTTCTGAGCACCTCCTGGGGGTCGGCTGGGGGAGTGCTGTGCGTGGGTTACACCCACCCTGCCCCAGGAGTGGATTCCTGGCACCACCACTGTGTTTCTGTGAATTAAAAATGGCTTATTTGGAAGTTTTCCATAAATCCTTGTATAAACCCCCTGCTCAGGCAAATATCCATGAAAAAGGACTGGGGAAGACTGTTCCAAAACACAAGGAAGTCCAGGACTTGATGGCAGAAGCAGGGTGGTGGTCCTGGGTCAGCCAAGGGGACACTGCACGCGCTGCTGGCGCTGCCATCTCCTGCTGCTGCTCCTGGAGAGCTTTGGGTCGTGGTGGGACTGCTGGCAGGTCACACACCAGCTCAGCCTCTGGCTGCTGAGCACAAGGTGGCAACAGGCTGGGTTAGGGAAGAGAGTTTTGGGTTGGTTTTGGTTTGTTTTTAAGAAAAAGAAGATGAGCTTTGTAGCATCCTCATGTATCTGGTGCTGGATGAGGGGACCGACATGCTCAGCAGATGGATAAATTTGCCTGGGAGGACAGCAGCAAAATTAAAACATAATTTTCTGAAGGTATTAAACTGTGGCTTCTTCCAAGAAGTTTGTCTGCTCTCAAAAAGCCAAATACAATGAGCTTTCACCCCTTTTAGTGAACAACACAGGAGTGCCCTCGAGCCCAGCGGTGTCTTTGTGAAGCCGGGGTGGGAACGGCAGCGTGGTCTGTGCTGGGACTCGGGCTGACGAGGGGCTCCGAGCACGGAATTAACTCCAAGCTTTTCTGGGAAGGAAATTTGTTTTGCTAGAACTAATCATTCGCATGCATTTTTCATTAGCGTTATTATCCCGAAGAAAGGCTGCTGGAAAGTGCTGGCAAGGAGAGGAGATAGTTGCTACCTCCGGGGGAATTTCACAAAGGGAGAAAGAAGGAAGGAGGGGAGCAGAGCTGAGCGGCAGCTCCTGGTGGTGTGTTCTGGTGTGATGCTGCCAAACTGATCCTTCCAATACTTAACACCAAAGCCTGCTCAAATATGCATGTCGTAAGGAGAGATTGTGGAGGGTTTATTCAGTTTGGTTTGCCTAGGTGAATTTTCTTGCTCTTCCTGGTTTATGTTACCAGTGAAAATAATTCCGTGTGGGGTGTGCCAGGCATGTGCTGGTGGAAAGGGGATCCAGGAGACCTCCTCTCAGACTGTTTAATGGAAGCAGAAAGCAGGAGCACGGTGTTTCTCTTCTTTTTTGTTTTAATCTCAATGCACTCTCCTTCAGGGTAGTCGGGAGATCCAGGTGCCTTTTTAAAGGGAGAGCAGAAATGAGGTGACAGACAGTGAGGGGACCAGGAGCATCTCTGACCAGAGATACTTGGGTGCTGAGCAAGGTGGATGTGCAACAGGGTGATGAACTGGGAGAACACGACCTACTGGGTCCAGGTAATTTCTTGGCAGGGACCCAGCACCACGTGTCTCCTGCAGCAGCTTCTGCCTCTGGAGAGAGCTCCCCAGGAGGGGAGAGGAGGGGATGGATGCACAGCACAGTGGCTCTATAAATATGTAGCGTGGCACAGATAATTTAAACAAATAAAAAAAAATATTTTTTGGCTTTAGTGAGGAGTCTTTACCTCAGCATGGATGTAAAAGAAATTAGCTGTGATGTAAACATGAGGCCTGGGCAGGCTGTGGCTGTGATTGCTGCTGGAAGGATGTAGAAAGTCGGGTGATTCCTCTTTTCATAATGATTTTGGTTCCGTGTAAGTTGGAGATCAGATGCACCCCAGTAAAAGATATAAATTATAAAGGCACTAAACTTCAGTGCCAATAAGCTCCCCAAATTTATTTGCATTTGTTATCTGGAAGTTTCATTTACAGTGAAGAAACTTTCACTGTGGATCAGATCTTTTTAATATTTCCTCATAACTTCCCAGTGACAATCAGTTTTTCCATTAGGAGAGATCAGACACATAAGTAATACTGAGAGAGCTACATGAATACCAAGTCATTCATTAGGAGCAATGCCACTGCCATGAATGCTGAGTGAATAGACAGCGAGGGGACACTGAAAATTAAAGGTTATTCCAGGTTCATTAACTTCTGCACTCCTTTCTAAAACAAAACCTTGGGTGAGAGCAGCCTTTGACTCCTAAACGGGATCTCCTTGTCCCCTAATTTAAAAAATATTAACATCGTTCAACTGTTTCCCCTTTCTGTTTAATATGTGCGAGGGGAAAAAAAAAAAGAAAGCATTTGAATTGATGTTCACGGAAGCGACGAGCGCGGGCGGAACGGTGCGTGTGACCAGCTGCTCTGCTTTCCGTTCACCACGAAGCCTTTCCTTGCACCTCCTGCTTGACAGGAGGCACTTCTCTCTTGTCTGAAGGAGCCAGGAGGGCTTTGACTCCTGGCTGAGAGCTGCCACAGCCGGGTGCCACGTCCTGCCATGCCAAAGCGGCTCCTGCTTCGCTTGTCTTCGTACCCAGGGTGGCACAAACGTCCCCACTGCCCGCTCGCTCCGGCATCCCTGCCCAGTACAGTGCTGGTGGCTGCCTTTGGGCAGGGCTTGTGGGTTATCGGCTCCAAAAGCCAGTCTGGATTCTTGAGCAAGGCTCCTCTGAGCACCACGTCCCAGTGCCTCTCTTGACCTCCTTGGCAGCGCTGTTTAAAATCAAACGATGGCAGGATGTAGGGGACAACGGTCATTCTAATGCAGCCATTAATATCAGGAATAGTTGGATAAGGTGCCCTCCTTGATGAAATGTATTTTTAACTGAACCACGCTTTCCCTTCTTTCTGCTCACCTCCTTAACCAAATACATCTATCCCCCTCCTCTGAGCAATGGATGAGCCTGTTTCAAACAGCCTTCCTAAGGCTCGGGGTAATTCCTGGGTGGAGATCAGGGAGGGCAGCACTCAGCAACTCGCTCTAGAGCCAGGAATAATGGCCCTTTCTTACAAAGTCTCGAGTTTCTGCTGTTCTATTCTGATTTCCTGCTTGTGTATGTACATGATTTGTCTTTAGCCAAAAGAACTGAAAGTAGTTTGGTACAGAAAGCAGTTTGTCTCTGCTGCAATACCAAACGCAGCAGATGGAAGAGGTGAGATTGGGGCTGCCCCAGGCAGGGACATGTGATGGTGGTGGGTGTCAGAGCCTGCAGAGAAAGTGCCATTCGGGTGGCCAGAGTGAGCTAGCTGGCCCCGTGCTGTTTTCATCCCAGGCACCACAGCAGAGTTAGGCTTCCCTGGTCTGTTCCTTAAGCCTTTGGGTGGTTATCCTGTGAATGTCAGTGGTGTATGAGCAGTATTGATGAGTGCTGTGCAGATTGGTTAAGGATCAATAGCCAAAGCGTCCATCTGATGCTGAAGTTGCCTTGCTGCTGTGGGCCTCTGGGCCCTTGTTTTTCTGGATTACTTGTTCCGTTGTGCGTGTTGCAGAGCAGGAGTCAGAAATGGGCTGGTTTGTCTGTCTTGGTTCGGTCTCCAGAGCTTGAGTCTGGCTTTGGGGAAGCTCCAAAGCTGTCTATCTCTGCCTCCCTCTACCATGGTGTTAAGCTCGGCCTTAAATTCATTCTCTCGACCTGGGGCACACGTGGTGCCTTCTGCCTTCAGCTGGGAAACCCCCAAATGTGGGTTGCTGCAGAAGATGCTCGCGGAGTGGAGGTGACTCTCAAAAGCACCACAGGCGTGGTGGCCCAGACTAGGTCAAAGCTCCTTCTCGTTGTGCCCGAGATCTTCACCTCACAGAGATGGAAGAAATCTCTTGCCAGCCCCATCGTCTGCAGCGCAGGCAGTTGGCTGTGTTCCCTCCAGTCTCGCCCCTGGACGTGGATGTCCCCAGCTTCCTGGGCTGTGGACCTCCAGACTCGTCTGCGTGCCCAGGAGCAAGGTACAACCACGTTGGACTTTTGTTGCAGAGCCTGAATCTGTGTTCCTGCAGGGAGGGGTGAAGAAGCCTCGCATCTTGTTTTAATTTTTTTTTGCACCATCTCCCAACGTGGGTTAATCTGTTCAGCTTTTTAACCTGTGAGCCGAAGGAATTCTCAGCTCCTGACAATGGGAAGCTTTTGAGGGTGAGGCGGAGAGGAGAGAGGATGGGGGAAAACGTCTGGGGGGTGGGGCTGGCTGGCGAGATAAAATAGCCTCCTGAATTTCTGGCTGGAAAATTATGCTGATGGTGGAAGACGAGAGGTTAAACTGAGGCAGAAAAGTTTGTGTCAGCCCTTTTTTGATTCCTCCCTTCTCCCATTGCCGCCTCCTTTTCTCTCCTTTCTCCCCTCGCCCCGCCGCACCGTACCCCCTCCTCGTTTGGCAAGACGGAGGTTTGCTGTCTTTGTATTTTAACTGTAGCAAAAAGATTAAATTGTTTACGAGCTGTGAGCCCTGGCTGCCTGGATGAGCTGGGAGAGACAAAGATAGACAGTCTAATTCTCCGGTGTACTTTGTGCTTCCGTCCCCCTGCGCTGCCACTAATTCTTTTATCTGGCCCCAACACTCCAGGCATTATGTGCATTCATAAAAAAAAAAAAAAAAAGCTAAAAAAAAAAACCCCGAACCTAACTGAAGCAGGCAAAATTACTGTTCTCTGGCTTTACCTCTGATAACAATCTCTTGAATACTGATTACTTTTTTTTTTTCCCCCAACACAAAGCGACCAACACAAGTTGGTCTTTAACCCTTTATCTTTAGCAAGCAGAAAGACACGAGGAACATCTTACTCAGTTGGAAAAAAAAAATAGCATACAGAAGAATTACTGTTATCTCCTAGCCAGAAGAGGAACAGCAGAGATAAGAAAAGCCTGAAGAATTAAAAGGAACGTTGCATTTGGGCTGTAAATTCGTGCTGAAGCTGGTTCTATTTGTCTGTCACTAGGGTTCATAATTTTTCGAGGTTGTTTTGATAGACTTATTGTGAAGACTGCATAGAAAACTCATCAGCATTTGTTGCCTCTGAGCATTATTGTCAGTGGTAACCGCATGGTTATAGACTGGAGGAAGATAATGGTTGAAGTATAAAGGAGATAAAGGCAAAACCTCTTCTCATTAAGGGCTATCTCCACCTCTGCAGACTCTACAGTATTGAGTGACTGGCGCTGGTGCGTTGGGCATAAATTATAGCAAAAAAACTAAAGGCAGCATCATTATTTCGAAAAAGTTATAATGACATGCCATGAGCTTGAGACCTGTTTACTCCAAAGGCTGCCAATAAATACAGAGAGAACTTCCAGGGGAGTGACCAGCGCTGCCTTCCCCTCCGCTGTCCCCTCCGGGCGCATCTGGCTGCAGGGAGGCTGCTCCGAAGGGCCTCGCTGCACCGTCGCTCCATCTCCTACAACCTCCAAAGCCGCTTGTGTCCCCCTGAGTAACACCCCTGATGGACACCAGGCAAGGGACTCATCCTCACCTCAGACCTCTGGAGCAGAAATGTCGGCTTTGTTTGAGTTTCAATTGCCAGTTTGGGAAATGCCACCCTGGGCAGAGCTTTTCCTGGAGGGTTGTGCTGAATTGGTGCCGTTGGAGTAACCTGAAGGGCTGAGATGGGACAGGGCTGAGATGGGACAGGGCGAGTCTGGCCCGTGGAGGTGGTGGTGTCTCCACCGGTGCCATTGCATCACTTCCCTGCCCTTTCCATTTATTTTTTCGCAGTTTGCTGTTCTGCAAACGGGTGAAGTCTCCTTTCCGTTGCTCTTTCTAGCTGCTGCTCTTTCCCTGTTCATCCTC
Source organism: Actenoides hombroni (assembly GCA_024336885.1). Lineage (NCBI taxonomy): Eukaryota > Metazoa > Chordata > Aves > Coraciiformes > Alcedinidae > Actenoides > Actenoides hombroni. Next base: position 50,588,575 of record WUAM01000287.1, read on the forward strand.
AGTGGCCTACGATTTGATCTTTTTATCTTCAGTGTGGTGGGGGAAGAATTATGTTCAAATTCCAGCTGGGTCTGCAGCAGATAAAGAACACTCCTGAAGCTGTTTTTACTGGGCGAGCTTGTAAAGAGCACGCTGTGCACCGGTAAGAGTGATGAGCTAGAGCTTTCACGGGCACTTTCTAAATTGGAATGGGTTTCCAATGCCTCTCTGAGGAGGATGTTTTGCAGTTGGGGAAACTCAGTCCCAGAAGCTGAGGTGAAGCTGTGAAGATGGGCCTCATGTTGCCAGAGCCTGTTCCCAAAGCCCTGCTTTGGTAACTAACCCAAGTGCCTTTTTAGTGGTTGTGCTGGATCAGAGGCCCTGGAGGCTCCTAATCTGCTGTCCATATGGCAGAGGCAGGGTGAGGATCTACCCGCTCATCTTTCCTTGTGTTTCAAGGCTGATGAGATGGGACAATGCCCACGAGACCAAAACCCACTGCAGTGTCCCCAGCCCATTCGTTCTACATTTGCTGCTGCAGTGCCCGGTTGGATGGAGCTGCTTCTCTTTCCCTCTGTGCCATGGACCACAAAGTGCTGTCCTCTGTGGGTCGCAGCCCACTCAGTGCTCTTGCGATGCTGCAAAATTCATATGAATCTCCTGTTGTCGTTGTAGGATGGTTTGGTGGGCAGGAGGAACGATCACTGCAATGAAGCAATCCTTACTCCAGAGAGGATATTGAGGAGCTGGAGCATGGCCAGAGAAGGGCAATGGAGCTGGGGAAAAGTCTAGAGACCAAGTCTTGTGAGGAGCAGCTGAGGGCCCTGGGCTCGTTCAGCCTGGAGAGAAGGAGGCTGAGGGGAGACCTTCTGGCTCTCAACAGCTCCCTGACAGGAGGTTGGAGCCAGGTGTGGTTGGGCTCTGCTCCCAAGGAACAAGCAATAAGACAAAAGGAAACGGCCTCAGGTTGCCGCAGGGGAGGTTGAGGTTGGAGCTGAGGAACAATTTCTTCCCCTCCAGGCTTGTCCCAGGCTGCCCAGGGCAGGGGTGGAGTCCCTGTGATCCCTGGAGGGGTTTCCAAGCCGTGGTGCTGAGGGCCATGGGTCAGTGGTGCCCTGGCAGTGCTGGGTTTTACTTGATTATCCTAAAGGTCTTCTCCAATCTAAACACTTCTATGACTGCAGTCCCCTCTTCTCCCCCAGCCCCAGGAAGTGGGTGCTCCAGCAGGTTTGTCCTCTTTATTTTTTTTTTAACAATAATTTGATAAGCATCAATCGACAGCAGCAGTGGGGAGGGGATGGAGGAATTTGCTCGTTCTGTTCATCTGGGGAGCATGTGCTTTGAGAAAGGCTTAGGCTGGAAAAAAAAGAGTGAGAGCTGGGGGGGCTGCAGAGACCTGGGGTGGGGTCATTCCAAGCAGACCCCTTGTGCCACTCTGTTGTACGGAGAAGTTCTCAGCCCCCAACCACCTTTTGGGTGTCGCATCTCAGCACCGTGGCTGGAAACGGTGCGGTTGGAGTTAGCCAGAGGAAGAAATGACCGAAAGTAACAGTTCTGAGAACTCGTGTGCCACAGGGGCTTCCCTTCTGCAGCTGCTGAGGGGTCGGGGTCGTCTCCCCGCTGTCCGTCACAGCAGTGGAAACGCGGTGACGTTTGTCTGGCCGGCTGTCTCGGGTCACGCCTGGCGGTAGCAGCGTCTGCAGGATGGGGAATCTCTCCTCAGCTGCCTGGGTTAGGTGCTTTTCCAGAAAAGTCTGATCCCTCGGAACAGGCCGTTGGTGCAGAGGAAGTTCCTCGCGTGCCGGCGGCGATGAGACAAATGGATCTGCCCAGGCTCCGCGTCAAGCGGTTGCTGTCACATCCGTGGTTTGTGGCAGCAGCTTTCCTGAGTTGTGAGTGAAGCCTCGAGCTGCTCAAACCCTACAACGGAGCAGCGTGCGAGGTCCCTCTGCCTCTGAGCTGGCCTGGCCATCCTCTACCCCTGGAACTACGTCTCTTTAGAGGCTCAGCAGAAGTTCAGGGCCTCCTTTCTGCTGATGTTTGCCTGCTTTCATCTCCATGTGGGTCGGTCACGTTCCACAGCAGCCGTTGTGCTCTGGTAGCAACTCCTCTGGACTGAAAAAGAGACTCGGGGAGGAGTAGGGGCTGTAAGATCTGACAGGTTAGTTGGGCATTGAGGTGTTAGTTGGGGGAATGTGTGGATCTGCACCTCCCCATCTTCTGGAAAATGCTCCAGAGAGCATCCAGACATCTCCAGGCTGGAGATGTCATGCTTGGGTGTTATCACGGGCAGCAATTTAGGGTTTTATCTCTTACCTCGTGCTTTGGGTTTCTTCTCAGGGCAAGAAATCTCTGGGTAGACCCTCGGTGTCATGATGGGTGTTTTGTTCCAGCGTCTGCCCCTCCAGCCATCACCAGGAAGCGGTGGTGCCAGGCAGGGGGTGAGAAGTTTGTGCTGGTACCAAGCCGAGTAAACGTAACGCAACCAAATGATCTTTTTCTTCCCTTTCTCTGGCTGGTGCCTGTGGGAACCCCTTTGCTGGAGGGTCACCATCACCATATCCGATACGGCGCGAGGTTTTCCCACACCAGCGTGGCACTGGTGGGTCCCCCTTAGGGCCTCGGACAGGGGTGCTGGAGCTGTTGCATCTGGGACCGTGAGCTCTGCCTGGCGTTGCTCTGAACCTGAGCTGGGCAAGGGGGTTCCTGCCTGGGGAGCGAGCACGAGAGACCAGGCTGACGTGACGTGTCTGTCTGGAGACAGACCTTGCCCTGATGGTCAGGGTGTCACCGAGGATGCGCCGAGTCGAACGTTAACGTTGGAGCTGTTAATGGATTCACTGGAGCTTGACGCAGAGATTCCTGCAACATAATAGAGCATCATTATAAGGCCCTTCACATAGCGCTGCCTTGTTCTGCGGTGCTCTGGAGGGTGGGGGAGGATGGACATCAGCCCCTGGTTTAACTGGCCAGGCTTTAGACTCTTAACTCTCTTCTCGAAGCAGTAAATCCATCTTTGAGAGGTGTGCGTTTCTCGGTGAGTAGGTGGGTTATCTAACCAGATAAGGGAAACCTGGTCCTGTCCCCAGGGCAGACCTGTGTGTGCATGATCTCTCTGCTCCCAGTGTCCTGAATAACCGGCCAGCCCGTGACAGGAGGAAAAACTTCTTTGCTGTGAGGGTGATGGAGCCTGTGCCAGGCTGCCCAGAGAGGTTGTGGTCCTCCTTGTGAGTCTCCTTCTCTGGAGGGATTCCAAACCCACCTGGACACTGCGATTCTGGGTCCCCTGCTCTGGGTGATCCTGCTGGAGCCATTTGAAACCCCATCACCAGATGATCTCCGGGGGTTGGAAGGGACCTCTGGATTCTGTGACCCAGGCTGTGCTCCTGGAGGGCTGGCAGACAGCCGGCGTGGCGGCAGCTTCAGGGGAAAGCCTCCTGGGGAGAGTGGGCTTGGTGATTGGAGGTTAGAGCAGCGTGGGGCTGTGTTAACTTTGTGTGGCGTGAGCAACCTTTGCCCGAGTCCCTTCAAAGCCGTTCCTGTCCTTGCCAGCTGTTTCGGGAGGCTCTCAAAATGGTTTATTTTCTCCTTTCCGCATAGTGGACTCGGGAAGGCTTTTTTTGTGAGCAGCCACTCTGCAAACAGCAGGTAGAGGGCAGGCCCATCCCTTGGTCTGGCTCCTTAGCACCCGTGGGAGGGAGGAGATGTGCTCCTGGCAGGGTGGTTCGTGTGCCCGAGCTGGTGTGGTGGCCACTCCTCCACGGACCCGCCGCCATCTCCCGTGCTGGGCTGGACCCCAGGAGTTGTGTTGAACAACAAGCAAGCCACAAGACAAATACTTCTGTGTGTTGTGGGTGGCTGGGCCCTCTCTGACCACGGCCTTTCTCCTGCCTGCAAGAAACATGGAGTCGAAGTCATCTCATAGAGCACAACGTTGTCCGGCCAAGAGCGGTCGCTGCGCGGTGACGTAGCTGCTTGGGCCTGGTGTCGTTTTGCTCAGCCCAGGAGCTGTCTTTGCCTTGGGAGCTCGTGGCTGGGTGGTTTTAGGAGTGCCCCTTGGTTTGCTATTGATTATATGTTTTCCCAAGGCCGCCTCTGCAGGTACCACTTCCATTCCCTTCCATTGGCTAGGAGGCTCTCTGCCACCCTGGCAGGTGATGACCTTGTCTCCATTATTCATGGTG
>WUAM01000287.1:50596506-50606858 GCA_024336885.1 Actenoides hombroni
CAGCGCGGGCCGCAAGCTGCCGCGAGATGGGAGCTCATAGGATGGTGAAAGGCTTGTTATTTTGTTTGATTTGTGGGTTCCCCCGGTAGGGGGGGGGGGGGGGGGGGGGGGGGGGGGGGGAAATAAGTAAATAAATAAAAATAAAAATTCCAGGGGAAAGCAGCGCTAACCCACATCTTCCCTCCACACCGTTGGCTCGCTGGGGGAGTTGCAGTGGTGAGGAGCTCAACGAGAGCCTTACGTTTTTGAATTAAATTTAACCCCGGGGTGCCGCTGCTCCGGAGCCTTCGGAGGCAGAGTTGTAAATCATGGCAGCAGATTCTGCGTCTGATGAGCGCTTCCCATCATGATGACATTTAAACTATTAATTAATTAGGAGAGAGCAAGATGAGAAGATTTGGAATTCTCCCCTTTGGATAATTACCGTCGCACACATTTGTTACTGTAATGAGCGAACAGGATGTGACTTCAGCCGGCGCGCTCTCCCCGCCTGTGTGGGTGTTCACGTGGTTATCACTTTAGCCTGCCTTAAAAGGAGGAAGAGAGTGGGTTTGCCATGCAGTCATAAACAGGGGTCGCTTGTGGTTTGAGCATTTTAGCTGGGAAGGAAGGAAGGAGATGGATGAGGGCGAGCGTGACCATCAGTTCCACCGAGACCCGGAGCCCGGTGACTCTGCTGGGTCCTCACAGTGCAAATCTGACTCGTGACTTCCAGTTGGGCAACTTTAGGCCATTTGTCCTCTTGCCAAGCCTCCCGAAGCCGGTGACAGCCTTCCTCCCAAACCTTGCTTTAATCACAGAAATCACAGAATGACTGAGGCTGGAAAAGCCCTCTGAGATCAGCAAGTCCAGCCTCTGACCCGACACCACCACACTGGCCAGACCATGGCACGAAGTGCCACATCCAGCCTTTCTTTAAACACAGCCAGGGACGGTGACTCCACAGCCTCCCTGGGCAGCCCATTCCTTTGAAATGATCTCCTGAGTCGGGTTCACACAGTGGGATCCTCAGGCAAGGCAGTGGGAGCCTGCGGGTCCTGGTGGTCCCTGGACTTGCTGCTGGTCTGATTGAGACCCTTTCCATAAACCCTGAAAGAAGCTTTTGAGAGTCTCTGCTCTCGCTTGTGGAGACTGGCCCGTGGCAGCCAAGATCTCTGGGGGCTTTACCTGTGCTGGGAGCTGTACTGGAGCTCCACCAGTGCTGCGCTGCTTTGCAAGCTGCCCTTCGTGCCTTCTGTTCAGAAAGATTTTTGACAGCTTCCCTGGTTTTCCTTGTTTCTAGAAGATTCTGTCCTCTCCAGAAGCAGTCACTGCTCGTGTATGGCATTTCTGCTTCCTGCTAGCAGAGATCCTGGTTTCCTCCTCCCGCGTTAATACGCCCTTTCGCAGATAATCCATCTTGCTTGGCAGGATCAATTAAAATGAAGTGGGGATGCTCCACGTACCTTGGTCTGGAAATTTCACTCCAGTCGTACTCCCGCATCAAAACCTACATTTGCAGAACTCCTGGGCTGGATGATCCCCATCACCAGTGACTACAACAGCGCTGGCAATCTAACAAAAGGAATGCATTTGAATGAGCTCTTGGAGGGTAGTTATTAATTAGAATCGTCGGTGATGTGAAAGGTTTAGGCAGAACCTCCTTACTGAGGACGTTTGCTATGAAAGTGTCAGTGAGAGGCTTTGTGTCATGTAGGCTGTCATCATCTGGCACCCTTCCATCCACAGCACTGGGATGCTCAGGGTGTCAGAGCAGGTGAAGTGAGACCCCGCAGCACTGGGGAGGCTGGGGTCACCCGTAAGGGGATGGGGTCCCCTCTGCAGCAACCCCCTGATGTCCTGAGGTAGAGAGCCCATGGGTGTGCTGGGGCTGTGCTTGAAGTCACTGGAGCTCCCCGAGAGCTCCCAGGCACTCCAGCAGCCTGGTTTTCCAGAAGAGAGTCCTCTCTCACTGCAGCGACTGGCCCCGGAGAATTATCCTCAGGTGAACCGATAATTTTTTGACAGAGAAACATTTACATTTCTTATTTTAAGCGGAACCATCTCTAGGTACTTCTTTTTCATCTTACTCATTTTAACCTTCCAAAAGAGGTGGGTTGTTTCCTTTTTCTTTTCTTTTTTTTTTTAAATTTATTTTCTTTTCTCCTGAATGTTTCCATGACCTATTGATGCTTTTCTGTTTAAACGCCTCTGTTCAAAGGTGTCGTGGTGATCCTTTGGTATCCTACATGAAACGAGTTTGGGCTCCCTCTAACTTCCCAGTGTATAAATATCCACCTTGAAAGAGCTGCTGTGCTTTAACCTGGATACGTGCTGCCTGTAATCGCTGCGGGCTCCGACCTTCAGGGCTGCTCTCACCAGTGCAGCCTTCTGCTCAGTGATCAGGGAAATAGGGATGTGGATGACTGGAATTTTTTTAATTTGCTGAATTTTCCTTAATTGCTGCTGTTCTGGAGCAGAGCGTCGAGCCTGGTCATCAGGTCAAGCCCAGCCATGAGCGGTGCTGGGCAAGATTTTGCTAGAGGAGGGTGATTTTCCAGTGCCCTTGACTTGACAATGTCATACTTTCAGCATGGGACTGAGGGGATATGGGGCTGTTAGCTGTGTTCACATCACCTTGTATCTTGTGGTAAGACTGAGAGCTGCCAGTTAGCCCCTTGTGAACACCTCCTGTAAAACAGAAGCCCTTGTGTGTGTGAGAGGGTGCACGGTGGTGTAGGGGACGGCAGTGCTCTGCTTGTGGTTGGTGAACAGCTACCCTGATGGGACATGAGCAGCTCTGCTTCACCTGCACCTGCAGGATCTAGGCAGGGTCTAGAGACCAAGTCTTGTGAGGATCAGATGAGGCACCTGAGCTTGTTCAGCCTGGAGAGAAGGAGGCTCAGGGGAAATGATCTGGCTCTCAACAGCTCCCTGACAGGAGGTTGGAGTCAGGAGGGGTTGGGCTCTGCTCCCAAGGACAAGCAATAAGAGGAAACGACCTCAAGTTACTCTGGGGGAGGTTTAGGTTGGAACTTAGGAACATTTTTTTTTTTCCCCCTTGAGGGTTGTCCACATCTCTCCCAAGCTGCCCAGGGCAGGGATGGAGTCCCCGTGATCCCTGGAGGGGTTTTCGAGTCATGGAGATGTGGTGCTGAGGGACATGGGTTAGTGATGCCCTGGCAGTGCCAGGTTTAATGGTTGGACTTGATGACCTTAAAGGTCTCTTCCAACCAAAATGATTCTGTGATCCATCTCCTTCCATCAGCTGTACAGGGAACTCACAGTTATCGCTCCTACAGCCTAGGGAAGGTCCTAAGGGTCGTGGGGCTCTGCTGTTTCTGAGCTTCACCCAGTAGGCGAAGACACATTAAAAACCTGACCCTGTATCAGGAAAGTAAATGGGTGTTTAGGGCTTTGCCAGGTGGATTTTCACAGGAATTGGGCCAGTTTAATATGCCCAGTCATCTTCAGTAGATAGAAATGTCATAGAAGTTCCTGTAATGGACAAGACAACCTACAGCTATATCATGGTAACTAAATGTGTGGAGTTTAATAAAAAAATACCATTGTTGTTGTAAGAATGTTTTCCTTTCTCCTTTGAACTTGTGTCACTGGGGACACTGGTCTTGTCATAGGCAAGCTGTAGACTTCATATTGTATAAAATAGAAATGCTAATTTGTTTTCTGGAAAATGGGATACTTTTCCTGGTGGAAAAGAAAGTTGTCTTAATGTACTCTCGTGGGAGAACGACGGCAGCATTCGCAGAGTCTATTTGCCTTTTTGCTTCTATTTCTCACTGAGATTCAGAGTGAAGAGTTCTGGCTTTGCCCTTATTTCCAGAAAACCCAAGCAAAAACATGCCCAGGCCCCTCAATGACATGACTTTTTTTTTTTTTTTCACCCCTCCAAGTATGACCCGAAAATTGTTTGGCAGCCCTGAGCTCCCACCTTGCTGCGTTACTCCAAGTGGTGCGGGACGGAGACAGTTGGCAGTGCCCAAAGTCACACCTCGAGCAGAACGGTCTCTTTGTTCCCCCCTTTGCCGCGGGATCAGCGGCGGCTGGGACTGAGCAGGGCTGGGAGTGATGGGCTTTGGGAGCCCAACGGCCCAAATTCTGCTCCCAGATGTGTTTTATATAAATGAGTTTAATTGCAAAACCCCTCCCTCTGCCAATGCCCACGAGAGAGGCAGGGACTCAAAATCAGACAGACAGACACGCTCAGACACACACCCCCACCGGGAAATTAATGCTGGAGGAAAGGTCATCACAAGGTGGGATTTATTGTAGTCAATGCTAAGCATTTTTTTCCCCTTTTGATTTCAAGTTCCAGTGACTATTTATTATTTTTTTCTTAATATAATTAATTGGACAGAATATATTGGGCTGTATGTGGAAGGGGCTAAACTTTGAATCTAAATTGAAGCATATTGGAGGGGTATGGTAGAATTAATTTGTTTGTGCTCTGGTATCAGCAAAGATGATAGGAGAACCCTTTGGAGACGGATAAATGCTTCATATGTGAGTCAGAAAACATGCAATCAGTCGGCAACAATCATCTTTCTGGAGATTCTAGATAATCTGTGCTTCAAAGCAAAACCTGTGTTTTGGAATATTCATTCTTTGATATTCAAACATCCAACTTTGTTCTTCTAATTATTATTATTCTTTTGATGTTATATCAGACAAGTGCCATAAGGGTCTTAAAAAGGGCAAAATAATTATTTCCTTTATATCTTAATACCCATGTGATGTGGAGGCTTTGGTAGAGAAAGGAGTATTTTTTTTTTAATTTTGTTTTATTTTTTTGACAAATCCAAAGGGGGAAGCTTGGCAACATGGTAGAGTTGAGTGTAACCATAAATAAAACCCTGTGTGAATTCCCCCTTGGAGACACTACAGATCTATTGAACAGGGCACCCTCTCTATAAAAATTGTTCTTGAGAGGTAATAGCAAGCTATACATTATGAAAAAATATAGCACAGGGATTTGCTGTACTTGGAGCAAAACTATGAGAAAAATGGTGGGAGGTAATAAGGGATTGTCGTTCCATCCCATTAGAAATGTGTTTTATTCCAGACACCCAGATATTATCTTCCCCCTGCACCTGAATTAGAAATGAAACTGCCAACTTTCTAAGGTGTGTAAGAATCCACACAGTAATATGGTTTTCTTTTTTCTTTATTCTTTCCCCTGCTCCCCCCTTTTCTTTTGGGGAAGCTAATTAGGGCAAACGTAGATAAAACACATTGTGTGTTATGAGCTTGTAAATAACAGAAAAGGGTTTCCTTAGGAAATTAGCACTAGGACATTCAGGAGGCTATGAAATCAAATGCTACAAATATATACTGTATTCTCTACATAGATTAAAATAATAATAAAAAAACCCTCTAAACCCAGTCATATGCAGAAGGGAATCCTCTAGGATTTGACTGGCACAATCCTGTAAAAGAAGAAGTTCCGTAAAAAAAAATCCACTCATTTCTAAAGAAATTTCCCAGATTAGATTTGTAAATCAAAAACCAATATATAACATGCAAGAATTGATCTGTTTTATATTCCTCAGTTACATTTTTGTGAAGCACATTTAGAAGATTTAGAACGTATTTGCGCCTGCTGGTTGAGCCATTATATGCTTGAGTTCATACATCTATTTGTGAGGCTATAAAACAGGCATCGACTACCCATGTAAATTGTGTTCTCCACAATAAATTATATGCATACTTGCAAAAATACATAACTGCTGTTGGTTGGCTTACGTAGACTGAATACTAATGATGTTTAAAGTTGTATTGTCCCTCTTCTCAGGCCTAATTTAGCGTCTACATCAAAAATTATGTAGGAAAAAACACTTTATCCTCTCACTGAGAAATAAAATGGCACTTACAGGCATCCACATATCTTTCTTTTATGAAACACCACCATTTTCATACTAATTTTAGCTGCATAGGGTTCATGGAAAAGTCTGTCTCGTGCAAACCTCTTAGGAGGCTTTGGGGTGTGTTGTGCACCTACGTAAAATGTATTTTTGTGGGGCTTCTGTGAACGAATTGGGTTCCGTGCGTGTGCTGCGCGCTCACAGGCAGCGTAATCCTTTGTGACAGTCAGAGGATTTTTAATTCCTAAAGTTTAGATAGTTTTTTGGGTTGTTTTATTTTTATTGTACCCCAGGGGTTTAGCCCAGCACCAAGATACCCTGGAACAAGCCAGCAGCCCCGTGGAGCGCGACGCGAACGTTGCGCATCTTCCTCTCCCCTCTACCTGCTGCTGCCCACCGAGGCACCGCTGGGTTAATTAATTGGTTTTGCTCAGCTTTCAATTGTCTTAAGAGCAGTGAGATGTGCCTCCTCTCACAAAGGAGCTGGGGCTGACCCCAGCTTCACCAGTTTGGGTCGTTTGTTCTTGCGCGTGAGGTCGTGCAGCCCGTGCGCCCCCTGCTCGCTTTACATATCTTAATAGTGGCCGATGTCCCTGCTACAGAAACGAGCAGAGGTGCCGTGTAACCTTCACCCGTGGCCTTCCTCCCACCTCAGCCTTCGCTCTGCTCTCCCCTCCTCGCGTTCCGTGACATACTGATGCGGTTTCCCCGGTGTCTTTTTCAGACTTCTGTTAACCCGCTTTATTTATTCCTCTCACCACTTATTCCTGCCCTGCCTTTTTGCACAGGTCTCTTTCCTTTCTGGGTTTTGACTCCCGTGGGTGGATTTTCTCCGTTTTGCCCTTCTTTTTTTTTTTTTCCCCACCTTCCTCTGTTCCCTGTGTTACAAACAGTCCTTCCCCCAGCTACGAATGCCGTGGCTGCCTCTGCAACCCATTTCTTGACGTGCGATGGATCACGGCGAGGTGTCCGGGTACCCCGGTCTCTGCCGCTGCCAGAGCGAGAGGAGAATTTCCCCGTCCTTCTCCTTCCCTGCCTGGGCCATGTGGGGAATATGGAAGCTGTCACACACTTCCTCTCCTGCCCAATGATGTGTAGGAGAATAATATATCCCTTTTATGGGGCTCGCAACTGGGCAGAGGAATGAGAGAAGCAAACTGCCTCCTTTTTCCTCACCCAGAATATCCTGATTCCTTTTTAACTCTCGCCTACGTTACCAGCACTGCCTCAGTCGTGGTTTTCTGGAGCTCTCCTGGAAGGCTCAGGTTGTGTCTCGGGGGACAAAGCCCCTGTGGCCTGGGGATGTCACTGCGGTGCTGCCAGGCGTGGAAACGGGCTGGGTAACTCTGAGCTGCTTTGGCAGCCTGACCTCTACCACCCCAGTGTACTACTGTGGGTGGTGTGCTGTGTTCGACGGTAAAACTGGTGCCAAAAAGCAGGTGGCAGAGTTTGCTTTTCCAGGGTCAACTTTTCCAGGACCCTGAGCTGTAAAGGGACAGGTATGAAGGTGTGTGGAGCACACGGCTCCAGAGAGGACACAAGTTCATGCAGGGAGTGCAGAGTACGTCTGCCTGAGACCTGCTCACCAGTCCCTTTACTGGTTTTCCTGAGACCTGCTCATTGGTCTCATTCCTGGGGTTCCATACATCACCCCAAACCATCTCAAGTGAAAGCCAGGATGGCTCTAATGAATAACCACGATGGGCACAAGGGTTTGTAGGCGGTTAAGACGTGTCCATGTAATTTTCTGTGTTGTTTTGATTAGTATGTGATTGAATTTGTAACTTCTTGAGAAGAAAATTATTCCTGGAGGGGCTCTGCTGGATGGCAAAGAGTAGGACAGTTGATGTGATTTGTGGGCAGGGGCAGCTTTTGGCAACCCAGCTGTCTGTGGAGAGGTTTGTGGAAGAGCAGACTACATGGGTGACTTCTGCAACTCGGCGGAAGGGTTGCCAAAGAAAATTATGCTGTGTCCGCACCTTGTGCTGCTGATTGATTTGTCGTCATCATCCTGGGAAGTCTTGTGGCAAAGCCTCGGCATCGGGTGTTGCTTGGAACGGGGGAGTGGCCAGACCTTGGGACGGGGTGGCCAGACCTTGGGGACAGCGTGGTAGACCTTCCCATAGGATCGCCTGTTGTGGGGGCAGAACTGTGGAGCTGTGAACTAACACAGCCAAGTTCCAGGAATTCCTGGAATGCTGGAAACTGTCATGGGACAGGGAGGTGACCATCACCGTGGGTCCCTCAAACACCCCCGTGTCAGGCAGAGCAGAAGACCCCTGAAGCTGGGGCTCATCACAGCCCCTTAAAAGAAGAGCGCGTTGCTTTAGTGCCACGTTTCAGAGTTGCAGTGGCTGACAAAGTAACCTAGATATAATTTTCCTTTGTGTCAGTTCTAGCCGCTAAAATTAGTATTAAGAGACACAGAAAGCTCAGTGGAGTTTTCCTGGTTTATCCTGCGGCTAATCTTTTTATATCTTCTTTTTTTTCTTTTTTCCTCCCCCCTTCTTCTTTAAAATCAGGGGGAGGGGAAGCCCAGCCATGCTCCGCAGCTGGCATGTCTCAACTCCTACCATATGTGCTTCTTATACACCATACAGTAGCTTAGGACTTTTCAAAAACACAGAACCCCTGAATCCAATAAAATTGCAAATTTCACTGTATTTCACAATATCCTAAATAAACATGAACAGCGTGCATTTCTCTTTCTGGCATCAAATATTAATCTGTCCGTGGTCGGAAATGTGCTTTCCATCTTGTGTGCGCTCACATTGGGTAAACACTTGGGAGATTGCTATTCCAGACCTTTCATTCTCTCCTAGAGTCAAGAGCATGACAAATTTTTCTCCTAATTACACCTGCCACTGTTTGCCTTCTAATACTGTAAATCCTCCATCACATAGTTTTTCAGATTCAGGATTAGGTTCCTTTTCTGTCATACAAATGATTGGAGGTGCAATATGCAGTTAGCAGTGCACATTATGAATGTTTAGGATGGGTTCTCCCCTTTTTTATTTTTTTAAGCGAGGTATCTGCGTGAGCAGAACTAGATCCACATTTGACTTGTGATGTTGAACTGGGACCTCTGGGTTGGGTTGGTTTGAGGTTTTTTTCTGGCTGTTTTGAACCAGCGGAGCCCTCTCCCTCTGAAAGCACAGCCAGGTTCTCGTCTCTACTTTACACTGCAGTTGGAAGCATCTCTGATGGTGGAAATTTTATCTTCTCGTATCTCCTTGAGGGTCTCGGTATCTGTGGGAGAGCACAGAGCTGGGCAGGTGGCAGCTCCTTTCTTCAGAGGCAGTCCACAACGGCGTGATGCTCTCTAGCACCAGGACAAGAACGCAGCCGTGGGTGCTGACCAGGGTATTCTTGCTTTCTGGGCATTGCTGGGGGGGTTGCCATCTCCGTGCTCCTGGCTGCAGCATGTGGCTGCTGTACTGTCCTGGTCTGCCAAGTGCAGTCCTCCCCATCCCCTCCTCCTGTGGGGGATGCTTCAGTGCAGGCACCTTGCATCTTTCTGTTGGGAGGGAGCAGAGTGTGAGGCTTTTGTATTGATTGGGACCCTCTTGTCCTAAGTAACGTTAAATAGCAACAGGTTTCCCCTTCCCTGGTCTGTAAGAGGTCCCTCATCTCTCTCTGGAGGGATGGAGGAGTTTCACCATAAGGATGTGAGCTCCCTGGTACCTCAGTTCCAGAAATAAAGTAGTTCTGGGGGTAGCAGATGGTCCTGACCTGCTCAGTGCTCCTGGCTTAAAGTGGGATATTCATAGGTGCTGTCCCAGAGGCACACAAAATCCAGTGATATGTTTCTAGAGGCTTTGCCGTGTTTGGTTTGGTTTGTTTGTGATTTTGAAAATCAAAATTGTTAAGAGCAGCCAATGAAAATGAGGGAAAAAAGTCAGGAAACTGTGGTGTACCCGGAGCCACAGCCTGACTGTCCCTCCACTCTGCAGGTAGGTGAGCAATGTGGGCAGCACGCTGCCCATTTCCCCCTGCTCTGGCTTTACATTTAAGTTGGAAGTCTCTCGGGCAAAGAGTCCATTTTGCTTTGCTGGTACCAACCCTCCCCGACCGTGTTACAGCAGGGGGCAGAGAAATTGGGCCAGCTCTGAGCTAATCGTGAGTAAATACGCAAATGATGAGCTGACAGAAAAAGAGGATGTGTGATATAGGTGAAGGACACGCAGTGAGGAAGAACAGCAGCAGAGATGTCCACGGTGCTTGTGTGAGTTTAAATTGGCCGTGAAGAGCTTGCACATCACCTTGGAATGTATGGGTGTCCCAAATCATAGAACCAGTTTGGTTAGAAAAGGCCTTTAAGATCGTGGAGTCCAATCATTAACTCGGCACTGCCAGGGCACCACTGACCCATGTCCCAACACCACAGCTCCACAGCTTGGAAAACCCCTCCAGGGATCACGGGGACTCCACCCCTGCCCTGGGCAGCCTGGGACAGCCCTGGACCACCGTCAAGGGGAAGAAATCGTTCCT
>WUAM01000287.1:50608241-50634391 GCA_024336885.1 Actenoides hombroni
AATACCATTTACTAAAAAAGAGGTGATTGTCATCTGGTGGATGGGCCAAATTGCTGCTGATTGAGGAAGGAGACGTGGCTGAGGGCTAGTAAAGGGCTTCCTGCATCATATCCAGGGTTTATTAGGGGGAGCACAGGGACGGGTCTGTGGCTTGGGGAGCCTCTGTTGGCTTGTCCCAGCCCAATCTCTTACTCTCCCAGCAAATGGTTCCTGTGGGGATTGTCCGCAGAGCTGCAGGTCCTGGCCGAAGCTGCGCTTCGTCAATGGGCTGTAAATAATTAAATAACTAAAATTGTCTCTTTGGTCGAGCTCTCTTTCAAAGCGAGAGTTTCAGAGCTGGTTTAGCTGAGAATAAACAATTCCTTTGACGTTTGTATATTATAGGTGGATAATTTTGGTTTTAAAATAAGCTGGCGTTCAAAAGCAGTCTTAGAATTCAGGCTCCTCCAAAAGGAAGATTTGAGCTTCTTGTTTCTCTCCTGGATGAGGACTCCAAGTGCCAACTTTGCTCCCAGCACGAGCCCTGGGGCAGATCAACCCTGTCATAAAGCTGCAGTGACAGAGGTGCCCGTGCCATTGCCAAATCCATTCCCTTCAGCTCTGGATTTCTTCCAGTTCTTCAGAAAGAAGCAAACGTTGGCCGCTGCCACCACCATCCTATTTGTGCCCGATTGCCATCCCAGTACCATTTCCAGGGGTGTGACAGGCACATCAGAAAGGGCTGGGCCGAGGCCAGCCCTGGGCACTGGCCGCATCCCGGCCGCGGTGATTTACAGCGACTGGCCGCGGTGGGGATGGTTTGTGGCTCTGACCTGGGTGTGACCCCAGCAGATAGCGAGGCGACGTTTCCATGAAACACAAACAAAAGGTTAAATGCTCCAGTTCTCAGCTGAGACAGAGCCAATCATTCTGAAGAGACTCTGTGTGTGTGTGTGTGTGTGTGTGCGCGTGTGTGTCCCCTTTAATTGGTTCTTTATTTCATGTAATATTTCTTTCGCTCGCTTGCATGCGCGCTCTCTCCCTCTCTCTCGCACTTGGACACGCAAACTCACCCACTCTCCCTCTTTAAAACATCTTAATAGCAGCCACTTTAAAACTCTGCAGCAGCTATTTTCTAGACCTCTTTACACCGGGCTGGATAACATCTCCATCACACGTGGCAAGTGTAATGAGTTAAATCTCTCAAGGGTTTCAGCGTTTCCTCGCCCTGTTATCCCGGGGGGGGAGAGCAAGGACTGTGCCTGGCAGAGGGCTCTGGCTCGGGCAGCTCTCAGTCTGGGCGCAGCCAAGGCATCCTTCTCTCCTTCCCTCCCTCCCTCCTCACAAACTCCACTCTCGACCCGCGAATGAGTCAGAGACAATATGTTGCAGATCGGCAGCAAAGGGAGCGCGTGCGCTGGGGAGTTGGGAGGTGCAGGAGCATCGCTTTTGTCTTCTGCCCTCAGCAGGGAGAGGAGAAGGAAAGCTGCAGGCACCTTTCAGAATACCTACTGCTCCATCTCCTTCCCAGCAGGAGAGAGCCGATGCTGAAGAAAGAGGCTGAAAAGGATCACGGGATGGTGGGGGTTGGAAGGGCCCTCTGGAGATGATCTGGTGCCACCCCCCTGCTCCATCCAGCGAGCTCACCCAGAGCATGTTGCACGGGATCACATCCAGGCAGCTTTTGAGTGTCTCCAATTTTTATGTTTAAAAGTTTCCAGAAAATGTTACCTTCTTACAGTAAAGGTAAAACTGGAAACATTCAAAGTCTTGTCCAGATAAAGAAAGATGACAAAACCCCGCAGGCAGGCAGGCCCAGCTTCCTGCCCTCTGACGAACCCTTCCAGGAAAGGGTTAAAATAATCTGCAGTTACCTCAGCAGCCTCTGCTGGGCAGGTCTCACATACCTACCTTACAGCTGATGGGCTGGCTCAGGTGGGTTAGAGACATGCCCAAGATCAGGCAGGGAATTTGAGGGGCTTTGTGCTAAACAGGACCAGCTGTGGTGACCCAAACTGGTTTTCTGCGACCAAACTTCCCCGACTGAGCAGAGCTGGGAAAGAAAAGCAGAAGGAAAACCCAGGTGTCCTCCCTCGGAGCGGTGTTGGCTGTTCCCGCTGATGAATGAGCACGGGACATAAACGTTGAACTTTGATTAATTCCCAGTGTCCAAAACCCGCTAGAACTTGGCCATTTGGCCTCATTGCAAGCGGCACTCAGATGTCACCGTGATAGGAAAAGCAGAAACCACCTAACAGCAGCAGCGGCTGTAAAACATCGGGAGAAGAAAGTGACAGCTCGGAGTCATCTCACTTCCCATCCCTAAAGGACTGTGCCTGCATAAAGCTGCGCGGCGTGAACGGATCCGCCGCCGAGTTGCATCAACAGAGCTATGATGAATTGAACTAAATGAACTGAGGCAGTCCATAAAAAGTGTTTGCCTTCTTTTTAGACCTGGAATTGGAGTTTATGAAGTGATTGTTCAAGATAAATAGGAGCTGCTGCAATAAGTTCAAACTAGTTTAGAAAACTATATATCCCTAACCTATAAATGGTATTTTTTTCCCCACTTCTAAGAGCTAATGTTTTTCTTTGGACTGTTTACGGTTTCAACCCAGGGTTCGACCTGAAACATCAGCAGTGTTAATGACATTTAAAGGTAATATCGTGGATTTATGATACTGTCATTTAATTCGGAGGTTTCAAAATGCCAGATGAAGCATTAATTGCTGCTGTTTGCTGGTGTGGCAGGTCAGGGTTATCCTCAGCAAGCTCTGAACGCGTGGGGAGCCAGCGAGGGGATGGCCTCGATTCAGCCAGGCTCCTGCGCACGCGCTGCCTTTCCCCGTCCTGCCCCCGGGCTCCTCGACTCTTTGGTTTGCTGGAGAAGGGCCCTGCCTGTTTTACACTCCCCGTCCTAGCCCGAGCCCCAGAAATCAGTGTTGACAATCCAACATGAAAAAGTTAAATCTCAACCTCCCCCCATCACCCCCTTCTAACCACTTCGTTACGAGCGAGGAGCTCTATTTGCCTGCCTAGAGCTGAGGGTACCTTGCTGTCTAAACACCCCGTGCCACGGAACAAAGACAGGGTAATTCCCCTGGTGAATATTAGAAATAGATGCACCCGTGTACAGAGCTTTTCAGAACATCATAATTATATTTATCTTCCTGCTCTTGCTTGTGATTTCTTTTTTTGTTGTTGTTGTTTTCGTGGAAGATTAAAGCCGGTGTTTTATGGTGCCGACCGCTTTCCTCCACCCCTTGCCAGCCAGGCAGCGAGATGTTGTCACTCGCGCTGGTCGGTGTAAAAGGTGTTGCCCTGTTTGCCATAAAGCAGCATATGGCACCCACATCCTTTCCCCTGCAGGAACCCAACCCTGAGCGCTCGGTGCCTGCTCGGCATCGTCCCGGGGGACACTCGACCTCTGCGTGGACACAAACTGCTGCTGCAAAGCTTGCGGCCGGCACCGGCGTCCCGGGAGGCGGCACGAACGCCGCGGAAATGGTTACTTGGCGCCGTGGGTCCTTCTGGAGGAGAGGATGGGAAATAATTGAGGTTCTAAAATAAGCAGCCGCTCTCTAGTTAGTGTTAATGAGCGAATGAGATTTAATTAATTTGGTCCAGCAAGTGGGTCACCGGTTTCCCCAGCCAGAGAAAGGTGTTGTGAAGGGGGAGCGCAGGAGAGGACGCTGCCCCTTAAATAAACACCTCAGATTTTATACGGTGGGGTTTTCTGGGCTCTTTTAGCATCACTTTATAACCTACCTGGCTATTGCAGCTCGGACCTGGGAGATGCCAGGCAAGAAACTCAACCACGATGGGGTGGTTAATGCAGTGGGTGTCTGCCAGCCCATTTCTGCTTCACCTAACGTGGATAATTTTAGCTTGTGTGAAATTAAAATCTCCCTTCTTTCCATCCCCACTTCTTCTCACTTGTCACAGTAATAAAAAGCCAACTCCTCCCAGCTCTGCCCGCGTGTAAACAGCGTTAACGCGCTGCTGGGGTTGGAACCGGCGGCTGCTGCTTCCCCGAGGAGCCCGAGGGAAACCCAGGGGACCGAGGGCTGGAGCACCAGCCTTGACTCCAGTTTCTCGCTCCCGCTCGGTATTTCTGACTCGAGCTGGTTTGTACCCGCCACCTTTTAGTTAAACATGGGAGGTTTTTTAAAATTTAAATGAGATCTCGGAAAATAGATACTGTGCACCTTTGTGTTGGTAAGAAAAAGAAGTGGTGTCATTCATGTCAGATAATTGGTGGTTTTAGCTCTCTGCAGAATAAATTACAGCAGTCATATAATGGCCTTTCATCCAATCACTTCTCTACTCTGGATCTAGACTTGAAATGAGGTTTGTTGAAAACATCATTTCAGGGATTATTGACCACAGCAAAACCTTGTTGTACATGTTCTTTGTATGTATTGAAAATACACGAGTTAAAAAGGTAATAGTTGGTGCTTTGCCAGTGAATTGGAAGCTGCTCCCCGGGATTGGCGGGAGGTATGAGGCTCTCGGGGCGGGGGGGGGCACATTTATTCTCTCTCCTCCCTCCAGAAAGAGGGTGAGAGGTGGGGGCTCAGTGCTCCCAGCACCAGAGTCACTGGGAAACAGGCTGTACCCTTCTTTTGATGGTTTCTGAGTTCAGATGGTGCTGAGTGCTGCACTTAGTGAGATGACTCGTTTGGCCTGTTTGTTTGACCAAGGTATTTGGGGATGTTTTGGTATCTTCATCTTCTAAAATATTATCTCCTGTGTATTTAAGTGACCGTTGTTTAGGGTCATGCGCAGAAAGGCAGCATGGATACAAGGAGTGAGTTGTACAGGTTGCTCTTTAGGGCTTGGTTGCCTTTCTTCTCAGCTAGGTACAGGCCCTCCCGGCTGCCATCCTTGTCCCTTTCTGGGGCTGCTCCGTAGTGCAGAACTGCACGGGGATAATCTTGTATCGGGTGCCAGAGAGATCAAAGTAATCTGTACCTGAGAAAAGGTTAAAAGACAGTGTGGGCATAATCTACAAATATCAGCGTGGGTAAGAATAAATGACAGTAAAAGACTCTAAAGCTAGGCATAATAAAACAAACCAAAACCTACAAAACTCGGTTTCCATAGTTGGAAACCGAGGGCAGAGAAATTCAAATGAAATTGAAGTGTGTGTTTTGACGGTCACAGTAATTAACCATGGGAGAAGATTGTCAGGGGATATGGGAGATGCTCCATCACTCATAAGTTTTATAAATAAAGGCTGAATGTCTTTATAAAACAAAATACCATTTCTTAGGGGGGGAGGAAGTACATTGTGGATGAGCCAGTTGGACTGTGCATATGAAATTCCTGGGTCTGAGTTCAGGTTGGGGGCCAGGCAGGAGGTGCTCAGTATTTGAACCCAAGGACCTGCTGGTTCAGAGCCCTGGCTGTTGGGCAGTACAAACCCCAGTGTTGCCCTGCACTCTTTCTGTCATTTTTTTCCTCTTGTAAGAACTCAGGGACTCGCTGGCTCTGAGCTGAAACAAAGCCCTGCTCGAGGAACATAATAGACCCCTCACCAAAGCTGAGCTGGTCTTGCAGCACTTGTCACAAAGACTGAAACAACTCTGATGGAATAATTGATCATTTGCTTGACTAAGGATCAAAGCACCTGAAACTTGGTCACCTCTGTCTGCCAGAGCATGCCCTGAAAGAATAAATTCTTGAAAAACAGTCTTTTGCGCTTATATTATTTTCTCCCTTTTCCCACTTATTTCAGTCTAGTACCAAACCTGGCAGCTTGGAGGCCGATGTGATGGTCCTAGAGCAGTGACTTCTGCAGCTAGAGCTCTGTAAGGCAGGCTGAGGGGATTTAGACACCCAGCTTTGCATACGGATGAACGGCAATGAGGTCTGCTGGACTCCTTGAGCAGCTTGAGAAACTTCCAGCCCCCCCTATTTCTGTTCCACCGTTTTAACTTCTGCTACTCAGGAAAGTTCCCTGAGCTCCTGCCTGCTGAGACCCGGAAGGAAGAGCCTGCCCAGATGTGCTCGCTCGTTTATTTTAATTTAGTCCCTGTGACAATTTGGCGAGCGGCTGCAGAAAGGGAGGAGGAGCGCTGGGTCTGTGGTGGTGCTGGGAAAGCACGTTCCTTGCCTGCTTGTTTTCCTTTCAGCCAAATGATGTGACCCCTGCCAACAGGCTGGACACACGAGTAAAACCAGAGCCACCCCGGCGCACGGTCTCTGTGCTGATGCAGATGAAGCCTGGTATTTATTTATTTTTATTTCTCTGGAAACTGTTTCTTGCACTGTGCTGGTTTCAGTGCTCAAGAGCCATCTTTTCTCTGACTGCTGCTGCTCCCGTAGCTATAACGGTTCCTTTGCTCCTCGTCTCTCACCCCGCTGCGACTGCCTCGCATCTCCCTCCTGCTGCATTGTTCAGCTGTTTGGAATTTGCTTCCAAAAGGCACCGAGTGTATTTGTTTTAAATCTCCAGATGGATACTCGCTGTTCCCAGTTTCTTTTAAAGCTGTATCCTTTGGGGAGAGCATCTTGTCGCTCCGAAGGAGATAACAGAGACAGGGTGAAAAAGAAAAAAATCCCTCTCTTTGCTTCTAGATGGAGTTCACAGCTAGGAAATCAGAAAGAAAACCGCAGCGCTCTGAGAATTGCAAAAGATTCTCCAGAAATAGGAAAGATTTTAATCTTGTGTTCTCCCCAGTTTGTGATGTGTGGATGTGTGGCAAAAGCAAACGGGAACTGTGACTTTCTTCTTTGGATCGAAGCCTGTCCTTGGAGAAATATATGAGGCAGGAATAGGATCAGTGGAACCATCTGATCTGGAGGGAGAAGGTGGGATGCTGGACATAGTAATCCAGAGCTAAAAGTTCCTGGGGAGCTTTTTCCAGGGGTTGCTGTGGGCTGAAGCAGAGAGATCTGTGCGGATACACGGAGATTTATCTTCTGTTACATCTGTACAGCTTAATTTGCAGAGTGTGAACAGGGATAACAGGATGATGGCCAAGCCCAAAGTCCTGGCAGTCCACACTGAGCTGTGTCGGCTCAAGAAATCAAACTTTTTCCGCAGAGAGTATTTTGCCAGCTGCCTCCTTTCCCTTCTTTTTCCAGCTTTGGTGGTGAACTGCCCGTGGTTTTGCCTTCAGAGCTCTCGCAGTTCGTTTTGCCCGCTCTCTCGTTAGGGGTGGGTGGGTGGCAGGTTACCACATGGACAGGCATTTGTGTTGGTACAACTACAAGTGAGCGAGGTGCTCGCTCGTAGTGGACTTATTGAAAAGTCAAGTTTGATTCAAAAGGTTAATTAAGAGGCATTAAACGTAGTTTTGGAAGGTGTAAAGAGCGACGGTGTGAGGCTGGGACCCAGCAAGGGAGGGTTTGAAGCCAGAGCAAAGTTTTACAGCCCTGTTATAAACCCCGCGAAAGAGGGAAGGGGTTGAGAGGAAACCTTGACCCTTTCTGAGGCTACCAGGTGCTGTTGTGGTCTTGCTGTGGACTTCATTAGCCAAAGGGAAAACGTCTTCATCCTCTGCAGCGCCGAGACTCTCGGGGGAGTCGGGTTAATAGGAACCAGATCACGGGCAGCGCCGAGACTTTGTCAACTCTGGAGTAACAAACCGCGATTTGATTGTTCCCTCTACGAGGAGATCAGGGAGGAGATAGGGTCCAGCTGTCCAGCCATCTAGGAGACTAATTAGTCCAATTAATTAAGAAGTTCCTCCATGTTTCCCCAGTGTCACATGGGGCTCTGAGAGAGAGAATGACAAGGGTGTAGAGAGTGAGAGGTCATAGGGAAAGCTTAATGTCTGTTGGGGTAGATACACAGTAATTAAGTGACAATAGACAGGAACTTTGCTGCTAGAAGAGTGCTAATTAAAACCTGTAGGGTACTGTTCTCCCTCTGGGTGTGCAGCATGTGCCCCTCTATCTCACTGGTGTAAATGGGACCGGTCCAGCAAGGAGCAATCTACACTGTCTGTACACCAGTGAGTCTTTGGCTCCGTGGTGCCATTTAATACAGCTCTGGGGAAAGATGTTAGCCCCATTTCATGGGTGGGATGGCCGAGGCCTGCAGCGGGTGCAGGAACTGGGCACCTGATAGGGAAGCTCAGAATGTACCGTCCTCCAGCAAGGAGCGTTTGATTTCCTGGTGATGTGCTCAGGGAGTCTTTCAGCAGTGAGGTAACTTGTACTTTTCAGTTTAAGTGCACCGCCATATGTCCTAGCTGATTCTTATGGTCCAGGAAGATGTTTTCTTCTCTTAAGTGCCTGGTCAGAGGCGATGTGGCACCCCAAGGCCATGGGCAGCCTGACCAGCAAAGAGGAAACCCGATGAAACCCAGCAGGGCATTTGCTTTTCCGCTGCCCGTGTGCTGTTCATACTTTATACCCACAGCAGGGAGATCCATCCTCAGCTGAAACCTAAGCAACAAATGTTAACATTTCATTTTAAAACCTGAGCCAATCCACTTTATAATCCAGACACGGCGTCCTGAGTGAGCATTGCTGTTGGATAATCACACAGTGGTGTGGCCTTTTGCCCTCGTGCCTCGCACAACACACCCGAGGCGTGAGATTAGGCTCCAATAATAACACACCCCGTTGTGCCTTTTTGCTCAATTGATAAACCTGCTGTATTAGGAGATATTGTCATAAAACTGAATGGCACCCTGTAAACCTGAATCACTCTCTCTTCCTTGTAGCCGGGGAATTAGATGTTCTAGCTCCTGTCTTGGCTTTATTTCATGTCCGCAATATGCAAGAGACTATATAAGCTGCTGCTTTATTGTTTTTAAAACACTATGAGCAACACTAGTGCTGTGTAAATACCTATTTTATATACTTTGTCTGATTCCTGTCTCACTTACTGCTGTGTAAATCCAGTGACTTCCCATGCAGGTCATCTATAGTTTACGTCTTGCCCGAGAAAGCAGAATTTTACCCCTCTTTTTTTTTTTTCTGTCTGCAGAATGGGGAGATGCTACTGCAGTCTGTGGAGTTCAGCATGGAGTTGAGCTTCCTCTCTTGTAAATCCTGGGTTATAAACGTGCAAGAGGCACTTTGCCAGAGGCACGTGTCCGTGCGAGGTGGACACCCACGATGGTCCCACACGCTGCTAAAGGGCACAGTTTTTAGCCCCTTTCTGGTCTTGCTGCAAGTCCATAAACAGAGCAGAGAGTGCCCAGGGATGGAGAAACCGCTGTGGCTGGGGAGGTTTTGTACTAATAGAGATGGCAAACTAGAAACTGACTCTTTTTTTTCACCCCCTCTACAAGCGCGTTGGCCTCCCATCCATCCATCCCTCCCTCCCCGCCTTGTGAAATCTCCCTCTTTGTCAGGACACGCTTATAAAGTTGCCGTCCGGAGCCGGGGGACCGCCGAAGTCCGGCAGATTTCCATGACAGAGAGGCACGCCGGGTGCCCTCTCTCCGGAGCAGATTGATTAACAAAGCGTCGCACCGAGGTGGCCGCCCGGGGCGGCTCGGTGGCCCGTGAGCTGCTCCCTGCCGGGCGGCACGCTGCTCGGCCGGCGCGGGCGAGGGGACGGCCACTTCTCCCCGGGTCCGTCCCCTCCCCGGGCTGGGGATTAACCAGGAAGTGATACAAAAGGCACATATGCTCCTGTGTCCAGTCCTGTCTATTCATATGTGTGTTACTTAGCCTAATAAGGATTAGACTTAATGAATTGGAAGGAGTTAACAATATAAAGAGGCAATAGAAAAAGGTCTAAGTAGTCGTAATTCCATTTCATGTAGCTTTGGTGTTGCTTTGCTTTCAGCGAATAGGTGTAATCCTCTTTGAAATCAAAGGTGGTACAAAGTATGAATTTAAATTTGACATTTACAGCTCCTGTAAGATTTAGTATTCCAGAAAGGTTTGCTCTTCAAAAAGAAAAAAAAAACAAAAAACCCCCCACAAACCCTAGAAACCAGCAGGCACACCATCTGCTTTCCAGGACCATCCCTCCACGCAGCGCAGGCACAAAAGTTTTGCGGCAGCCGGGCTTTTGCGGGCAGACTCTGGGAGTCACACCTCTACCCTTTGCAGATCCTGCGTGCTCTGGGTTGGTTTCTTCTAACGAGATTAGTTTGCAGAGCAGTGCGTGTCCTGGGTTACCGGGGAGCTGCGCTCTGAGCCCGCAGTAAGCGTTGGCCACAAAGCCCTTAGGAGAGGGCACAGCCACTTCTTTCTCCCAGGACCATCTCTGCTGTACCTGTCCCAGTTGTGTGGCTGATGAGAGCTGCAAACCTGGCTGTGATAGTACCTGCCTTCCGTCTCATCAGAAGCTTCCCAATCTCAGTTTACTTTGATGCTTGGTGCTGGGGAGACAGGGCTGCTTCACTGCACAAGGAGAGTGGTGCAGGATTGGCCTCTTTTCCCTCACCTTTACCAAGAGGCAAGTCACAAACGTGCCTTTCTGATGGTTCGTGAGCTAAACTCTAAAGCACATCTGCGCGTGCATCTGTATTGTCCCGACTTATAATCAAGATGTCAGCCCATTCTGCTATTTCTGGTTTGATGTGCGTGTAGGAGGTGCCGGTTAGCCCAGTTGGAGGGACCCGCTGGCATCCTGCCCCCGGCTTGTGCCAGACGGTGCTGCCCCACTGGGCTGCCTGGGGACGCAGCACCAGTAGCACTGGAGGTGCTTTGGCTGCGTTTGCCCTGCGAGCAACGCTCCAGCCACTCGCATGGTTAATATGTCTTGGTGGTCTGAAGAGAATCCACTGGCCCCGGGTTATCCCCCAGTGATGTGCATCACAAGCAATTTTACTGGAGAGCGGAGATGCGTGGGCGTAAAAACAGCCCTGGGACCCCTGGGGCTGCCTTCTGCTGGTTACATCAGCAGTAGCTGGAGCTGCCTGACTCTCACCTGCGGGATGCCCGGAATGAACCCCGAGGTGTGGGACAGGACCCGGCTGGGCCCAGGTGAATGCAAGGCACTGACCTTTTGTCCCCCAAAAGACACAGCAGAAAACATCTCTGACAGCGTTGATAAAACACATCTCCCCTTCAGACCTTCCAGGGCTTTTGCCGTGTGCTCAGCTGTAAAACACAGCCAGTTTCTCCTACCTTCGGGAACAACATCCCCGGGGAAACCCCAACAAGGCACGCTGGTGGCTGGAAGATGGAGGAATAAAGTGGGGGAATTTAGGGTGTTTGAAGTGTCAGAGATCAATGGGCTGGAGGTGCCGGCCCTGCCGCTCCTCCCTCTCCCCCCTCTGTGGCATGTGTCAAAGATGCCCTCGAAGATTTTTAATTTTTTTTTTTTTTTTCCTTGCTCCTGAAAGCAGACAGGCTCTGCGTGGAGGTGTCATTTGCTGCCTGTCCCTTATGTCATTGATTTTTAAGTCGTTAATTAACGCTAGGTGTCAGCCTGGAAGATGAATTCTGGCCCTACTCTCCCTTCTCTTTTGTTTTTTGGATTGTAAATGTTATAGATCTCCCATGATGGAGGGACGAGGGGTCAAAGGACATGAGAGCATCTCTGCATATGTGCACGCGGTCCTCCCGACCTGCCCATCTGTATCACTCAGGACTGGGGACGGGTGGCAGGGGGGAACCTCCCTTTTGTTGCCTGTGTCACTTCAGATAGAGACATAACAGCTCTGGGTAGGTGCTGCGGCCGCATGTGTGCGCAGCCGGCGTCGGGGACCCTCCTCGCTGCTCGGCTCTGCCAAGTTTCACCATCTCTGGTGTTTCACTGGGTCCCTCAGAGATGCCCAAGGACGGTGCGTGCAGGAGGAGGGGTTTGCTCCCAGTCGTGCTCTTTGTGCTCTGCTGCAGGCTGGCTGCTCAGCGCCAGGGTGGAAGGAGGAGGAAGGAGCAAAATTTTCTTCTGCAGATCTATTCAGAGCTCCTCAGAGTTGTTGGGAGCTGTACTCTGGCCCTGTTTAGTAACAGCCTGAAACTGAAGCTGTCGGTGGGGTTTTCCAGGCCATAGTGAGATGAGATCAGCTTGCCCTTAGTACTTGTCCTCCTCCAAGGGATGCTGGTGGTCCCTTGGAGAGGCTCTGCCTGTTGGGAGGGTGCTGCTGCGGCTCCCTCTGCCTGCCTGGAAGAGCAGGATCTGCTGCCCTGTGCCATTGGCTCTGCTGTTCATGAACTGATGTCATTTGGGCCTCCTTGACCGTGCCCTTACGCTCTGTGAGGAACAGCAGAACTTGCTCACAGTGTCCTTCATTCATAGGTTTGTTTAGGTTGGAAAAGATCTTTAAGGTCTGCCAGGGCACAGCTAAGCCATGTCCCTCAGCACCCCATCTCCCCAGCTTTGAAACCTGCCCAGGGATCATGGGGACTCCACTGCTGCCCTGGGCAGCCTGGGGCAGCCCTGGACAACTGTTTTGGGGATGATATTTTTGCTAATGTCCAACCTAAACCTCCTCTGGTGCATCCACATTCTTGGCAGACATGTGCAGCTTGAGATGGCTCCGAGGAATCAGGTTTGTTTGGGTTTTCTTTCTTTGGTGGAAGGAAGGAGAAGCAGAGAGAAGGCAATGCCACTTGAAAGGCAAACTTTAAACACACCGAGCCTGCGTGCACTGTACATAGCCCCTGGACAGGATACTGAGGATAAGAGCAGCACAGCATCCAATTTATGTGGCGAGAGCTGTGTGCTGGGCAGAAGGGCATTCAAAAGGATTAAGGATAGAGGGACTGCAGGACTGGGCGATCTGTGAAATCTGATCTGTTCCCAAAGCCCAAAAATGAAGTATTTTTCAAAAGTCTCTTTGGAGACCCCCAAGGGTAAATGTAATCTTTGCTGGGGATTGTCAGTGGTGCTCCTCGTCCTCCCCCTGGAAAGAAAAAAAAAAAAAAGAAGGAAAAAGGAAAAAAAAAAATGTGAGAGCTGTTTGTGAGAACTGCTGGCAGAGACTTCATCCCAGCACCCCTCTGATTTGGTGCTTTTATTTCCTCAGGGGTCGTGCCCACACCCTGCAGCACCTGAGCTGCTGGGGAGGGACCGTGGTGACCGGGTATGTCACTTAGACCCGTCCGTTCTAGCCCTTCTTGGTCTGGTGTAAACAGTGCTAATTAAACGTGCAGTCTGATTTTGGAGCATTTCTGGCTCTTAAGTAATTCTGTTGCTGAATTGCCTCCCTGGGATCATGTTTTATTATGCTGTGAAGTGTACGAAAAGTCTCGGGATTCCCTCTGCTTCAGATTCTGCTCCCAATGTAGCGTTTATTATTTCTGAGTATCTGGAGTTTTGTGTTGTTTTCAGACCTCTCACTTAATGTTTGCTTTGCAATGGTTTGAGAAATGGATTCTGAAGTCTGCTGTCTCATGTGCCTGACTGCAGAGAGGGGGCAGACAGGTCCAGCCCGGGCAGAGGCAAGGAAGAGCAGGAAGGGAGCTGGTTTTCTTCAAACAGAATCTATTGTTACTGTGTTTTTACAAGAAAAACACTGTGTGTTGCCCAAACAGCAAGTGGAGCTGCTTTGGCTTGAAGCTTGTGTTCCCATCACAGGTAACTGAGGATGCCACCACAGCCAGGTCCTTCTTACTGCCTTAGCAGGTGGGCACCTTGCTGCTGTATCACCTCAGCTGCAGCCCAGTGGAGGAAACTTTGGTGGTTTTTTTCCTTATTTATTCCAGCAGAACAAATTCACTTTGATACTGTTGGACAAATTCTGCTCCATGAGGTTGTTTCCTCATTGCCTCAGTTGGGTCACCTCTATTTCCGTGCAGTGATGTTTCCTCTCTGCTGTGCTTTCGCTCACTGAACACGGAGCAGAGCTGCATCTCACACTCTTCCTCCTTCCCATCTCCTCCAGCCAAGCAGATGTTGCCTGCTGGAGTTCACTGCCCGCTCCCTTCTTCCTCTGGCCTCTCAGGAAAATATCTCCCCATGGAAGGAGCACAAACAAGAGGGATGACTGGGAGGAGGAACTGTGCTGCTCTCTGCAAGTTTGGGCTGTTTGACTTGCTGGCGATTGTTGATCGACTGATTGCTGCTGCTGTAAAAGAAAAAGAACAACACGACTCAGGGAGCGTAAATTGCAAATGAGCGTTGGAGAAGGGGATGCAAAATTTTCCCACGCAGGGATCTAAAGCAGGCTGAGCTTGTTTTGTGCCTTGGAAGCTGATCCAGCTACACACACTGTTAATCCACTGTCCCCTCGCTGTACTGTAAATCAATCAGTAGGTCACACGCCAAGTGTTTTCGTACACTGGGGTTAAGAGCGGCCCTTGGACCCGGCAGCGTCAGGTCACTCCGGCATCGCAGGCTGACGGTTGATGCTATCAGTGGTGGGAATTTGGGGGGGAGCTTTTATTAAGTGGGAGAATAACACTTTTCGTGGTCCAGAGGGCTTTTCTGGGAGAGCTTTGGGTTGTGCAGTTAACCGTTACCTGTGTTTTGCTCCTTTTTCCTCTTCCCTGGAGGACGCAACGAGCCGAGCACAGAGGTCATGGAAAACCCTGTTTCAAATGACCAGTGCTTGGTTGTCACCCATCCTCTGCTCTGAGCTTTCTATAATTCTGATAATTTTTTTTCTCATCCTGCCTCAGTTTTCCTCCTGAGAAGTTCCCATTTTCTGCATATTTCCTACTTCCCCTTCTGCATGTGTTTGTGTATCCATGTGAAACAACACAGAGGCACTGAAAAAATACAGAAATCAATTAAATCGCCGTTGTTATAAACTTGAAATGGGGTTTGTGTGAATTTGGAAAGCTCACTCAGATCTTGCAAGAGGCTCTCAGGGTTATGTCTGAAATTTAGGAGCAGAGGTTCCAGGCCACGTTCAGGCAGAACGGGAAGATTTGGGCATAACAAAAATCCACACCCAAAGGAAATGCTTCAGAAAGCTGCTGAGCTTCCTCTGACTTTCTTTCACACCAGGGAAACACAAACCTTGGCTGAATTACTCAGCCCCAGGGCCAGGTGCGTGCCCACGGCCCGAGGAAGGGTTTGATTTGAGAGCAGAGGGATCCCCCTCTATGGCTCAAGTTCACCCCTGTGTGTAAATCTCTGCAAAACCAGGTCTCTGCTGCATCCCAGCACACAGGTACCTTTGGGGACACAGATCTGAGCTGCGGGGTGACCCCGGGTACGTGTAGTCCCATCCTGCTGCCAGCATCCCTGGCGCAAGGGGCTGTACCGAGAGAGGATCGCGTGTAAAGACGGCGAGCTGAGAGCAATGAGGCGCGTGTGGCTTTTTAAAGGGGATGCTGGCTTCTGGCGAGGGCCAGTTTTGCAGGGGATGCTGGCTCATGAAAATTTACAGTATGCTTGGTTAAGGCAAGTGATTTCACTCCGTGAGCAGCCCTGTCCTGCGGGGTTATTGCAGCGCTGCCAACACAGCTGTAAATATCTCCGGACAACAAATCTGTTCATTAAAGAAGCGTACCGCCGACCGTGCGCCCTGAAGTTTGCTGACGCTGAGCTACCCTCCTCCTAGGGCTGTTCTCCTTGGGTTTGGCTGTGACTCCCCGTCCGTGTCCGGAGTAGACGGGTGATCTTTTGTGAGGCTGTGTTACCACTTTGTTAGCTAATTCTTCCCTTCCCTCTTCTTTTAGATGTCCTGAGCGTGACAATATCGCGTTATCCTCCTGCCGTCTTCCAGCCCATGACATGGGAACTCATTGCTCAGCCCAGATCTTTCATCCAAGTCTTTGCTTTTCACCATTCAGAACAAGCTATTGTTAACGTGACATCTTAATGCCAGTTATCTGATTGATCTATTACCTGTCTCCCTACATAGGGCTGAGGAAAAGGAACGAGAGAATCCTTTGATCATTGGGATTGGAGAAATACAGCTTAAAAAAACCTTGAACAGCGACCGACTTATTTTGAAAGTTAGCAAGTTTCACCTGTTTCGCTTTAATAGATGGGTTTATTCCAGCAGAAAGAGAGGTCTTTGGGTCTCTTGGAGGATTAATGACACTGAATCGTGTTCCAGGGAGTAAGACCACCCCTCTTTTTAGCAAGCACAAAAACCTCATCTGAACAAAGTTTGCCCGCTTGTCTCTTCAGGATGAAAACGGAGCAGGCTCTGGGGGGTCTGGTTTGATGAGCTGCAGCACACGGAGTTCTTCCCGTGCAGAGCCTAATCCAACACCTTCTACCAGCTCCAGAGTAAACGAAACTGTGGAAATAATAATTAACAAGCCTGAAGATTTAGGAGAGACGTGCGGGAACACCGCTGAATGGATAGGCAGGGCATCTTCCATGGAAGGTGTTAACGAGGCAGAAATCGCTTGCGGAGCGTTGTTTGGGGTCTCTGCGCTTCCCCCCACGGAAATGCCTATTCCAGTTTTTATCCTGGGCTGGAAACAACTTCTTGCCCTTCCCTATCGTGGCTCTTACAAACGAGGGTTCTGTTTAAAAATACGTGTTAAACGGCGTTAAGTAATGTAAGCAAATAACACACGGGCCGTCCTGGAGATCCTTTATGCTGGTGGCTGGAAGGTGGTTTGCATACTGATTGTAGCTCTGCCTGTGCTGCTTCTGGCACCTGATCTTTCTTGCAAACGCGGCTGTTTTGCCTCAAGGGTTCTCTGCCGATTAAGTAATACATAAATAAGGATAAAATGAACCTAGCCTTGCCTAAAATAATTTTGGAGGTTAAAAAAGAGAAAGATGGAGGGGGTTGCTATTGATCTGAGCTATTAAAACATCACGGCTACTTTTCTACATTAAATGGCAATAGGTTCAGGAGGTGAATATGGAGAGAAGGAGTGAAAAATAACAACCGTGCATGAGATTAAGGGGTTTATTTGCTAGTGGGGATCATTTTGTTTTGTTTTGTTTTGTTTTCCTTGCCTGTTCCTCACTGTCATCCGCAGCCCATGCGCCTGCAGAAACGTAGCAGATTTTTTCCGAAGGTGATTCCCTTGAACGAATGTTGCTTTTTAAATGGGGCTTACAGAAGTTTATTTTTGGAAGCCCAGAAAGGAATCCAGCCCCAAATCCCTCTCTTCTTAAACTCTCAGGTTGCAAGGTCTGGCAGGCCGAGCGCACGGGGTCCGTCTGATGCATTAAACCTGACACCCTCTTACCTAATGGCCTTCAGATGGTCCCAGCGATAGCCCTGGCAGATAAGCCTCCAGGGCTGGTGCTGCTTTTCCTCCAGCCCCTGCTCCTTGGCAAGAGCTTGCCCGCAGCTGAGAGCAGCAGCCGCCTTGCCCGGGCTACTGGGATGAGCTACCACCAGCCTTTGCAGCTCGCCCAAAGAGCTGCCTCCTGCAAGGAGGGGATGCTTAGGGAGGAGGTGGCATCAGCGCCGTGGTTTGTGGTGTATCTCACCCAAGATGCGGTTGGCGTTGCTTTATCTGGCTGGTGTGTGAGGAAGCTCAGGGGTGGAGCAGCACAATGTTTTTGCTGAGGTCCCAAGGTGGATTGGGGCAGCAGCGAGCAGCAGCTCCTTGCCCAGCATCCCTGTACCCATCCCCGTGCCCTCCCTCTCCTCTGTGGCACCCAGCTGGGTAAGCTTGGGCTGCAGAAGCAGCTGCAAAGCACTGGCAGTGTGGGCTGTGCTTGGGGAATAAAAGGAAACCGAAGTCTATAATATTTTATGGCTACTGCCATAGCGGTGTCAAGCCCTACCGTGGAATATTGCAGTACTTGGCTCGCTGTGAAGGGTAAGCCAAGGGCAGGCAAAAAAAAAAAAAAAAAATTTTTAAAAAATCCTTGTTTTTTAATATTCTTAAGCTGCAAGTATTCCAAGTTGCTACAAATAATAAAGAGTAAATTTAAAAGAGACTGTGAAAAATGGGGCAATGAACATCTGCGCTATGTTGATTTATCCGGTAAGAATAAGCAGAGGAGTGGAAGCGGGAGCAGGAGCAATTTCTCAGCCGTGCTCGGTGGTTGCAGGGAGCGTGTTTGCTGCATGGCAAAGAGCAGCCTGGTGCTGGGGTGAGAGGCGAGAAACCCCAGCCGCTGCCGCCCCAGCCTCTGATGTTAATCTTTGTGATGGGGAGGGAAATATTGACAGCAGGATGGTGCTCTCTGGCTTGAATGACAGGCCATATGTTTGTAAAATAGACTGAAGTACCAAATAGAAAAGGCACGGGCAAGTGGAGAGAGAGAGAGAGAGAGAGAGAGAGACATGTATTTTCTCTTTACATGTAAAACTTCCAACACTTGGCAGGAGCCCAGCAACAATTAATCAGCAGGAGACTTTTAGAAAGCCTCTTCCTAGGAAATAAGGGTACAGAAAAAAAATCCTTTAAATTAAACATAATTTAAAACAAAGTAGTGTGTCAATGGGGGGAGGGGAATGGACTTACAATAAATATAGATTACTTGGTATAAATCCATCAGGCCTGATCCTGGGTACCCATCTGTGCCGCCGTGTCTCTCCTTGGCCTCGGGCTTCTGCACGGGGCTGAGCAGGATGGTGGGGCTGGGGGTGCCCCTGAAGGGCTGCAGGCAGCAAGGGCTGGGGTGCAGAGCAGGGTTGACACCCTGGGAGCCCCCCAGGACCCCCCAGCCCCGTCCCTTGGCGGAGGAGCTGAGCTCTCACCACGCAGCAGTGAGCAGGAGAAATGCTGCGGGGTAGGGGGGGGAGCGAGAGGAGGAGGAGGAGGAGATTGGATTTCTAAGCACCCTTGAAACCAAAGCTGCACTGTTTATAAACTTCCATAAATATTAATTGATATTTAATAAGGTAGGCAAACACAAGGGAAAGTATTGTTTTGGCCAACTCCTACACAGCGATCCCAGCGAAGCGTGAAAGAGTTTGTGTAACTTTCCTCGGGGGTTAAGAGCGGGTCACGGAAGGTCCTTTTTCCTGGCCGGTGTCCCAGCTTTTTAAGCTATAAGGGAACATAGGAGGCTCCTGGGAATTTAACCTAAATACCTGCTGTCTGCAGGGTGAACCCACTCGGCTGCGCAGAGCTGAGCAGAGAGCCTGGGGCGCGGGTACCGGCTCCGCTCCCTGCCCTGCACCCAGCCCTGGCCGGGGCTTTCCGGGGGGATTAGGCTGGAAAGGGGGGGACTGTTTTGTCAGATGGGAAGTCTGATGAGCTAATCACAGCCGTTAATTGATACGCTTTCCCACATAACTTGACAGTTCAAACAGGTGGTGAATAGCCCTCCATTCACTTCGGGCTGTCCGCCCGTGCTTGAGCTCCGACTCGTGCAGATAAAATGTCAGAGAAATGGGTCAACGTGGAAACAGGGGAAGCTTTGCGCTCACTGGCGCTCCTCGATTCCCACCAACCCTACTCTGTAATACAAGTCCCTTGCAGGGCCTCTTCACGTATCTGGACTACCAAAGGGTGGAGCAGAATTCGAGGGAATGCGTTTCCTCCGTTGAGTTTTGGAGACTTGCTGGGATTTTGCTGCCAGGTCTAGAAGCATCATAAAAATATTTTTACTTTTATTCCTCACTCTGCTATCATGCAGAGGCTGATTCATGGGTTTGCACTGGGACTTAGGGGAAAAATCAATGTCAAATAGAATAGAGGCTGATGTTATAAAATTAAGATCTAAGATTCTCTGGCCGTGGAGCTACGCTCGGAGTCAGTCTGTTCTGGAGGTACAGACTTGCAGCGAGTTCATGTGAGGGGATCAGATACCAGCCCTCTTCTCACCAGCTCCTCTCCCTGCAGCATGGAAATGCTTCTGACCCCGCTCGGCCCCCAGGCCAGCGTCCCACTGATGCCTCATTGCTGCTGGCGAGGTTGAGCTTCCAAAACCAGCCATCCCCACAACATCTCCTTACTCTTCCACACAGGGAAATTGCCAGTTCTTTAGAGACACATCCTCTCTGAACCCGTGGCTGGAATGCAAGGCTTCTATCCCACCAGGAATTTCATGTTCCAGTGACTGGATGCAACATCTATTCTGGTGGCTCTCCGTTGCAGCCTGTTCCTGGGACTTCTCGTCTGTTCAGGTAGCACAGTGTGTTTGTTGGCCAGCTGCTGAAGTGCCCTCTCAGAGTCATTCCTTGAACAGCAACAGAGGCCAGGACCCTTCTTGCTGCAGATCGCAGAGTAAGGGGAGCGAAGGGGAAATCGGAGCAGTTTGGAGAACGTGACAGCCCAGAGCACTGAGGAAAAGTCGTTGGAGATTTCACAGAGTTTGGGGTGGAGTTATTGTTTAGTTTTGTTTGCCTTTCCGTTTTCTTTTCCGTTTGCTTTTCCTTGAGGAGTGTCCTCGTCGTTTAAGCAGATGCAGTTCTCAAGTGATGAGCATCGCTCCGAGTCGCACCTCCTTTGGAAAGTGCTCGGCGTCCAGGAGCAGAGCCCGGCTGCAGAGCTCAACATCGCTGCCGGTATTCAAATCACAGACAAAAGGCAGCTTTACAATAGTTGCCTGTCTGTATCGAGTTCACCAGCTTTAATTACAACACCCCACAGTGGAAATTTCACAAAACATTTTATCCGTGCGTAAAATTTAATTAAACAAACAGACCCCTAAAGAAAGCGTTGCATTTGTCACAGCAGAGTCTGCGGCGAAGCCGGGTATTTCCTGCTCTTACACGTGGGTTCTGGCTCCGGATTGACAGGGGTTACCTTTGAAGCAATGCAGATGGAAAATCAAAACGTAGGGATTAATCCCTCTCTCGCCAGATTATGCAGAAGCGTGAGCAGGTGGCAGGGGAGGCCGAGCCCTTTCCATTTCTCATTATGTCGCAGCGCCGGTGTCTGCGGCGCCGGCCAAGCCTCTGGCGAGTGTGTTATGTGATATAATTGTGAGATGGAAAACAGGGAGGGAACTTCTCCCTGTGTATTTCAAAGGCCACGATGGCATCTTTATTTGATAAAGGAATTGGATTATGTCTAATCCCCGCACTCGGAGACGTTTTATTACTTAGAAAACACTTTCTTGAACGCGTCTTCGCCGCCACGAGCGGGGTGTAAAATATCGCCGGCGGGAAAGCCGAGGCCAAGTTTGCCAGGGGTGAACGGAAATCCTCGGGTTCTTGCTTTGGGGACTGGGTTCATATTTAAGGCATTTTTGATTAAGTCTCCATTCTAAAAGAAGCAGCCGGGCTGCGCCTTTTAATGAGCATCTGATTAAGAGCCCAGAGCCGGAGCCACCCAGCTTGTTAGGCAGGTGCTTAAGTCAGTTTACGCTCTGATTCAGGATATCGCGTAGGAATTTAGATTCTTTCATAATGAATAATACATACGTGAAATGGGAGCCCTGTAAATTTAGGGAAACGAGCTGTCAAGCTACCCGAGGAGCACAAACGAAAGAGGCGAGTGCCGTGAACGCGACACAGCGCGCATTGTCTCGGGAACTTCCTTTGGCACCGGCGGTGGGACACACTCCGCAGATCAAAATAAAAGCTCAAATGATGTGGCCAGAGAGCGTTCAGTGGTTGAGATCGTTTGTAATGCCAGGGTGGGCCCGTCACCCGGGAGCTGAACGCTCCTTGACCTCGGGAGGCTTGTGGGGGCTTTCTGGAGGAGCGGGGTTCAAACGGCACCACGTTCCCAGAAACATGCTCAGCCAACGTGCTCAGGCAAGGACCCTTTTTAGTCCCTAAGGTTTTAGATTCTCTGTGTCCTCACAGTAGAAGTGCTTCCAAGTGCTGTCTCATTTCAGCAGTCAAAAGTTCCCGAGAAAAAATATTTGTTGTGTTTCATTACTGGTGCAGATCAGGCTCATGGGGAGGAGAAGCCTCCCTCACCCCAGTGATCTCCAGCCTTTTAAGCCAAGGAAACCCCTTCCCTGGAGCCAGGCGTTGTGCCACTGAAACCAGAGCCCGTTGACCCCGAGCAGACATTTATCACTACCTGAGGGCTGGGCAAGGTTCACTGAACTTCAAGCGAGGCTGGAAGCGGGTGGGGAGCTGGGAGAAACTCTCCGGTTTCACCTATGGTTGGCACTGAGTTTTGAAGCATTTTTTGGCCAGCAAACCGAACGGTCTAAAGCTTGGGAAAGGAAAGGTCTGGTGGGAAAAGCTGCTCTGTGCTGGGGCTGCGCCCTGAGCACATGCCCAGCTCAGCACCCTCCTGCTGCGCTCACACCCAGACCTGCCCAAAGCCTCCTTGGCTCCAGGGAGCTGGATTTGAGACCTCCTTATTTCTGCTCTTCTATTTCCTTCATAACTAAAATTAGTCTGGTGATCCTTATCTCCAGATTTTAGAATTGCTCTGGGCTTTTTTATTCCCCCCCTTCCTTGAAATTCCCTTTTAAACCTCAGTTGTGTTGCTGAATCAAAAGCACCGCTCTACGTGCGAGACCCGCTCCTGGCCGAGCCTGTTCTCTGCAGGGGTCAGAGGCCGGTGAGGATCCCGCCTCTTTGGGAAGAAGTTTGGCTTGTTTCTGGGAGGCTAATTTTTGTAATCATCATTTTGACGGAGGGATCCGTTTTGGGGTGGGATGTGTGCGTGAGGGAGGGTGTGAACACACGTGTCCATGTCCTGTGCTGACACCTCCTGTTGCTGGAAATCCTGCTCCTTATTTCTCTGCTACTCATCGAGTGTTCCTTGAAAGTTCGCGGGGGGGGGGAAATATTTTTAAAAATGCATCTGTAGAGAAAGAAATAGTTTCCCCAAAATACTGAAATTTAGAGTTGTAGGAGACAGAATTATCAGCGGACTTTCGTTGCAAAAAGGCCTTGCAGAAGTGCTGGGCGTGGAGAGGTTTCCACGCAGCTCTGAACCCAGTGCCAGCCCGGGAGGAGGTGCCTGCGTTCATAAAAACACCAAGGCTTTTCTCTGCTGACAGGGAGCTAACTTAGCTCTTTTTGCCATGCAGCTGGTTCCTGTGTATGGTGTGGTGGTGAAACCCCTTCTGCGGAGCAGAGAAGGTGGCCGGGAGCTGGGATGAGCACAGCAGTAGGTGCTGACACTGTGCTGCAAGGGACTTGGCAGTGACCTCCCTTGGGGCTCCACTGGTGCTGGTGCAGCCAGACCAGGACGTGGTCATCACTGTGGTTCAGAGCATCTTAGCACCTTTCCCAGTGTGAGGTTTCTGGGTCCCTTTTCAGAGGGGTTTTACTGGCTTACTGCAAGTATCTTGGAGCCTTAGTTTGGGCTCAGCTAAGCTCAGCTCTAGAAAGCAGTGGTGGGGGGTACACGCAGATACTCATTGTGTGTCGTGCAGGGAGGCTCCAAGGTGGGAAAAAGGCTCCTGGAGAAGCTAAATGTCACTTTCTCCAGAGAAGGCACAAAACCAGGACCGCGGGTAGATACTTAAGAGGGGACCCGTTTCATTTCATCAACTTACTCTGAAATTTGCATTTGCTTCACGAGTGTCCCACGCTGTGATCTCCTCCTGCTGCAGACGGTGGGTTATGAGGGAAGGAGGGAGCATTGCTGAGCACCACGCAGCCAGAGCATCCCTTGCCCTGAGGTGGGTGATTTCCCAGGGGTGCTGCAGGTGCCCTGGGCAGAGGTGGGGCCTGAGCCCACCTTTCCAGCTCTTCTTCTGCTCTCCTGAGCTCGCTGCCTGCCTGCCTGGGAGATGCGTGGCCTTCTCCTGACTGACCAGTGGCCGAAAGCAGAAAAGCATTTTATTCCAGAGGCTGGTATTTCACTACACAAACACTTTTGAAATAAGGAAAAATGGGTGGAAATTGCAGTGGGCTTAGCAGACAAAATTGAGCAGTTGACTGTGGCAAGGCACACAGTACTTAAATGCAAGAGCTGATCTAATCGTTGTTCTCGAGGAAGCTTTTTGCTGCATTTTAGCACACAAAGCTTTTCGTTTTCTCTTTTGTGGCTTGAGCTGCTATTTAAGAAAGCAAAAATCAATAAACCTTTCCAGCTTTCAATCTTTTGCCCCAAAAGGTGTTTTTTTGGGTAGTGTTTTGTCATTCATAAGCTGTGGCGACAAATCCTTGACATCATTCGTGGATAATATCGATCAGCTCTTCCGTTGCGCCAAAGGACAAATAGAAATCATTTATCTGTCTGGACTCCAAAACAGCAAAAGACAAAGGGCTCTGCCAGCCACCCATGACAATCAGCAGCTGAAGGTATTAGCAGGGGGTCAAGTTCAGAGGTCAGCGGTCAAACAGGTTGTCATCAGTTTCTCACAGCTATCAGAGTGGAAAAACCCAGCTGGTTTTTATTAGGCAGACTGGGGGAGGCTGGTGGCAGTGGGTGCTGGGTGGCTTTGGGGTGCATCTGCTCCGGGGTGCTGCCCTGGGGAGCGGGGCCACGGCCGCTGCCTTCCCAGCAGAGGATGGGTTTGGATTTATTTATTGTAAATATTGGAATCTTGACTCTGCTCAGCTGCGTCCCGGCTGTAGTTCATCAGGGGTATGCACCATGTTGAGGGAAAGCACCGGGCCTACCTATGCATCTTTGTTCTTCACCATCAGTGCCACCGAACGGGAATTAACAGCTGTTTGTGATGCTGTATGAACTCCATCCCCAGAGGGAGAGCTCCTCTGGCTCTGTCTCCTCGCTGGCCACTGCCAGCTCTGGGCCTCTGCTGCTCGTGCAAAATCTTCCAGCCCTGGTGTCGATACCGAGCCTCGGGTCTGTGAGATCTGGAAGTAGCAGAAAAAGCAGCTAAAGGAACCTGGCTGCCTCTTTGGATTTGTCTGCAATTCAGTTAGATACCTATACCGTTCTCCTTTCTCCAGCCCCATAAAAAATGTGAACTGCTCTGAGTTTTATGGGGGAACCCTTGATCCATCGGGGAGCCCAAGGGAAAGGCTCCCACCACAGCTGCTCGTCTGAGCCACCCATTGCCCTTCCATGAAGCTGGCCACTTTGGGTTCCCAGCAGGCAGCAGGCACTCCAGCTGGAGTTACTGGAGCCAGGGGAAGAGGCCGTACCCTGCAGGTAAAGGCAGATGAAACCTCAGCGTGGGCACCTCTTTGGAGAGCTCTCCCGCCTGCCTCCCCACGCAGCAGGGGCACAGGCGGGAAGGACACGGGGCTGCCGGCCGCGGCACGCAGCCCTGAGCATCACCGCTCTCGGGGAAAGGCACTCGTGTCAGGCAAGGGGCTGCAAAGGGGCTGACGTGCGTGTGATGTAGCGAAGGATCGCGTTAATATTTCTTGTGGGGATCTACTGCTCCCCAGCAGCTCCTCTTTTTCCACATCCTCAGCGCTTTCGCGGGCTCTCTCCCCCTTTCCCACCTCCGCCTCACCACAGTTATTCTCCACGTTTTTATTGTAAAGGGGGCTGGCAAACAGAGATTCATCTTGTATTTAACCACGAGCGCCTCGGCGGAGTTTCACTCGGAGATTATCCTCACGCGGTGTTGACAGCCGGTCCAGGCAGCCTGGAGAGCAACACGCTGTACACAGGCTCGGAGGTACATTTTATTTAAACTGTGACAAGTTTTCTTCTATTCATCAACAACGAGTTGAGGCAACGAGAGACTTTCTTACAAGGAAGGGGCAGCTTTTAGTGCCGTAACAAGGCGCTCTCTTTGCACGTTAGCTAGCCAGCTGGGCAAGTACTCGTGCAAACACCAACTCCCTCTGGATAAACGCGGCGGGTGCTCCTTCACGCCCCCAGGTCGGTGTGGTAAACGTAGCCCTTTGCTTAAATTTCTTCTCAGAGATAGAAATTCTCCCTTTTATTTTATTTTATTCTCCCAAGGACGCTGCCAAGGTCACCACGAATCCTGATGCTCCAAAGAGTGTATCAGGGATACAAACCCATTTCACCAGGCTATTGTTGTATGTATCCTCCTGTGCATCCAACTTCATTTCCACTTCAATTTTATCAACCTTCCGCTGGAGACTCAAGGAGATAGGAAACAAGTACTGACACGAATTAGCCCGGAGATTGACTGATATAGCTCAGCCCAGGGAATCCTGGGTAAAACCTTCTCTGGGCTCTTTCTCTCTTGCTCTCTCCCTCTGCCTTTTTTCTTTTTCTTCCTTCCTTCCCCCCCCGCCTGCCTTTTTTTTTTTTTTTTTTTATCCACTACAGCTGTCTTTGTCACCTGTCAGAGATGTCACCAGTCCTGCCCAGGATGACAGACATAGTGGGAAGGCTTTTGATGGGGTAATTTGCCAGAAATACCCAATGGGGCACATTAAAGATGGCAGCGGGTGGCAAAGGCTCCAGGGAAGAGATCCCAGTTAGGCAGCTGTGGGTTGTAAAAGCAGCTTTCTCTTCTCAAAACGGCTGTGAACCCCAAAGGAGCTCATCCCTTTGCTTTGGGGAGCCCCACTGCCTTTTGGGAGAGCCTTGCTCCGTCCACCGATGCTCTGGGGACCTCTTGGTGCGCGTAGGGTCACACAGGGTGACACCCCGACCTCCCCTGCTCCTTCGACCCCACGCGTGCGGCCCGTACCCCCTCGCCACGGGTGCCG
>WUAM01000287.1:50640770-50650836 GCA_024336885.1 Actenoides hombroni
CAGCTGCGGTGGTCCTGGGGGGGTCACTGCAGTGAATGGCTTTTGGGGGGGAGGGTGCCTGGAGCCTGTCTGGGTGGCTCCAGTGGAGTCAGTGCTGGGGTCAGAGCTCCCGTGGCTGCTGCGTCCCCGCAGTGTCACTGGGGTCTGGTGCATGCCCGGCCGCTCTCTCCGAGTTGCTCGAGTTGCATGTCTTAGGCTTGATGGAAATCTGACAGTGACTGGGAGGGCAGGGTGCAAATATCACAGAATCACAGAACGCTCAGGGTTGGAAGGGACCTCTGAAGATCATCGAGTCCAAGCCCCCTGCCAGAGCAGGACAAAACTAGAGCGGATGCTGCAGAAATGCATCCAGAATGTACGTATGTTCCTGGAGATAGGCAAAGGTCACCTGCTTTCCCAGGATTATTTTATTGGGTTTTTTTTTAATACCATGAAATTCACAATATGGTAAAACAGTAAATTCTTGTACTTTCCTTGTCTCTGGACAGGACGAGCTGTCA
Organism: Actenoides hombroni; assembly: GCA_024336885.1. NCBI lineage: Eukaryota > Metazoa > Chordata > Aves > Coraciiformes > Alcedinidae > Actenoides > Actenoides hombroni. The sequence goes on from WUAM01000287.1 coordinate 50,641,271, forward strand.
GGGCTTTAGATCTCATCAGTCTTGTTGTCACTGAGGTTTATAAAACCACCAAATGATATTATGTCAGCTGATTCTTTAATGGGATAATCATTAGCCAAGACCTGAGTAAGGTGGTTTTTGGTTTTGTTGGTTTGGGGTTTTTTTGCTCTCATTAATTTCACCTCAAGGTGAACGCGGAGGCAAAAACCCTGCGGTGTCTGCTGTGATGTACTCGCCTCGCTCCGTCCCACTGTGCCAGCTCCTGCTGGGACACTCCATGTGCCCTCGGTCCCTCCCTGGCATTTGTCACAGCGGGAATAAGTCACAGCAGGAAGGTTGTGACCGTTGTCCCTTGCAGAGAGACTTTGGCGGGTGTCACGGGGCTTCTGGCTCTTCCTTTCGGAGCGATCTCAGCCCCGGGGTTGGCTGCACAGCCTCCGCCGCTCCCGGGCATCGCCTGCCTCCTGCCATTTGACCTTCCGGTAAAAATTGGAAAAGTTTCCACAAAGTGGAAACTTTTCCGTTGAAAACAAATATTTTGCCTCATCAGGAATCCAATTTTCTGTCAAAACAGTTTTCATTAAATATTTCCAAGCAGCCTCGGGTTAGTATTGATTTAAACTGTTACAAGAGAGAGAAGAATGAGGCTTTGTCTCTACAAAGATCATGTTTGCCCACCAATTAAAATTACAGTAGAAGTGAGTAATCGGTGCCACCTCCAAAGGGGGATTGTTTAACGAGACGCACAGTAATTATCCTCGTTAGTTTGCATAGGCTGATGTCACATCCCCGTGAGCGGTCAGGACCTCGGGCACCGAGCGTTGGGAGCAGGCAGCAGAGCCAGGGGGTTTGCAGAGCTGCGGGAAGGGCTGCCAAGGAAGGGAGATCTTCTCCTGGGAGGTACTTGCTGCTCTGGGAGGGGACCTGCAGGAAGATCTTCCCTTCACCCTCGTGTTGCCCACTTGGTTTTCTAAGCGTCCAGGAGCTACCACGGCTCTTGGTCCCTGTCATCGTGCCGCGGCCGTTGCGGTCACGGCAAGGACTGCGTTCTGCGGGATGTCATGTGGGCTGAGGAGCAAATTGTGGCTCACAGCAGTGGATGGGCTCCAGGGCTGGATGCTCCTCAGCAACCGTAAAGCTCCAGCCCCGGCACCACGGCTGGGCCATTGCTCCTCCCCAGCTTGTTGTGTTGCTGTGCTGCTTGTTGAGGCTTTTCCCAGAAAACGTGGGTGTCACCCTATCAGAGCTGTAGAGAGGCACACGATGGGCTGTGCCAAGGGGCTGGCTGGTGCTGTGCCGGGGAATTGGGAGCAGGGGGGTGACAGGCATTGGGGTCTCTCAGCCTGGACAGGGGAAAGGGTGTGGGAGAGGCAGAGGAGAGTGGGAGAGGGTCCGGAGCTGGATCCATCCCTTCCAGCCAAGCCAGTCTCGTGCTCTGAGGGTTAAAGTTGATATGAGAGCTATGCAGCCCAGGAAGAATTGAGGTTTTATTTCATCGGCACCGGGGTCATTCCTGATTTAATTATGTAAAAATTAATGTGAACGTCTTTCTTGGTACGTGTAGGCCATCCATGGAAATTGAATTGGGTGAAATGCTGGTTAAGCTAATCACTTGCAAGTCATTATGATGGCTAAGCACAGGGATGTTGTAATCTGTTGGGACTTCTCAAAGACCTGATTGAAGACCAAGTTTAAGACCCACAGGTTTAATCAGAGGGGATCAGCGATGTTGAGCTGAGGTGATTTTTTTTCCTGTTAGCAAGGAGCTCTGAACCATTTCTTCCCAGTACAAGAACCTGCGTTGCAAGTCCAAAGGGCTGCTTGTGCTTGTCCCAAACCCTTCCTGACCCAGCAGCTGTGGATGGAGAGCTGAATTGGAGTTTGGGCTGATGAGGAGCTCCTGGGTTTCCCTAACCAGAAACACCCGCATGCAGCATGGCACAGGATACTCAGAATTTTAAATCCTGAGAGGATCTGCAGATTATCCAGTCTGTCTTTACGTATCACAAAGATTTGGGATAATTTCCTTGTTATGTTGTGCTTTGAGACCAGTAGCCTATATTGTACAGCAGGATTTCTGCTGGATAGGCAATTTCCACTCGAGTAAGAGATAGCGAGAGGTGGGAATCCATCCCCCTTGCAGTGCGGTGTTCTCATGTTTTGCTGATCTCACTCTTCATGAGCTACACCTCTGTTTCTCATGGCAATTTGCCTGGTGTGGGCTCCTAGCTATAGGGTCAGCCATGACTGTCTCTACCACAGGAAAAAGCCCCAGTGTCAGTATTTTCACCTTGTGAAGCTGAGTGTATATATATGTATATATATACACACACATATATATAAAGAAATCACTCATGCTATAGGAGTAACACTGGTTTGCCCAGTGTGTGTGTGCGTATTGACGCTATAGCCACACCACAGAAGATGAAAAATAGATGTTTATGCCCTAGTTCAGCATTTTTTACCTACTGTTTTTTTACTGCCTCCTTGCCCCCTCTGTGCCCTTGGTGCTCCCAGGTCCGAGGTGCCCTCGGCGGGGCTGCCTGCCCACCTCCCGAGCATTGCCGGTGCCGTTGGCAGTTCCATGGCTGTAGAAATGTACAGTGAGTGGGCAGCGTGTGTGTGGGATGGAGGATGTTTAGTGCAAAGAGGAGGGGGGAAAAAGCTGCGCCTTGGTATTACACATAGATGTTCATAAAGGGTGTCATCCCTGGGGAAAATCCTCACCCTGATGTTGCCGCAGCGAGGGCAGGGGCTGCAGGTGAAGGCGGAGCGATCGCAACGAGCTCCCCGCTAATGAAGGAGCTTCTGCCAGGGATTCTGTTCCCGCGTCTTCCGGCAGAAATTAGTGATTTTAAACAGTAATCAGATTAAAAACACCGTCGGGTTGTGTGGGATCTGTACTGTGCAAGGTGGTTCAGCGTGACGGGGCTCAGCTGGGACTCCAAGAGCAGCGGTACCCACGCGGAGATGCTGCCGCGGGCAGGTCACTGCCCCTGGTCAGCATCCCAACAGAGGCAGGGAGCTGACGGAGTTCGGCTGCCGCCTCCGGACGCAGGCACCCGCTCGCCGGCCTGATCTGGTTTTGTTCTGAAGGTCTGAGCTGCTGGTTCAAAGACCCTGCTGAGCACGTCTCCCTGCTGAGGGGAAGGGTCCGTGATTTAATCACTCCAACACAGATTTGAGAGCCGTATGTTAACCCACCTTCCCCTGTTACTATGCATATGTGCATCAAGCATGTCCGTGCAGATGTGCACGTGGACATCTGCCTGAGCATTTTCAGTGCAGGCTGGGCTCGTTTGAACCCTGTAGACAAGGCTCCCATCCTGCCCTTTGCTGCTCTGTTGGGGCTCTACGGGCAAGCCCGGCCAGGGGCTCGCGGGGTGTGATCCGGGCTGAGGGTCTCGCATGGTCCCCTGAGAGCTCCCCTTCCTCCTGCAGCCTTTAACCTTCTTTAATCTGGGTGTTGGATTTATAACAATTTCTATATATGTTAAAGGAATGTAAACTTCAGATCGATATTGAGAAGCGCATGGACGGCTTGCAGAGCGTTTTATCCATCCGTTCCCCAATACTAAAAATGACCACCTTAGTAGGTGCCTGGAGAGCGCTGGGCCAGAGCTGCTTCCCAGGCTCTGTCAGGAGGCTGCCGATGTCCATATCAAATCGAGATGCTTGTTGTAATGTTCGCAAAAATGTAATTTGATTTGCCTTTGTCAACAAAATCTGCAGAAACATCCCCTGCCTGAATAAATATCCCTGCAGGGTAGCACATGCTTTGTAAATAATTTTCATTGTAACCCCCTCTTCCTAGCAGGGTGGAGAGTTGAGAACATTCATCAAGTCTCACATTAAGAAAATAATTTTCTTGTACCTAATTTGCGCAATAAATAAAGTCCACAATTTCTTGCTTGTGCAGTGAGGAAACGTACAGAGCTGAGACCAGGTTTTTTTTGACGCTGAGACTCTTTTTGATGGCTGTTCCCACCTCAGGCTTGGTTGTCTCCCTGAGACCCCTGGCCAACAGCTCCCCAAGTGTCTGGTGATTTGGGGCACGTCATCTGCTAGGCAGCCCAGCACAGAGTGACCTGAAGGAGCTTTGTTTTTTTCAAGTAGGAAACTTGGAGCAATTTTCCTGCTTGCAACCTGCACTCATGAGTGATGGCAGAAGGGGGGTGTGTGTGTGTGAATAACCTCTAGGGATAGAGCTGTAACTGTCTGCTTTCTCCTCCTGGTCTCACTAAAGGCTCACCCAAAAGGAGCTCTAGCAAAAGCACGGTCTTGCTTCCCCCGTCTGTCCCTGGTCTTTGGTACAAGACCCAGCAAAGGGCAGCACTCCTCTTCCCGATGGCCTCAGTTGGCTCGGGCTCTGGTAGCTGCACCGTGTGCTCTACACCTTCAGGAGTCACCTTCAGTGCTCCTGCCCCTCGGGCTCTGCTCCCAGGCACCACCAAACAGGCACATGATGAACCTATAGCACAGGGCTCTATGGCTGGGAAGGAAACGTGGAGGACACGGAAGAGTTTTGGCATCTAATTAGCCACAATTTGGGTGACCAGACTCTCAAATTCCTGCTTATCGATCCCATGTCTCATTGGAGAACTAAAGTGAGGGTCTGTCAGGCTGGAAGAATATCAAGATGGGAGGACAGCTTTGTTTTTTCCCTCGTAGAAATGTAAATCTGTTATTTATATATATTTTATGGACGGCATGTTCCTATCCCCAGGCATTTTGCATTGGAATTCAACTCGTTGCAAGCCTATTACAAGTTCACTAACTATAAACCATCTGATTTATATTCATTAACCAGTAGCAGACAGCAGCAGTGGCATAACTTTAGCACTGGACATGCCTCAGTCGACGGGCGAACTAAATTTCAGTTAATTAAGGTGCCGTAATTGTTGTCCAGTACAAGTATCTTCAGGGCATTCACTTTGTAAATAATTTTTCACCCCAACCTTTCGTGCATACTTGGTTGCTGCTCTGCAACTTTGTTCAAGCCATAAATTATTAGGAAATCAGCTCTCCTGTGTTCCTGGTAGAAGAAGGCCCCTTTTCAGCTTCTCACCGCAGACAGCAGTGACGTTAATGATTAGCAGAGTGCAACCGTGCTGCAGAGAAAGCAGTAGAAGGATTATAACCCCCAAAAACAAAATAGGGAGGCATCTCATCTCCAAGAGAGGTGTTTTCAGCGCGGGAGGTCTGGTGCTTGGCCACCACCAACCCACGGTCGACCTTGTCTCACCTTCACTGGGAGCTTTTGTCCAGAGGTAGCAGGAGGAGCTCTCAAGATTGAGCTTCACCAACACAGCTTCAAACGCAGCCTGGCTCAGAGGAGACCTGGAAGGAAACCACGGGTTTAACCAGGTTACATCTGGTTGCCCAGAAATTAAAAGTTGAAGCATCAAAACCTAGTTCAGCTCTCGGTGTTCTGGGATGAAGGTTTAGATCTGCTGCCCGCGACGTGACGTTCACAGCCTGGATTCGGGGGTTGGTGGCTCTTTCCCTGTGGAACCTGAGGTGATCCAGGAGCACCTCCCACAGCAGCAGTCCAGGGTGAGCAGGGATGGAGAAACCCCTGTCCCATCGGTCCCAGGTGTCTGAGAGCCCTGGGGCCCCTACAGTGGGGACCACCCCTTCTCCTCGTGCCCTCTCTAGCAGGTCCGCGCTGCAGGTCGGCCGGGCAGGCAGGGCTGGTGGTGCCTACCAGGCAAGGCCCGGGCTGCGCAGTGCCCCAGGGGGGGGTCTGTGGGGCATCTAATGGGCCCCAAGCGAGCGCTGGGTAACGAGGAGCCGTGGAGTGATCAGTGTGAGCAAAATAAAGATCCCCGCTGCTCGGGAGTCTGTGCACACCAACCGCCGGGCAGTAATTAGGCGGGAAGCTGGATGTGGAATTGAAACTGTAATTATGAAGAACTGCTCGATGCTCCTGGAATGCAGCATTTAGCTTCCCCCTCTGCCGACGACTTCTTTTTATTTATTTAATTTTTTTTACCTTTTTTTTTATTTGGGTTTTTTTTTCTCCCCCCTTTGGATTAATTGTGGCATTGTTTTGTTTTCTCAGAAGTTCAGATCTGGGAGGGGAACCTTGTGGAAAGGAGCTTTTCCTCACCTCCCTTTTACACCCAGCGGGTTGGAAGCCAAGATGCAAAGTGGTTTCTTGTACTTGATGGGAAAGTTAACATGGGATGGCTCTGAAAGGTCCTGAGGCTGCAGGGAAGGGCAGCTCATGGGGTGCAGTCAGCACTGAACGGGACATTTTCATTTTGCCTTTTGGAAACAGGGCAAAAATTACCTTTCTGTAGAGTGTGTTGTAGGTTTAGTCTTCCTGGGTTTGGTTTGTGTTACAGGTGTCTCCCAGAGTTACAGTTCTCAGTGCTTATCAATATCTAATGGATGGGTGTTAAGAGGGTGGAGCCAGACTCTTGTCAGTGGTGCCCAGTGACAGGACAAGGGGCAATGGGCACAAACTGGAACCCAGGAGGTTCCACCTGAGCAGGAAGAGAAACTTATTTGGTTTGAGGGTGTCAGAGGCTGTCCCAGGCTGCCCAGAGAGGTTGTGGAGTCTCCTTGTCTGGAGAGACCTGGCCAATGGGATGCTGGTCCCCTGCTCTGGGTGACCCTGCTGGAGCACAGGGGTTGGATCAGCTGATCTCCAGAGGTCCCTTCCAACCCCTACCATGCTGGGATTTGGTGAACTTCTACATAACATTGTATGTATTATACACATACAGCTCTGTACACCACATTGTCTAGATGGATACACATCTTCCCAGAATGTGTCCAAGATGACAGCTGTCAGCCAGCCAGAGCTGTGACTTGCTACCAGACCAGAGAGAGATGGGGAACTGCAACAGGAACATTACAGGGACGTCTGCAACGCTGCAGGAAATACAATATGTGCTGGTTTTGCCAAATAACAACGATGAAAAAGGACTAGAGGCTGATATAGATGTAATTAGACTTTCAGCTTGAGTGTGAAGGTGAGGTTGGAGCAACCTGAGCAACCTGCTCTAGTTGAAGACATCCCTGCCCGTGGCATGAGAGTTGGACTAGATGACCTTTAATGGTCCCTTCCAATCCGAACCATTCTGTGATTCTACGCGTAGATGAGGCAACATCAACTCAAAAACAGAACCTTCATCCACTTCAGGGCTTAACTTGAAGCAACAATAATTCACTGGAAATACAGACATCTTTTAGAAGGAAAGATCTAGTTGCAGATATCCCTGCTTCCTGCAGAGGGGTTGGACTAGATGACCTTGGAAGGTCCCTTCCAACCCAAACTAGTCTATAGGAAGTCTCCCTACCACGGGGTCTGTAGAAAATGCACGTTTTTTAACAGCAGACCCTATTTTTATCAGCACTAAGGAAGATGGAAATGAGTTTTGAGCCCCGGCTTCATCCATTTCAGATCACAACCCTTTTTTTTCCTTGTAGAATAAAGCTTTACAGAGCAGTTGAGACCATTATGTTGGAAGCAAATATTTTTGTGTAAGACTGGAATGCGTTTAGAAATCACTCATTCACCTCCAGCTTTATACAGAAGGTTTGTATAGTTGCTAAGAAAAGGTCACAAGTAGATTTGGGAGGCCAACAACTCACAATTAAATCGATGATGCTTTAGTGGGATCATCAAAGAAGGGCTTGGACATCCAGGAATTTCCTACGTCTCAGAACGGAACCCCACAAGCTCATAAAGACTTCCCAAACCCCAAAATACCATAAAGAAGTTGGCTTTAATCACTCAGTTGACAACCTCTCACAAGTTGTGGGGAAAACCTCAACTTTTTGAAGGTCTCAGACATGTCAGTTGTCCTAAATCCATACGTGTGTGGATCTCTCTGCTGAAGACAGTCAAAAATAAGACAGTAAGTTTAGCAAGCAAGCAAAGGAAGGGGAAGATGAGTTATGAGGAGCAACCTGAGCTATTTGAGGATGTCAAAGTTGGAAGTCCCTTCCAACCCAAACCATTCCATGATTCTATCAACCTGCTCTAGTTGCAGATGTCCCTGCTCAGTGCAGGGGAGCTGGACTAGATGACCTTTAGAAGTCCCTTCCAACCCAAACCATTCTATGATTCTATGATCCTAAGTCAACCAGCTGACCTCTGAGAAGCTGAGCTGCTTGGTCCCTCCAGCGAAAGCTCACGGTGCATTCAGAGCCTCAGCATCACCTGGTGCTTATATAAACCTTATATAAACCAAAAAGGCCTTTTTATGGCTCAGGACTTGCCAAAGATCAAAAAGAATTCCTCCTGTACAATTTGAGTATCTGCAACAACGAGGAGGAACTCAAAAGAGGGTAAAGTAGGGGTGAAAAAGGTGAAGTCTCCTCTTGGAGATATTGTACAGGAGAAGCCAGCAGAGAAGAATGAACGCGTGTATCTGGGCTACAAAGTCTGCTCCAACTTCTGAATAAAAATTACATGTCTGTGGTCCCTTCACCGACCTTCTTTTAAACCAAAACCAACCCTAGAAATGTCAACCAAAATTCCAGCTGCCACGTGGGAGACAACAAGCTGCTCATTACTTTCTACATTATTTTTTACACTACAAGCACGGTAATGAAGGAAACAAATTCAATTAGAAGAACATGACCCCCAGTTTGGTGTTTCGGAAAGGCACCGGAGCAAGCAAGAAGGACTTGTCTCAGGAGGTGGTGAGGACTTGTCTCCTTGAGGTGGTTGATACTCCAGCCTTGGTAACCCTGCAGGGGAGGTTGGCCGGGGCTCTGAGCACCCTGCTCTAGTTGCAGATGGCCCTGCTCCTTGCAGGGGGGTTGGACTGGATGACCTTGAAAGGTTCCTTCCAACCCAAACCACTCTGTGATTCTAGGAACCCTGTCTGGACAACATACAAATGCTGACCCAGCTTCCTAACGTGTAAATTATTACCATTTTCTCACTTTTTCATAGGAATTATCATGTCTGGGGTTGGATTTGTCTTCCCTCACCCCGGGAGGCAACCTGGAGATTTCACCGTCCGTCTTTTCCAGACTCAGTCTCACCTCACACTTGCTGGTGGAGCTGGTGGAGCACCTTTGAATTCTCTAACCTCCCTGCTCTTCAGGATCTGAGATGGGAAAGGGACTGAAGAAAACCCGACAGCAGAAACCACACTCATCTCATAGCTCAAGGAGTTCGCCTTTCGGAAACGATCGCCGCGAGCTCTAACGCAGCCTTGGGATGACCCAGATTGAAGCCCAGAGAGGATTGAGAGGTCAAACCGGTGTTTTCACCCACTTGCTTCTTACGCCCCGAATTCAGAGTTGCTACCACATCACCCCCACCTTGGTTTGTTTTCATTTAGCCCCGTGGAACCTATTCCCCCAACACAAAAGGTGGCAGGAGAAGAGCAGAGCGATTCGGTCTGCGTGTTTCCCCAGTGACGAGGTCCCAGACCCGCTGTCACTGGGAACTGGTGCGACGCTGCAGCGGCATCCAAACCACACCCCACCGAGCCAAAAAGAACATTCTTTTGGACAACAGGGACCCAGCTCCTCTCCGTTATCACCGGACTGGGGGGGGGGGGGGCGGCCCCAACCCCGCCCCCAAGGAGAGGGGATTGGTGGGGTGAAGATGGGGG
>WUAM01000287.1:50650936-50666069 GCA_024336885.1 Actenoides hombroni
TTCTTTGGTGTGAGGGTGTCAGAGCCTGTGCCAGGCTGCCCAGAGAGGTTGTGGAGTCTCCTTCTCTGGAGAGATTCCCAACCTGCCTGGACACTGTGATGCTGGGCCCCCTGCTCTGGGTGATGCTGCTGGAGCAGGGAGGTGGCACCAGATCATCTCCAGAGGTCCTTTCCAACCCTCACCATCCTGTGATTCTCAGGGGCTGTCACTTTTGGAATGGTGTTTCTGGTTGGACTGCAGTTTGACATGTAATATTAGCACACATCCCTCGTTGCTCGTGTTTTAGCCTAAACAAGGCGCTACATTTTTTCTTGTGCTTAAGTAACGGAGCGAAAGCTCAGGCTTCTCTGGTTGCCTTCACCCAAGCAATTTAGTACGTGTTAAAGAGGAGGCAGCTTTGCCCACAGTAGCCTTTTTAGCTGTCAGGTGCATTAGTAAAGTCCCCCCCTCCATGGCCCCGGTGAGTGCCCCGCAGATACCTCTGGAGTGCATGAAGAGGGCACTGGAGCTTTTCCATTTGTCTGCTCAAGTTCCCTTTTGATCTGACAGCTCCTTTCCAGACCTGCCTGGCAGCAGACACATGCCAGTCTCTCTGATAGTTCATGTTCACTTATTAATATAAAGATTCAACTTCGCATTCGCTGGAGTAAACCTTGCATGATGCCTCTGACAGTAATTCAGTTGTAGCTTCAATCAGCTCCTGGATCTCCAGGCCATGGCCATCCCGCTAGCCTTTTCCAATTTCTCACTACACCAGTCATGAATAAATCACCAAAACACATCAGATTGCTGAAAATGGAAATACCAGAGATAGGCCCCAGCTGAGCAGTCAAAGCGCATCGCCTTCCCGCAGCAAGCACACGTGCTCCGTGCTCCCCGCTCCTCGCCTCCCGTCCCATCACCCAAAGGTCTGCCAAGTGCCGCTGTGAACCCTGCACCTCCTCTGCCTCTCGACGCGGGTCCCACCGCCCGTGGCTCCTGGCCAGGGAGAGGAGATTTCTGTTCACCGGACGTGTTGCCGGACGAGCCCTCGGTAGTGCCCAGGTGCTCTGGGAGCAGGGTTTGCCTTCTCGGGCGTGCCAGACACAAGCGCCCTTCGTTTTCCATGCTTGCTAGTGGAAAAAGCAACAAAACAGTTGGGTTTTTTCCAGGCTTTTCCCCCCTGCCCTCAGTGAAATGCGTCGTGCAGAAGCCTGCAGGCTCCCGTCTCGCAGGCGGTGTGAGCGCGGCAGCCTCGAGCCCTGCCCAGGTGCCTTCTCCAGGGACAGCCGCTGTCTCCCATCGTGAGGTGCCAGGTAGCTCAGGGCACGGGGGCTGCGGCGCAAGTCCCGAGCGGCACCGTTTAGTTACCTGCCCGACACTTCCGATTTGATTCGCCTCTAACCCTTCCCCCGGCACCAACACAACTGGGTCTGAAAGGCTGAACGGTGGCTTTGGAAACTTGACCCAAAGGGTGAAATCTTGATGATGTCCAGATGAGTGGGAGCCTTGCTGCTGCCGTGGGCAGGCCGGGGGCTTCTCGCCCGAACCTACGCTTTCTGAAGCGTCGGTGCCTCTCCTGCGCGGCTGAGCTCCTCTAGCATTGCTCCCTAAGAACTACAGACAAAAAGAACTGCGAACTAGTATTATTTTAATCGCTTTGGGTCAGAAAATCAGCTAGAACTTTAAGGAAAAAAAAAAAAATAAAATAAAAGAAGCCCAAATCAGCACTCATAAAATAAATCAATTTCTTTAAAATTAGCCTCCTTAATTTTGACATCAATTCTATTTCTGTAAGGTTTGTCCGTTTTGCAATTTTGTTTTTTATCTGTGTTGTTACATTAAAACCCCTGCTAATAAAATGTCAAATTAAAAAAAAATTAGTATCCGTAGTATTGCAGAAAACCAATAAAATAAAAACTCACAAGAGAAGCAAAAGAAAATTTCCATCATTCTCTCCTTAACCGAAATCAAAATTAGAGTGTTATTAGAAATTTCATTAGGATGGAGCAGATTGGTAATGAAATTACATTCCAGCTTTCCACAAACCCAATGTATTAAGTAGGTTTGATCAATGATGTTCACACAATTAATTTTGTCTGATTGCTGAGGATTACTTTATCGACAGTCACATTTCACACTTGCGGGTTTTTTTTTTGTTTCCACAGTAAATTCTCCACGATGTCAGATCACATGATGGCGAAGCGGGTTTGAAGCCCCAGCTCTCAAAGCAACTTCCAGCGGAGCATGACGGGAATCGAGGTAAGGATGTCACCGCTGTTAATTGTCTTCGTTGTGGTGGTGCCTATGGCCAACCAGCCTTGGGCAGAGGGGTTGCTCAGGAACCCTCAGCAGTCTCGTGCGGCGATGGATGGAGACCGTGTTAACACTCTCCTTGGGCAGCCTGGAGACTCTCGGGGGTCTGATCCGTTGTGTCGTTGTGCTTGGGGGTCTCTGCCTGTATCTGAGTGTCCTGCTGATGATCTGGGTGTCTGAGCTGTGGTTGCAAACCAGTGCTGCTCTGCCAGCGTGGGCAGGGCACGGGTGCTCTGCGGGACCTTTGTTTGTTGGGTATGGAGCGTGTTGGGGTCTGGACTGCTGCTGGGAAGGGTATGGGGACGCTCGCCTGGCTGGGACAGCCACTTCCTTACAGTCAGACGTGTCAGTCCGGTCCCAGTGCTGGTGTCATCACAGCTGGCAGCACATCTGGAGGCAGCTCTGAGGCAGGAAGAAAAAGGTTGGTTGTACGTGAGCTGTCTGCTGCTGGTTCGTTTAGGGTCCATCTGGACTCAGGTTGTTCTGAAACCATGATTCTTGGAGGCTTTGCTGCCTGCAGCTGAGTTGTCCTTGTCTGTGGCTGTTGCCATCGTGCCGGCAGGAGCTGTTTCTGGACCCTCTGTGTTATCCTGTGTTGCATCACGAGGTAATTAGATGATTTCTGCCTGGGAAAACAAAGACGGTGCTATCGTGGAGGCAGAGCGAGGTCCATCAGCTGCTGTCAGGCTCCATTTCCTGCTGTTGAGATTTTCAAAGCTACTTAAGGAAGTTTAGCAGCAAACTCTCTTTTTTTTTACATCCAGGGGAATGGGGTATTCTCCAGAAATTGTGATCATCCCCTCTTCAGTATTTATCGAGCTCTTGCCCTAAGTTGTGGTGCTGTGGGTGTCCTGCAAAGGGTGCGAGACAGGGCTGTGGTGGGAAGGGCTGATGTGGCATCGCTGGGCTGTTCCCTGGCCATGCAAGAGGTTGTTTCCCTATTGCCCAGTGCATCTTCACTCCTCCTCGTGCACCATGGGGTGACAAAAGAGCTTTTTAAAAGAACAAGGAACAAACAGCTGGAGGCATTACCTGCCCTGCAGATGTTTTCAGGTGAGATCTGGGTCTACAGTGTGCTTCAAGCACCTGCACTGCCAGGGAACCTGGCAGGACCTCCCAGCTCATCGGGAGTTTTGTGTGATGTGATGAAATGCAAAGGTGAAAGAGAAAGAGATATTTGATTTCTGGGGATAAAAAGTTCCCATGATAACATTACAATTCAGTTTAGAAGTCATTTTTAAACCTTATCTTAAGAAAAATACCTAGAATTAAGTGCTTAAGAAGGCTGCAAAAACTGAATAATAATATTGGGGCTTGAAAATATTTTTTTTTCCCCTTTCTTTTACCTGCATTGATCTACTGCTGAATTAGCTGGGAATCAGCAGTAAGAGATCTGTGCAGTTCCTGTTTTTTTTTTTCTCTGAGAATTATGCATTTGTTAACATTCAGGTTGCAGGAAGGAACTGGTTCCATGGGTCAGGTCTCTGTGTCTTAGAAATGACCTTGGATTTCAGCTGCTCCAGCTGATTTTACCTGCAGGACTCCTTGGAAAGCTTCAGTAGTTCAAGACCTGGAAAGGAAAACCCCTGTTTCTTTTCCTAGGGGTAATCTCTACCATATTTTAGGTACTTTCTGCTGAGTACCCAGATGTACATTTTCAGTGCCAAGGAAAGGGGGAGATGCCCCACCACATGGACAGCTTCCAGTGCAGGAGGGCAGTGGGAGAGCGGGACACGCTGTGCTCCCATCCCAGTCGCTGGATGCTGTGTCTTCTCTCTGTACACACAGCAAAGACACCAGGATCTAATTTTTAGAGATGAGACATCTCATCTGTCAGAAGCTGAGTGAATTAGAATAACAGTATGCTTTTTTTTTTTGTTGCTTTTTTTTTTTTTTCCCCTTCCTTAAAACAGCCCAAAGTTTTTATCAAGATGCCATTTATCAGCAGCGCTACCAGCCACTAGCAGTAGGCATCCTGCCAATCATTTTATGGAAATAGGGAAGGACTTTAATGTTTGGGTGCCCATCTGAATCGACTCTTGTTCATGTCAGCAGATCTGATGTGAAAGCAAAGGTGCCCCTATGCAGTCTAGTTACCATCAAACCTGTGAGTGTCAGCATTTTAAAGGCAAGGAACACAATGCTGATGGTGGGCAATGTCACTGGTTTAACCTATCTCAAAGACATGAGCTCCTGCAGTCTTTCCCTGCTCCTTGTCTCTCAAGGATTAGTTATGCCCAAAGTGCACCTGCTTGGTTAATCTCTGCAAATAATTATTGAGATTCCTGCTTATCACCGTCTTCCGCTCTTAACAAGTTCATCCTTTCAGCTCAGCTGGTTAGTGGCAAACGTAGCCAACAGCTATCTAACTGGGTCTTTTATCTCTGGGGGCTCACATGGTCCTTTTAAAGCAGCGTTTGGATGGAGCTGCTGCAGTTACCATCTGGCAGCTCTCCCAGTTCCCCCAGTCTGCCTGCACTGGCCAGGGGCACAGCCGGCTGCAGCTCCAGGGACAAGCTCCACGTGGACCTGCTACCTGAGAGTAAAACCCTCTGGGACCGAGGTAGCCCTTCCGAGCCAGGGGTGCAGAGACACTCAGACCCTTGTCCCGTGTGCCTGCACCACTGGACGTGCAGGCGGAAGAGCCAGGATGGCACAGGGGGACTCCAGCACAGCGTGGGTAATTTTCCCAGGGCAAAGTTCCGCCCTTCTCAAGACAGCCTAAACTTTTCTGGGCTCGGCACATCCTGACCGAGGTGTAATTGGGTGTAGGAGAGTCAGCGTCATTGATCTCCAAGGCTGTAGGACGGGTGTTTCAGCTGAGCAGTTTCCCTGCTGGGAGCGGTGTGTGGAGCTGAGCTCTTGGCTGTCCCTTCCCCACCTTTATTTGCTGCTGCTGGTGTTTGGTTCTGGGTAAGGAGTGACACCAAACTCCGACCTGGAGCCCTGTGTCTGTCAGATGCAGGAGCTTAATTCCCAGGGTCTCTGCATGGAGAACCTTGGGGATAAAGGAGCTGCAGCATCTGGAGGCAGGGCATGTTCTGAGCCAAGCCTGTGATGCAGCATGGAGACGATGCTTCAGTATGTGCTGAAATCTGGGATGTGCTTCTGTTAGAGGTGCGAGGTCTGGCTGAACGCGGGGGTGCTGTGGAAACACAGGTGCAAGTTCAGTGGGAGGTGTATGAAAACAACCCAGGGAAGCAGGACTCTGTCCTGACTCTCAGAACCCCCTGAACACTGAATTCCCTGGGGTGGCCGGGGCCGGCGGGGAGGAGCAGTGCCCTACAGGAGACAGCTGGAAAGCAAAGGGTCAGCTCTCCTCTGACAGCGGACTTTGGGATGAGCAGCAATAGACATCCTGTCGTGAAGTAACTGGCTGGGTTGGGCTGGGATGTGCTGGAACAGAGCAGCACTTCCCCTCCTGGGTCTCCATCTCCTAGGACAAGAGGAGCCAGCCTCAAGTTGCCTCAGGGGAGGTTTAGGTTGGATATTGGGAACAATTTGTTCCTCTCCAGGGCTGTCCCAGGCTGCCCAGGGCAGCGGTGGAGTCCCTGTGATCCCTGGAGGGGTTTCCAAGCTCCCCATGGAGCTGTGGTGCTGAGGGCCATGGGTCAGTGGTGCCCTGGCAGTGCTGGGGCAACGGTTGGACTCAATGGCCTTAAAGGTCTCTTCCTGCCAAAATGATTCTGATTCTATGATTCCCTCTTGTTTTCTGTTTCGCTGGTCTGTTTGAGCTGTGCATACTTTGGAGCAGGGATTTCTGTCAGTGTCTCACACCACACTGCCACACAAGCAGCATTTTGTTCTCCTGATGCGTTCCACGACCATCTCAGGGATGCAGGAGGCTGAGCCGGGTACCGCTGCTGCCCGGGCACGGAGCTGTGCCTCCCTGGCACCATCCCTCCGCTCTGCAGGCATCTCCATCCCCTCCCTGCCCTTCATTTGCATAGCATTTCCATCAGCTTTTGAAGGTCGGGGTTTTTTGGAGGTGACCCTAAGGGGCAGTGGTGGCGGGCGGGGAGGAGAGCGCGGGCAGCGCTGCCGCTGCTGCTGCTGTTGACACTAGAAGTGATTAACGTGGGTAGGACAGTCAGAGGGAAATAAATAACATCCTAATCTCTGGCACCATCGTTCCTTTGATGAGAACAAAAAATATGAAGACTGAAAGATCAAAATAACTGTATTAGAGCCTGAAAAGGGAAATGCTCTTTTAACCAGCGCTGTTCAGATATATCTCCTTAGATCTGACATGCTGTAATATATTTGTAGCACAGATATATATTAGGGGGTAAAGCTGGTGATTAATTTGCTTTACCTTTTCACAGCGTATACATAAAAACCTACATTAGCAGAATTAGCATTTTACCTGTCTTTGAAGATCTTTGCTTTGAAATGCATAAAGTCTGGTTGATTTTATGTCTCTCAGAAGAATAAGAGTTGTGGGGGTTTTTTTGTGAAGGTTTCCCCTCCACCCCAGCCCACCTCCCCCTGGTTCGTGTGCGTGGTGCAGGCAGGGATGCTCTGGGTTTTGTCTCTAATTACTGCATCAGCACCCTCCGGGGCATTGCTTTAGCTGCTGCCCATATTCACCCCTCTTGACTCATAATTGCTGTTGAAGCTTCTGAGACTAGAGATCAAAGTATTCATGTCATTCATGTTTCTGTCAAAGGTCTTATCGTCAAAGCACCAACTGTATTTCAAGAGATGTCTCCTTTTCTCGAGAGCAAGAGACAAACTTGGCTTTGCCTTGATATTATTTTTTTTTACCTCCTCCTGGCTGCAACAAGGAAATGCAGGTGCAAGGAGGAAGGCAGCGAGGGGGCTGCCCAGGCTCCTCATGGCCATCGGCCTCATCCTGCACCCCTGGCAGTTTGGTTATTGATTAAGGATCATCATCCCAACCAAAACTGCTGGTTTAGATGTCTGTCTGCCTGACCAACACCGTCCTCCCTTCCCGAACAGGGAAGGATGCTGGAACTGGCTCTCGCTGTTTGCTGATGGTGTTTTGCTTGGCTTCCCGGGACAGCCGTGGTGCTGGATCTGGCCCTCACAGCTCACACACAGCCATGCTCCTGGTTCTTCCCTAGATACCAGCTCTTGCTGTCTGCACATATTTAGAGCTCTTCTGGACCACCCTCTCTGGCCTGGCCTTGCTGTGGTTCCTTCTGTGGAGAGATTTGATCTCCAATCAAAATGTAAGATGTTAAATAACAGAGTTTTGATTTATTTTTTTTTTATTTTGATGTTTTTTAATGCAATCTTAAATTTGGATTCAGACAACTCAGCACAAATGTTGAGCTTTATTTGTCTTGTTTTCCTCAGACAAGAGCAGTGTGGTTAAGGCTGGCAGAGATGCCCAGCAGGCAGGTGCCGGGCGAGCGGTGATGCCTCCTGGGCCAGGCTGGAGCGCAGGGCTCAGGGACGTGCCTCAGTGCCATGTATCACCCCAGGGCTTCTCCCGAGAGCGAATCCTCTAATGACTCCCCTCTGTGTAGTGCCTTGTGAAACGCTTCCTCGCTGCTCATAAATCCCCATCGGCACGGTGCCCGTTAAACACAGCTCGTGCGTGCGGCTCACACGCAGCCCTGCTCGCTTCCTGGGTGCCCACCCAGGTGCAACTCGGCCTCCTGCCGAAAGGCCAACAGTGCTGCTTTGCTGAGGAGATTCCTTTACCCAGGGGCTGTTGGTTTGACTTCCCTTTCCTGGCAGAGCTGTTGCAGAGCCCGCTGGGTCTTGCAAAGGCTGCGGCTGCCCCCACTTTTTCAGCTCCGCAGCCATTGTCACTGTGAAGTTCCCAGCTGCCTTTATAGGAAAAAAAAAAAGCAGCAGAGGAGGGGTGAAAGGGAAGAGCTTCATCATTTACTAGGTTAAAATGCTGTGTTTAAGCTTCTGTGGTCAAGTTAATTTTCCTCTCACTGAAATGGTTCCTGCAATCCCAGCTGGCTCCCTGCAGCACGGCCGGGCAGAGCAGCTCCATCCCACCTCCCCGCTCGCTTTCCCCTCCTGGATGGGCACTTCCAGATACTCTGTGGTTGTCTTTGTCCTGCCTCGATTTCTGCTTGAGACCTGTGAGCTATGAGAAGGGTTTGTTCTAAACTCCTTACTCCTTTTATTTTTGCTATGTGTGGAAGTGCAAATGTTTCTTACAGCCTTGAGAAACCCAGGCGTGTTGTCCCAGCGTGCCGAGGCTCTGCGGCGCTTCTGCGCTCCACAGCACCATGGCTTTTCTTATGTCTGTGTTCTTCAGTATCAAATTATTTCTGGTTGAAGATGGTCGCTTTGGGCTTTCCACACCCCAGTCCTAGGGAATAGGGATTGCGTGGGCCTCTTTGGTGTCACGAAAAGTCTTTTCCTCTGGAAGATCACAGCAGAATCTTAAGCTCAAAGTACACTGAGCACGTTCAAAGGGCTGGGTGAGGCTGAAGGTTAAACTTTACCTCGGTGCGACCAGGTTCAGAGGCTTTTCTACGTGCCAGAGCTCCCCGGGTGCCCCAGCTGGAAGGATGCAGGTCAACCTCAGCTTGCTGAGGGAGCGGGTGGAGGAGCTGAGCCGGGTGGGTGCAGGAGATGCTCCAGCACCCACCAACCCAGCCGGCATGGGAGGAGAAGCAGAGCGGCTCCGCTCCCTGCCCGCCACAGCAACTTCAGATGAGTTTCTCTCTCAGAGTCCTCAGAATTGGGAGCAGGGAAAGAACTTTATAAAATTCTCCACAACCAGTCGAGCGGAACCTATTTTCTCTCACAATGCAATTAACGGCACCAACATTTACAAAATATGATTACAAGCACTTTGGTTAAGTAGAGGAAAGTATATTAGATAGCAGCGAGGGGTTGATCTTAATGTGCATTTTTTCGAGAGACTTGCATTTTCTTTGTGCAAATAAAGAGGCCCTAAATTCTCCATAGGCACTAAAATCAATGCAGTGGAACCATGATAACAAACACAGGCTCCACTTTTTGCTACATCCCCCAATTAATTAAGCCTTTCACGGGCATGTAATTAGGAACATTAGCAAGTCATAAAATTGCCGTGAGTCTCTAAATTATGTGCTGGCCCTCAGCAATTTGTTTTTAATTCCTTTTGAAGACAATGGCACTGCGGGGTCCCATAGATCTTCATAGCAGCCTACTGTTTACTTCTTTATGGCTCTATGAAGATCTAACTGTTTTCTACTGCTCCCAGATGCACCCGCACTATTTTCTTGTGCGTTTTCATTACCTGAGTTAGATTTAAAGGGAAACGGCACCGACGTGCCCCGGGACCACCCCGCCAGAGCCGAGGGGGAGAGGAGCGGAGCGAGGATGCTCGCCCGGAGTCCGGGCTGCTCGTCGGCGAGCGGCCGCCGCGATTTACACGCTTTTACGTAGGCTCGTGCGAAGCCGGGGAAATAAATAAATAAACGGGTGGGAATCTTTTCGGGGGAAGGTTTATTTCCCTGTTATTGTGATTTACTCCTCCTTGATGAGAGCGTCTCTCTCGCGGCGGAGGCGCAGAAGAACGTTTGCACGCTCGCAGGGTCAAGAACAGGAGGAAGAAGTGAACGTTGGAAGCAAATTGGTTTTTCTCATTCCAAAATATCCTGGGTCGTTTACAGCTGACGGGTCACCGTGATAGCACCGGGACGCGTGTTCTGACAGCCGGGTTGTGTCCAGGTGGATATTTGTAGCCACAGATTTTGGGGTTTGATGCGTCGGTCTCTTGGGCAGTAGAAGGAGATGCTGAGCTGCCCAGCAGCGTGCCCGGCTGCGGGCCCGTCCCGGTGCGGCCGCTCAGCATCCCAGGCCTGCTAGCAGCTGCTGAGCGGGTGTTGCTTTCCAGCCGTCGCTCGCCACGTTTGCCGGTTCCCCCCCAGTGCTGGTGATCTGAGTCAGTTAATGCTGTTGAATTACAAAGCAGGTTTAGCGATGATAATAAGAGGCAGAGACGGTAATAAAAGAGGTGGATTCTGCCTCGCCTCCGAGGCCAGCGCAGGAAAGGGTTGCGGGGTGCGATGTAACGCGCCGCTCGATTGCGCAGCAAGGTTATGTGGCAGAGACCATCTGAGGCATTTCATATTAGCCAGGGCCAGAAGTTGCCTTTGGTGGGCTCATGGCTTCGAACCACGGGGAAGAGCTACAGCACAGCTCCAGAGCAGGGAGAGCTTCCTTCCAGCCGTGGCTGCACCGGAGCTTGTGGCCATCCCTGCCCCAGGACTCCTGGCTGCCTTCTGCACCGTCCTTCCCCTCTTCGGACCTCCCAACGCTCCCCTTCCTTTTGTGGGGTAGCAAAACCTTTACTGCTTATGTCTTTCTTAATGCAAAGTGGAGAACGTGTTATTGCTGGACCAGAGGATGTGTCAAAAAGCAGCAACCCAGAAGGAAAACCATCCCCAGGATAGTTCATCTTCACTGCTGTTGTCGCTGCCTGATTAAGCTTTTTGGGGGGGCTGGGAGAAATACCAAGCCAAGCGTATTACAGCACTGTGCCTTCTGGTGTAAAGCAGCAGCCTCTGGACAGCGGGTGTAGATGTGGATTTACCAGTTGGCAGCAAGAGAGAAAAAAGGGGGGGAGTGTTTTGCAGTGTGGTACATCACAATAGTTAAGAATAAGGAGCAAGGTGATGCTTAGAGGATGCCTGAACTGCAGCAAGAGGGGAGCTCAGTGGCTCCCCTTTTAAAATCAGCCTGCGTTTCAGTGAAATCCTGACTTTGGTGGGATTGCAGCAGCTTGACGAGGCAGAGGGGGCTGAGCTCTTCCCCACAGCACTCCCAAAGCCGTGTGCCCAGGCAGGGGAGCAGCGTACGGCAGCCTCCTGGTCCGTAGGTGGGATGGGGTTTGTGTCTGGTCTGCTGGTGAGGGAGCTGTGCAAAAATTTGTCACGTGCAAAAATTTCATCTTCCAGGATAAAATGTTGTGCGTGTCCCTGTGGGTGCGCGGCTGCGTTGGTTTTACTGTGCAAAGAGGGAAGACTGTGCGTGTGTTAAAAGAACAAAACCAAAAGCCAGGCTGAAGAACCAGTCCTGTGGCCATGATATGGGCTCCTGGTTTTATGCCTGTGCCTCGTACATGCGTGACCTTGGGATTTATGCGGTACAAAGCTCCAGGTAGATGGGAGGACTCACAGGCTGCGGGGTCTGTGATGCAGTGCCGTGCTTGGCTGCTCCAGCCTACATACACCGTGCACCCCGCTCCTGCCAACCCTGCAAAGCCCCATCCCAGCAGGGAAGGTACCCCCTGTGCCAGCACGGTGCGTGCGCGCTTTGCTTTATCTCTCCTGGTTTCCATCGGGGAGATGGTATCAACACAAGGGACCACACGGTCCCTGCCTGCGCTCTGCCGAGCGGGGCACGGGGCAGATACCATCTCCGCTCGGCGATGCTCTGCTTTGACACTGCAGGTTTATCAGGAGCCTGCTGGGAGAGCTCTGTGCTTTTGTGAGTAAAAGCCTCGCTGGGCGAGCGGCACGTGCGGGTCCTGGCCGCGCCACCCCAGCCCTGCCACCCACGCCTGGCTTTGTGGAAAGGATTTGCTTTTAGACCAAGTTGTGATTTTTTTGTCTTATTATAAGCGTGGACCTCCTTTTAGTAGGTATGAGCAATGCAACTACTAATATTTGTGGTCATCTTTGAAGTCTGATGGTGTTGGCAATGCCTGGCATTGACCTCTCCCGGTCTGTGAATCCCCGGCACCCAGGCAGTCTGTGCCCAGCCGGAGCCCGGCTCCTGCTCTTGGAAAAGCAGCTGGGAACGGGCTGGCGTGTGTGGGCTCCCACTTCCCCTGTGGCCGTGGGGAGAGGGTGCCCAGGTGCACTGGGCAGGGGTCTGGGCTTTCACCTCTGAGCAAGGGCCCTAAAATTGCCCCTGGTGAGCAGAGCAAACCCCCGCGCCTGGGAATTCCTTGGGCTTTACCCACGTGTTGCAGAAATAGGAAGAGGCAGAACTTGCCTCAGAACCCGGTGGGCTAACGAAGCCTCTCCGTGAGGAGGAGAGGGGCTTGGGCACGTGGGCGTGCGTGGAGCAGGGGCAGCTGCCGCCGGCCCTGCCGGGGCTCCGCTCCCGCTGCGGGGACCGTCGGCTTCGCCGGCACCCGGCAGAGCTGTTCATCACCGTCACCTCCCCGCGCCTCGGCTCAGCCCCGAGCCCGCGCTCGCGCTTCATTCGCATGCACGGCCAAACCGAGACAAAGGCGCACGTAAGGATTCTGCCTCGGCTCTGCGAGTCCAGGAACTGAAGTTGAGTTCGCCTTATTTCACGGACGCAATCCCCCAGGATATGGGGAATGGTTATTAAAAAGCCCAGAGAGCAGTGTCTAACCTTGAGTAAGTGTTTTCTTGTTGTCATCCAAAGATCTAAAGAAAATCCTGAAGAGAATACATGGTGAAGACATATATTATAGTTGGAGCTTTTTATCTCACACATGTGACTTTGCCTATCATGAACTGTACGTTTTTATTCTCACTAGTGGGACAAAACTATATCCCACTGCAGCATATATCAAGAGGAAGAACATTGTACCTTCTTTGCATTAATATAAATAGCTGTTTAGGACCGATTCCTTGGCCAGATACTACCATCTTACCTGTCCTTTATCTAAGATATTTGGCATGTAGCTCAAGTTTGGTTTATTTAGAGTCAGGATGCAGCAGCTTTTACATATTAAAGGTGCATTTTAAAAGAGCATTTTCTATTCTAATTTGGGGGGAATGGAGCTCTTTAGGGCATTCAGGCAACGATGTCCATCTGATTTACATTTCCCTTGTTGGAGCAGAGCTGCGTCCGCATATTAGAATGTAAATAATAGTGATGGATACAGGTATCTTTAAAAGATCCATTTTCTCTTTTCACTAAGGCATCCAGGAGAGGAGGGAGAATGTAGATCACTTTTACAGGTGGAAAATCAATCTTCTAAGACAATGTACCTGATGCAAGAGCCAACCCCTCCTTTCTGAGGAGCTTGGTGCCAGGGTGAGCAGTGCAAAGTTCCTGAAGAAGTCATGTCTGGCATCCAGGGGAGCGGTGATTTGGTGGTGTTTTCCTTCACCTCAGCTCTCCCAGATGCTCACCCGCCAAAATTATGGGTGCCCAGGGTACCACTGGCACTCGGGTCTGGCAGTGAATCAGCCACTGCTAGTGTCTGAGCCAGAAAGAGAATTCAGTGACCAGCCAGTAAAATTACAAATTGTAATTGGGGTCATGCTAAATAGAGTGGTTTGGGGGTGGTTGTTTTTGTTCTCGTGCCATACAAAGCGTGAGAAGAATGAATTTTAAACTCGGGTATCACAGGAAGGAAATTAAGTTTGCTCTTTGTGTTGCAGGTTTGGGGAAATTGATGTCTCGATGGGATAAATGATTTACAAAGGAAACCCATGGCAGGGCTGGGACTGAAGCTCTGCTTTTCAGGTCTCTAGTTGAGGGGCTTAATTATCCAGGTACCTCTAGATCCTGCAGGCTCTGTGTTGGGGATTTGGCAAGTACAGGTTTGCATGGACCCCATTTTATATCTTGTGGCTTGAGGAATTTCCTGGGCTTCTTCCAGATCTCACTGCTAGCACCATTGGAGTGTCAGGATTCAGATCTATCCCCAGACCGCCGCATCCCTGTCGCAGTGACAGAGCAACACTCAGGAGACTCAGGAATGGAAAGTTTGAGGTCACATTACCCCAAGAGAGGCTGAAACCAATTTAGCTCTGCCCTGGCTCCCCGTTTGCCCACGTGTTCAGTAGCAGGATGTTTCAGGGACCCGAGAACGAGGAGGATTTCTCCTTCTCATTGGCATTTCAAAGGTGGCAACGTGAACCTCGTAGCAAAGCAGCTGCTGGATCACTGTTCTTCTAGGGGCTGCCTGTGTTGTGCTGAAAGACTTTGATCACCCTTATGGACCCAAAACGGGGAGCACAAGTTTGCTTTTCAGGTTTGCTGCTTGTAAAATTCCTGGGGGATTGGGAATCCCGAACGAGGCTGGGTCTGATTTCAGAAATACAAGTTGGGAGGTAATCATTGACTCTGCCCAAAGCAAACGTGCCTCTCTGGGTTGGTAGTGCTTCTGCTCCCGTGTTGGATTAACCCAGAAACTCCTGCAATAAAACCTTCCCTGGCGAAAATGATTTGTGGTGAAATCCTGAGCCTCTGGTGAACTTTCTCATTTGTCTTTGGCTCTGGCTAAATTCCCTCTAACTTCAGAGGTACCAAAAGAAAAAAAAAAAAATGGAAGTCCCTTGATCATCACAAGGGGAAATTAAACTTCTGGGCTTAGCCCTCATTTCCCTCGGCCTTCCAGATTGTCCAGTGATGGGAGCAAAGCTCATTTCCTCTGGGATCCCCTTGTTGGCTGGTCACTCCAACCTTGGTGGAGCAGGGGAGGGGGCTGGATGTGTGAGTAATTGCCTGCAGGAAGGAGATGAGCTAAGATACCGGCCTTGTTTCAGAGGAGCATGAAATTAAGCAATCACAAGTTGGGGGAAATTGGGGTTGTTTACAGACCCAAATAAACAAACTTGCAGCTCTGGAGGGGAAGGCAGGAGCAGAGCCCAGAGATTCTTTGGTCCTGACTCCTGAAAGCACAACCAGCCTGCACGGGAGGAGAGCGCCCAGCAGCCTCTCCCGGGTGGGCAGGATGGGCACAGGGCTCTCTGATTCCGTTGCTTTGAAAGAGTTTGTCTTCAGAAGGTGCCTTTATCAGGTCTCAGTCAGAAAGAGCCCTTTCAGTCTCCCCGTCTCTCTCTGCCACGTTTGCTTCCTGGGGCTAGTGACAAGTTTTCGCTCTGCCGCTCCGCTCCAGCCCCGCGGTACTTCTCGCGCGGGTGTAGTGACAGCGTTTGTTGCCTGTCTTTGTCCTGACTCCGGCCCCGCCGTGGGGGTG
>WUAM01000287.1:50666169-50694998 GCA_024336885.1 Actenoides hombroni
GTGCGGGTGGCCAGCAGTCCTCAGCTGTGGCTCATTCAGCAGCACCACCTGCTTCCTGGTAGGACCAGAGTCACTACAGGGCTCTGCACACCTCAGGGCTTACCTGGTAGGACCACTCTTGCGCTCTTCTGTTTGCCGAAGGAAATACGTGCTTTGGGTATTTATTGGAGTCTCTCCATCACCCTTTACTTCTTGAGTAACCTCTGTCATCACAGAGCTTTCACAGGTATTTGTCCCCGACGCTGGCTCCCAGCCTGCTCTCCTGGTGTGCACAGGCCCAAACATAGGTGTTTGTGAGATACTTCACTCCGTCTTACCCTGACATGAGTGAAGTTCAGAGGCAGGGTCTGCTGCACGGCAGAGATGGAAGCACAGCAAAAT
This sequence comes from Actenoides hombroni, assembly GCA_024336885.1. NCBI lineage: Eukaryota > Metazoa > Chordata > Aves > Coraciiformes > Alcedinidae > Actenoides > Actenoides hombroni. Next base: position 50,666,551 of record WUAM01000287.1, read on the forward strand.
ACACCTCTTGTCATCTCGCAGCGATCACAACTGATCATTTCTCTCTGCTGATGTTCCCACTCAGTGCGTGGGCCTGACCAGAACACCAGAGACACCAGTGCGAGGAAAATGGGTATGAGATGAAAAAAGGTGTGAGACATCCGGGCTCAAATCTGGTCCTTGTTAATTGTCTGAACATTAATGCTCTAGTGATGTGCTGCTAGGTAAGAAAACTTACCGTTGCCTAATTAACCTCTCCACGCCTGATTTTGGCAGCCTTCAGAGCACTCTGTAAGGAATAATTAATTAACGGGGTATTGAGTGAATGAGTGAATGCCGCAGCCAAGATGCTCTTTCGGCTCAGTTTGAATATAATTGTTTTGATTATATATTTGTGTTGATAGTGCCTCAGTGAACACTTAAAGCACAAACAGGCAGCTATTACACGTGGCTTCTGAAATCCAGCCTGAACCGTGTTGCTGTTCTGCAGACAGCTCCTCTAAAACCCAACGCGATGGCCGGGAGCCGTGGGACAGAGTCGATGGCTTTTCAGAGGATGGGGCTGGCCACCTCCCAAGCCTTTTTCCTCCTTTCCAGCCTTTCTGCTTGATTTGCACAGAGAAACGGCTTTGGATTCGGGAAAGGAGAAGATTAAGGAATCCCAGATTGCCAGAAGGGAAGGGACAATGCCCCTCCCTGATGAGCAAGACCATTGCCATAGCCTGGGTGGCTGAGGTTGGTTGAAGCAGGAGCGGGACAGCCACGGCCCAGGAGAGCCCTGGGTGACTCTAACACGAGGGGACGTTGCTCAGGGGCCGACTGACACCACGAATGAAGCAGATCAACGTCAGGCATAAAGGCAGTGGCTCTCCTCGGCTCGGATCGCAGTCATATACCGGCTCTGAATCATGAGCCTTGCAACCAGCAGGCATAAATTTATACTATACAGATGAGAACTGTGCCTCGGAGACAGAACATCTATCTCCTTTGCACTTATCTGCCACCGTGACACAAACAATCAGAGATGATTCTCTGGCACAACAAACAGCAAAGTGTCTTCTTTGTCTTTGCCTCAAAGGAAAACACTATAACACATCTTTTTGGCCCGTGCTTTTATCACTTACTTTTGTTCAATAATCTTCCTGCCCAGTGTACAGGATTTGGCCGCGTGTGTGTAATGGGAAATCTGCCCTGTTTACAGTGGCTGAGCAAAGGCATGGGGAGGAAATAAATATACTGTCACCGGGGCTTACGTGGTTTGCAGCAGCCCGTGGCTTAACCCCAAATCTCCACGTTGATGCTGGCTTTTCTTTCCTGCCACGGAGCCTTGGCTTTCTGGGGATATGGAAGAACGAGCCTTAAATGCTACGGAGGAGCCTTTCTTGGTCTGCGAGTAACCTTGCCTGGAAGCTGAGCTGGGGGGTGTTACTGATGTATGTGAAAAGGCTAATTCCTAACGCACAGCACGGTCATTACGGCACAAAAAAAGCACCGCAGCTGCATCTTACCCCCCTCTTCAGGTCAGGGTGTTAATTCTGGAACCTAATGACAAACAGCACCACAGCTCATCAGGCACTGCTGGTCACCTGAATGCAGCGACGAGGCTGTTTGGGATCATGGCTGTGCTGGGATCTGAGAGAAGGACATTTGCTTGCTGGTTTGTTTGCTTTGGGTGGAAGAGAGTAGGCAGAAACTGAGTAAAATATCTACGGTCTCCCTTGATTCTGCTCAGAAATATTTTGTAAGACTTAAGTAACGGGTGGTTTTGAGTGTCAAAGCGTCGCTCTGTGCAGGAGGAAAGACCAGTCCCTCTGCTGAGGGGTGAACGCAGAAATGCTCCTCTCATTCAGAAAGTCACAGCTGATAATTGGAGCAGCTCCCAGGCCCTGACGGGCTCAGGTCCATCCGGAGCCTGCCCGGCTCCACATCCCACGCTGCCCAGGGATGTGACTCGCTGCGGCAACGCAGCCGTGTAGGCGCAGCCCCTGGGATCGACACGCTTAGGAAGAAAAATTGCCTTTCCGTTTTACATTATGCTGGTTTGAATAGGGAAAAGAGCTTTCCCGGCCTCGGCGCGGGGCCGCGCTGCCTCGCTCCGCGGGTCACGCCGCAGCGGGCGCGTGACGGCTCCCGCACGGTGACGGGGCTTTGGCATCTTCGACTGCACGGCGGTGTAAAGGGGCATTCCTGGCCTGGGTAGATGGAGACCCCTGGGAATGGTTCAGCCTGTGTGCTGAGCTGCCCTGGGCTTGGCTGGCACAGCCTCCCCATCGCTTCGAGGGAGCCTGTCCCTCACCGCCGGCCTCGTGCTGGGATGTGATTTTTCAGGCATCGGCAACGTACTTGCCGTTCCCTATTTCAAAAGGAAAAATGGAATCCAATTGCGCCTCAGATGCAGACGGTCCCTCGCACGATATTTCCTCCACCTCCTCTCCAGATAAGCCACCTTTTAAGATGATGTATTGTACCACTTACCTTTTATAGTGTTCCACCTAGCGAGGGATGGGGAGAGCCACTCGATAGTTAGTCACCAGTAAACTGATCCATTTAAAACATAAAGTTGGATGTATGGGGCAGAGGAAGATGGGGGCCAAGCTAGTTATGGGAAGATTTCACCCCCTAAAGTGTTGTAATGAAGCACTTTGGAGAGGGAAATAACGGGAAGAGCAAGCCCTGAGGTTGGTGGCAGGAGCTGGGGCTGACGTGCTCTTTTAGGGGTTTTTTTCCCAAAGGCAAGAAGAGTAAAAATGGTTCTGGTGTTTGTAGCATCCTTTTTAGATTCAATTCCAATTTGTTATTAGCATTTTATATTTTCCCTTCAGCTGATTATGTGTGCAGATTAAAAAATGCCTTATCTTTCCAGCGCCCCAGCCCGCTCTCCACTGGCTAATCTGGAGGGACGCTATCATTTACACGGTGTGATGATAATACGGAAATCTCATTCACTTGGGGCTTTTTATTCTGTGTTTATTTATTTTTAGGCGCTGGGTTTAGCGCCGCTCATCATCTCCAGGTCCGTAATCTGCATTCCACCGTGCAATTAGGGGGATTCTCTGTCTTTCCCTACAACCCCAACACTGTTCCTCGTGCGCTTTCCAGGCTCCTCTTCCAGCAGAGGCTGGAGAGCACGGATGCAAATCACTCCCCTGCATCCCTTATTGATCCAAATGTTTGTTGATTTACCGTGAATTTTAACCCTCAGAGAAAGTCAATCGGGCAAAGCAAGAGGGAAATTGGGTATTTTTACCACTCCCCCTGCAAACTGCAGACCCAGCTCGGCCCTCGTGCCCTGGGGCCACCCGGGGAGCGATAACCTGCACCCCAAATTCCAGGCTAAAGCACATAAATGAAGTATCATTTCCGGACTTCACCGAATCAATACCTGCTTGATGGTGACTTAAAAACACCAGACAGCTTTCCTAGACCGAAGCCCTTGGATAAATGAAGTTGTCATTGACTTCTGGTGTATCTGGTCTGTGTGAGATCCTAATTAGGACAGGATCATAGTAACGGGGGGGAGATAATAGACCTATTGGATCAAGTCTGTCTGCCTGCAATTGCAGCATATTATCCCCCTGATATAAGCTGTACCCGGTGATAAATAGTAAATTGCTCAAATCTTAGGTGGACGTGGCTTGTGATTAAAAAATACACAAAACTACTGGAAGTATTCTCTGGGAAATTATCAGGAGGGCGTTTGGTTTCCTTTCTGGCATTTGTTTTCCCTGCTCGAGGAAAGAAAAGGCTTCTGCTGAAAAATCCAAGGCACTGAGTAAAATTGTAAGCATTTTTCCACTGTAGAATGGGGCTACCTATAACGAATATGTGATAACGAATATATTTTTTGAGATCTCAAAGCTCTGAAACCAGCAAAAATAATCCTGCGAATCACGTGTGCCGAGCTGCTTTGCCACGTGCGGAGCCCCTTGCGAGGAGCTTGGCCTCTCTGCCTGGCTTTCTGTGTGTCTCTGGGATGCTCCATGAGAAATCCTAATGTCACAGTAAACTACCCTTGGCGTTAGCAGGGCCAGCCTGACCCTGGCTGTGGGTTACGCGGGATCCACAAGCTCTTCCCAGCACCGCCAGCAAACCTGGCAGCCGGGCTGCTTCGAGCTCAGAAGTGACGGGAAGAATGGGAGATAATCCTTGAAGCAGGTTCAGCCCAAGTATTGGGAGAGCTGAGCTGCTCTAAGCTCAATCTTACCCAATCCTCTATATTCTTCTTCAAAGCCATGTACTTTGTCCCTACCTCCAAACCGCGGTGCTCGTGCCCCAGGATGCTCCAAGGACCTCCCAGAGTTGGGGGGGCAGCCACTGGCAGCTCTGGGGCCGGGCAGCCTGGGGAGGCTGCTTCAGGCAGCCGATAGATGTTATTTGCAAAACCAAGACGCGGCGACACCGTCCACACCCCCGCCCAAAGCCGAGCTGTCGGGATGCCGGCTGCGCCGTGCCCCTCGCCTCGCTCCATTTTCACCCCTCCTCTTTCCCTGAGCTGCCCTGTTGAATCCGGAGCTTTAAGAAGATGAAAGTGTTGGGAAAGCGGTGGCAGCAGAAAGCTGTTTATTTGCTCTGCGGGTGCACGAGGCCCTGGACACATGGAAAAGACTCTTTGATTAACGTCGGCTTCCTCTTGGCACTGTTTGACGGAACAAGGCTGAGACACTCCATTTCAGTGAGCCGGTGTCGTGCAATGTGTATTAGAGAGTCCTCAATTTCACACGTGCTTACTCCTGAGTGAGTTTCGCATAAAAGGATTAAGGAGAGAGGAAGTGCAGAGGAAATGGGATGTTAGACACCTTGTTAAACGGGCTGTCAGGGTTTCTGGAGCGTTCATTCTAACTCTATTCCACTCTGCATAGAGGGCAGGCCATTACCCGGGGATCACAGGGGCCTCTTCTGCGCCGCGAGTCAGGAATTACTTTTAAAAAGAAGAAAGCAAAAGCAGAGATGAAAATAGCAATGTGTGATGGTTGTGGTTGTTGTTATTTTATTCTGGTTGATGTTTCTGGGGGGGGAGTCTGGGATGCGATTAGCGGGAGCCGCAGGTAGCGAACCTGTAGCTGCTCTTCCCCAGTTAAGTTCAGTAACTGGAAGACTGGCCGGGAGCAAAGTGGGAGAGGAAGGCTGAGAGGGACAGGTCGGGAGGGGAGAGGCCGTGTGGCACGGCCCCAAGGAGAGCTGTGGGCACCAAGGCATCGCCTGCCCCCGGCTGTCCCCACGGGCGGCAGGGACAGCTGCCCTCTGGCATCGTCACTCAAAGCCGTGTTCCCGAATGGATGCTGACCCAGGGGAGCTTGGGAAGGAGGGAGGGGAGGAAGGTAGGTGTGATCACAGCTTGGGTTTCCATGCCACCTCTAGGCCAGGTGGCTCTGGCAGGGACGCTAGGGTGGGCTCTGCAGGTTCAGCAGCGCGCTGCTTGCCTTTCTGGATCTGGCCCCAAGCTCTGTGGCCAAGAGGAACGAGCCATCCATGCTGTTTGTCCTGGCCAAGCGTGCTGGGGTGAGGTCCCTTGGGTAAAGTAAGTGGATTTTTTGAGCGGGGATCCTTTTCCAGATGCACAGTGCCACCGGATTTCACAGGGTGGGTCTCCAGGGTAGCGGCTGGTGGTATTCAAGTCAAGGTTGTAAGTAATGCAGTTCCACATCAGGTTGTTTCCTGTAAGTCAGATCCATTTTAAGAGCAGTGATGAAACAGGGCTTCAGAATCCACTCTATGAGCATCCAAATTAAAAGCTAAATAGGATGTAGCTTTCAGTTTGGCTGTATCTTCATACGTCAAGACTGATTATCCTCATATGTCACCGCTACGCAGCCTTCCTCCCCAAGCCTTGCAGGCTGCTCCTCTCCTCTCCCTCTCCGTACAGAGCTGGCTTCCTTCCATCCACGTCCCCACTCGGGGCTGGCAAGGCAGCAGTGCAGGCAAGCATCTGCTCCTTTGGGGACCCCCAGCAGCTTCCCCATTTCTGCCCTAAAGCAGCACACCCCGTGCTTCACGCTCAGCAGCAAGGGGGGAAGCACCAGTGGCTGAGCAAAGGTTGATTTCAGGGTCTTTCCACCACCGCTGACCTTGGGGAATTGTTTCAGCTTTCCTGTTGTCAGCCCCGCAGAGGTGTGTTTGCACGGAGAGCTGCAGGCTCTGGCCTGGTAAGTCCCACGTTGATATAAAATATAACCTCGGATGGTGTTTCCCAGCTGTTACTGCTGGAGTGGTGCTGATGCTGGAGGCACGGTGCCGGCAGGGGGTTCATGGGCAGGAGACCCATGTCTGGCACCTCTTTTTTTGTTCCATCCATTTGGACTTGTGTTTTTATACAGAAAACTCGAGGTTTTGCAGTCGGGAATAATTTGCCAGCATTGCCCAAGGGGCAGTTGCGTGGCAGCAGCCTTCCCAGGGCAGTGTGGCGGCAGGGCCTGGCTCTCCATCCCTGTGGCTTTCCCCACCACACCATCTCCCTTTCCCCCTGTCACAGCTCTCTGCAGCTCCAGGCAAGCGTTTGTTTGGGAGGAGGAAGGGGAAGAGTAACAGGGGGGGATTGGGGGCAGCAAACAGGAGCTCTGACTCTGAGCTGCCCAGGGTTTTGGAGAGAGGCAGGGATTTCACTCCTTCCACACAGATTCAGGAATAAGATATATTGATAATAGGTGATGTCACATACAGCATGTCAATGCCGTAGGAAGGGTAAAAAACCCTCAGCTGTCCCCCAGACTGCCCTGGCTGTGGGGAGAGGGGACAGCTTAGGTGTGGGACACCCTCGGGATGATGCTCTGGGTCTCCTCCAGCATCCCAGTGCTGCTTCCCACTGCACTGCCCGTGTGCCGTGCTCCCCAACAAAGAACCGTGTCAGCCTCCAGGCTGGGTGGGAAGATGGAGAGCCCGGATAAAATTATCACCGCCGACTTAAAACTGGGAGTGGGGATGAAGCAAGTTTGGCCATAAATAATCCCACACCTGGCCTTTTAATTCAGTTATCTCCTGGTCGAGAAAGTCGGATCCGCTGTGTGCTGTGGTGGTGCCAAGTTAATTACTTGAAAATGAGTGCCTGGGGTTGGACCAAGAATTTCTCATCAGCATTCAGCACCAGTGCCATGGCGTGAAGGAGAGCCCGGCGCATGCTCGCAGCGGCGGCTCGCTGGCAGCTGGAGGAAAGGGAAGGAGAGCGGGGCACCGGTGGGTTTGCTTTGCTTTTGAACGGGCTGGAGCCTGGTGGAATCGAAACGGCGCTGAACGCGCCCGCTGCCGGGTTTGCTGTGCACGGGATGTGCCAGGGACTGGAGTTAGTGGGGGAAAGGCTCATCGCCAGGCATGGAGCTGAAGGGTTTGGGGTCAGCAGAGCCGGGTGCCTGCCTGGCAGAGGTCGAAGGGTGCTGAGGCCGTGAGTGGGTGGCAGCAGCCCGAGAAGCCAGAAAGGGGAGCGGGTCCGAACCGCACAGCTGAGATGCTGCTTCTGCAGCAGCTTGGTCTTGAAATTCCACTTCTGGTGGAATTTCCCTTAATTTTGCTGGGGGGTTGGGATTTGTTAACCCCACGCAGCTTTGTGGAGCAGCCGGGATGCTCCTCAGGCCACCGGCAGCATCCAACCCTGCCCGTGTTCCCCAGATACCGCCGGGAGCATCCGTGCACCCCCGGCCCCGAGCCAGCAGCGGGGCTGGCTGCACGGCGAGACGGGCGAGCTGTGAAACCACAGCCCTCCCTCCCCCTTCCCATCCCACCAGCGCTCGCCAGCTGAATACAAATGCAGATATTATGGGGAGGAAGAGGGAGGCGAAGAAAGTGCAGCTCCAATACTAAATAGCTGGGCCCTTTAAGCCGTTTGGCCAGACCTTACCGTTAAAAAGGAGGGGAAAAAAAATAGTCTCTATAGGATTCTTTGAGTCATTGCTTCTTATGTGTAAACAGAGGGCGGCAGCTTACATAGCAAACTCAGCCTGGAATAGCTTGAGGTGATTAACAGTTGTTTGATTCCTCGAAGATTTCCACATGCTTATGCCAATCCAACTGGGAAAGGCAGAATAAATATTTTGAAATATGCCCCTTCTTTTGTAAATTAGGCATGATGAGTGCTGCTTAACCAGTTAGCTCTGAGTTACAGGATTGGTTTTGTTCAGCAAACAGTAGCAGAAGGGCAGCGCTCGCTGGAGCTGGCTGCGAGACGGGGCTGGAGGGGCGGTGGTGGCCCAGCACCCCCCGCACCCAGCGCTGGGCTGGCTCTGCCAGCAGCCCTCCCTGCTCCCTGGGTGCTTATACCCCCATTTTCTGGAGGGGGTGCGGCAGATGTAGTGATTTGGCAGCATCTTGCTTCCCGGCCCTGGCCTTCTCACCCTAATTCCCTCTCTCTTAGACTGTTTTGGTGCCAGCCTTGCTGGGCAGTGTTTGTGTATAAACTGGAACACGCTTTGCCTCCACCAGATAAGCCACGAAGGTGAGCTAGTACCAGTTTAACCCCTTGTGTAAAGCCGGGGTTAAAGGAGATGGAGCCCACAAACAGCTACTGGCAGCTCCAGCCCCGCAGCACCAGTGCCATGGCTCGGTCATTGGGAAGGGCTTTGCCATTGAACTGGGGTTCCCGGGCTGTTTGTGGTTACAGGAGCACCGGGACTTAGGAACAGGAGGATGAGGAGGGCAGCCTGTCTGATGATGGGACAGGAATCCCAAGGGCTGCGGGGCTACAGCGTGCGGCAGCCTCTGCCCCGCTTCCCCAGCAGCTTCCCCAGCTCGTGCTTGTCCAGCGAAAACATTTACAATTGTTGTTTATGGCAAAAGAAAACTTGTTTTTTTCTTTGAAATGAATTGTGGCCTCCATAGTTGGTTTTCCTTTTGTTTAGTCACAAGTGATGGGGTAGTAAAACGTAAAGAAATACCGGATCACTTGAACCATAGAGGGTCTGCGATGCCGTTGCTCTCTTCATTCCCATTACAGGCAAGGAGAAGAATATCTCAGATTTAGTCCCAGTTTTATAACAACACTTCCCAACCCACCTGGGGACCACAAAAGTGCTTTACATGCATTAATGAAACAAACAGTGCCACCTCCAACGGGACAGTTAGGTTTTATCTCCCCTTTGCACGTGGTCGGACTATGAATCCCCACCTCAATGTCACGGTTCGGATTTTATCCAGCGACCAGAGCGTGTTGGTGTCCCAGATTTTAGGGACCCATCCTGACATGCCCCAGATAAATCCATTGCTTTTATTCAGTTTGCAAAAGCCGAGTGCTGAGCAGATCCCGGAAGCCATGCTCTTCTCGTTTCCTACCTGGGCAGGAGGTGCTGGCACAAACTGATTTGTCAGGGGGTTTTTCCTTGCCTGGAGAGTCTTCAGCAAAGCCAGTGCTGGAAACCGGCTGCTGTTACCCCCTGTCCCCTGGTTTTTACTGCAGAGGGGAGTCCTCGTTTTACCGCAATATTCTTTCTCCCAACAACTGACCAACCCTCAGTTTCCCTAGAATTGCACTTTCTTTGTAAAATCTACTTCAAAAGAAAAAAAAAATCTCAGAACTTCTGGACCATACGGTAGCAGGAATATTAAGGCTGAAGGGAAGTACTTTATTTGCCAGATAAATAGGCTTGGTGACACTTTGGATATGTAGAAGGTGGTGAATAATTTCTTCTGCTTGGGCTATATATCCTTAGAGGACTCGATGAATTTTTCATTCTGGAAGATGTGTTCGGGTCATTAATTGCAGTTTGCCACAGGTCTGTTCCACTTTTGTCTGGGTAAAGCCTATCTCCTTCAACATACAACTCATTTACCCTTTGTAATCTATGTAACATTTGCATTGTAAATTGGTTAGCTTAACTTAATACACGAGTAACCTCAGTAAACCTTTGGAAAGGATATTACGTGTGCTGTTAAGGAACGCGGGGCCTTTTCCTACAGTACCTGTCTGAGCTGGGCTGGGTGCGTGGCTGGGGGCTCAGGATTCCCCCTCCCCACCAGCTCTGGTCCCCTGCAGTGTCTGAGCCCTTCCAGCCCCCTCCAGCCTGGCAGCGGGGGCAGGGGCACGTGCAGCAGTTTCCCGTGAGATGGAAAGTTGCTGCTGCTTGAACTGGCGTGGGAATCACAGAACGGTAGAGGTTGGAAGGGACCTCTGGAGATCATCTAGTCCAGCCTAGGAAGGGGCTGTGGTTTGGCTTTGCTGGTGTGGCCTCCGGTACAACTGGGAAAGGACTTCTGCTGAGGGCTGGGGTCTGTGGGGTCTCGCTTCCCCTCCTCACCCCAACTCAGGCACACAGCTGGGTTCCTCTCCTGCGTGAAGCTGGATGGAATTCTGTTCCTGATCCTGATCTCCATTGGTGCAGCCCCGGCCCTGCGCACACAGTTCCTGACGGGGCTGTGTTTGAGAGTCCGTAGCTGGAAATTGTCTTCTAAGCCCTGCAAAGTTGGTGCCTACAGGCATTGCCACAGCTCTGGGCTCTTGCACTCGGGGCCGTCTGTCAGGATGGCACCGTGCCCAGCCTGAAGTTCTGCTGGAACTCTGCCCTAGGGCGCGGGTGCCAAGAGATGATGGTTTGTGAGGAGCAGGCTGCAGCCCCTGGTCCCAGCTTCCCGGGAAGGAGTCCTTCCTACCACGTTGCTTGCCAGGCATCAACCTCCCAACGTGGGCAGGATCCTTTGCACTGACTGCCCCCTCCAACTGCCTGCCCACCTTTCCAGCAGCCTCTATTTGCATAGAATAAAGCAAAAAAAATTAAGCTACTCTAGTGCTGTTATGAATTCCTTGGAGTGAGTAGCAGCTCTGGGGTTCCTACAAGCAATGCAGAGAGGAGCAAGACACAATAAGTATAAATTGAGTGAACTCCAGAGATTGGAATAAGAGCTGTGAAATATTGCTTCGGGCCCGAGAAGTGCACTCAACCCATTTTCAGAGCTACCTGAGGGAGACAGGGTGAGACTGGCAGACGACAGCGTGCCGGAGTCGAGAGCAGCGTGAGTAAAACCTGCTGTCCCAGTACTTCTGGCCTCGTTGGAGTCAGGAAATTTCTGAAAGTTTCTTTCAGTGATGTTTTCTGCCCCACTTTTTAAGCTGAAGCAGTTTGGAGAAATTCAGCCAGGCGTTTGCAATCATTCCCTAGCCAGAGGAGATGGCAGCAGTGTGGGCTGTGTTTGACTGTCAGCCCGAACGGCAGCAGGACCACAGCCCCCCAGCCCGACGGTCCCTCCAGGCCATGAAGGGCCTCATGCCAGCCCAGCTGCCAGCCCCCAGGGGCCCAATGCCCCTGGCACTGCTCAAAGCAAGCTCTGCCTCTTTGTGTGGGCCCTGCCCTGGGAGGGGAAGGTGATCTGGCCGAGCAGTGAGCCTTTCTCTCCCAGGTCCCCAAAATGATCCGTCTGTGTGCGCTCGGCTGGTGCTGGAGATGGGTTTGGTTCCTGCCCATAAAAACATGGGGAAAAGGGAGGATTCATAGTGCCAAAAATCTCCTAAATAGCTTTTTTAAGTTCCTTTTCTGAACACAAACCATACGAGCATACAGAGGATGGCAGAGCGCAGCTCCCTTTGTCACTTTAAGTCTCTTACTGCCATGCAGACCTGTGGTGAGACAGGAACCGTATCGCTCCAAATTGGAATTCAAACCCAGGAAAGGCATCGTACTGTGATTTCTAAATACCGCTGTGAAATAACCAGCTGACCTGTCTTGGCATCTGAATTGCTCCCGTCCGTGGCAGAGATGTGCAAATCACATCTCAACCAAAACCTAAGAATCCCTTTTTGTAGGAGTCCTTTTCTCCTCAGTACCAAAATGCATCGATCGGCACTTTCAGCCAGGGATCCCAAAGCACTGCCTGCTGCAGGTGAGGCTCCCGGTGAGCTCTGTGATAACCACTGTCCTGCAAAACAAGGCGTAGAAATTGCAAACAACTCATCCCCAGAGCAGGCAGCAAGTCAGGGCAGAGCTGGCGTCGGGCAGCTCGGGTCCTGCGCTGAGCCTGTGTCTCTGCAAAAGCCAGACCATGTTCCTGTGCTGCTTTTGTTAGTCCTGTTAACACCAGAGATAATAAACCTGCCAGTACCTGCCCTGGCCCCCTGCAAGCCTGTGCAGCAGGGTCCCAGTCCTGACCCCCATCTTTGAGCTGACACCATAACATCTGGATTTACCATGAAGAATAACACCTTAAGCGTGAATGTGAGCCCACCGAGTTAGAGTTAGGGTGTCTTGGTAAGCAAAGGACAGAAACTTTGTTGTCTGGATGTATTTGGCTCGGGGGATTATCGGTGTTTCAGAGCTGTGTCTCTGCTTCCCCCCTTTGCTGCCCGGCAGATGATGCACGTCCGTTGGGTCTGTTGTGGGAGTGGGATGGGAACAAGTGTCTGGAAGTGGCAAGGAGGGGAGAATGTATGTTAAGTAGTTGCTGAATAAATCAGAGGGGTTGCCAGCAGCCTGCCACAGTAAATATGCATGTTAAATCAAATCAGATCTGCAGCAATAGTGAAGATTTAATAGTAGGGGTTTGTTTTCTCCCTACCATAAACACGGAGATGCGAGCACTTCATGGTGAGAACATCTGTGGACTGGGCAGGAGGTGTCAGAAGCTGGATCTAACATGCAAGGCTTCTCTTCTGTGGCCAATTAAACAAATTGCAGCAAAACAGCATTGTATTAGTATTTGCCCATAGCAGTCACCGGCTGCAATAAATTTCCTTCAGGCACACTGGAGAAAGGGGAGGGAAGGAGTTGGCACGTTGAGCAGCGGCTGGTGGAGAGCGTGCACCGCGGTGTAGCCTCTGGGGCTGCGCAGTACCAAAGTGCCTGTCTCCAAAAACAACTGCTCTGCTTTATCATCAGCACGGTGAGTTACGAGGTGCTGTACGGTGCACCGTGCACAAATAATAGTAATGAGGAGGAGGCGGGAGGGGAGGATGCCTCCCCAAAGCGCTGGGATGTACAGGAGGTGCGATAACAGAACTTATCGCAGCGCCTCTCCTCTTCTGTTTAGCTGCAAATTTAATCCTTCCAGAAGTCATCTGAGCCCGTTTACCCTGAGCCTATCCTGTCCTCATTCCCGTGTGCTTCTGCTTTTAAACATCAGTTTTCTCTCTTTTATTTTTTTTTTTTCCCCTTTTGTTGTTATTACTTATAAGGGAGAACTGGTTTTGGGTTGGTTTTTTTCCCTACAAATGGGGGCTGCAAAGTCAGCCAAGTCCAGCCCTGGCTCCCCTTTGCTGGCATCCCCTGGGGTTTCTCAGGACTGAACACACCAACACGTTTCTTGACGGAAGGCCTGGCACGGTTAGAGACAGGGTGAGATCTGTCAACGTGGCATAGCCAAGACACCTTTCATGCCTTAGGCATTTTGGATGATGGAGAGCTCGAATGGGAGAGAGACTATTTTTTTCTTTTTTCTTTTTTTTTTCCTTTTCTCTTTTTTCCCTTTTCTGTTCTCTTCCCTGGGCCAAAGCATCACCATCCAGTTGATCGATACCCCATCCCCGCTGATAACTGGCTCGCTCGTACCTCGCGCACACCAAGCGAGGAAGCGCTTCAGATGAAACCAGCCTCTCCAGAGAGGTCCTGGGACAATAGCAAGTACCAATAAATACCCCAAATCGCCGAGGTTACAGCAAACAGATGGTGTTCGCGCTACACAAATACTCTCTGCCAGTGAAGTGCTACAAGAAATGACCTATTTGTTGCTTGGTTATCTCCATATTTTACGTTGGAAGCACCATTCATATCTAAGTAGTGTCACCGTTGTCCTGGGAATTCCTCATTTTCCGACGCAGTTATCGACAGCTCCCTGTTCCCAGCAGCCTCCTGTTGCTGTTTGCTCTTCCCCTTCAAGATTTTCAGCATGATCAGGTGAAGAGATAAATAACTCTGACTGCACTCCTGATTGATGGCAAATTAATGTTCAACAATTGCCTCCTTTAAAATACGCCACTTAAGACTGCCTAAAAAAAAAATATTTTTTCTCTTTTTTTTTTTTCCTTAAGAACAACAAAATCAAGGCAGCAGATTATTACTGGGCATTAATTATCTATCTTTAATGAAGCAGATGACCAGATTGGCTGTTGATGGATTACACCTATGAAATTGTATTGCTGTTGATACATAGGGTGTGTTTAGATGGCATCAGCCTTTTGACTTAAGCATGGATTTGATTTATACTTCATTAACATAATTCCTAACACACTGCTTCTTTGGGAAAGAAAATTAGTGTCTAACCAGGAGCTAACAAGTTTAATGGCTTGCTTGAAGGAAAACATAACCATTGACTGTGAATAAGCAACTCGAGGCATTAATTTGTTGTTGTTGTTGCTCTGGTGTTTACGAGTCTGTATTTATAGGGAAAAGTTTGTATTATGGGGTTGCGGAGAGCTGGGGACGGGTGGAAACCCTCTGCTAAAAACCCAGGTCTGGCTTTGCATCAGGTGCTTCCCTCGCCCCCTGGGCTGCGGGTGTGGGCTGCTCGGGATGCTGCGGGCTCGGGCTGACTCGGGCACTCCCGAACCTTAGCATCCTCCTTCTGCTCGGGAGAGATGGTGACAACATGGCCTTCCCAGTAAGCCAGTGGTGACGACTGGGACCAGAGGCCACATCCAGCGCTCTCAGATCTGGAGGAGCGTGCCTGCAGGCAGCTGGCACTAAAGCAATAGAAAGCACGCGGAGATGGACGCGTTGGGCTTCCAGACACGATTTTCATTTATTTCCATTTTGCAAATACTGGGTTTACTGATGATTGCCTGCTAAAGTTTTCTATCAAAGAAGGCTTAGCTAAATACCTGGCAAGCATCTTTTCTTCTCTTCTCTCAAAAAAATGAATAGTCCTTTTTTTGTTCTTTAAATTATACCGTGTTAGCAGATAAACAAGGCAAAAAATCAAAGTACTCCAAGAGATCCGGGTGGGTACAAAAGCAAAATGAGCTCAGCTAGTGAGAACGCACCCGCAGAGGAGTGGGAAATTGAAATATTGGGGTGGAGCAGGACAGAGCTGCCAGAGAGAGGGAAGGGGAGCCTGGCTGCACTGAAACGCGAAAGCGCAGACGGATTCGGGTGATGGTTTGCCCTCTACAAGCTGTGCTTTGCTCTCAGCTCGTTGCTGGGTGTACTGCCCAGCCTGGTTCACTGGCCGCTCTGCAGCGCGTGCGTTCGCTGATCCTCGGCAAGTCCCCCATGCGCAGCATCGCTTGAGCCTGGGCTGTAAGTCCCTCTGTGTTGTTGGATTGATATCTGCAGGGTCCGGCATTTGGCATCTTCTGAGGTGAACGATGGGCCTCTGATTGTCCAGGTCTTCTGGTAACAGTTTTTAGACATGAGATCCCCTTTGGCACAGTACTTGCGTTTTCCCCGTCTCTTCCAGGCGTGAAAAAGCTGCTAGTATCCTCAAAAACTTTATGCTTCAACCTGTTTGTTGGTTTTGGGTTGCGGGCCATATTTTAGGGGTTTTGATTCTGTTTTGTACCTGCCTGATCCGGAGGGCATGCTGCAGCTCTCGCTCCCGAGGACCATTCCACTCCCTGCCTGTGTCTGGCGGGTCCTCCTCCTGTTTGGCATCTTGACACCTTGGGCATTGATTAATGAGGTGCTCTTCCCTGCGCTGTACGAATCCCCGTTAGCTTTGGTGCTTATTAATTACAGCACAGCACTGTCAGCACATTTAGAATTGGGGTCCCTGCTTTTCTAATTCTCTTCTTATTTCACGTTGCTTTTTTTCCCTGGTCTCCTATCGCCTGTGTCTCCTCCTCTTGGGGGTCGCTGATGGATGAGGTTCCAGCAGCAGTGGGTGCCACTCTGGCTGAGCCGAGGATCGGTACTGGTAATGGCTCTGGAGAAAGCAGCTCTTCAGCAGTTCCCTCCCGTGCCATGGTGCCCGGCTGCCTCGCACCCAGAGCCGGCTCCATCGCCTGCACCCAAGCCCAGGGGTTTTTCCACCGCTGCATGCTGATCCCTCCCTGATTTCCTAAAAGGACTTCAACCTTTCTTTCAGACTTGCTGTCTCCTCCAAAATGAAAAGGAAAAAAAAAAAAAAAGAGCAGATCCTCGCTCGATGCAGAGCCCCGGGTGTATTTTCAGGTTATCTGTTCTATCGAGTTGCTCTGCTGGTGTCACCTCTCTGTGACTGTCGCTGCTGTAACCGGGTCTGAGCCAGGACAGTGCCCAGTTCATATTGCTCCGTGTTGTAGAAGAGTGGGCAAATGTCCCGGATGCGACGGGGGCTCCTCTGCCCTCAGCATCGTGCCACACAGAGCACAGGGACAGTGCCAGGTCACGCTAAGGAGATGACGAGGACAGCAGGGGAAGGGGAGCTGAGGAGGAGGATGTGGGGTGCATCAGCTTTCCCTGCCCTGAAACACAACAGACCTTCTCCCTTCTTACTCCCCCACCTTTTGATTAAGAAAACCTGATCACTCAGCCAGGAAGAAGTGACAGCTGCCAAAACACAAGCAGTCATAGCTGGCCCTTGGACAGGGGCAATTGTGTGTCATGTGCTGGGCACAGGAGAGGACAGCTGACAAAGAACGCGGTTTGGCCAGAGAAGTGATGTAATAAAGGCTGTGGGCAAGCTCCAGTCCTGTCGGTTCCCAGTTCAGATGCAGCCATCGCTAGTAATTCCAAGTGGCTGCACCCAAGTGACAGGGAACAAGCTGGATCACCTTCCCTGGAAGTGTTGGGGTGCTGGGGGCTGCCTGGTACCCTGGGAGGGAGGCTGTGCGGGGCTACCCGGTGCCCGCAGCCCCTGTGCTGTGCTCCCAGTGCCATCCCAGCAGCAGCAGACAGGAGATGCGGTTCGCTTCCATTAGCCTGTGGCTTCACCTCTCACAAAACAGCACGAGTATTGGTAATAAGTGAACACGCGGATCTCTGCCTGGAGTCACCTACCTGATAGACACCCCGGCAGGAAGAGGGCAGGCGCGATAACACGGCACACAGCATCCCCTTCATCTGCTTTTAAAACTCCTCTCTGATAGCAGGATTGTTATTTTATTACCAGTCACTGTTTAGCCTTTTTACACGACCGAAGTAAACATCACAGTAATTTATACTGTCCTCCCAGATCAGCTTCGCCCTCTTTTACATCTTGCCTTGCAAATAATAAGGCAGCCCACCAAGCCATTTGTTTCCTAATGACAGGGGTTTCCATAGTGAGCAGATTAAGGAGGAGGAGATTAGAAGATTATACACCAGGCAGGATTCACAGGTTCACAGGTTTATGGGGCTTTGGAGATCCAGTGATTAATGCATTTCATAAATGAAACTTTCTTTAATGACAGGTAGAACGGAGGGAGCCGGGTGTTTTAATTGGCAGAATTTATTTAGCAGTTTTCACTGATGATGCTTAAAGCGCTCGGAAGAGGTGTGTACAGTTCCCGAGTTGGGAGGGTGTGTAGATGGGATCCCTCAAAGCTGGTAGCAGCACCAGTGACCTGTGTCTGCCCAGGCTGAGCCCTGAACCCAGGGCTGCTGCCGGGGTGCTGGGGTAGCGTTGATGGTTTTCTGTCTTCAGGGCAGGAAGGAGCAAACCTGTTTTCCCGTCGGGGCCGTACGTGCCAGACGCACTGCTGTTAGCTATCGTGGCACTGTGACAGCAGCCCAGCCTTTGTGCTGGGCAAGGTGTGCCCCAGGAGTCCTATTCACACCATAAGGTACAGCGGGGGAGGAAACGAAGATGATGCGCAGGGCTTGTATGGTGGCAAATAGCTGCAGTGGGGGGACTGGCGGGCTCGGGAGACCTGAAATCCACATAAACCCTGTGGAAAAGGACGTAGCTGCTCAGGCTCCGCAGAGGTGAATGCTGCAACCCAGACGAGAGGGCTGCAGGGAGCCCGGGAGGGCTCGGCAGGTTGGTTGTTGTTTGAATTCCCTACGCAGAATCCCAGGAACCTGAGAAACTGTGGGAGGGATTCAAAATATTTTTTATACCCTTTGGCCAAAAGAAGCTGGAAAGGAAAAAATTGGGAAGGAAACTGTGACGGTGTTCTTCGCTTTAATTTGCTGATGAACAATCAAAACAGCAGCAGAAGCAGCCAGCACTTGCTTTCATTTTTTTGGAAACCCAATTTTCCACGAAAAGTAGGTTTCGATGGAAAATTTCCACCTCTCCCCTGTCCCTTGTGTGTTGGTTTAATGCTGGCCGCCTCCTCCCTGGTGAAGCCCCTGAGAGCTGTCTCGCTCAGAGGGACACCTCAGAGCTGGAGGAGGATGCAAAGAGCCATTTCAAATAACTCGGGAGGACAAATCATCATGAGGTGCCTGAAATGGGCTGTGGAGACTTTGGTTTCTGGCAGGCTGGACTATGTGCCAGCAAGGCCAAGAGCTCGCCTTGGTTTCTCTGTGGTGTCCACGCTGCGGTGAGAGCAGCTCCTTGCTGGTGTGCTCACCTTGCAAAGCCCTGTGCCGAGGGCTCTCTCCTGGTCTGGCTGTGGCTGAGGGAGAGCTGAGGCTCGGGGAAATCAGGGACTTTCCTGGTGTCAGCCCAGCTCTGCCTTGTGGAGTAGCATCCAAGCCCCTTTCTCCAGCCGTTGCCAATGCTGGGGGTGAAACACGCTGGGAAGGTCTCAGGGTGGCTCCAAGGGGGTTGGGTGACCATCTACCTACGAGGGCTGGCCAGCTCCTTGTCTGGTCACCTACACAGAGAAGCCGTGGATTTAGCTCCAGGGTTTGGAAACCCCCTTCCCTGATCCCTGAGGTGGTTCCTGCAGCTCGGTGCCTGCCTGGGCCATGACAGGGACCTTCTTTCTCCAAGACCATCCATCTGGCTCCTTTCCCATTGCTAAAGTAGTTTTCAACTGGGTGTTTAAAGTGAACAATAAGGGCTTAAAACAAGCTTCTCTGGGCCTTTATAAATCAGAGCGTGCTGACATCCAGGCGTAGCTGGAGGGTGGTGGGAGCCTGAGCTCCAGCATAGGGCCTTCAGGTCCTTCCAAGACAACTCAATCAACTTTGGCTCCTCAAACAAGACCCCTGGCCTGCCAAAGGAGACAAAGCAGACAGGACTCCTGAACCAAAGGGTTGGGGGGGCCCTGTCAGCCTGGATTACAGGAATGCTTAGGAGTTAATTAAATTACAATTTGCTATGCTGCCAGTTCACACGAAGCTGCAACATCTGTGGGTGGACAGAGGGATGGGGGGGAGCTGAGCGGAGAGATGCTGTCCTGCCTCTGGGGCTGAAGATCTCCACCTGCTCTTCAGCAGAGCTGCACTACAGCCAAACAGGGAAGGCACGTGGCTCAGGAAAAGAGCCCGGTTTCTGATACAGTCATTTCTGTGGCTAGCGCCCGTGGCTTTTAAAATCTTGAGGTGAACAGGAGCTGGGTGGGGTGCAGCTGCTTGCCCCAGGTCTCAGGGACTAACATCAGGATAAAGCTCAGCAATGCCAACTTGCAGAGTGGGAAAAAAAATTAAAAAGATACTAGAAAAATCATCATTTTAGGGGCTTTCGGCATTTGCCTCAAGCTGTTGAGGCTCAGCTTTTAAAACTTTCCTCCGTGACCCCTGGTTTTACTCCTATATCAGACCTTCTTATTTTCCCCAGAACTGGAGATCTGGAGCTTTAGGAAACCTGTCGTGAGGCTCTCGCGAGCTCTCCGCCTGGCTCTGCTGCCGTGAGGGGATGCGGAGCCCCAGCCGTGGTTTGGAAGTCTGTAGACAGGCTTGTTGTGTCCCTGCACCCCTGGGTTTGATTGCTTGGAAGTCAGAGGTCTCTGGGTTTGTCGGCCTTTTCAATCCGCCGGTTGGTCTGTCTGTGATTTCTTCTGTTTTCCTGTTTGCGGCCAAATTATTAAAGGCTGAGAAGCAGGAGCTTCGCTCCAGACAAGTGCAGGCACATGCACGCAACCTGAGGAGTAGCAGCGAACACTTCTGCGGTAATAAGCTCCATGCTGTGCTCAAAAAGGGCACTTAATTTTTCATTCTTAAATGCTGTGATGTTCTTGTCTTCCGGCTTCACCAAAACTCCTCCATGGAGATGGATGGGCCATGCAGAACACAGTTATCAGAAAGATTAAGCCAGGACTTGTCATTTTTTATATCAGCGAGCAGTCAGGTTGACGAGTGATGTCCTCTTAGCTCCTGGGATGCGTCCGGCACCTTTAGTGCCAGTAGTAAAAAGGACTATAAAAAATACCATAGAAGAAAGGGTAATGATGAAATTTAACTGCTCCCTAGCACACACCTGGGGTCTAGTAATCTGGAAATGGGGGGTTCAGGTGCTTCATCTTTTACTGCCTTGTCCTTGTCTGTAAGTTTAAGGTCCTTCCACTGAACCATAACATATTGTGGTCAATGGGAAGAGCCAGTCCTTGGCCCCTGCGCAGCCCGTGGAGACAGGCGGGGACAATTCGGCGCGGGCAGAGCGATGCTGAGCGCTTCGGCCTCTGGCAGGCTGGAGGTGCTCGGCTTGGAGAGCTTCATCCCTCCGCCGTGCTGACGCTCGGCTGTGGGGATGTCCTCACGGCACGGTTTCTTCCCCTCTCCCTTGCTGCTTGTGCACGTTAGTGGCCAAGAAAGCTCAGCGGGTGCTGCCAGCCCCGGGCTGCGGCACACCAGGGTGGCACAAGCACCCGGCGGGTGAGTCCCTCTCACTGCCCGAGGCAGCATCTAGCAAAGGGCCAGGGCGACAGAGGCAACTCAGAGTGTGCTGTACGTAACCGGGCAGCGTTCCTTTATTAGGTTTCAGGGTTGCGGCCCCTCCCTGTGTTATTAATCTCAGAAACAACTGATGCTAAATGATCGTGCTACATTAAATTTATAGACCCTTGCATATAGCTGCTATTGATCTCTTTTTTGAGCATCATAAATATGTGATGGAGTGTATATGGCAACGCTTTCCCCACCACTCCATTAATGGTGGTTAAACTCCTCATCTCTGGGGCGGAAATGGGCAATGTGTCTCTGTGGGCAGGGATATCCTGGCCACATCAGTTCTGGTTTAATTACCAGTAGGTGGAGAAAGCTTCACCAGCAGAACAGGAGGGAAGAGCTATTGCCTTTCTTCTTTTCTCTAAGTTGCCTCTTTCCCTCTTCCTCTCCCTGTCACTTTTACTTGCACATCTTCTGTCTATCCAAAGCGATGCGTCAGGGAGTTTGCCCTTAACCCCAAGAACCATGTTCCCGATCCAGTCCCGCCGCTTATGGCACCAGCAGCTTAGCAAAGCTGGGCTGGGGTCATTTACAGGAACCAAGCAAGGTCTTGTCTTGGGTTCGGGAGAGCAGCTCACACACACACAGGTGCTTGCCAGCGCTGCCGGATCTTTCCCAGGGTCTCTATCACTTGCCACGCTGCCAGCTCTGTGCTGGATGGAAGGACGTCACGCTGTGCGTGGCACCAAGTGGCACAGGCTGTGCGGGTGCTCTGGGACAAGGAAACCCCCTACCCCCAGCACCTGAAGGAAATACCCTGACCCTCGGGAGCTGCTGTCATACAAACAGGGAGCGGAGATTTGCAAATCATCCTTCAGCATCGCCTGAAACAACTTATATCCTAGAGCCATCTAGGGGCGAAATCCCGGCTCCGAGAAGGCAAAGGGAGCTTTGCTGTTGAGTTCAGAGGGGTCAGGACTTGGGAAGGAGCGATGTTTTCACATTTCTGTGACCTCGTGGTTCCCCCAAACCCGTGGTGCAAGAGTTGGTGTAATGAATATTTGTCGGTTGGTACCTCTGCCCTGGCAGTGACATCGGGCAGCAGGAATACGCGAAGCTAGGGCTCTGCTAAA
This sequence comes from Actenoides hombroni, assembly GCA_024336885.1. NCBI lineage: Eukaryota > Metazoa > Chordata > Aves > Coraciiformes > Alcedinidae > Actenoides > Actenoides hombroni. The sequence continues at coordinate 50,688,179 of WUAM01000287.1, forward strand.
TCTGTGCTGAGCAAAGGCCGTGCAATTTGCAGGTTTTTGCAATTTGCAACCTTTTCCAAGCACAGATCAAGAAACTGGTGCTTGAAAGAGCCTCGGCAGGATGAGAGGTGCGAAGCCTAGAATTTGAATCTAAAAGAATGTATAAAAAATGTCTCTAAGTTTAGAAACAGAAACGATCTTGACCAAGCCCCAGAGCCATCCTGGCTGTGTCCGGGAAGGTGGGTGGTTGGCAGGGACTGTACCTGCCCTGTGCCCTCGGGTCGCTGCTGGTGAGCCAGCCGCCCAGCCACTCTTGAATGCTTTTTCTACCCCTTTGGCTCTCTGGCCTGCGAGCACGCCAGGAGTCAGAGCTCAGAGTCTCTGTAGCATCACCTCAAAGCTGCATTGCTGTGCTCGGTGCCTCAGTTCCCCGTCTGCACAAGGGGGTCAGTACCACATCTGCAGAGGAGCTGGAGAACACTGGTGAGGTGTCTCGGGACCCTTGACCGGGAGGTGCCAGCAGTGTGCCCAGCTATCCTCCTGACAATTAGTTCCACTTACGATGGGAGAGAGAGGATAACTCCTGAGCAGTACAATACCCTCCGTCTAAATTATTCCTCCTCCTCCTCCACAAATGTCATAGCAGAGATTAGCCATCATGTGTCCTTAAGTATCCCATTTATCCCAGATGACTCTGAGCATGTTAACTGCATTTAGATTAAAATGAGCCTTTATACCCACAGCATCTTCCAGCTCTGGACCAGCCTCTCATTTTGCCATGGCAGGAGCTAAGGATGTGGGGCTGCCCCGGCTGTGGGATGGGGAATGGATCACCACCAGCATCGCAGTTTCATTTTCCCAGATAAACATTTTTCTTCCTACTGTTTCAGGACAACTTTAATCCCTACAAAATTATCTTAATTTTGGTTTGCTAATCGTGGATTCCTTTTCAATTAACCTCAAAAAACACCAATTAAAGAGAGCAGGGCTGCAATCACATAAGAATAGGCTACGCCAAAGCCTTTGGAAGTGTTTTAGCACCAAAAATTAATGATAAAGGTCAAAAACAAGTTGCAGTGCAGAGTTGGCTTTGAATGGGAAACCCCTGAATTAATGTGAGCACGAGTCCACAAAGTCTTCTGAAAATTTGGGGTAGATTTACTTAAGCTTCTAATTATACAGCCAAGTTTGTCTCAGATGTGTACGAAGAGCTTCGAACGTGTTGGAGTCTCGAAGGCAGGGGAGAACTCTGGCTCTGCACATCAAACCCCAGCGACTTTCCCTGCTTTGTAACTCCCTCCAGGTTGGGATTGCTGGTTCTCACGGGTCCCAGCCCAGCTGTCCCAGGGCCCATCCCCAGCAGTTGGAGGGAGCAACAGGGGAGAGCTGAAACAGCTCTGCTTTGGATTCGGTGTGAAGGCAGGTCCTGGAGCTGGTCCTGGGGCAACCTCTCCACAGATTTCAGAGCAGGGTCTGTATTTTCTGGTGGACAGCCTGGGATGGAGAGGGCTTGGTCTCTAATGCTGGGCTTCATTCCAGGCCAGAGCAAAGGGTGCTCTGAGCAGTTCTTGAGAAAACCAGTAACAGGAAAGCTCGGGGGTTTTCTGACACCCTGGGGCAGGCTTGTTGCTGGCGTGGGAATTGGTGAGCAGGTCCCGCAGAGTGTCAACTCTGTGGAATCACTTGGTGTCTGTGCTCCTCCCTCTTGCTGTTCCTTGGCGAGGTGAGAAGCTTTCTCCCTGGCACTGCAGCCCTGGGAGAGGCAGTGCTGTCCCTGCGGAGAGAGTTGGTGGGACAGGAGAGTCGGAAACCCCTCGGGGTCCTCGTTCTCAGTGGTGGGAGGACAGAGGCAATGGGAAAATCTGAGCTGGTTCTGGGCACTTGGAGCCACACAGTCTGAAAACTGGTCAGGCAATGTTAACAAGCAGAATAAATCACACAGGGCTCAGCAACAGCAGGCAGGACAGTCCCGGCTGTGTCCCCAGAACTGGCTTTTGGCTCGAGCATTCTTCTCGGCAGACGGCTGAGCCCCCACACAAGCGCGCGTAGATGCACACACACACACGGCTCATCTGCTTTTATGAGGTGGGAAAAGGTCTGTGGTAGTGGTGCACGTGTTTCAGGTGACAGATGACTCCCTGCCCTGCATAACTGATGGTGGGAATGACTTCGACTGCTCTCTTCACTCTGTGGGGATGGGGGTTTGATGGTTGGGATGCGGGATAATGAAGGAGAGAAGGTGTCTCGTGGCAGTGGTGTGTGCAGAGAGGCTGTGAGGGCTTTGGGAGGGGACAGGGTGGAGGTGGCCCCGCTGCTGGGATGAAGGAGCAAGGCTTGGAAAGTCATGGGCAGCAGTGCGGGCTGCAGGATGGCCAAACTGCAGGGCGGCTTGTGTCACTCGTGCTTGAAATAGCCCTGCTCTGGGGACAGCTACCAGCCCCAAAAGACAACCTGGACTCCCACCATCCCGGTGGTAGCATCCAACTCACAAGTTGACCTAGATGCTGGCTGGGGACCACCCAACCTGGGGACAGCTGCCACAGCTCAGAGGAGCCACTGAAGGCCATCAAGCCTCGGGGAGCCCTCGCCCGCATCCCCTCGCCCTTCCCCACCACCCATCCCTCGCCAGCACCCCAAGCCGAAGGGAGCGGGACCGGTGACGCTGCTGGTGGAGGTGGCAGCTCAGCTCTGGCAGCGTCAGTGCTGAGTCACCAGCACTTTAGCAGCAAGTTGAGAAGAAGCAGGTTAGCATATCGTAACATGACAGAACTTTTAGAAGATTGGACTGCTTTTCTCCTCTCGTTAACGTCCCCCGGGGCCCATGGTCTCTTTAGTACTAACACAGTAACGAAGGCCACAGCCTATTAATTGCAGTGACAATGATAAAGGAAGAGTCAGAAGCAGCTATTTGTCTTTCATGTAACCTCGTGCATCATCACAAGATAAATGAAAACTCATTTTCTGCTTTGATTCAGTCTAATTTTTCAGGGCCCCCGAGGCAGGTTACAGGAACTGTGTCGCTTCATCCCCATAAAAGTGCTGGCCCCGAGGTTCAAGGGTCAGGGAAAGTGCAAGCCGGCCGTGAAAGCCTGTCTCTCCACAGCCTCCCAGGGGTGACGTAAAAGCGGGAAGGGGTCTGCTGCTCATCATCATTAAATCCTCATTGAAAGGCGTTGTCCGTGGCCTGATAGATGATCCACGTGTCAAAGCTACTCCCTGTCCCCAGCGCCCCTGGTCACCTTCCCAGGGGACCTCCTCCGGACCGGCCGTTCGTGCCCCTCCGCGCGTGTGCACGAGGGCGGGTGAAGTTTGGGGAAGAGTCTTCAGGGGAAGCACCTCATCCCAGCCCTCTACCCAGAGTTATTGTTCCCGAGCGCATACGGGGTTTGGGATAGAGGGTGGGATGTGGTGGTGTTACCCGCTTTGAGCTCATCAATACTTTGAGAGTAAAATGCACTCAAGGTACCTCATCTGTGCTGTGACCTGCTTAGCAAGGAGTGATTGTTTCAGAAACGATGGGGCCAACTTCAGTGTTGGTATAAAGGGAGGAAAATACCCCAAAGTTTCTATCAGCTGCAGTTGCCATCTCTCACCCGGCAGCCTTGTCACGCTTTCTTGCCATCTGATGTCCCCTGTTCTCCTGGGCCCCTTCCTTTGGCAGCACAGAGACTTGAAGCATCTCGCTGGCCTCCAAGGGGCTGCTCCCCGCTGTGCAGGGAGCGCCACGGGCAGTACCTGGGGTTTGCTGGATCAGGCTCTCACTTTGTAGAAAGACTGGTCCAAGCTGGAGAAGGGATCTGAAGAGCTGTGCAAAAAGAGTTTGTCAGAGCGAGAGAGCAAAATACCTCACTGAGTCATAGGAGTTTATTTAAAAAAAAAAAAAAAAAGAAAAGAAGAAAAAAAATGTAATTATATGTTTTGTAGGAAATTAGCCCATTTTAATCGAGAGGGATCAAACCTCACACAGGCAAGGTGCAGACACCTCTTAAAGTTCTAGTGCTAACAATGCACCGTATGTTAACTTGATTAATCCCGATGCAGTCCTGGTCCTCATGCTGCACTGGTGTCTTCTCCAGCCAGCCCCAAAACAGCTTTCCCGGTTTACACCACATAATACACGTTCTCCTCCCGGTACAAACAGAGCTGAAAATAGATACAGTCCTGACCATCCTGGTCCTGCCGCCCTCCTGGCTCAGGGCTCGCGTTAGCACGGACGGGGGCTCCCATATGTCCAGGTTTCCCAGCCTGGAAGTTTTGCTCAGCCAGAATTCATGGACTTTGGCCCCGCGCCTGGATTTCCGGACATCCGTCAGCCCACTCGTAGCGGTAGCTCCAACCGAGCTGTCGGCTGTCTGGAAGTCACAGAAGAATGAGCGGTGTGCCGTACAGCTCCGTAACGCGCCTGCGCCCAGCACACCCCGGGCAGGCTCGCCCCGCGGTGACCATGGCAGAGGGACTGGCACCCAGGTGGCCTCTCCGGGAGGTCCCGTGGGGACCGGCTGCGGGCAGGTCTCCCGGTGGGGCCAGAAGGACTCTGCCCAGCAATCCACCTGCACCCGCCTTGCTGCAGGGTTGTAGCTTTAGGCTGAGCCTGGTCCCGTTCCTCGCAGCACCACTTGGTCGTGGCCCTGGGGGTGACGTCCCGCTGCCTTTGGAGAAGGGTCCAAAGCCCCTCTGTCGGAGGTGTGGGAGTAACAAAACACGCGTCTTGCCGATTGTAGCGGAGCGATGAGGAATGGGGTGCTGGAGGGAGGGCGACCGCAGCCACCCGGGGCTGTGCCCACTCACCGCCCCGCAGGGCTGACAGCGAAGGAGAGGTGCCGAGGGTCAGACTGGGATGGCTGGTGCTGTGGTGGAGCGATGCTCCCCCAGCCCCAGAGCCCAGCAGAGCTCCGCCGTATGTAACAATGGATTTTAACTGGTAATATCATTTGCTTCCTAAATGCTGGATAAGAAAATATCACGAGGGCACTTCCTTAGCGCCAATTTACCAGCATTTGCTCCAGCTGAGACCAGCGAGAAGCCTGATCTGGGGGAGATTTGAATGTTTATTGACATTCACTTATTTTTGCTTTGTTATTATTTTGACCTTTTTAAAGCACAACGAAACTTGCAAAAATTTTAAACTTGGTTGCGAGTGTTTCATAGCCTGGGACTCGGGGACAGCAGCTGAGGAGTCAGCTTGGAGGGCACCTTCTCCAGGATCCCTGCCCTGGTGCAGCGCAGACATGAGCAGTTCCCCACAGGGTTCCTGCCCCAAGGCTCAAGTAGGATTTGCAAACCCAACCTCTCGTTGACACGTTCCAGGTTCTCGGTCACCCGGCGCAGGTGGAGCAGTTGCAGATGGGAGGCACAAGCATGGGAGATGTGCAGGGACATCTCTGGCCTCCCAGGCGGTGCGGAGACCGCAAGATAGGGGCTGGCCTGGGTGTAGCACAAGGAAGTGGAAGCGCACCAGGGATGGCTTCTCCCATCCTGGGAACAAGCTCCGACTCTTGTTATTTAACAGTTGCCCCCTCTGTGAGAGGTGCTGTAACTATTTCAGCTCATGCTTCGGATGAGCTGTTGAAGCGGCACAATGACTGGTGGGAGACCATCGAGTGATCCACCCTGAAGCAGGAGCTCACCTGCAGGAAGCCCAGGCTTTGTCCCAGGAGAAAAGTCATCCCTGTTGAAAGCAAAGGTATTTCTTCTGGGGCTGGGATGTCGCTCATCCATCTCCTGGGCAGGAAAGCACCATTTTTCTCCTGCAGCTTTGGGCTCAGCCCCACCAAAGGGTGCGTGGGGAGATTTCCAGGAGGTCGTAAGCCTAGTTAGGAGGAGGAGCTGGGTTGGGGTCAGTCGTGGCTTCCTCAGCTTCCTCCACCGTTCGCACCAAGGCAGCGCGTCGGGCGGAAACCCGCGTGCCGGTGGGACGCGCGGAGGGGCAGCCAGGGGCTTCTGCGTGAGGTTTGTTCCTATCAAACCCCACAAGCCGTTTGAAGAAGAAAGGCTAATTTCCCACGCCGGTGTTTCCTGAGTGGATTGCGTTTCATTTTCAGGACTTTTGGCTTTGCTTTTCACCCTTTTGAAGTTAGTTATTATCGAGGTTCTGCAGTTCCTTAATTATTCTTCTCAGAAGCATGGAGTGAAAGAAGCCTTTTGCGTCTGAAAATAAAGCAAGCGCTGTTGGTATTTGGGTTTTCTCTTTTTTCAACTTTTATTTAAAGAAAAAGGGAGAGAGAAGTGAGGCAGCAAAAAAAGGGAATTAAAGAGCAGAATGAGAAAGAAAGACCAAAGAAACACACAAATTCTTCAGCACCAGGATAGGAAATGTGTGTTTCTCTTCCGTTTTCCCCTGTTCAGGAGGGAGGGGGAAGGCTTTGCTAACACATTCAAATGAATTTGATATTCAATCAATGAAGATTAACTTGCCCAAGGTAAGATGGTTTTTACATTCATAAGGAAGTCAAATACGATTATGCATATGAGGAAATTATACAGAGATGAGTAGAGTATAATGTATGATAATTATTTGAAAGGATATACTTACACACTGATTAGCATATCTTGAAGACCAGACAGAGATGGAAGAATAGAAGGTAAAGAGATTCCTCAAGATGAACAAACTGTAAAAAAAACTCACTCCCCAAAATCGTAGAAGTTGGTTAGAAATAGCATTTTCTTACGGATGGCAACCTTAAGAAAAAATCCTTCACAAGTTCACCTCTTAGTTAGAAATCTTAAAAAAAAAAAAAAAGAAAGAAAAAATTCAAATTAAGGGGGTGAAACTTTGCTAGGAATAGCCTTTTGCGGAGCAAGGGTGGCCACAAGGGGTTTAGGGGGAGGCAAGGGGGCGGTG
>WUAM01000287.1:50705385-50717410 GCA_024336885.1 Actenoides hombroni
CTGTCCCAGGCTGCCCAGGGCAGTGGTGGAGTCCCCGTGATCCCTGGAGGGGTTTCCAAGCTGTGGAGCTGTGGTGCCGAGGGACAGGGGTCAGTGGTGCCCTGGCAGTGCCGGGTTAGCAGTTGGACTCAATGATCTGAAAGGTCTCTTCCAACAAAACAGTTCTATGATTCTGTGATGATCTCATTCTCCTTTCCCATAAGCTCCTGCCTCCCCAAGATGGCTTATGCTGCGTGATGCAAACCCAGCCAGCCCAGTGGAGGATGAGAGGCTGAGCAGGGGGTGACCTTGGGGGTGTTGGATGTGAGCAGCCCCCTGACCCCAGGTCTGCAACAGCTGCACTTAGCTGGGGGAGAGCAAAGCCACAGCACCAAACCCCAGCCCTGGGCCGTGCTCCTCCCTCGCTCCCTCCCTCCCTCCTTCCCTCACTCCCTCCCTCCGCCATCGTCCTGCGGGGCCTCCCCGCTGCCGTAATAAGGCCTGAAAAGCTACTGCTTACATTTTTAATTCCATATCTGTGTCTAACTGCTGATGCTAAACTCCGATCCCACAGCTTCTGAGGGCAATGCGATCCACATGTTAATATTTTAAGCCAGCCACTAATATTTTTATGTGGGAAATCGAGATTTTCTACGGTTGCTGGATGAGCAGGCCATTTCTCCACGCTGGAGCAGGAAAACTGTAGCTGGGGAAAACATTATTTTACATATTTGTATTTCTCGGGGCTGCCGTCCCGCGCCGGGAGGGGCAGACGCTTTCTGGGTCATCGCCGCGCCGAGAGGCTCCCCGGGAACCCCCGGCTGTGGGCGGGCACCAACCCCCAGCCCGAAGGCAGCGAGCAGGGGGTGCTGGCCCTGCCAGGGGTGCCCGCGGTGCTGTGCTGCTGGCTGTCCCTCCCCCTGCCATGTGCTTGGCAAGGTGGCATCGTGCCCTGCAAGCCCCCCCTGCCGCGGCTGTCCCCGCTGCCCGGCCACCCTGGCGGCACCCGAACGGCATCGCTCGGGGTTTTTATTTCTTTATTCTCAAAGTGGCTCTTTCTCCCCAGACTTCTTGCAGCAGAAGGCTTTGTATTTTTAAATACCCGAGAGCATAAACCTATTTATAAACCTCAGGCTCCTCTTGACAGGTGGCAAACCCAGTCTAACCAGCTAGTTAGGAAGTCGAGGGAGGTGGGCAGCGCTCTGGTCACCCGGCTGCCACCCGAGCCCATCGCTGGAGTAGCAGACAGTCCATCTGGTGCAAGGAGTCGATGGGAGAGGCAGTGTCTCTCCCTCACGGCTGCCCATCAATCACATTTATGGGCCGCAGTCACGGTCCAGGCAGCGCTGGCTGGACAGAGTGTTTGGCAGCACCGCAGCCAGGGTCACAGGCGGCTGTAAATTGTCACCCAAACGCAGGGAAGCCAAAGCTGCTCTGGAGTCAGCACCAGGACGTAGGGCACGGACACACACAGAGCTCTGCACGCTCACACACAGAGCTGTGCACGCTCACACAGAGCTGTGCACACACACACAGATCTGTGCGCACACACAGAGCTGTGCACACACACACACGCAGAGCTGTGCACACTCACACAGAGCTGTGCGCACACACGCAGAGCTGTGCACACACACAGAGCTGTGCACACACACACACGCAGAGCTGTGCACACACACAGAGCTGTGCACGTTCACACACAGAGCTGTGCACGCTCACACACAGAGCTGTGCACGCTCACACACAGAGCTGTGCACGCTCACACAGAGCTGTGCACACACACGCAGAGCTGTGCACACACACAGAGCTGTGCACACACACACACACAGAGCTGTGCACACACACACAGAGCTGTGCACACTCACACACATGCTTGTCCCCTCACCACAGCCCTAAACCTCCGCTGACAAGCAGGCAGACGGTGGCAAAGCTTAAACGAACTGCAGACAAGTGTCCGTGTCCCCAGCCTAATCACTCAATCTCCACGGCTGCTGACATGCTGCGTTATCAGAATCTGTGGAAGTGCACGCTGGGGCTGGGCTTTGGAGCTTAGCGACGTCTTTGGCAGCTCAACATTTAACCCCAAACCTCGCCTGTGCTTCCCCACCACGCTCTGCACGTCAGGAGTCGGGGGCTTCACAAGATGGGCTGGTGATGCTGGGCTGGCACTGCAGATCGAAGCCTTTCTCCAACTCATCAGTGGCTGGAGGTGGATCTGGGGAGTGCCCATGAGTGGCCAAAGCCAGGGACATCCCCCCCTGGTCCCCTGTGCTGTCCCACCCTGGGGACTGGTGTGGCCACGTGCCCCTCAGGCCCAGCACCCCCAACATGGCAGAGAGCAGCAGCAACAAGGACACGGTGCCCAGAGCTGCTCTTGCCGATGGCTGCAAACCTGGGGAAAAGAGAAGTGGCAACAGGGGAATCTCCAAAGAGCTTTACTCAAAATACACCGAGATATATTTTTTTTTCTCAATCACAAAAAAAGTTCAGTAAACTGGAACTTACAGTGCCAGAGGAGGCAGGAGACTGAGTTCACTCCCTTTGGGCATCCTCCCTCCTTGCCACCCACCTCCATTGACCTGTTTCTTGGACACAAAGTAGGATGACAAAATATTTTAGAATAGAAACTTAAAGAAATCCTCTCCGCTGCATAAAGTGGCCTCTTTCTGCTGCTAAAAATTGAAAGCATTCTTGGGGTTTAAGCAGATTACAGATGACGGTGGATAAATATTGAGACAGATGCAGCTCAGTATCTTCCCAGTAGTTAAATGTGCATTTCGTATGTATGGACTTTAACGAGTGCTCAGAGATTTTGACCCGCTGGTATAGATTACTGTGAGAGAACCTGCCAGGCCCACATCATTGTTTAAGACAAGTCCATGATGCAAATTGGCAGACAAAGCAGCGAGCAGTCAATACAGATTAGAATTAAGTCTCTCGTGTTGTCCACAACCAGGGGCCCTGCATCGATCGCATCGCGAACGCCAGAAACCTGGGCTCTGCCCAAAGTGGTGGGGAGGGAGCAGGAGCCTGTGCCCAGCTGGGGAGGTGCCATCGCTTGACTCTCCCTCCTGGTGCCAGCCCTCAGCAGCTGCAGAAACCAGCCCCCAGCCAAGCAGGTAGAGCTGGTGCTGGGCTATAGCAAAAAGCACCTTAGGAGAACCCGGGAAAGGAGCGCGGAAGGGGTCAGAGCTGTGGTTTAACACGGGTTGAAGATTAAACGCACATCTGAGCACGTCCCGCGCTCGGGCCTCTTCCAGCTGCACGGGAGCTGGCAGAAACAGCCACTGATACCCTCCTCTCCTCTCCCATCGCTTTCCAAGACGGCCCCGCTCACGCCCTGCTTTGCCTTTTCCACCAGCATCCCCAGCAGCGGGACTTTTTTTGCCTTCCCAGGCAGGGGGAATAGGGCTCGTTCACATGGCCCCCCCACCCAAAGGTGCTTGGAGGGCATCCGCACGTCGCCGCTGGTGCGGGAGGGGTTTGCTGTGGGGGGACCAAACCTTCCTCAGGTAACAAACCTTCCACCCTAACAGCCGCTTTGGGGGCTTCCGTTAGCAGCTGGCCCGCGGGGTGACACGCAAGCACCAAAAAAAACTGCTTGAATGGCTTAAGAATAATGAGTGCATTCATAAAAATCAAAGTTTGCGCCTTGTTATTTGTCTCGGAGAATGAAAGGCTATTTTTGTCAGGTCACTCTTTTCCCCTGAGTACTTTGCCTGGCTCTGCTTTCAGCTACAGTCCAGCATCTACCTCTTATCACGTGGGCAGCTGAAGGAGTAGCAAATACCCCCTGCGCTGGGACACCCCGACTGCCGGCCCGGCTCTAGGTGCTGCCAAACCTGAAATGGGTGCTCAGTGTTCCCGGGAACACAGTGAGGGCCGGGACATCAGGCAGAGTTGTTTTGCGGGGAGTCAAAGGGATTGGGCTTAATGATTTCTTGTTTTGCTCCCGCGGAGGATCCGTGGTGTCTTGTCGCGCTGCGATAGCAGATTTCCTCGTGCTGCAGAATTACTCCAGAAATGCAAATTTCTCTATCAGTCAGGGTCCAGAGCGGCAAGTGGCAGCCCTGAGTGACCCCCAGCCCTCCTGCTCATGCTCTCGACCTCTGGTGCGTTTTCTCCTCAAAATAATTTATTAGATAGAGGCTGCAAGAAATAATCTATCTCTTTTTTGTTGTTGTTTCCCCTCCCTTTGCGTTCTCATGCAAACGAATTCCTGCTAACTTTTATTTTCTGTATTTCCCAATTGTCATGCAAAACTCATCTCTCTGAACTGTATCTCCTCTTGACGTTTTTCTTCTCCCTGAGGAAATTCCCTCTATTACGGCCAAGGGCAGAGCTTGGGTGCGTTGTTGCGAGGCGTGTTTCAGCAAAAGGCCATGAGCCTTTGTCACCCCAGCAGGGCTGGTGGAGACGAGGGCACTCACCCCCTGCTCGCTGAGAAAATGGGGGGCTGCACAGGTGGAAAGACTTGCACAGATCTCTAGAGGGGGAAGGAGCTACCCAGGAGCCAGGTCAGGTCCAGCCCAACAACAGTGTTAAGCTTCAGAATTGGGTTCTGACAAACATCTGGATTTAAACCAATGAGGGGTCTGGGTGCTGGCACAGCTGGGTGTAAGTTACAGACTCTGGTCCACAGCCCCCCATGGTGGTGTTGGCCACTGGGCCATCCCTGCTTTTCAGCTCTCAGCACCAGCCAGGGCACTAATCGGAGACTTGATTTTCCCAGCCCAGCTCTGCAGCCGGCAGAGGTACCGGCCAAAGAGCCTCGTCCTTCACACAGAGGTTTGGCTGTGCAAAGGGTGTGAGTGATGTTAGAACAGGTGGGCATCACAGAAAGGTTTGGGGATGGAAGTAGAAGAGGCTAAATACTAAATCCCTCTCCTATTTCACAAAAACAATCCCAGAGGATCACAGAATCACAGAATGTTAGGGGTGGGAAGGGACCTTGAAAGATCATCTCATCCAACCCTCCTGCCAGAGCAGGATCACCTAGATCAGGCCACACAGGAACGTGTCCAGCTGGGTTTGGAATGTCTCCAGAGGAGACTCCACAACCTCCCTGGGCAGCCTAGGCCAGGCTCTGTCACCCTCACTGTGAAAAAGTTTCTCCTTATGTTTACATGGAACCTCCTATGTTCCAGCTTGCACCCGCTGCCCCTTGTCCTATCGTTGGATGTCGCTGAGCAGAGCCTGTATTGTGTCCGTATTGTCAATCTGTATTGTGTCTTTTAGCTGCTTTTTTTCCTCCTGTGAGATATTCCCCTCGCTTGGGGCTGGGAAGATCCTGTCTTTGCTGGGTGGCTTCTGCTGCGCTCGCCTCTGGCTGGGGCAGTGGGGCAGCCCTCCCTGCCTCTTCTGCTCTCCAGGCCTTCCCCAAGCACCCCCTCTGGGAGAAAGCTACTTGGCTGGGGCGATAAAAAGGTGAAAAAAAGATCACAACTGGCGATATTGTGCATGTAGAGCTAAACCTTGGGCTGCTGCCGAAGAGCCCCCCGGCAACACGGTGCCCTTTGTTCGTGCTCCCTCGCCCCGCGGAGCCTGCCTGCCTCCCCTCTCCCAGGCGAGCCTTTGAATTTTTATGCCGGTGCCTTTCTTTGCATTGACCAGAGTTTATCACATATCTCTGGTTGGGATCCTGCCTAGCTTAGCATAAGACAAAAATGGGAAGGGGGGGGGGGGGGAAATCAGCTGAATAATAGGAGGGATTTGTAGCAGCTGAGGATTTGCATTCAAATGTTCGCCAGCCTCCTCTGAGCTCGAGTTTTATCATGTCTTTACAGCCAACAGCTTGTTTATGAATAAAAAATGTGGCATGAAACCAGAGGAGTGAGTTGTCTTTGTTTTGTCAAGTGTGCGGAGACAAAATGCTCGCTTCTCACAAGTCTTCACTTCATACAAGTCTTCTGGGACGGGGGCAGCTGGCCGCGGGCTGCTACCTGCGCGTTGCCATGGCCGGCGGCACCTCCGTGCACCCCTCCATATGGATGAGCCCCGAGCGGGGACGCGCCGGGCGCCTATGCAGAGCAGCCCCTGCTTTGACAGGCAGCCACTTTATTAACTCATTAAGCTCATCTTGTTCCTTTAAATGCGGTATAATTACAAATAAAGCTGTCACACTTTGTTTGCGGTTATATAATTTAGCTAAGTGCCGCTACGACCTGGGCTTCGAGGAGGAAAGGGAGGTTACGAGCCGGGGCCGCCACGGTGCGCGGGCTGGAGGGAAGAGCCGGGGAAGTTTGAGGCCGTCCCGAGCGCGGCTCTGCCGGCGGGGATGGGTCTGGATGGCAAACCGCTGGGCGCATCTGCAATATCCCCGTCACCTCCGGCGCGTTGGCGCGAGGAGCATCCCTCCTCCCTTCACCGGGAAACGGGAGAGGAGGATGAGGAGAGCCCCTGGGTCTGCCACGCGCCGGCCGGGCCGTGGCCGTGCGGGTTTTTTGTTCGTTTGCGATTAGAAAAGCTCTGGCGCCATGTTCAGAGACATCGGGAAAGTCGCGGGGCTGCTCTGGCAGCGCTTGGCAGCCCTGCGCGGGAGGCGCGAGGGGCTGGCGAGCGGGGGGAGCGGGCTGGTGTGCCCCCACCTCTGCCTCCAGCCGGAATACAGAGCAGGGCTGAGAGCATCATTGGTAGTCAGGGCACAGAGCCGGGAGGGACGCGGGCTGGAAGCCGGAGCGGGAGAGGGGAGGAGAAGCAAACGAGGCGGCGGCGTTCAGAGAGCTGGGGGATACGGAGGGATGGGGAAGGGACGGGGAGGAAAACTTGGAAGGAAAATGCTGGGAGCCCTCTACTTGGTTTGCCAAGTTTTGAGTGCGTGAAAAACGTCTGCTGTGGACTCCGCTGACGTGTGGTGGGATGTGCAGTGGGAGCGGTTGCTTGTAATGGGGACAGGGGCTCAATGCTGGGGAGGGGGTGATGCTCAGCAAGGACCTGGGGTAGTTTAGTTGGCAGGGCAGATGGAGGATACATCCCACTGGGATATTGCGTGGTGGAAGAAAAGACTTTTTTTCATTATTTCTCTCCTTTGCAGAGTGGCAGGAGGAAAGGATAAAGATTTATGCAGGTGACAAGAAACAAAATTATGCAAGGAGGCTTTTTTAACACCTGATCTGGGTGCAGTTGCTTTCCTTGTCGAAGGAGAACATCTTGCTCAGCGACAGCCCTGGCACGGGCCTCTGCCACTGGTTCAGCTTTTGTGCCCCATCTCTGTTCAACCCCAGTGCACTTGGAAAGGGGGATCGTATTATACTGGGGGAGGGAAAAACAGTGCTGTCAGGTTTGTGAGAGATTCCAGCCACAAACACTTAAAGGAAATTGATAAAAGATGCCCGTGTGCGAAAGCATCCCTGACTTCTCTGCACAGAGCAGGCTCTCCCAGGTAGGGAGAAGCAGCAGAGAGCCTGGTGTCTGCTCGTGGAGGTGCCAGGGAGCCCTTCTGTGCTCTGCTCAGGCAGGGAAGGTCTGGCCCAGCACTGCAGTTGTCCCTGCGATGTTTGCTCTGCCTCCCCGAGTGCTTGCAGGATGAGGCCCTGCATCAGCAGAAGTTAAGGCTGGTATCTTCACAGGGGCTGAACAAATTAACACCTGATTACGGTCCCAGATGACTTTGGGCCTTCTAGATAACCCCCCTCTGATGTCATTAAAAGCTGATGGGTTGGTGCCAGTAGCTGATACGTTCCTGGCAGAGCCCCTTTGGAGCTGGAGGGGGATCTACAGCCCCACGGCATCCACGCAGGACCCAGCACCGCTGCCCGGGGACAGGCAGAGTCCAGCGGGGACTGAGCATGGCCCAGCCTGGACACATCCTGCTCACCTCCCTATGGCCCAGCACCCCATCCTGCCCTTTCTGACATGCCTGACCTCACCCGAGCGGGAGCGGCGGGTCCGGCACACACGTGTCCTGGGAGGACAAGGACCAGACTGGTCAGGCACGGCCCGCTGCAGTAGAGAGGGGCTCGTTGAGAAGCCCGAGCACGGGCAGCGATGGGCTGCGGTTCATTTTCCTGGTTTTGCAGAAACTCCTCTAAGGCCGTGTCCCAGATTTAGCGCAGGTTCTGATAAGGCTGAAAGAGATAAGTCCCAGATTGTACTGCTGTGCCCAACAGACTGGTTACATCGTGCTTGATGACACTTCAGACCCGTTGTCATGACCCCATATAATCCGGCATCCTGGACCATCTGACACACATTTACACTTAACATTTTGTTAGAGACTCCATAAATGAGCTCTCTTTGACCTTCAATCCTTGGCTAATTGCTAGTTTCATGTACAAGACTAGCCTAATTTTACGTGATAATTACCTGAAAGTGGCAATACATATGGCATTGCATGTTTGAAATGTCAGGACTGGAAAACTATCAAGTGGCTGGAGTCTTAGGCAAATGGAGGGAGTGGAAGGGTCAGAACAATATACTTTACTGCTTGGATGATGAAGAGAGACTATATATCACTATAAACCCTAGTAAATAGTATACATCTGTAATAAATCCCGTGCATAATGTTTGTTGGAGGGGTTGTATCCGCATGCGGCTGGATGCTGAGGCGGTCGTAAAACAAAAAGAGATCTTGAATTTCAAGCAGCTGAGTCCCTCGTTCAACTTGTTCCCTTTTGCCAAGGAAACCGCGCTCCGCACGTTGTCAGATAACCCTGAATTTCTCATGCCGCGTTGGTACAAATCTGATAACCTCCCACCACGGGCAGCGCAGGGCACGGGTAAGGGGTGAGGAGCAGCAGTGGGCTGGTGGTGGGGAGCACCAGAGGGATGTTTGAATGAAGCTTTTCATGTTTGAGGGAAAAAAAATCCCTAATTCCGCACCCGAGTGGGTGCAAGGTGGGAATTCTGCATCTGAATGGGTGCCAGGTGGGTTTACCCGGCTGTGTGGTGCCTGGTGAGGAAATGGGAGCGGGACAGGGTGGCGGGGAGCACCCCGAAGCCATCCCACCCTCGAGAGGATCCCCCTGGCGCTGGTGTCCCCAGGCCTCCCTAACTGCTGGTTTGCTTTGCTGGAAGTATGATTATGCTGCTTGTTTGCTTACCAGGGTGTAACCACCAAAACGGTGTCGCATCCTGTGTTTGGATTTAATTAATTGGTTAATAAGATCATAATTAATGAAAATAAATTAAAATCACGTCAGTAATTAATTCACTGTAAACATTATTGACAACACTTCCTAAATACTGTAAACTCAGATTTAAAGCCATGCTTAGGAATCCTGGGTTGTGGGATCACTGTAATTAAGAGGCGGAACAGACCTGTTGGTTTATTGAGCATATCCTTATGGAGGGGCAAGTTATATGTCCAAAAATGTGTGTCTGTGTATATATATATAGAGAGAGAGGGAAATAGATAGATAGATAGATAGATAGATAGATAGATAGATAGATAGATAGATAGATAGATAATGTTGTTGGCTTTTTTAGCTTTCTGATACTGCTTTCAATGTGTGGGTGATGTGGGTGACAGATGTTTTACTAAGCCCATGAAAAATACTTTTTAAGGGTTCTCAGACGTCCCCTCTGATGGCATTTGTCTGAAATTTTACATCCCTTTCTTAGACAAACCTGTTTTTTCCCCAGGGCTTCATGTCAGCCCCGCTCTGTGTCCAGGCTGGGGACAGAGCTTTTAACATTTCCAACAACGACGCCCAGCAGATGGGGAGTTTCAGCCTGGGGTGTAGCAGGAGGTCTCTTCCAGAAAGGGTGAGGAGCACCATGCCTTCTCTGGAGAAAAAACGCAACCACAAAGCCCTGCTACCTCCTCAGCAGCGTTGTTCTGCAGCAGCCTTTGGGGACGGAAGGTGTGTGAGCAGTAACACTGTGCCTGCAGCTCCCGCGATGGGCATTGGACTCTCTCGGGGCTTTGGGTCTGGATTCGAGCAGCAGGATTTGGGCTGTGGCATCTTTCCCCATCCCTTTTCCATCCTTCGCCCTGCCTTGTGCCGTTAAATAGTGAAAACACTCACTGGAAAGAGTCCTCAAATGATATGTTTTGACTATAGCCCTCAAGTTATAGGGTGGGTTTGCAATTAGAGGCAGAGGCAGTTGTGTGCTCCCGTCCTGTCCCATCCACGTTGGTAGGAGCTGGGAAAGGAAAGCTCTTGGACATGCCACCCCCCGCCGCCGGCACCTCGTGCTTCCCGCTCTGCTCACAATGCACATTTTGTAGCCAAACAACAAAATTCAAGGTGTTTGCAGGGCATCTTCTCCTGAGGATGTCTCGGCCCCGGCCGCTGTTTTCTCAGCGTAAAAAGCTAATCCTTTTAGGAACATGTAAATTGGGAAGCAGAGCTGGTGTCAGCCCAACCCGGGTCTCCTCCCGGGAGTCTGTTAAGATTAAGCGCTGCACTTCCCCGTCCTTCTACGCCGACTGATAAGCGGTTGTTTTATCAGATAATACGACAGCAAACAGCAGAGTAAACAGGCTGGTA
This sequence comes from Actenoides hombroni, assembly GCA_024336885.1. NCBI lineage: Eukaryota > Metazoa > Chordata > Aves > Coraciiformes > Alcedinidae > Actenoides > Actenoides hombroni. The sequence goes on from WUAM01000287.1 coordinate 50,715,795, forward strand.
ATAATTTTGGCGCAGAAGCTTTAGAGGAACAACAGGTATTTGAACTTCAGCCTCCTGTGACCAACTCGGCCGTGCCTGGACACCCCCCGGGTTGCTCATCTCTAATTGTGAGAGTGGATGGCTGAATCCAGTATTTCCCTCCTTCTCCGGGATACGTGGTCTCGGGTGCTGGGATTGGTGATCTCTGCGTGACAAGGGCAGGGCCAAGAGGAGCTGCCCTGTAGGAAAATGCCATCATCGGGCACCGTCTTATTTTTGTTTGCACGTTAATTAGCGGCCTGTTCAGGACGGGCCCCAGGCACTGGTGCTTCCCAAAGCCTGGCCGTGTCGGCACCCACATCCCAGGGGATCTGTGGGGGTAGTTGGGGCACGTGCAGGGCACTGGGGCTCGGTGGGAGCCATGGCGTGGGGTGCCTTTGTCCCTGCAGTGCTGCCGGAATTGCTGGTGCCTGAGCTGCTCTCTGGGAGCCGGTGCAAAGCTTCACCCCTGTCTGCAGCGTATCCGTACCCAAAGCTGCAGCTGACGCGGGAGCAGCAGGATTTTACCCGTCGGGAGGTTTGCTGTGTTATTTTACACCTTCCAGGGTTGGTTGGGTAAATCTGTTGACAGAGAGCAGAGCTGGGCTCTGTGCAGAGCAGCCCCGAGCTCTTTGCAGACCCCAGGAACACGGTGACCCATATTCACGGGATCAAATAGCCGTGCTTGGCCAAAGTCCTGGTGTAAGGTACGGTGGCTTGAGGCTGTCTTCACGCCTGCCTGCCCCTAGGACCACGCAGAGCAGGGATCCAGCTCAGTGGCCGCACAGATATTTGGGATGAACTCTCTGTAACGTCCCCAGCCCACGGGGGTTTGTTTTGCCGAGCCCAGGCAAGCAGAAGCATCCCTGGGGAGCCTGCCCTGGACTCTCTGCAATGAGCAGGTGGTCTTCTACAGGGACAGTGCCTTGCTTCTCCTTGCAGCCCCACGGAGACGTGGCCCGGCACTCCTCCATGGCCGGTGCTGGTCAGGACAGATGCTTTCCCTTCATCTAGTGGCAAAGTGACTCCTTTGCCTCGCACACCCAGCCCCATGGCTCTGTCTGGGCCAGCATGACAGGATGTGTTGTGCTTGAATCCCACACGACGTGTCAGTACCTGCTGACGCAGGCAGAAGTGCTGGTTTAACTTTGGTTCTGAAGGCCAGAGATCCCCTTTCACAGGCTTGTAAAGAAGAGCCAAGCTTCCCTGGGACTCCAAATGTTGGTTTTTACATGCTTTGGGTAGTAACAACTTAGGGTTTGTGGGTTTTTGTTGTTTGGGTTTTTTTTCTTATTCTATAGAAACACAGAATCATTTTGGTTGGAAGAGACCTTTAAAATCGTCAAGGCCAAACATTAACCCAGCACTGCCAGATCACCAGTAAACCACATCCCTCAGCACCACATCTCCACAGCTTGGAAACCCCTCCAGGGATCACGGAGACTCCACCCCTGCCTTGGGCAGCCTGAGCCCAGGGCTCAACATCCCTTTTGGGGAAGAAATTGTTCCTCAGCTCCAACATCAACCTCCCCTGCCGCAGCTCGAGGCCGGTTCCTCTTGTCCTGTCACTTGTTCCTTGGGAGCAGAGCCCGACCCCC
>WUAM01000287.1:50750160-50778904 GCA_024336885.1 Actenoides hombroni
ACCCCTCCCTCCCGCGACAAGATGGCGGCGCCCTTGGCGCAGCAGTTGGCGGAGCTGCTCGACCCCCGGCCCAGCTTCCGCGACCCCGAGGACGACGCGGAGGAAGGTGAGGGAGGGCTCGGGGGAGGGTTTCGTACCCGCGGCCGGCGGGGGCGGGCCGGGATGGGCCGGGCGCCTTCGGACGCCGCCGGACCGGCCGCACGTGGTGCCGCGGCGGGCGGGAGGGGGCCTGGCCTGGGGTCCTTCTCAGCCCCGCTGGGCTCCTCGCTCAACCCCCGGCTGCGGGCGAGGGTCGGATCTCCCCGCTGTGCCCCCGGCCCTAGGCGGGCCTACAGCGAGTGGCGCTCGGGCCGCTGCTGCCCGCCGGACGGGCCGGGGCTCCCTCAGGGGCCGGGCCCCCCTCGGGGGTCTCCTCCTGGAGTAGGGTTACCCCGTGGACCTGCGTGGGTCACCTCAGTGCCGACCGAGCTCCCTCCGGGCTGCCCAGGCCGGGCTGCCCTGTTGCAGGCCTTGCTGTGGGCCGTGCTGTGCTGAGCCAGGCTGGGGAGTGGATCCGTCTGGAAATCTCTAGGAGAGACCTTTTGGCCATAGGTATGGGGGTTTTTTTTGCTATATTTGCCCCTTTCCTTGTGACACGTAGGTGGTGGTGTCACCTTTACGCTGGTGCCTGCCGTTTCCTTGACTTACCGTCTCCAGGGCAGAGTTTCTCCGCAGACCAGCCAAGCCGTGGGGCAGGACCCATCTCTAGGGCATGTCTGTCCCCCAGGTCCTGCATTTCCCTCTCGAGACACCCCGTTAACCATCACATACCTGGCTCCTCTCTACGCGTGAGAGCAATAGTATCTTGTGAGGAACATCTCAGTCACTGGTGAGGAAATTTAACGTGGGCAGCAGAGGTATTTTCCCATCGTCGTAGTCAGGATTCAGTTTCAGATTTCATACTGTGGCGATGCCGAGACTGAGACCGTCAGGAGATCCGTCGAGTGCCACAGGTCACTGTGCATCTGCCCCTCTTGTCCAGTCGTTCCTCCATGCCCAGCGTCTCGCTGTCCTCTTGTAGCTGGAGTGACTGTGTTTAGACCGCATCTTGTTGCTTTGATTACGAGCAGGGGTTTTTTTCCCTTCCCCCCTACCCTGCATCAAGTAAACACTGTATGTGAGGCATTAACATTTGCAAACACACATTAAAAGAGCACTTAGCGATGTTCAGCCGCTTGGATCGCTCAATTGGTTGAACAAAGCTAACCCTGTAATTTTGCATACAGGGCTTCTCGCACATGAATGAGAATAAGGAGGGAGTGTGGTGTGGTGGGTTCCCTTTGCTGGACTGTCCCTGTGTCCTGGAGAGGGTGGGTATGAAAGAGTGTAATGACCACAGTGAAATCAGTGTCCTGATTTAGCCATTCTAAAATGTTTACATATTTATGCGGCACCCATCTGTAGCAAGAGGACAGAGTGCGTTTGAATTGGAGTTTTCCTGGTGTGATCTGTAAGTGTGAAGTGAGCAGAGGTGTTCTGGCTTTGCTAAGTCCTCAACCCAGAGAACTGTGCTGCTCCTGAGACCCTTATGAATCCGTGGAAGGGCTTGGGTAGGCTTAGTTTGTCCAGTGTTTTGTGTGGCTTTGCTGAAAGAAAGAGTGAATGTAGGCAATATTCACACAGAAAGAAAAAAGAATTTGGCAATATTCACACAGAAAGAAAAAAGAATTTGGCAGGATTTTTGGTGTTTGTTAAGAAACATTCATCTCTGCGTCACAGGTGAGCCCTGTGGTACCAAACCTGTATATGGAGGAGTCCTGAGCAGGGGGGTTGGAGTTGCCCAGTTCATTTAATGTCTCCCTCCTCCCTGCAGCTGTTTTTTCTCATTGAAATTCAGTTCAGTTTAGACATCTCTTCCCTTTTTTTTTTTTTTCCCCTTTCTTTCCCCCTCACAGCTACAGTTGCTAAAGTGATTGACAAATTTGAGGATGAAACTGCAGATGACACTTTCCCCGTTGGTAATATAAGGAAAAAAGCTTCAGCCTCTCTCTTGGAAGCCGATAAAAGGTACAGTGGAAAAGCTACATCTCGCAAAGCTTTGGAAGAGGAGCTCTGGGGAGATGCTCTGTCTGAAGGAGTATCGGGTAAGAAGTCTCATTTCTTTCCCCTTTTCACTAGACTGCTCAGAATTTGATGGCACTAGCTCAGTTAATGTGCTGACCTCTGAACTGAGGTGACAAACTTTAGGTCCCTCTTCCAGGGCAATAAAGTTACAGTTAAGTTGGACATTTTCTTGAAATACCTTCCTTAAATTCAGGCCATATTGTTTGGCCTGAGGGGAAAGGAAATCCCAAAGAGAAGGTCACTTCAGATTGAGGAAAGGGTGTGGCTGCAGGTAAGGTGGGGTTTGGTGTGCTGAACTTTGTGAGGAGGGAAGGAAACAGCTCCTGCTTTTAGGCCAATACATCTCGAGGTCTGTGAGTATTTAGAGATTCTCATTTAAAAAAATGCATATAGCAAATTTTGGCCTCCTTGTTTGCTTTGCTCTCTACAAGTGCCTGAAGGGAGGTTGGAGTGAGGTGGATCTTGGTCCCTTCTCCCAGGTGACCAGTGATAGGATGAGAGAAATGGGCTTAAGCTGTGCCAGGGGAGGTTTAGGTTGGATATTAGTAACAATTTTTTTACTGAGAGAGTGGTGAGGCCTTGGAACAGGGGGTGGAGTCACCATCCCTGGAGGGGTTCAGCAAACATCCAGGTGTGGCACTTCAGCACATGGTTTAGTGGTCCTGATAATATTTAGTAGACAATTGGACTTGATGATCTTTAAGGTCGTTTCCAACCTTAATGATTCTATGATTCTTATGTTGTCATTTCACGGGAGAACTAAGCCATGGATCTACTAATCATTGCTGCAGAAAATGTGAGCTGAGCTCTTTGGGTGAGCGTGGCCTCGTGTTTCCATTATTTAGCCAAGACAAAGAGTAACATCTCACAGATGAAATGGAGTTTGGAGCTGAAACGGCCCAAACCTGTAGCTGTTGATGCTGCGCACTGCAAAGTGGCACATTTTGCTGCTAAGTAAGTAACTTTTTCTTTTTTTCCCCTCTTAATTACTAGCTGAAGAAGCATTAGATGAGTGGTACAGTGGCAGTGAAGATTTGGAGGAGAATGGCAGCTTAGGCAGCGTAACAAAGGAGAAGCCTGGCAGTGCTGGCAGCGATCAGGAGGATGACTTGGAAGATGATGAAGAGACAGATCCATCTACCAAGGCCAAGGCACCGAAGTTCAGTTTCCAGAATATCACAGACTTCGAGAAATTTACAGAGGGGATGGATGATGTAGGAGGCAGCGAGGGGGAAGATGAAGATGATGATGATGATGCCAGCATGGAAGAAGGAAGTGAGGAGGAGGAATATGAGAGTGAAAACCACGACAGTATAAAGGATACCAAAGACGGTGAAGTTGATGGGGGAATAATGACGTTCTCAAAAAGACAAGAGTCTGAAGAAGTGGAAAGAGGGAAAGCTGTGAAGAACCAGCTAGGTTTGTGCACGTTTGCTTTGTGTTGTGACAGACTTTCCCCTTGCTGACGTGATGGAAACCGCCCACGTTCAGAACTGCTCCGGCATGTGAACGTGCTGTTAGCGTCCTGCGTGCGCGTGCTGTGGCAGCCCTGGTGATGTGCAAATGTTCTGCCAGATCTGCTGTGTGAGCTGGTGTCACTGCTGGCTCAAAAGCTCACGGTATAAAATGTATTTATCCACTGGCTCTGTTGAACCAGCACTGAATATACTGGTAGTGCTGGTGGGGATAGGCACTTCCCACGCTGGTAGTGATGGTGATACCTCTTCTGTTTCTGTTCAAAATGTAGTGCCAGATACAATATTTGTCCTGTTAAACTATCAGACCTCTGCAGAATGTCCTTTTAAATAGTAAAGCAGAGGGATGATATTTTTTTTAATATTTTTTTAATATATTTTTCCATGCTTTGCCCAGAGAAACCTTGTGGTACCAATTTTCTGCTGAGTCAGTGAATTCAAAGATTTGCCCTTACCAGGAGTAACCAAAGGAGAGGGCCTGTGCTGTTAAATCAGCAGCTTCTTCACGAGGAGGAGGTGCTTTGGCTTGCTAAAACTGTTTTATTTTCTCTTTGTTATGAAGCACTCTGGGATCAAATATTGGAAGGGAGAATCAAGATGCAGAAGGTGCTTGCAACAGCCAACAGACTTCCACAGCCAGATACTTACCCAATCTTCAAAAAGGAAGGTGGACAGGAGTTTGACAACGCTGTCGAGAACTGTAAGAATTCTCTTGTTTTGTGCTGGTTCTTTTGTTTCATGTCGGGTTTTGTGCTGGGTCAGTGAATGCAAAGGTTTGTTGTAACCAGGAGTAACGTAGTCCAAAAGAGGGGGCTTGTGCTGTTAAGTCAACAGTAAATATCTTTTCAGCTTGGAGCTGCTTCATCTTTTTCAGAAGCACTAATAATGATATTAATCTGGTGAGATTTGGAGTGGATTCTCCAATATGGCAAATGTAATGTGCACGCTTCAGTTGAGAAGTACAAAGTACTCTGCTGCAGAATGCTGTGGGTCTGTTTAATTCTTAGAATTGGACACTGTTTTCACTGGCCCTGAGGTAAACGCACAGGGAGATAGAATGTCTGGTGTGTTAGCCTTAAGAACAAATACAAACCACTGCAGGTATCTGTTGGTGTCCATTTCTCCCTGACATGTTTGTTGTTTTCTGTCAAAACCCACACATGACAATGTTTATACACTGATTGTTCTTGCTTTTTTTCCTAATCCCACTAAACAGAAATTAATGCACTTCATGGGGTATTCTTCCAGTGATTCTGGAATAATAGAGATTAGCCCAGTAGCATTTTAAAGCTTGCCAGGTTGGTCATCCCTTTCACTTTTCTTTGCCTGTTGTTAGCGTGCTCACTTTCCAGAACATTTCAGCTCCACAGGTGAGGATCCTGCGAAGCCCCCTCGTGTCATCCCCTCGGTAGAAACACTGTGGTGGTGTGTACAGTCTGTCATGTAAATGTCACATCTGAACTGTCCCATTTGCTGTGGGTGTGTGTCCACTCAGCCACACCACCACCTTGTACGTGCTGTAGTGGTACCTGCACACTAAGTAATTTTGGCCTAGGCTGGCACAAAGCATCTGAAAACTGGATTAGGAACTTTTGCCAGCATCAAACTTGACCCTGAGTCTGGTCCCTGCACCCAGTTTTAACTATCTGACAGCTCACACTGGAGTGAACATGGTTAGCTGATTAGTTAATCAGCTTATCTGGAATTACAGCAGGTGAGGTGCTTTCTATTTTAAAGCTAGCTCTGCTGCTTTAAATAAAGTGATTAAGGAAAAAAAAAGGCAAACTCCCAACAATACTAAGCTGACCTTTCAGTGAAATACATGTTATTAATGTATTTAATGAGATGCATTACAAACTGCACCGAGCACCGTGTTTCATTACAGGTCTAAAATGCAATATCATTAGAGACCTTTAATAGAAACAATGGTTGACATTTTGATATTTCCCATAAGCAAAATACACTCAAGAACATGGAGTGTAACACTGTACACCGTGGAGCAGAGAGGCTGATCTTGCAGTTGTCCCAAACACTGAGGGAAAATCCACTGTTAATAACTGCTCAGTGGTTCCCTCCCCCACCCTGTTCCCCTATTCAGGGCTGTGTGGTGCACTCTGATGTGCCTGGGTTTCTGTTCTGTGTGTCATCTGTAAAGACAGCAAAGAAAATAAAGCTGGAGTGACCTGGGCACAGAGGGATGTAGTTGCTGTTCTGTGGCAAAGACCCATTTCTCTCTCACTTGGCTGTGTTGGGCCCTGGGGAAGGGATTCGTGTCTGATGAACAGCTAGAGCGGTACCCACAGCAGGGTCTGGGCTGGGTCACAGCTTTGCTCACAGAGCTTCTGCCAGGATAACACGGCTGTGACCTGTCTGTTCAGGAGGGGAAATTCAGAAAATATACATGGTCATATAGTTAAAGTTTTTTAATGAATGGATGCACATTGATTTATGGGGGGGGGAATCTCACTTACTATAAATCAGCTTCCAATGAAAAGTCCTAATTTTTAGCTGATCAAGTGCTTTAGGAGGAGGGAGGGAAATCTCACTTCCTATAAATAGACTTCCAATAAAAAGTCCTAATTTTTAGCTGATCAAGTGGCTTACTGGCTTCTGCAAAAATAAACTTTTTTACTTGATTCTAAATGGTGATGTAGTGGGCTGGGGAAACGTTTCTGCACTCCTGACTTCTCATCCCAGTTGTGTCACCAGCTTGTGGGTAGGATCCCAGACAGGACAGATGAGAAGAATCACGCTTGAGAAAGTTGAAAGGATTTGGTAAATCCTGAATGTTGAGGTGGTTCTGTTGTAGGTGATGTGCTTCAATCTCAGAGAGGTTGGGGAGAATCGTGACATTGACGCTGTTTGTTTTGGACTGGATGATGCTCTCCTTCCAGGGAAGCCTCGGCACTCCTTTCCAAATCCACAGAATAAATTTGGCATGCTTTCATCATCTTTATTGAGCAGGATGAAATTATTTTGTGTTCGCGTTGGATTTCTGGCACCAACTGCTTTGTGCAGGCTCTCAGTGTACGCTGTAGCCTGCTGAAGGCAGGAGGGCACCGAGAGCTCTCGGAGATCCTGGACGAGTCCCCCACATCTCCGTGAAGGCTGCCTCAGAACACTTAGCCCAAATCCTTCCATTGCTCAGGAAATTTCTGCTCGGTTCTCACAGGAAGGATGAATCTTTTTTTGAAATGGAGAATGGTCCTTGGCATATTTACCTCTTTGGTGTCTCCCACTTGTGACGACCCTCTGTGCAGCTGGTGGTGAAATTCCCCAAGGGCTTGAGTAGATAGCAGTGCTCTGTACGTGTGGTATTTTAAAGCCAAAGCTGAGTGAAAATGGTAAGGTCATGCTTGTTTTCCAAATGTGGAGATTGGAGGTTACGAAACCTCGTTTAATTTATTATTTTTGTAATCTTTTATGAAATGATTTTTTCTTTTAAAATGATACAACCTGCTTTGGACAGTCTTGAATTCCTGAGATCTCAGGTTCTGGTGGATGATTTACTGCAAAATTGCTTATAAATTGAAGTAGAAAATGTTTTGCAGACCTGGCAGCTTTCAGGCTTCACACCCATTTGTCACCCAGCATTTCCCTTTGTGTATAGAACAAGAATTAATTAGGCTGCACTGCAGGAAAAGTTTATGGCCATAATTTATATAGGATGAATTTCTGGTTAAAGAGACAGCATTGCTTTGTTTGCACTGCTTTACTTTTTCTTTCTTTCCTTCCTTCCTTTTTTTTTTTTATCTTTAATTATATTCCAGATTTTTTTTCTTTTTCTTTTTTTTTTTCTTCCCTGTCATCCTTTTTACATACAAATTGGACACCAAACTGGTGGTCATGGAGCTCATGTTTATTCCTGTTTTGCATCCATGGAGGAAGCCTGAGTGGTTTTTAATACTGGCATCACAGTGGCTGCGCTCTGAATGCAGTGCAGATGTTTAACGTTTAATGCACTGCACACGTGAGCTCCCACAGCTTACGTCTGCGAGGTGCTGCTGCCTGGAGTGGTCTGTTCCTCCAAGATACATTTGTATTCTCTTGCACCCTATCTTCCAGTCTAGTCCAGGGCTTGAGATGTTGCCTCTGTTTGGGGTCTTGCGCGTTCAATTAATGTTTTTCATAATCAATGCGAGTCAGAATTTGCAATCTGCTCCTGATTTGCACATTAAAGAGACCCATTAATTAAAAATTCCAATCCCTGGCATGTTCCCGCAGGATCCTTGCATTATTTACATAGAAAAAGAGTGCAAGGTGCAAGTTTCTGTGCGGTGTCGCTGCGCAGATCGCATGCCTGCTGCTCCGAGTTCTCCGTGTTTTTGCAAGGGGGGAGGAAGGTTAGAAGTGGATCTCGTGAAAATGTCACCAAAAATTACCTCAAGGGCAAGAAAGAGCCAAAGAAGAGGTGGAAGCAACATTAGTGAAGCCACCTCCTGTGTCAGGAGGTCTCAGTTTCTAGGCTTGGGGCTTGTTATGTTAAATCTTGATTTGGTGACAAACCCCCCCCCCCCCCATAACTAACTGAGGGGCAGGGGGGCACAGGAGCTGTAAGAAATGGTATCTCTTCATCGACAGAGGCTAGAAGCTGTTGTTGTATGTGCCCTGCATAGCTGGGCTTCTACACACTGTCACGTAGCTCTGTTCTAGCTTTTTTACTTTCCCTTTATAATTCTGGTTTCAAATACTAAGCTGGGATTGTTTCAGTGAGTAGTACTTTATGCTCCACAAAAAGAGCTGGGAATTCCAGCTTTTAAAGAGTATAATGTGGCATTTTCAGTTTTTAGTTGGCGAGATGAGGTGTTAAGAACACAGAGAAACCCAGGTGAGGCCCTTGCAGAAGGCAAGATGCTGATGGAGGCTGCAAGACTTTAAGTAGACAAGTAGCTGTATAATTTTATTTTTTTATATGTATATCAGTTTACTTTCCAAGTATTCAATAGGTCCCTGAAATGTAACTCACCGGATGAATTTTGGTGGGTGCTTTGGTTTTGGTTTGTTTGGTTTTTTTGCTTTGACTCCATTTGTCAGTGGATTAAGAGAAAATCCTGGAATCCAACATTTCTGTTCTTCAGCATAAGCTCAAGATAAGTTGTTTTGGAGAACTGGAGAGCATTCTGGTTTTGGTGAAAGGTCAGACGTGCAGGGTCTGTAAGAGTGGATTTGCTCGCTGAAGGAACAAAAGTGGGGACAACAAATATTAACTGTTACTTACACTTTGTAGAGCTGTGGAGAAGTTACACAAAGGTTTGTGATCAATAAGAAAATAAACCTGAATAAAGTGAATCAGCTAAACAATCAAATGCTCCACGTGCGTGCCAGGCCATTATCCCTGGACCTGCCTGGGGTGTTAATGTGTTAACAGAGCAGCCCTGAACCTCGCAGCAGAGCAGGCACTGTGCTGAAACCAGACACAAAAATGTATCCAGCTCTTGAGATTCTGCTGCAATTTGGGCATCTTTGCTCAACTCACAGTGATGTTTGAACTTTAAGTTGTTCTCTGTATCTTATTTTCCTCATCTCTCTGATGTTACTCTAGGTGATGCATCCACAGATGTTCTCTATGCCCATGAGCTACTGGCCCTGTGTCCATGCAGAGGATGCAATTCCTGCATTCCTTGTATTCAAGGAGGGTGTCTTAACCAGATGAAACCTTGTTTCCCCTGTCATTTAGCATTTCCATGGTATCCCTGCAGAAGAACTGTTGCGTTGGGCTCATTCACACAAAGACCAGCTTACCTCGGAGAGCACTGCGATTAGCACAGAGCAGGGCTGCACCACCTCACCTTGTTCACCCCATGAGCACATTGCTCTGTGCCCAAGGACAGTGGAATAGTGCAGTTTGCCTCTTGGGAATAACTTAAATGTCACAGTGAAGACCAGTCAGTTTTTGTACCCTCTTGGCAGTGCTCTGGGCTGCCAGCGCGGCGTTCCGCATGGCGTGTGTCTCTGGCTGCTCGAGGGATGCAATTACACCTTGAAGTGGGAAATGGCAGTTTCAGTGGTTCCCAGTCCCACCTTTCCTTCTCCATACTGGGCTTGAGCTGCAGAATATTCGAGCGTGTGCACCTTTTACCTCCTTAAAGCAGTGCTTTAAATGAGGTGCTGCGTGGAAACTTTATTCGAAAGAAAGACGTGGAAAGATGTAACAAGGGAAATGAGGGTGAACGACTTGTGAAGTTTGCAGGAAGCACCTCACTATTCATAACTGTACTGTAGCTGGGTTCCTCAGCTCCCAGGCAGCTGCTGGATAACTTATATTACACATTGATTAGTTATTCCCTGAAGGTGTTCCGAGTCTCGGGTGCAGCAAGCCAACGGTTCCTATGTAATTATGTTTTATTGAAAAGTAGAGCTAAAAGGAGCACTGAGAAAACTTTGCAGGACTCGCCTGAGACTGCACAGGGCTGGGTGTTTGGTGCCTTCTGGGAAATGCAGGAGATGCTGACTCGTTTTTCTCCTCAGAAGTACAGTCCAGTCTTTGCCTGTCCCAGCACCGGCTGTTTCTGTACGGGAAGTAGGTGCATTTGCAGCAAGTGTGCTGGTGAAGGACTGCACTTCCCCCCGGGAGCTGTGTGGACCTTTGTGAGAACTGCCCGAGGTGGGCTCTCGGTACACCTGGGTGGTTAACTAACAGAGAACTGGGGCTTGTGACTAACCAGCAGCACGCTTGTGGACAAGGCCTCTTAAGAATGTGATTAAGAATCCCACTTAGATTCATTGCCAGCAGGAGTCCTCCAAAGATGCCATGTGTTCTCTGGTTCTGCATTCTTGCATATTAACCATTTCTGCAAGAATACTCCACACTCAGTATCTTTATTTTCTTCTGGGTTAGTTTTGTAATATTTTGCTGAAAAGGGACTCAAGGCAGAGGGGAAGATTCAATTTGGTATCTAGTGTATGTCCGTTTGTGTCTTTTATTAGGGGATTTTTTTCTGGGTTCTGTTATTCTCACTCCTGATCTTTAAAGAAAAATTAATGACATTCTCTGCAACGTTGAGGGGAGTCTTGTCGGAGAAGCTGGTGAAGCATCCACTGACTTTGGATAAGATCAAGGTCTTGCTTTAGGTACCAGAGAACCTGTCCCACCTCCCGTGAGAGGAGAGAAGGGACGCTCCTCTCTGGTTGTGCAGAGGGGCTCACCTGCCTCGCTCCTCGGCCACCCCTCCTTGTCCCTGTTCCTGTCAGATGAAACGTGCTTTAGCGCCGGGGGCTCGGGGCTTTTGCCAGAGGAGCCTGCAGGACTCAGCAGCCAGTAATTCACTCTGGATTTTGTTATCGTCTCTACTTGTGGATCACCTTTAAAACTAAAATCTGGAGATGATAATGCATTAATACAGAGCAGGGTGTAGGTGTCACAGGGGAGGGGGGAGGAACTAAGGCACAGGCAGATTACACCGTTTCCAGAGGCATCGAGCAGTTGCAGGATTAATTGGTGCTAGGCAAGATCACGGACTCAAATATATTCTTGCTTTGAAGATTTTACTGGGAGCCTGCACAAATGTGTGACAGCAGAACTGGGTTTCAAGCCTGAGTGTAAATTATTGTGATCAGATCTCGCCCACTTAAAACTGATAGTTCATTTTAATTGAATTGTACTAGTCTAGACACTTTATGAATACAAAAAACATCCTGCTTGTCAATTCATGCAGGGCTGAGTCTGATTTAAACGGATATGGATGCAGGTGTCCCCAGATTTCACCTTTCCTCTCTGATCTAATGAGGAACCTATTCAACCCTTGTTGGGACCGAGCCAAAGCCTGTTGACAGTAATGAAGACTTTTCTCTTGACTAAAATAATGAATCAGACCCTTTTTATTTATTTATATTTTTTAATGTTGCTGTCATCATCCTGTGCCACAGAGACCTTTCGGTAAGGAGTGGGGGTCAGGAAGGATGATAAGCTCATGGGTGGCCCTTCTGTGTACGTGAGTGAGAGTGAACAGATAGGAAGTGAGAAGCCTTAGACAAAGGCAGAGGTCTCGATTTTGGAGCTCTGCTGTTGTTTGTGTGCATGGTTAGTTGGGTAATGCGGGGTGTGATGTTTTGTGCATGTGCAGAATCTGGGCTGTGCGAGGTACCAGGGAAGTGTTTGGTGGCTTGTTGTTCCTGTCTCTGAATTGCTCAGTAATTCTGCGTGGGAGGAAGTGGAGAAATGCAGGGTATTTATTTAACGTGCTGGTTTGGGCCTTTTGCAGAAAGAAACCTTCTTGCCCTTCCTCACCACGTGCCAAGGTGCTTAGCTCGTGGCATTTAGTCTTCTTGAGCAGAATTTTTGTTGGCTTCTCTTGTGTGGATGTGGTAAAACTGAAACTCCCATTTCATAGGTTATCTCCCTAACCCTGTGTGCCAGCCACTCAGAGCTCCGGGTTTCTTTAAAGCTCTCTTCAATTCTAGCGTGAGAAACGGTGGGAGAGTCCGTCGCTGCTGACCTGATACACCCAGGCTGGGGGATTACACCACACTTTAAGCACACCAAAGAGGTTTGCCTATACTTAAGTTTCCCAAGATAATTAATAACTAATTAAATTAAGTTTAGCTAAATACTTGTGCACGTCGGACTGTGTACTCCACAAGCTAGACCCGGGGAAACAAAGGCTTGCAAAGCATCCAGACAAGCATGTGCAAATGTCAGCTAACTCGGATTAATTGGCAATTGGTTACCTTGAGATGGAAACTCGGGGCTTGTCATGATAAACGTAATTAATGGCCTGGTATTATATGGGGAGGTCAGTCTGGATGGGCTAATGTTCCCTTCTGGCCTTAATATCGAGATAACTATGAAATTTCACATTTCTTCTTCCTTTCTCATCCTTGCCCATGTACTTGGGGGTTCCTGCCTGGCAGAGGCAGCAGTGCATGCTGTCAGCTTCTTTACGTTTACAGTAATGTAAAACATCAGGTTTTATAAATCTCATTTTTACAAGGCCCATCCCCTCCCTGGTTTGGGCTGATATCAAAAGATGACGGTTGAGGCGAAGCAGTAGAGCGTGAACTTCATGGAAGTGTTTCTCTTTCTCTCCCTTCTCAGCTTTCCCCCTCCCCCAGTCCCCACTGTTAAAATCCTTGCATACCGAGCCCTTTATTCTGCGGTTGCATCTAGTTATTTACTTTACTTTTAGCAAACTCATCGATGCCTGATCCTGTTGTCCTCACTGTCAAATGCGGTGATATTAGAGTGAAAGGGCTAAATTGAGTCCGTTCTGTACCTCTTTGGGAGTCAGCTGAACTGCTGCTGTGAAGGGGGTGTGCAGCGCTGGCTCCTTTGTGCTGGTGGAATACAATTTTCCCCTCTGCAAAGGCTTTTGCATCATTTGCATTCCAATGGAACCGGCAAATTGGGCCTTCAGCACGAAGCAGACCGTTTTATTGCAGTCAGCAGAAAAGTCGTTCTTTTTCCTACTGTCGTTTGATAAAATTCCACAAACTCCATGTTTCGGGAAGCACGAAGGGAATGTTACTCCATGATCTCCTAAAATAACCTGGGCAGATTTCCAAGTGCTTTTTGCTGGGGTTCAGCTGGGTCTGTGAGAAGCGCGTACGTAACTACACCCCCCCTAAAAAGATGGGATCGCTCCCTGCTGCCAAAGGGCTGGCAGCTAGCTTGGAATTCAGTCTAGGCTGGCTCATGTAGCTTTTGACTGACACTTATCAGTGCCTTTGATTTCCATACCACCTTGGCTTGGGGGCAGCAGGACGTGCAGCAGGGGCACAAACCTGGAGCCAGCTCAAGTCCTGCCCGCACCGCACCGTTCCTCCTCCAGCGAGTTACGGGGTGGGAATTACAGAGAAGCCCTTGTCCAAAGCCCCGTGTTTAAGATGCGGTACCTGGAGGAATTCCCTCCGCCTCTTCCTGGCTCTGCTGTTGGGAATATAGAGCAAGCTCCAAAAGTAATACTGACAGACTTCAGAATTATGATACACTGGAGCTCGGGCGTAATTCTTTGTTGAAGAAGTTAGAGGCCTAAAATGTTAAGGCTTATTGTTATTCTGAGTTGATAATCTCTGCCTTGCTTTAATAATTTTTCCTCATGCCTGGATAGCCTGCGAGTTGCACAATAATCACTCACACAGCTTTGTAATCAATGCCCAAAGTAATAGGATTCCGCTGGCCAACGGCAATTAATAAATTTGTGTCTTTTTTAAAACACTAGCAAGTCGGGCCTGAAATACGACTGACTGGCTTTCCTCATTTGCATATTTATTGCAGTGGAAAAATTCTTGCCGAATGATTGATGTTGAGCCTGCCTCTTGAATTCCAAACAGCACATTATTATGAAATGAAAAATGCCGGCCATACAGTTGATTAAAGTTGAAGACAGTGGAATCGGTGTTTTTTAAGATTGTGGGAGAATTAAAGGCATATTTTAATAGATGTTGACAAGAAGTGAACTAACAAAAGCAAAGCAAAGGATTTGCTTGAAAAGATTTAATCAAACGTGTTTCGTGGGGGATTAATTGCTGGGGATGACTAGTGCAAGTGGCTGGCTTGTGGATTTGAATGAGAAGTATTGTTCTCAGGCCAGCGGATCGAGTGCCATTTTGACCTGTAGTTTAACTCCCGTCCCACAGTCGCTTGAAAGGAGTGAAAATTTCCCCTCTTCATCTGAAGGCCGGGATAAATGCGTGTACCTGATAAAGATACTTTTCATTATCTGCAGCTATTAAACTAAAAGAGGTTTGATCCCTCGCCGCCTCTTCATTTGCGTAACGTGCCCGGTGCCCGTTCGGCACGGTGGTGCCACTGGGGTGACACTGGGGTGACACTGGGGTGACACGGCGGCTCTCCGCGGCGGCAGGGGGAACGCTCCGGGTATTTGGCAGCTCAGCTCTCGCTCCGCATCCCCCTGTTCAGACAGCAGCCCGGTCCCAGCCTTTCTGGGCGAGCGCTTCGTGCAGCCCGCGGAGCTACGTGCGAAATTAAAAGCTGGCGTGCCGATGATGTGCCAGCGATGCCAGATCCTCGCGGTTAATTGAGGGGGAGAAAGTAGTTCATTGCCAGCTCGGGCTCAGAATTTCAGTCTGAATTTCCGGCGTGGGCTCTGATTCAGCCGTGTCCCGTGTGCGGGGTGTTTGGTGCCGGCGTAGCCGGTAACGCTGCCGCTGTCTGCACTTGCGGGCGGTGTGCGCGTGGCAGCAGGCGGGCACCGTGCCGCGGGGCAGCTCTGCCCCGTCACGCCCGGTGAGGTGCCACCAACCCACAGCGATGGAGAGAAAATCCTGGGAGTTTTGCCCCAGTTTTTAGGATTCCTGACAGTCATACTCCGAATCCGTTGGGTGGATGCTCTGGGGCGAGGGGAGGAGGAGCTTGTCTGGTGTAGCAGTTTTGGGAATCCCACTGGTTGGCTCTGTGAATACTTTTGAAAGCCTGGCCTTGAGGCACCGGCTTTTTTTTTTTTTTTTTCCATCGACTTAAAGTGTCTCTGCGTGAGGCTGCTCCCCGCTGCTCTGCACCAGCTGCCGCTCTCCGCAGCTGCTGGGGAAGATGAAATGAGACCCCATTTTTAGAGGTCATGAAAAAGAGCGCAGCTCTTTTTCTGCGCAGGAAGCTGCCTTGCTGTCGGAGCGCTGACCTTACGGCGACGGGTGAGCGCAGGAGCCATCGCAGCCACGGGTCCCCAGCCCGGCACTGCTCGGCTTTTGGTGGCACCCGAGGCACAGCCGGCAGAGGGGGGTCTGTAGCCCGTGGCCAGGAGCCGCCCCGCGCAGAGGGGGATGCCAGTGGCACAGCCAGTGTGTCCCTAACCACTGGCATCGACAAAATTGATTTTTTTTTTTGTGGTTTGAGAGCAGTAGGACAGATTTCATCTCGGGTGGGTCTCCTGACACTTTGATACATGGCAGTGCTATCCCTGAATGGAGCTAAATACTCCAGGGCTACTTTCTGACTGGGTGAAGGGATGTATAAAATGAGAACGTATGAGAGAGTATTAACAGAAAGGCACACTTTGATTTACTGATACTGGCTCCCAGCTTTCTTGATGGATTGATAAGCTGTCTGATGGATCTGGAACAACTTCTTCATTCCTGTGCACGAAATGAAGGGGCTCCCACGGACTCTTAAAAGGGACTCTTAAAAGTGACTCTTAGAAGTTAGCGTCTCACTACAGGCACTCTGAGTCCCTTTGAAGCTGGAAGTTACGTTCAGACCAGGTTCGCTGTGTTCTCGGAGCAGCTGCGGATGGGTCCCACGCAGCATCCTTTTTTCTTTCCGAAAGGGCAGCTTTAGAAAAGCTTTGATGGAAGGAGGGGGTTGTGTGTTGGCCTCTCCTACACGTGGAGTGTGAGTCGGTGTTAGGGGGATTTCAGTTACTCATACTGAAATGCCATAAGGGGGTCCACCTTCTGTTGTTTCTTAAGGCAGTTCTGAGCCCCCTGTCCTCAAAAACCACAGGTTGGATATGCAGAAGTAACTCCAGGAAAAGGAGCTGGCATCAGGATCTTCCTGCTGGTCACCAAAGGGTGGGAGGTGGTCACAGAGCTTTAACAGCCTTGGTCTGTTTGTGGTGCTGAAAACCATGGTGTTGATACCTTCTTGGTCCCGAAAGCTTTAGAAACTGAAAGTCATCAGGGACTGCGTGGGACCTGACAGAGCTCTTGGCAGTGGGAGGCCCCTGCTACGTTGCCTGTGCTCTTAGAGGTGTCGCTGGCTTTGTTCTGTGAACATTGCTGGGAAGGGAGCAGGAGGTACCAACCTGATGGTTATCACATCTGAAAGCTGTTACTTGGTTGCCATAATGTACTGGTGTGCTGGAAAGCTCAGTGCTTCTGCCTCTTTTCTGTTTAATTGTCTGTTTCAGACAAGGACCGGCATTAAAAAAAAATAAATGCTGGGAGTGGGGGGTAGGAGAGCAGGAGGGTTAGTGTCCGGCTTCCTTTCAGAATGACACGATTTACATCTACCAAGCAGTTTTGTTTTATGCTGCCTTCGTTCACAGATGGATTCAGTCTTTTCCCCAAAGCAGACGGTGTAAAGGCAGACGAGGGCATTGGAGGGAAGCAAAGATGAAGAGGCAGAGGAGACTGGGAAGAAAACAGTCCCTTCTGGAATTAAACGTGAAATGGATAGGGCAGGGCTGGATGGGAAGGGGCAGGGGAGGGTGACACTTGGCTTCTGAAGTTGAGTTTACAGCACACTTAAGCACCCAACAGTAACAATGAGAACGCCATCCAATAATGCTATTAAATACACAAGAACCGAAAACACGGAAATTACCCAGCTGTAAGAGGCTCATGATGAAGCCACTGTCTGGAATAATTAGCCCTCCCACCCGCTTAGACGCACCGTCATTGTCTTCCCTGCCCTCTCCATCCCCTTCACTCCTGATAAAATTGCTCCCCATCCCCACTTCTGTTGGGGTCCATATCTCATAGCCTGGGGGAGCTCGAGCCTGTCTTTATTCCTCGCCCGCTCGCCGTGGCCCCGCTCTCCCCCAGAAGAGCTGGAGTGCTACTCCACTTGTAATTGACAGGATCAAAGCCGCCTGGGGTGCATTAGCTCTGCTGCTGGAGGATAGGCAGCGGGGAGAAAATAAACAGTTTCGGAAGCTCTGGGGACATTTAGCTGTGTTGCAGGCAGTGGGAAAGATTTTGCTGTTGTAAGCTGTGCACTCGGGCTAGGGCGGGGGCACTTTCCTTTCGCGAGCGACGCTTTAGCTGCAGACACGTACAACAAATGCATTTTTAAGGGCTTTTGTCTGTTTGTCTCCTGGAATTGTTTCGACGCTAACACGCGGCTCTTTTACGCGTACGGCAAAACCTAATCCGTTAATAGGTTTATGTGGAAGAGTTGTCAGAACGTATCTGTAATGAACAGCGGGCTCAGGGAGGACGAGTCCAACAGCTGATCTGCAACAAAAATCTTAAAGCACCTTCTCCTTGACATTCCTGTTACTGAGGTCAGGCTGTAATTTATCTGAAGATGGTGACAACTGAGCAGCATCACTGGTAACACGCGGGAGATTGAGACCTCTGAATGTCTGGGCTGATTTCTGCTTGCAGTGTCTCTGTCTGGCTGATGAAGATTTGCTGTTCACGCCATCCATGATCTCTGTATCCTCCATTTAAAAAAAAAAAAAGAGAGTGGTGAAAATTTCTCCCCTTTCTGTTAGGCTAACTGCAAAGACAGAGCCAGGTTTGGGAGTTCAGCAGAGCAGCCCCACTGGCTTCACATCAGCGGAGGAAGGGGCAGAGGAGGTACCAGGGGAAGCTCTGGGGACCATCCCACCACTGCTGTGCTCCTCTTGCCCTTTGGCTGAGTCCCTCCAGGGGTTCTGCTGCCTGTGAGGATGCTTGTTCTGGGTGCATGGAAAGGGGAGCCAAGCCTGCAAGAAAACCAACCCTGAAGTGGGTTGCTACCCTCCTCCAAATGGTGCATTTTGCCCCCTTTCTGTGGTGCCTCTTTGGAAAAGTAGAAAGGAATACACCAGCATTGGGTAAATATAAATTAATTGTGCAAAGTTGATTTTAGGTTTTGGATAGAAGCACGCTAAGCGTTTTTACCTGTGAGATCTGCCCCTGTGATGGATGAGGAGCAGTGTACAAAGGGAGAGTTTGTGTAGGCCTAGACAAGCACTTGTTTTCTAGCAGAACGTTCTGCAGGGAGGCTTGTGGGTTGCCACATAAGAACTATTTCTAAAGAACTGATGCTGAAGTTAACCCTTCCCACAGTCAGCTGCAACCACGCGTCCTTGGAGACCATAAGATCATTGGAACAGAGATGGTCTTCTCTGCATCTGCATAGACAGGGGAAAATTGTCAGCTCTGAAAGCCTTTGGGTACACAGTATGGGATCTGAGGTCAGGATTTGTGTCTGCAAGTACCCTGGAAAGCCAACTACTCATCCCTCTGAAACTAACCTTCACCCTGTGTAGCGATCATTTTGTGCACCTCTCCAGCCCCTTCTTTTCTCCACGTTTTCTCTTTCAAAGAATCTCTGGCTTCTCTGCATCTCTGCTCTTCTGATCAGACTCTTCTCATTAACCTTGCCAGGTCATTATTTAAGTTTCCCCCATAGACCAGATCTCGCTGCATTTAATTTTACTTACAATCTAGTGTCTTATACCTCCTGTGTGGTGAGCACAGCCATAGTCACAGCCCTGCAGGAGTTTGGTTTTTCTTCCTGCCTTCCCTCCTTCTGCTCCCTATGACACGCGCGTTACGTACAAGAAAAGAAAGTCAGAAGTCAAGCTTAGGTGGGCTGTGCATATACACATTTTCCCTGGTGTTGCTTCACGTTATTGAACTGCAGCTGGCCTCTGCTGCAGAACTTGACACGGAAGAGAAAGGGGTGAGTCAGCAGAAAAGGTTGTTGTCACATGCGTGTGTCATCAGCCACGTCTGCGCGCGGTACTTGCTTCTGCAGCGTGCTAATCCTGTAGGCTCCGTGGTCTGAACGTTTGTCGATGAAACCTTGGCTCATTATACTCCCGATGTGCAGCAAGGCAGATGTTTTAGGAGGCAGCCCTGCCTCCTTTCCTCTCTTTGCAGGAAAGATGTGTTCTTTCCCAGCGTGGTGGTGTTTGACATGAGCAGCTATAAATCAGTTTGAAGGTAAAAGCACGTCTCTACCTGATTAGAGGAAAACAGTTAATGGGACATGCAGTAGCTGTGGCAGAAATTCAGATTCAGGATGAGAAACTAAACACTGCAAAGCTGAGTCTTCACCAGAAGAAAGAATCGGTGGGAAACGGTCACTTTTGTCTCTTGTTCTGCAGGTTTGAAAGCCCTGGAGGCAATGATGAAAGTATTAGTGGAACTTCAGGATGAGCTGCTTTATCAATACCCAGGCACAAGGCATCTGGTGGATGGAAAGCAATCAAAAACTGAGAGGTAAATACAAAGTAAGACAAGATCTTTCTGAACCCTTTGGTCTCCACCAGACAGGACAATGCGCAGCCTTCCTGAGCATACTCGCTCTCTGCTCTTCTCTCAGTTGCTGCTGTATCAGGGTGACAGGTGTTCTGGACAAATGACCATTTGAATTCCTTCTGCCAGTGTGGGAAGTCCATTTTGTAATCTTTCTGATACCGAAGGTGGGGCTAAACCCTGGGTCTTTTGCCATAAGTGTCACCACGGTGTGTCGAAAGCGTGGCTGGTCGTGGAGGGGCCGTTCAGAATTCCCACGTGTTGCCTTAGCGAGGTGTAGGGGCTTCAGTCTGCGTGGTTTTGTTCCAGTGATGATGAAATCCCCAGCAGTAGTGATGAAGAGCAAGCGGATAAGGCTCAGGTCAAGAGGAGGAGCCTTCCAAAACGAAAGCTGACGATGGAGGATTACCCAGATTTCATAGCCAAGCGGTACGCTGACTTCAGGACGTATCGGAACAAGGTCTTGCAGAAGTGGCATGAGAAGACAAAGCTGGCATCTGGCAAAATGGGAAAGGCAAGTCTGTGTTCATGTGTCCTGACATGGTTCTTGTGTAACAGACATCTCTGGAACAAGTTGGTTTGAAAGTTTCATGTCGTGGATGCTCCAAGTTAAGCCGAGGGTTCCAGCAGTAAGAATCAAATGCATAGGTGCACGCTTTTTCCCAGCCTTGAAGGAGTTTGGAAGGAAGCTCAGCCCTCAAATTTCAAAGGCATAATCTGCTCTCTTATTTTTTTGGCAAATGGGCAGGAAAAAAAAATTCAGGGGTAAATGGTTTCCCATGTTTTGGGAAAAACTCTTGGATAGTATTGATGTTCTCCCAACCAGGCATCTCCTCGTAGCCAGGCTCCAGCAGCAAGTGAGCTCTAGGAAAATGCCAGTATTGCTGCTCAACAAGCTGTTTGTGTTTTATAACAGAAGTAGGGGCTCCCGTGGCTCTCCTCCTCCAGGAAGCGTGCGCTTCAATACAATGGGTAATCATTTCACCCGAAGATCCAGGGTCTCCTAACATCTGTGAGTTAGTATTAATCATTGAGAAGTTCATCTGAACCAGAACAGCAGAGGCATTTTATTAAGCCAGGCGTTAGGTTGCCTCAGGTTGAGAAGAGAGAGAGAGGGAGAAACAAATAAAAAATCCTAGCAGAAATCCCTGCAACGAAACCCAGACCCCCTCCTCTTGGAATGCTGTCTGCTTATCCGCTGACATGGAAAGATAGAGGAACACTGCTGCCTTGAGGAAAGGCTTTCTGCATTATCTGACACTAGTTAATGTTGTTGCAGGGTTTCGGTGCCTTTGAGCGTTCAATCTTGGCTCAGATTGATCATATTATGATGGACAAAGAGAGATTACTACGGCGGACACAGACCAAGCGATCGGTGTACACAGTGCTGGGAAAGCAGGAACCTCAGCCCGTCCCTGAATCTTTGCCTGAAAATTCGGTAAGGGCATTTTGTCTGTAGAACCCTCCTGTAGCTGTGGTGGAACTCCCTGCAAAGCAATCAGCTCCAGCCTTTAGCAGGTAATACCCTTGTTGGTGAGAGATTTATGAAGGAGATGGCTGAGCGTTGATTCTGTAATGTAATGGCTAAGAAAATGGTGTGGACGTTTCCGTTCTGGTTTTACGGTGTTTGCATTGGCTCCCGTGCCAGTTCTTGGCTGGGGATGGCAAGGTTGGGTCTGTGGTTGTGCCCCTCCTGTGCCGTAGGAAGGGATTCTCACTACAGCTGCTGCTCGATGTGGCCACTACAAAACTTTGGTTCTACTCTGGAGTTTAGGATCTTGAACCCAGAAAGTCACTTCTAAAATCGTGCTGCATACAACCTACAGAATACATTAGTAGTGAGTCTGTTATTAATTTAGTATTTAAGAATGAATAAATACTCAATTCTGAGAGATCATGTAGAATTACTGCGCTTGCAAGATATATTTTTGCCATTACATTAAAAATATCTGTAGTATTTTGCCAGAAAGACTTTGCACAGTCCTATTTATTTCCCAGTAAAGGTATCATAAATCTCCTTCGGCATTGGCAGCGTTTCTGCCTTGCCTTTAAATGTATTCCTAGTCCTTAAAAGCTTGTTACGTGGGGAGCTTTTCTCTGTCCCTTCATATCTTCGAGTGTGTTTACAAGCTGCTGCACGTGATGTCGTCAGAGTTAGGGACAGAAATACCCACATTCAGTGATTCCTTTGTGCTCCTAGGAAGTCCTCCCTACGTCAGACTCCAACAGGCACCTGAAGGACATCGATGAGGAGATATTTGATGACGATGACTTTTACCATGAGGTAGGTGATGGTGAATCTGGGTTGGAATTACAGCTCCGGTTGGTTTTTAACGCTGACAGAGCTAACGCGGTCGGGTCCGTGCTCTGAATTTCACTTACCGGTGACACTCAGTTACCTGCTTTAACATCTGAAACCTCTGTAGAAATCTCAGAGGACTTTGCTCTCAACTTTGGCTGTGTGAGCTTAAGCTTGCACCGTGGATGTAAACTATTGCTGCTGCTGGCACTGCTGCACTCGAGTGAGCGAGGGCTGCGGGAGCAGCTCCGAGCCCGTTGTGCTCGCTCGTGGACGCTGCAACATGAGAGGAAACTTCCTGAATTCTCAAGAGGTGCCTCTTCTCTGTGGGTAGAGTCCCATTATGAAAAAACTATTCTCGTAGATCCTCAAAAGCATCTAAGTTACTCTGATCTCAGCCTGAATCATCTCATCTACCTTCTGAATGAAAAAGCTGCAGGGCTTCTCGAGCGCTTTTCTTGGAGCCGTGCCAGCTTGGATTTAGGCCAGTTATTCTTTTTCTTTGCAAAATTTGTAGAAACAAGGAATCTGCGCCCAGTGCGTGAAAGGCTGCAGCTCTGGCAAACCTTGTGTTTGTAATTTGTTTAATAAATGCCAGCGCTAGCTTCGTGAAGTACTGAAATTGCCATGTTGTGAGGAGTAGGATTCACCCTAAGTCCTTCCCCACTGCACAGAAAGCTACTTTTGTTCTGATGATCCACAGAGAGCTTTAACTTTAGGACTAAACAAATATCATTATATCATTAGAAAGGCAGAAATTTCTGATCTGAATAGTTATTAACAGTGGCTAATAAAGTGTTAGGGCAGTGGAAGAGAGCTGTTGCCATGTGGTCTGATAACTGATTTAACCAGAAGCATTTGAATACTTTCAAAATTTGGGGTTTCACGTACAAAGCCAGGACTAAAGGTGAATAAAAAGATGTATTAAATTGGCAGTTCTTATCTGTGTTTTACAGATGGGAAATAGAACATTAATATTGCCTTTTTGTTCTCTCCAAGGAGGCTTTCAACACACTTCCAACCCTACTGCTATAGATGTCCAAGTAAACTTTTGCAATAGAGCTCACCTAGTGCAGATTTGGGACAATCTGAATATTTAATGTTTGGGGGGGATCTGCTCAAGGCAGCCTGCCCTAGAGCCAGGGTTGTATTCCAAGCTCACTCCTCTCCAGGCTGTGTATTTATGAGAAGAGCAGCTCTGCTGGTATTGTTGTGGACTGAGCAGCATCTCCTGGGCCGGTGAAGGTGCCAGGTTCCCTGTGCAGGCTCTAAGGTGATGTTCAGAGAGGACCTGTTTTTTGGCAGCAGTGGCTGAAGAGGCCAAATCTGTACAGCAGCGAGATAATACTGCGGTGGAATTTGGGGTCTGAGTGGACCAGAAGCCCAGTTTTGGGGACCCCAAGTTAAGTCACTACAACAAAATGATGAAGCGGTCGAGGAGAAGTAGTTGTGGTTGACAGTCGGTGGACCTGCGCAGAAAAGGTGCCCATGTGGCCACGAAACGTTAAATTTTTTCAAGGAAAATAGCACTAGATGAATGGCCCGTCTTTCCTTCTAATCACTTTAACTCCGATAAATCGTGATTTCAGAAATATGACTAGTCACAGCTTAGCTTTTCCCCTCACTGGTTAATTGGGGTGCTGGGGTTAATCTAAATTAAAACTTAAACTAATAGAGGTCATTGAGGGAAGAGAATCACCTGAGTAAAACAAATGGGTCTGCCAGGCACAACTGTATCTTGGCCGTTTCCCAAGAGGGAAGCGGCAGCAAATTGGAGTTGTTTCAGCGTTCGGCAGAAGTGAGGGATGGGTGCCACGGGTTTAACGTGCGGCACCGCCGGGAGCGGTCCAGATTGCCTGCCTCCCCGCACCGACTGCCGCCGACCCGCGCGCCGAGCGGGAGCGGGACCAGCCAGCAACATCTGGCAGCGCAGCGAGGAATGGGTGCAACTTCCGCAACCCCATAGACTCTAAATATGGTGCTTAGCCTGGCGGAGGCTTTAATCACTTACCGCTCTTTGGCAGCGGGCTACGACAGCTTATCCTGGCCTCGTACATCACGCGCAGACATCTGCTGAGCCGCGAGGCAGCTACACATTCATTTTCCTTTCTTGCTTGGGTTTTTTTTTTCTTCCCCATCTCCCTCCCTCCCTCCCTCCCATCCCCAGTACGCTTCTTGGGTGAGATAATCTGTAAAGATTACCACTTCATTGTGTGCAGGTAATTGTGGGGGTGCCAGCCCCTTGCCAGACGTTGCTCAGCACCTGTTTTCTGCCCCGGTTAATGTCTTCTCTCGAGTGGGATTTGGCAGAGATTGGAGCTGAAGCCAATTCAGGGATAAGGCGAAAGAAACCGGCTGTATGTTTTCTGTCACCTCCCAATTAAATTGGTTTCATAAAGTGCTTTCCTTTATTTGTCAGGGTGGTAAGCTGCAGCTGAGCATTGCGTTCAGCGCGGGCAGAGCGCGTTACAATAGAGCGCCGACGATACGCCGAGCGTGTTCTCTTTCAGATGGGTCCTGACTGCCCAGCGCTTTTGTGTGCGTGTGGGGATGTACCCAGAGAAATAGAATACAGAGAGGGAGCTGGTTCTTCAGAAGTAATCGGCACCAGCATCTCTGGGTGATGGAGAAACTCTGGCCTCTGTGCCTAGTACTTTGCAAAGTAGTTGTGTGCGTTTCAACGGGTGCTTTTTTTTTTTTCTCCTTTGTATTTAAGTTTAGATCTGCAGGGTTTTTTTAGTATCACTTTGATTTTTCTGCACGTTTTATAATGAACAGTTTGTTTTGATTAGTGCTTATGGTTTATTAAAGGCAAACATTCAGATAACGGCCATTAGAAATCAACTTCCTGTGTGTTTTAGTGCGAAATTAAGCAAGGAAAAATGGGCGAGATCTGATGAATGTGCACAAGTTAATGATAACAAAAGAAGTGGCTACGCTGTTTTGTTACAGATTATAATACAAAAGACTTCAATGAATCTGTTTTTCCTGTGGAAAAACACAATTTTCGTGTCCAGGTCTTGGTATTCAGTGGAGTTCACCATATGGGGCCAGTGGAATTTTACGATAATTTGGGATATAACTCTGTTCTCTCTCTTCATCCCACTTTGCCTTTCCTCATATTCTTCACTTGTTTTATAAGCAGTGATATTTTTTATCGTGGTAGCCCCTGTTGAATAGTAATGTAAAGCTGAGCTGAATAATGCAAGGGAAATATTTTTATTTGGATTGCACTGGGTGGGGATAGTTAAACTGTTTCAGAAGGATCCTCATTACTGACAGCAGTGAGAGGCTAGACCCCGTTTCCTTTTCTTTTAAACTCTTTTTTCACACACGGTTTTAAGGGAAGAAAAAAAGGCATTTTATTTTTAGAAGTCATATTTATGTAGAATTCGTTACAGCTGATACTGCAGCATTAAGACTTAAAATTCCAGCCTGGTACCAGCGAGCTGCTGGTCTGACATGCTACAGTGGAGGTTTTATTATTAGGTTGAAATACTCCTCTAGTAAAGGAGAGAGTGGAAATTGGTTTATTTCCAACAGGAATTAGGTTAGTGTTCATACGCTAAGCGTTCCACTGGTAGCAGCTCTTCCCAGAACAAATGTTCATCATTGATGGCAGCAGGTATGCCTAAGGAGAATCAGGAATATACATAATCCCTTTTTTTCTCTGCTCTCCTGCTCCCTCCTCCCCCCGTTTTGGTTACGTTGTGCGTCGTGGCGTTTTATAACACCCCGCGATCATCGGTCGTGTCTGCGATCACCACAACCCCAGAAGCAGAGCAGGGCCAAAGTGGATGGGGAACGTTCAGTGGTGTCTCCAGAGAGAGGTGGCCGAGGTTTGCTGGGCAGGCTTGTGGAGAGGACTTGAAGTAGCCCCCCTCGGCTACTGCCTCAGGTTGAAATGAACCGTTCCCGTCTTGGGTTTACTCCAAGATGTTCATGCTTGGAGAGCAAGGAAGCAGCTTGCTCCCTTCCTTATCTGTACCCCAATTGCTTTGGAAAGGAGTTGATCCTGTAGAAAATGTTGTTCAGTTGTAGGAGTCGTAGCTTTCTTCATCGCTGTCCCTTGTGGAGTGGCACTGTCTGTAGCTGCCCCCGCTCTCCGGGACACGTGGTTTTCACTCTGACTTCCTTTGCCTAGTTCAGAGTTCAGAACCCCTGCTTGCATCTAAGGAACCACAGGTTAAACTTGCAGGTCTGGGTCTCTTGTTAAGTTACTTGTAGCTCAGTGGCTTTCTCTTCTGGCTTGTACTCCTGTCTAAATCACACCGTGTGGCTTTCTAGAAGGCTTTAGCTGGTTGGGGTGAATTCCAACTCGAGTCCCACGCGAGAGTTGGCAGAGGCAGTTCCCTGGGCACATACTGTGGGTTTCTCTCCCAGGTATTTGATAATGCCATAAACAAGTAATTACTAATCCAGTGAGCTATTAAAAATCGATAATGGTGAAGAATAGAGAAAAGGCTGCCTTTCTGACAAGCTGGTTTACCTTAATTAAACTGGTGAGTGATTAATATGGACAGCTGATCTTGTGGCTTTAATTAGATGCATTTAGAGTTTTGTGTGAATAAGAGATGTCTCGAACCATCCCCCAGGTTAATGGCAATACAATACTCTTATCACAGGCATGTATCTTTCAAATGGCTGGGTAGATGGTTAATAACACGTTTTAAAGCCTGATTTGAAACTTCTCTTCCTGGGTTATTAGGAAATACGCAAGTCAGTGCCTATTTTACACAAACTGAATTTTAATAAAATGTTTTTTAGGAAGAGACTGTCCAGTGATTTCATCTTGCCCTTTAGGTTTTTTACGTTATAAAGAGATTGCAGAAAATTAAACTTCAAAAAAAGTATTCCAAAGAGATTTAAAAGTAACACTAAATTTTCCAGATCCAAAGGGTGTGATGCTGCTGCTGGGTGGGAGCTTGAAAGAGGCAAAGAAGCAGCTGCATTTTGGGCAGAATGCAGCGGGAGATGGATCCTGAATGAGTCCTGGACTGGCAGTAACCTTTTCATAATTGATGCTGGTTTAAATAATTGTACGCAGTGAAAAAGAAGGGAAAATTCATGTGATTTACCATGTCTCTCCAAAGACTAAGAGAGAAAAAAGGAATGAAGAAGTATTGAAATTACATTGATAAAATGCAGCTTTGTAGACTTTCTGTTCAGGGCTGACCAGGAAAGAGGAAGAGTGTTTGCTGTGTCTAGTCTTACTTCTGGACTTGGACTTGACAAGTTATACTTAGCTTCTCTCTTCTTGCTTCCTGCAGTGGTTTTGTTAAAAAATAACTGCTTTTTAAACTGTTAAAAGATAACAATAACCCATTTTTTCAGTGTGACATGTCATGTTGGGGCTCTGCAAGGCAGAATGAAGGGAATTCATTCTCCTGGGCGTTTGAAAAGGGTTCTCTGTTAAAAGATAGCGGAGTGCCGTGCTGTTTGTAGGCCTTCACAGCACAGTAACTGTTTGGTTACTGTCTCTGGTAACAAACACTGGGTTACAAAGGTCCATATAGGCAATTTGCAAATATTTTAGAGTTCCTCACTAATAAACTGAGTGGAGTTTTTAACCAAGGAGTGCCTGA
Source organism: Actenoides hombroni (assembly GCA_024336885.1). Taxonomy (NCBI): domain Eukaryota; kingdom Metazoa; phylum Chordata; class Aves; order Coraciiformes; family Alcedinidae; genus Actenoides; species Actenoides hombroni. The sequence goes on from WUAM01000287.1 coordinate 50,777,493, forward strand.
GTGTTCTAGCAGAGGTAAGCAGCTGCTGGTAAACCTCAAGTCTGGGTTTCTCCTGCTTTTTCTCTTTATTTCAGAATCCGCAGAGGGTTGAATCTTTTTCTTTTGCTTTCAGCACACGACTAAGATGGCAGAAGCAGTACGAGGTTCTGCTCGGCCGTTGTTCTGCACAGCTTTTTTAAAATGAACACTGTCAGCCCCCAGTTTGCTACTATTACTAGCACAAGGGGCCTGATAGAACCATTTTGCCTTCCCCGTACAGCAGCCAGCACAGTGCCCAGGCTGAGACTCTGTCTCACCTCTTCACATTCCTGACTCGTGAATTCAAAGGCAGCGATGCCACTTGCAAGACAGAGTAGGTGGCTTTGATGTGCTGTGGCAGAAGTGACCCGTGCCTGCACTGGCTTTTCTGAAGATTTTAATAACATCAGAGAAAAATGTTCCTTTCGTTCCAGTTATATTTCTCTTTGTAAACTCAACTGTTTCCTGTGATATACTGTAGAGCAACTTTTGCGAGGTATTAATTTGAATTGATCTGTGAGGTCTAAGAGAAGTGAGCCTTTGGTCACGAGGCTTATTTCAGCTGTACTTAGCTCTTTGTCTCAACTGGAAATTCTTAGGGGTCTGCAAATCAGAAAGGTCAGCAACTGTAGTATTAGAAACACTGATAGATAGTGCATGAAAATGAGACCTAACCTCTAAAATGAAAATTGACCTCTGAAATGAGAAATGAATCTCTATTACCCTTGAACAACACCCTGATGGCATTTCTAAATCCCTCTAATTTTGTGCAACGCACTCCGCGTAGAGAGAGGGTCCTTCCGAGGTGAGTTCTGCAGAAAGCACACACCAGTGACTCCAGCGGGAATCTTAACGCTGGCTCTGGTGTCAGCAAAAGCAGGTGGATGCTGCTTTGGAAGCTCCTGCCCTCAGACACGATCTGTGGGAACGCTGCCCTGCTCTGCGCTCAATCTTTTGCTAGATTATAAGCTCTGTCGTGGGCTCAGGACACAGGAGGCAGGGCCAGCTCCCCTCTGCTCCCAGCCCTCAGCCAACGCGGCTGGTGGGCCTCAGCAAACCACGCGACCTCTGCGCACGTTTCTTTCCTCACAGTCTTAGTAGCCATAGGATCGTTTAGGTTGGAAAAGAGCTTTAAAATCCCTGGGTTTGACTGGGGAGCCTGATTGGGATGGTTCTGACTGCGAAGCTTTGCGGAGCTCAGCAGCACGTGTGTGCAGGAGCGCTCATGGCCAGCATCGCTGCTTTGTTCCAAAGGCAAATAAAACCAATCACAGAATGGCTGGGGCTGGAAGGAACCTCTGGACATCATCTCATCCAACCCCCCTGCTCCATCCAGCAGGGGCACCCAGAGCAGGGGGCCCAGGGTCACAGTGTCCAGCCGGGTTGGGAATCTC
>WUAM01000287.1:50779153-50798337 GCA_024336885.1 Actenoides hombroni
GCTCAGCATTGCTCAGCTCCCCTCTCAGGCTGCTCTTCTGCAGCTGAACAGCCCCAGGGCTCTCCTTCTGGAGAAGGACAGGGCTCTGTCCTTCTGGTTCCAGCTTGTGGTAGGAGCTGCTGGGAGCCGGTGGTTGAGCCTCAGATGTGGTTGCACTTGGTTGCAGGTAGGCAGTTGTGTTTGCTTACATGGGAGACTGAGCTGAGGTTTTTGAAGTTCAGGGAAGATGTGAAGAGGTGAAGGAGGGAAAGCAAAAAAAAGGATATGTTTCAAATCAAAGCCTTTTGATGCTGAAATTGCCTAACTCAAAAAACTCTGTCTTCACACATCAGGGCTTAATGCTGATAGTGATTTACTTACACTTCCTAGTTAATAATTAGACATTGGGAGACACCATATATCACTTCTACTGGAATATATGGGGTCTGATGAGAGTTTTCTGTTTTGACTAATAAATTTTAGCCAGAATCGCCAAGCTTAATGAAATATTATAGCTACAGAGGTGTTTTAAGTCTTGTGCTATGAAAACAGTGTTGCTTTATTCAGTAAATGAATTTATCATTCATTCTGTATCCTGAGCCCTAGCTGGCTCTGGAGCATGGGCTGAATGCAAGACTCCGAACTAGAAAGCGGAAAAACTAATCAAATCCTTAAAGACCAAAGGCAGCGAGGCAGGTCTAGACTGACTTTTTCAGTGGTAGCCTCTGGCTACATCCACTTTTATTTTAGTAACCATTGTTAGCATGATTTATAACTTTAGCTTTAAGACGTACGCTATTTAGATGTAATAAGATGCTTCGCGGCTTTTATTTCTATTTCCTAATTTCCCTCTTGTCCCTGCTCTTTTGTTTTGCTTCCCCCCTGTCTTTGTCTCCCTCTCCTCTCCCCGGCACTGTCCCCAGTCCTGCAGTTGACTCTGCATTGAAAGAACATTTCCCTGTCAGCCCCAAGGTCAACAGAACCGTCTCTGCCTCGACTAATGGCCGATCGGCTGGTGGCCTAGTTAGTTCAGAGGAGACGACCGTGCGCAGGGTTTAGTCTCCTACTGCTGCACAAAGCTTTTCCCTGCTAATTCCATACGCAGAGGAGAGGAAATGCCCCCCAGCAAATAACGGGATCCCCGCTGTCACCCTGCTAAGTGGCACACGGCTCAACCCCTTGCCCTTCGCAGCCGTCACGGGGAAGGACCAAAGGAGAGGGATCCAGGCTGAAAGATCCTGCCCGCTTCCTTCCCGGGGGCAGCGTTGGGAACCTGCCCCCAAAATGCCTCACGTTCTGACCAGCGCGGGCATCGCTGTAAGATCTGCCACCAGGAAGAGCAAGTTCTGCTGAAGAAGTCTTGCTGCCTGGTTCTCCGCGAGCGTAGGACGTCTGGGCATCGCTGTGTTCCTCTGCCACTCCTGCTCAGCAGGCCTTTGTGTGTGTGTCGTGCCACGGAAGCAGGGTAAGAGGAGACAGTAAACACACCTTACTGCCCGTGCAGGAAGAAACCACTAAACCCTTGCTGCACCATTTCTGGCTGCTGTTAAAACCCTCCCTCCCACCTTGCTTTTGACAGAATATTGACTAGAAACCAAGATCCCATTTCTGCTTAGCCTTAAGGGCAGCTGTTTACAGAGCAGCGGTGTTACACAGGTTTACTGTGTCGTATGTCTGTGTAACACTGGATTTGGATCTTGTATTTAGCTGCCAGAAGTGACTGTGATGAAGTGGGAGAGATAAACTGATAGATTGTGTGCCAGAAAGATGTTGGGAATCAATCAGATAAACAGGGCAGAGAAGTAGCTTGCTGTTTTCTAGAGATAATAAACCAGTGGCCTCTCCTGGAATTTTTTAATGTAATTGCTGCAGTAATAATCTCCAAAAATAAGCAAATAGAAAAAAAAAATCATGGCAGGTTTTTAATTAAGCTTGAGTGGCTCTTTTTATTGTAATATGATATATGCCTTGAAAGAGAGGAAAGACGTGGACAGGTATAAATATTTGTTGCTTGAGTGTCTCTAGAAAATAAAAAAGGGTCATAAAATGATACCCATTACGGCATTTCTCTTTTGAGGGGTGCGTGCCTTTTCCCTCCCTCACTCCAGCAGTGCATTAAGTGATCAGAAGCTGTGGGGGTCAGTGACTTTCTCATGTAGCCTTGTGCCCAGGACAGCTTTTGGTGTTGGCTGCACTTAGCGGCCAGCGTCGGTGCCTGGGAAGGGCCGATGCTCTGAGCACAGTTCTTAGAAATGTCATCGTCTCACTTGAGCTGGTATTTCCTTCTCCACATCCCCAACGGCTGGGGGCAGATCTGGAGCTGCTTGCTTGTCCTCTCGCCTCATCTTGGGCCAGATGACTTTTATAGCCAGGCCCACGGCTGCTCCCCAAGCTCTGCTTTCCCTGTTACTGTCCCTGGACTGACTTGTCTCAGTCCAACTCTCCTGCTTGAGCAAAAGGACTGGGCGGAGGAAAAGCAGCTTCCATCCTTCTCTAGCATCTCTCTGGAATTGCCTGGACACTCTGGTTTCCAGGTGGGTCTGTTCTGGGTGCTTTCTGAGCTGAGGCAGTAGCTTCACTAGTCGGTGAAATGTCAGCATCTAGAAAGCATTCTGTGGCCCTCAGTTTTGGAGGGTTTATTTCAGTTCTTTGTGTTAACATGTTGGCTAATACCCAAGGCACAGCACGTACAATTTACAGTGAGTGGTGATAAACATATAGCACCAGTCAAGTATCCAAAAAGGCTGTTAACAATATTCTTTGGCTGCAGGAAGCACAAAGGACAAAACCCAACCCTCAGGACATGAAAAGAAATAGAAAAGCCTGCTTGAGCATTCCTGCTCTAGCCATAAAAATTATTTTGCTGTGCTGTTCCTCAGAGTGAGCATTACTGCCCAGCAAGGCTTGACTTCTGTCTGGTGACGTGTTTCAGTTCCCCCTCCCCACTCGAACCAGGGGGGTGAGACCTGTGGGGCAGAGGTCTTGCTGCAGACCTGCCCGACTTCCATCTCTTGCCTGTGGGACTTGTGTACGCAACAGTCTGTGAACGCTCTGGCTGGTTTGTATCCTTCTGAAGCCCCAGAAACAGTACCAGCCTCTGAGATGGAAGCTGNNNAGCCTGTCACCACTCTCCCCACCGTGGCATGCATGTCTTCCTCGGGGCTCCTGGGACCAGCGCTTCCCGAACGGTTGGCCCATCTGACAATCCCAGGGGTTCCAGGCCTTTGCCATTGCTTAGACTTAAGATCATGAGTTTGCGTTGCCCTTGTGGGGCTTCTTGTGCTTGGAGCATGGTGCAGCTAGACTGTGCCTCTCTGGCTTGGCATAACCTTTTAGATGCTCTTCAGGTGAATTGACAGGATGCTTCATGTCACCTGAATAAACCACGATGCGTTGAAGGGAAGGCTGTAGTGCTCCTAGATCCATCTGGTATAATACACAGAAACTCTTGGTAGTGGCCTTCAGTGTTATGCTCCAGTCACATAGTCCGTGGGGACCTTTTTAGACGAGGGGGATGATCTACAGTTCCTTAAATTTTTAGCATAGCCACCCACTTTTTCCACTGGAAAACTCTAGTGTGCAGAAGAAACATTAAAAAGCCTTGGTTCTTGGCTTGGGGTTTTCTTGGGAGTTCCAAGAAATGAGGCACAGAGGTGTCCTTGGGGACTTGGCAGCTTATTTCCTAAGTCTTCTGAGAAACATATGAGCCTGTTTGCATTAATATGTCTTTACTGTGTTTTTAAATGGGATTGCTGTCTTTCTTCTAGCTCCTTCGAGAATTTATAGAACGTAAAACCACTTCGTGGGACCCCAACAACCAGGTGGCAATGGGCAGGTAAGGAGGAAGCTGTCTGTAACATCACTACCTTCACCCCAGCACTGCATTCCAGTCCAGAAGTGCAAAAATACTTGGGGCCTTCTAATCCTGGTCGTTGTAGAGGGCAAATTTTTTGAATGACACTGGAGAAAGTATCTGGGTGTAAGAAATTATGTAGCAAATTATTAGAACGTGTGACATTAGTCAGGAAGGTTGTCCTGGGTGACATGTCCCCTAGGTAGGGGTCACGCTGTCAACTGGGAGCTTGCCAGCCTTTGAGCTGTGCCCTGGTTCATCTGCCATCCCCTGAGGATACTTCCCCGTTGTCAGAGGCTTGTTCTAGACCTGGGATATTTCTGTCTCTCAGTGGTTCAGGCAGCACAAAAGGAATCTGCAGAGGGGTGTCTTGAGTGACCTTGTGAGGGGGAACTAGTGCAGGGAACAAAGTGTCTGCCTGCTGCTGAAATTTGGGCTTTCCTCATTATGAGCTCGGGTTTGTTGTTGGTTTAGAGGAGCAAACCTGCTGGCGTGAAATCAGCTAAAGCAGTTCCTGTCTATACTCTCTCCCTGCTCTAAGAACAGATACTGTACGATTAAAACAACATCAGGGAGTGTTTCCTGCATGCAGAAGTAAAACAGAATTCCATGCAGGGAATCTCTTCTTTCTCATATTTAATTCTATAGCTGGAAATAAGGAATCTTCCAGCTACCACTTAATGAACAGTGCTCACTTCAGTAGCCATGGGCAGCAGTTTAGGGAAGTGTAAGAGCAGAGGAAGGGTGCAAATGCTGGAGTAGGGCTCTCCACTGCAGAAGTGCTATGGGGGGTGTGGGGCATTCATTAGGAAATTTTGTGATGGTGAAATAACTTTTATCCTTGTAAAATACTACCCAAATTTTAGTGCAATGTGTCAAATTTATTTGGTGTACGTCTGGAATATTATGGAAAGCTATTCACTATAATTTAACATGATATAGACAAAATTACATTTAAGTGGTGATTACATTGTACATTTATCTGACTTTACAATAAAATAGATTACAGTAATTAAGATTATATTAAGATTGCAGTAATTGGATTCTGCTAGATTTTTTTCCCTGATGTCGAGTTTTCATTGTATAAATCAGGTAAGATGACGCTCGTTTGCGTTACAAAGTATTTATAACCAGTGGAAGTTTTATCCTGCTGAAAACTTCTTTGACTTGATGAAGTTCTGTCTGAGGAGCTGAGCTCTCCCTCCTCAATACAGTCGTGGATCAGACAGCACTTTCTGGAAGTGTTTATTGCTTTTCTTTATTGTTCTGTGTAGTATATATATATTTATGTATGTCGTATATATCTCTGTAGTGTGAACCAGAAGTCATTCTAGTAATCAAGGCTGAAACAGAAAAGCAGCACCTGTAAAGACATTTTTTACTCTTTTTAGCATTTATGTTTTGTAAAGATTTCGTTTCTAATTCTAAAGATTCTTAAAAATACTTGGTAAGCAAGAAAGAATGAAAAATTCCTCATGGCTCTAGAAGTTGTGTGACTGTTGTTCTGCTTTCCTCAGGCAATGGCTGGCCATCCAGAAGTTACGAAGCAAAATAAAGAAGAAAGTGGACAGAAAAGCCAGTAAAGGAAGGAGAATCCGGTGGGTGACAGCTTCTGCAAGCAAGCAAAGTTCTGATTTTGCCCAGTCAAATCAGACTGCGCTGGGTTGGTTCTGGGGTGTGTTGCTTGGCTTATCCGTGCCTTTTAGGGCAAGATGTCTTGGCCAGGGGCACCCACTGGGTATCTTAATGTTCTTTGAGCCTACAATAAGGGCTCGGTTGGATGCAGCCTGTGGGCATTGACCAGATCAGTCTTGGCAAGAGTGTTCATTGGCTTCAGAAACACTGGAGAGAGGTTTTCCAATGTCTCTAAGTGATTTGGGCCCGTAATTTCCAGTGGAAGCCAATAAACACCTCTTGTGCAGCATGCATTTAGCTGACTAAAACATGGATAGTGGCTCTAGGGGCAGATGTGCAGAAATGCCTCAGTGAGGTAGATGTTGTTTCCCACTGACTGTCAACTGGCATTTGGTGTCTAGTCTCTATTTTTGTAAGTCCCATTGCAACTTTCACATCCTGGATCGCTAATGTGGGTGGATCCCTCCCGTTGTGTTACCAGTGGGAGGATATTCCATGCGGTAGGGTGGAAAGAGAAGCAGTCTGGAGAGGATAGAGTCTTTTTTTTTTGTGTGTGTGTGTGTGTCCCCCCCCCCGCCCCCCTTCTTTGCAGAGCAGATGTATTAGCCTCCCTGAGTTTAGCAGGACTGCGTGATTTGATTTGTGGTGCAGGGGGTGTTTGTGGCAGGGAGGCAGGCTGAAAAGCTGCACCGCATCCTGAAAAATCCACAACATTAACCAGCCTTTTGTGAGTAAACTATAAATCCTGAGTTTAGATGGCATCTGATAGAAAGTCAGTGGAGTCAGTCTGGGTCAGGCCTGCCATAGCAATTTCTAAGATAGATGTCATAAGATAATTTATTAAAAGAGGGAAGAGCTACTTTGTTGGCCTGAAAAGCCTGTAATTATTGACTATCAATATTCTTTTCTGTCAGCATCACACATAATTGGATATATTCATGATTCAGTCAAAACTACTGACAACATCACACAACTGAGTCGGACTCGTAAACCTCCAGGAATAATGGGGAGGTCTCTCCTTGTGTGCAATCCCAGCCCTTCAGCATTCCTGAGAGATCAGCTATCGCGCCAACTCAATTGCCTCTTACATCTTAGGTGCCTTTTTTTTTTTTTTTTCTTTCCCCTTGCTTCTTTAAATAAAAGTTGCACTGACCCTGCAGGGAAAATACCAATAAAAGAAGCAAGTGTTATTGTCTGTGTTTAGGATTAACATGCAGTTGAGCTCCAGCGTCGTTTCAGAATAGTCCAGTAGAGCCCAAATGGATGGTTTTTAAACCCCAAGCAGATTGCTTATCCTCTGTTCTTCTTCTTCCTTCTCTAAAATTGTGGCAGCAGTGTTTAGATTTGTTTTCTTGAAGGACTTTGAGATCCTGGAGAGCAAGGTGTTTAATGCTATATTTCATCTGTCTCCATAATTCATTTTTAGCAATCCCTTAGCAAACCCTCAATATTACAGCATGTGTGGATGAAATATGCCGGTTTATTGTAGGGTCTGAGGATCTTCGAGGGCTTTCAGAAGCAGTGGATCTTCCACCTGACATGAGTACCTGTCCCTTTCATGGACAGGAAAATTGAGGCACTAAGAGGGGAAGTGAGCTCATCTAAAAACGCTACAGTCGAGTTTAAGAAACCTGCTGCCTAGAACTCTGCTGTCCCTCGCTAGGACATGCCTTGCCTCGGTGTGTGTATGTAGGAGTGATGTGCACACACCTCTTCTTCACGTCAGTGATCTCTGTTCCTGTGCTGCTGCAACGTGGGATGTCTTTCTGTGAACGAAATGAAATATTTGATGTCTGCTAGACTGGGATTTTTAAAGTCCTGATTTAAAAACATGACAGTAATTAGTTCTGCACAAAGAACTGGTGTCGGAGAATTTATCTGAATTGCTAAGTCCCCTTCCCACTACACAGACTCCTTGTTGAAGCTCTGATCTGTATGAAAGCATCAGTTTTTAGTGTCTCATGAGCAACCTATTTGATAATACAGGCTGTTGACCTGTTGCTGTTGTGGTATTAGCCCTGCACGGCTACCTCTGCTCCCTGACTCCCATCATTACAGCCTTAGACCAGAGCAGTTGCTTCCATCGTGGGTGACAAAGCCTTGGTTGTGCAGAGAAGCCCTTGTGTAAAGGTGAGCTGTGCTGGGCCTGAAGAACCATTCTGGAATAGTCTGGTGAGCTAAACATCCTCTCCAGGGCATGTTCCTCCATAAACAAAGAAAAGGGAGTACAGAGGTTACTGAGTGGAAAGGTGATTCTGGCCAAGTGCTCGTGAATCCTTTTGCTGCTATTTGTCAAACTAAAAATAGCAGCAGCTTGGATCAGACATTTCAGACTCTGGCAGCATGGTCGTGTACACCAAAAGCCGTTGGTTTGGAATCCCCTGCCCTTGGACACTAGGGTTTAAAGCCACCTTTTCATTCTGAGTCTTTTCAGTACTCTGTTAAATTTTATGTCAGATCTTTGAATACAAGTCGTGAAATCAACTGCAAGTTCCTGGCCCAGTGTGGAAAGCAGGGAGGGGACCCTGTACCTGGAGGTGCAGTACAGCTTGCAGAAATATGTTGGTGGATCAGAAGCTGAGATAGATGAAGCAGCACTGGATGACCTTGCACGTGCCTCGTCTCTGTGTTGCACGGGTCTTTTTCCTGCCTCCTTCTTTGGCTGTGTTTTTTACATGCTTCACTTGTAAGTTATTCAGGGAAAGACTTTCCAGCTGTGGGTATGGCTGGCAGAGGGGGATTTTGAGATCCTTTAGGGCCCTGCGTACCACAGAGCAAGGAGATAGTGGTAGCAGATGGATGCTTGAGAAGGTCTGATGCTCTGACGCTTCTGCTGCCTACAGTGGGCTCTTTGGGCAGAAATTCCAGAAGGTGATTAAGACACCAGCTGAAAACGAGTTCTTGTTTCTCTGTGACTTCTCAGGGTTGTCTGTCAGTGAGTCTGATTAGGTACACACGCACAATTAGCTGATGCTGGATGTCCTCTTTCTAGCTGTGATAAAAAAGGATTTGCTCACTATTCAGTTCATTGTATCATCTGATTATTGTTCTGCCCACGTTATAAGACAGGAGGAGGAGGGGAGGGAGGGGGAATTACCAGCTACAACTAGTGACTTACTAGGTATCAGCTACCAGGAAAGCCAGCACTTTGCATTTCAGGGACCAGTTCGTTCCTATTCAAGCAGCAACGTTTCCTTATCATTAATAGTTACTAATGTGCTGCCTGCTTATTTCCTGTGCTCTTCAGGTACCATGTCCATAGCAAGCTGGTGAGCTTCATGGCACCTATTGACCACTGTACAATGAATGATGATGCCAGGTGAGTAATAGATTAATTATGTTTCTCAAATGGCTTCACGACAGCGTGATATTGACCTGTTCTTCAGTCTGTCGCCCCCTCCATTTCTTCTTATCAGTTAACCATTTGTCACTGGCATCATAGCCCGGGTGTCTCGGTCACATCTGTCCAGGCAGCCTGGCTGAGCTTTCCCTCTGTAATTACTGTGACACCAAACAAGAAATTTTCATAAATCTCGTCACCTACATTTTGGTCCCTGCTTTAAAGCTCCTCCCATTTCCAAATCTAGTTTCATGGAATTATTTTGGAGGTGGGCAACTAAGTTATCTGGTGTTCTTCAGGTATAATCGAAACTTACAGAGAACATGTCTCTTAACAGAAATGGCAATGTCTTAAATTCTGTTTAGTATGCATTTTCTTAAAGCAGTTAATAACTGGAGTAGTTCTGTCAAGATTCACTCAAGAATTAAATGTTGCTTGTCTTTATTTTAAAGAGTGAAGAATTTTACTGGAAGACTATAGTGTGTTAATGTCCTAATTAGTAAAGAAAATTATTAATGAAGTTGTGTGCATAGTTGCTAGATATTTTTTCTATATATACACCCCTATTTCTTAAGTATTAGGTTTTTAAACTAAATCTCCGAATGCTGAGCTTTTTGTGGGAAGGAAGCGGAATAATTTTTCCTGTGAATGGATGTGGAAGGCTTGAGAAACATCTTTCCCCTGGGTTGTGGAACATGTTTGTGCTTTGTGAGAGTGAGATGCCATTTGTCTGTTTGTGAAATGGAAACCAAGTACCTGCTGTTCTTAGGCTGTTGCCTTTTGGGGTATTGCAGAGATTTCTGGGTGAGAACTCTCCAGTAAGCTGACACTAAGACGTTTTGTGTCCATAATAAGGCCTGTGCTGTTTCATCATGCATCTTTCTTATAGTTTCTTTACTCTTTCTTTTTTTCAAGTGAGAAAACTGCACTGCTTTCTGAATATTGTCCAGATCCTCTTGCCACAAAAAGAAATGTGTGGGGTGAAAGCTGAGCCTCCAGCTATATAAAGTGGCCAGTTCTTCCACCCCCTTACCTGCATCATAGGAAGAGAGGGATGGAAGTGGCTCGGGCACTGTGGGACTGGACATACAGATTTTTGTCCTTTTGGCAGATAAATCAAGTGCATTTTTCTTTCTGATCTGCAGGGCCAGTGCTAGCAGCTCTCTGTGCTTCCCACTGGCAAGGACCTCCTTACCTGGAATTGGTGTCTTTGCTTTTTTGGGTAGCCCCAAATCAGACGTGGGGCAGGACAGACATACGTTCCTCAGAGTTGTACCATCCTGTAGAAATGGTTCTGGGCCCTGTGCTGCTCGTTCCCAGCATGTTTTCGCCTGAGCGTAGTTAGCAGCTGGAATATGTGAGTTTAGGAAAACCCAGCTCACACCATATGCATTAATAATATGCTTGACTCCAGGATTTCTCTTTGTATTATGTCCAGTTGACTGGTTACTGCTTATGCTTTGGGAATGTTGAATGAGGTTGGGCTGTCTGTTATTCTTTGCATATAATCCATACGGACTGTCCGACAGGTTAGGCAGGTGTGCAGACCCCCACTCCATCCCAGAATGAAAGCGAGCTCGGCTTGCATGGGTGATGTGTGTGAGGGGGAAGGTGAAAAAACCCAATGAGCCCGATCCTACCAGTCTAGGAGTTCCCATGCTACGTTTGCTGTCCCCAGAGGTGACATTGCTTCCTCCTTCACAGTCCACCGCACACGCGTGTGTGTCCCAAATGTTGCGTTGCAAATACATTCTCTGAGCCAGAACCCTCCAGCCAGTCGATGCGAACGTGAAGTGCCTCGAAGCAGCTGGGACAGTGGAGTTGTTCTGCACGACAGCCTCCTTGGGCCTCAGCCACCCTTGGGCTGGCTGCCACCTTCATAACCCTCCCGCCCCTCGCTTCTCGACGGCCGCCTCGAGTCCACCCCGCGCCGCACGGGGCCTGGCTGCCCCTCCGAAGCTCCTCCAGCTAATGGGCCGCTAGCCACGTTGCGCTGGGTCGACGCGGTTACCGTCGCGGTGGGGATGGAGGGGTTGACATTTGGTGTCCCGAACAGCTCTCCCGGGGTTTGCCTCCACGGCGAGCGGGTTATTGCATCGCTCGCCTCTTTTCCCGCTTCTTCGGCGGCTGCGCCGCGGCGGCAGCTGCTGCTGCTCATTGTCTGACGGCGGGAACGTATTCCTTCCATTAGGTTTATGAGCCACTTTGGAGGCCCGCCATACTCGCTCTCCACGGCGTTTTCGTCGCTCGGCCCCTGCTGCTGGTTTAGCCGAGTCGGCTGGGGCGTGCCCGGGGGGTCAGGCCCTGGGCAGCTCTGCCCCGTTCTGCCGGCGTCAGGCCTTCCAGCAGCCCCGGCATGGGGCGATGCCGCAGTCGGGCTGGGCAGGTTCTGTTCCCGCTTTCCGATGGTGGCTTCGGGGGTGACCTTGAGCACTCTGTGTTTCTGTGCCTCTGATTCCACTGCTGTGCAGCAGAGACCTGCCTGTGAAAAACAGCAGTGTAGGAATCCCAGCGTGGTAGGGGTTGGAAGGGACCTCTGGAGACCATCTTGTCCAACCCCCCCCACCCCGCTAAAGCAATAGTAGTGATAGCATTTTATTTTTTAACATACATAGGAGAGGTTTTGTTTCAGACAAGAGACAGACAGACCACTCGAAGCCCCAGCTTTCCTCCGTGTTCACCAACATGCCTGCTGGTTACCCAGAACACAAAGAACATCCCTCACCTTTGCCTACTGCAGGCATTGCAGTCTCCCGTAAGCAGTTTCTCTGCAGCTTCCTCCCCATGGGGCGTGCTGTGGCATTGTTCAGTCCTAATGCTGGGCTTAAATTTCCCTCTGCTGTAATTTAGGCCTGTTATTTCTTGTCCTGTTTAAGAACAGAATCTTGTTTCCTCTTTGCAGCAGCCCTTCCACATTTGGGTAGGCATTTTTGCTTTGCACACTGAAAACCTGGGTGTTATTTAGCTTGTCTTCCTTCTTTTCCTCCCTAGCTTACACCATTTTTATTTGCATTCAGACATAAAACATACTCAAAATGCTGGAGTGGCCAGTGTCTGAAAATAAGGTCTCTCTGGGTGTTTTGGATTGACTCTTCCCAAAATGAAGATATCTGCTGCTATCAGTCATGCTTTGAAAATCACAGCCACTCTCTAGGGTCACTTCACAGCCCTGTTTAAAATGCCCCTGCACTTGCCACGGGCCATCATAGCTCTGTAGCAGCACAGCCAGACAGGACAAGGCAAGAAGAATTCAACATCTGCTTTAAACTGCAGGTGAATGAAAAAAAGGTGAATGGAAAAAAAAAAGGAAGGACAGTCCTGTGCACACGAGAGGGAAGCAGTACTGATAACTGCTTTCCTTTGTGACAGAAGAAGATAATTTTATTGTTTTCAAGTGTGAATCACTAGATGGAAAATGCAGGGATACACTTCACAGGGATGTGATCCTGATCTGGGCTTTTTGGTTTTCAGTTTTCTGGTCAGGCACTTAAAAGGCATGACCCCAAAATACATACACATCGGGACATTCTGCCAGTTCTACCAGTAGCTACAGTGGCAGCTAGATACCGGGAAAATGCCAGTAAATCATAGAATGGTTTGGGTGGGAAGGGATCTTTCAAGCTCATCTGGTCCAAACCCCCCCTGCAGTGAGCCAGCGACATCTGCAACTAGAGCAGGGTGCTCAGAGCCCTGGCCAACCTCCCCTGGGGTGGTGCCAGGGATGGGGCAGCCACCACCTCTCTGGTTTCTGACTATTTAAATAGCTAGTGCAGCCTAGGAGTACGTTTAGGGTCTGATTCTCCTGTACATTTAAGCCATTTTACACTACTCTGGCTGTGCAGAGAGACCCCGAAACACTGCAGAGAGCTGCTGGCACTGACCTGGAGGTCCTGGAGTGCTGTTGTCATGGCTTTGGGATGCCCAGAACTTCTGAGCGTCCGGCACAGGAAGTTTAGCACTTGCCCCAGCCACTGACTGGGGAAACAAAGAGCAAATCCATGTGAGAAGAAGCAGCCTGAGCTCTACATGGAGGAGGGGATGGACAGTCACTCCAGAATTGTTTCACAGCCTCAACTTGAGAAACGTGCAAGTATAATAACTGTCATTGTCAGCATCACTGCCACTTTCTTTCTTACGCTGGCTGCTGGTTGGAATAATAGCATTTGTGCAGGCAATTAATCTTCCACTTGCCAGTTTTCCGTGCCCCCTACGCATGGGCATGGCTCTTTAACCTTCTGCTCACATATATTATGTTGTAATATGTGGGACACTGGTGGCCTCCAGCCCCCCTCTGTTTTAACCCCTCTTTGGTAGTATTTTAAAACATACACTGCAAAGTGATTTTTATGGTTATCTTGGGGTATGTGTTTATAGACTTAAACACATTTATTGTCCTCTTGGGCCAAGGTTTTTCTAATCAGTCCAAGGTCATTGCTCTGTCAACTGGCCTGCCCTAAGACAAAGATCCTGAAGGCAAAATCTTGAATGTAAGTGTGCTGAGGTGGTTGTCTGGAGGAGAGGGTGGCTGTCTTGTGTAGGAATTACCCCGGATTAGAACAGGGTTGGTCTCTCTATGGCTGTGTCTTCACCGGGGTTTGAGGGTGGCATCATGTGGGTGCCACTTCTTGCACTTCCCTTGAAATATGCTTCATGACCTGGGGCACTTTGCTGATCCCGTTGCTCCAGCACCTGGTGCAGCCTGATCTTCAGTGAGATTGTCCTTCAGTACCACCACGTGCACCAGAGCTGGGAAGTCACCAGTCTTCTCTGGTTTACGCTCTGGGAATTGAGGCACAGAGAAATGAGAGCCTGTATCTCCAAAGGCATTTGGGTCCAGAAATCTGTGAGTCAAGACCCTCAGTGACTTGCCAGAGGTGACACAGCCAGCCTGGGCTAGAGCTGTCGTTGAACTCGGATCGCCTGTACAGTCACCTTAAACTGGCCTAGCTGTGAACTGCCTCATGTTTGGAGGAGACCAGTCATCTGTGCACGGGCAGGAAGCTCCTCTGCTAGGTTGATGTCTGTATTTATGGGCAAACTGAGGCCAGAGGCTCCCTGCAGGCCCACAGACAAACGAGGTTATTTTCAGTACGTGCAGCGTCGCCATATCTGCGGATGGGGATCCTGTGGCAAGGTCAGGTGAGGTCCGTGTTCCTCGGAAGAGCTGAGTGTGGACTTTGGTTTTGTTACATCTCTGTCAGCTTTGATATATAGATCTTCAGATCTCTACACCCTGTGTGTGTGTGTGTGGAACAGAGACTAAACACAGACACTTGGGGGAAAAAAAAAGAGGTATAATATCAAATTACTGCTAAGTTTGAGGAACATCATTATTTCACCTCTGGAGGACAGTAACTTGGAGGAGAGATGTTCTTTAAGGACACAAATGTTTGGTCCAAACACCTTTATCTCCCAAGACGACTCAGGTTATTCTGACAGGTAAAACAAGATTGTGCAAATATGCAACAGTGATCTAATCAGCTGGAACAACAGCAATATTTTAACTGGCGCTACCTTTTAACAGCATCATTAAGGGCTCTCATTACTCTTTTATTAGAGGCTCACTCTCTTTCTTATCAGATTACAGAATGAACATAACTCATGGCACTGATTTGATCTCTTGTTAAAGAGGATTACAGCTTTGCATTAACTTGGATTGACACGGTTTATAATTTGCTGTTGATACACACGCTGGTGGTGTCGCATGTTTGACCCCCTCCCCACAGCCCCGCTGAGGGAAAGGACACCCATACATCATCATTAAAGATGGCACCCGGCGCAGGAAGGGGAGGCAAAAGGAGCCTTTTCTGCAGTAAAGTCAGGCAGGACAAAAGAGACGCGTTCTCAAGTGCAAGCTGAAATTCAGAGCAGGGGTTTCTAACTGGGTGAAGGTGGAGGAGAATATATTGGCTTTTAGATGGGTTGCTTTTTACCTCAGCAAATTGTTCTTCATCACAGAGGAGGACTTTGCATCTGTAATGAGCCAAATTGGAGGGAAGAAGATGGCCCTAATGGGACTGTGTCAAGCACAGAAGCCTTTCTGGGAGCTGGGGAAATTTCCCCTGCTCTTCTCAGACCTCTCAAACGTTGTGATTGTCACCAGTTAGTGAACCGGTCCCTGCCTTGGGGCAGTACTGGTCATACACCACCTGGTGTTAGTTTGGCCAGATAACCTGCTTGCCTGTGGTGGAAGTTCCTTTATTATCACATCCCTGGCTTGCAGGAACCCCAGGCAATGAGGGCTTCAAGCCAGGGCTGTGTGTTTGTGCCATGGCTCTCTTCTTCCCAGTATAGGGCTGGTCCCTGTGCCTTTCCTCTACGTATTTATTCCTTTTTTTTAGCATATGGTCAAGTCCCAGCGCACTGTGCTCTAGCACAGGTACCTGTGTATACACACACACCTACATCCACACTCCCCACAGCGCTGGTGGCATGTTTTGTACTTGACTTTGGAAGTGCAGGCTCAACAAGGCAGCAGAACCAGGCTCAGGGCAGGAATTGCTGCCTGAAATCCCACAGCCAAGTGGGAGAAATTGAGCCCATGACTCCACAGTCCTGTTGGCCTCAGATCACGCTTGGTACAGGAGCGTGCAGCCCACTCTTCTTCATGCACAAGCAGGCCAGTGCCTGCTGGGAAGCTGAATTAAGATGCAGATTATCCAGCTGCCAGTGAGGTTTGGATTAGAGCATTTCCCTTGGATTCAGCCAGGGTGTTGTGTATTTTCCCCATCAGCATTCTCACTTTTGGACTTAGTGGAGTCGCTTTGTCACAGTGTGTCTCTCTGCAAGCAGAGGGGGGTACGTAGTAGGAAATCCTGGTATTAAAAGATTAATTTACTTATATGACATAAGAATTTAATATTAAAAAAAAGTTGGTGAGATACCAGCCTTTCACTTAGCTCACTTTGTACTTTGGGTATTAAAACACCATGAGATAGATTAACGGAGGCATTTGGGCTCTGCGATTGTCAATCCAGCACGTTCACCACGACAGAAGTCCCTGCAAGGAAGCACAGCCCTGCTTTCTGCAACAACTGAACTAGCACCTTCTGTGCTGAGCAGCACAAACCTCCAGTGACCGTGATGGTCTGGGAAGGATTATTCTAAGTTTGTATGGATAACAGCCTGGAAGAAAGGTTGTCCTGCTTTCGATTGGCTTTGTTTTGGGAAACAAAGGGAGTAGTGCTAACGTGGAGGGCAGGCTCTCAGAGCGGGGAGTGCTCTGACATTTTAGAGAGCACTGGTGTTTCTGGCTTGAGTGGTGGGTTGGGGGGTGATCTGTCTACCTGGGGCTTCTGGAAGAGCCCCCTGGTATGGCCAGGACCCTTTTGGGTCCCCCAGGAGGGTGGAGGGACTCTGCTGGGGGGTGATGTGGACCCTGCTGCACACCCTGAGCTGGCTCCTTGGGGAGCTTGATGCTCAGTATGGGAGATCTGAGGTGTCCTGGGAACAGAGACAAAAGCACACGTTGTCCTGTGCACCTAAACCTGTTGGTCCTGTGGCTCCAGTGTCATCCTG
This sequence comes from Actenoides hombroni, assembly GCA_024336885.1. NCBI lineage: Eukaryota > Metazoa > Chordata > Aves > Coraciiformes > Alcedinidae > Actenoides > Actenoides hombroni. The sequence goes on from WUAM01000287.1 coordinate 50,795,479, forward strand.
CACTTCAAGTATCGTTTCATTCAGTGGATTTTATCCCCCTAACCTTTGACTTCGCTTTGGAGCCAGCTCATGGAGATGCAGTGAAGGATCCCCCTTATTGCTTTTAACTGTAGTTGTTCTAAGGGCTGGTATTTGACCGAGGAGCTCGCCTATGTTTTGAAGGTGGCTGTGGTGAAGCGGTGTACGTGACCCCGCTTAGTGCCAGCGGGCTGAAATCATCCTGTCCCAACATTTGATGTTTGACATCCCCAGCAAGAAGACAGACGCCTCTGTTATGGAAATTTCCTTTTTAAAGGGGAAAAAAAAAATAACCTGTTAAGCGCTGCGAGATGATTTGTCGTCCTTCCTTTGTGAGACAATTTGTCTTCTCCTGCATCAAATCTGTTATAAAACAGGCAAGCTGTGAAAGAGGGAAATCATCCCAGGAATATGGGATGTTAAGGTGCACGAAGAACGGTCCCCTCTGTGCGGCTGTGCACACATCTGCGCGGGGCACTTCCCCTGCTCTGCTCAAATACCCAGCTAAAAACAGAGCCTGGGAAGCCAACCTTGTACAAATTTGATGGGGAAGTTGAAGCTGCTGGGCAGAGTGCCAGCCGAGCAAGCGGCAGCGTTCGGCACCTCCCCGGGCTTGCGCTGCTTCTCCAGCCACTTGTTCCACATGTTTTTATGCTTTGTGCTGTGAAAGCTCATACAGAAATGTGGGACCAAAACCAGGCTGGCAGAGGTGCTGTCTCAGCTCTCGTCAGTGCTGTCCCAAGCTCAGGGCTGGTGGGTGGGCAGATGTGGGCTGCTGTGAGGGGTAGATGTTCAGAATGGGTGACAGAGGTGGCACGTCCGAACTCCGGGTCCAGTTAAGTTTGGGGGATGGTACCTTGAGCAGCAGCCCTTCCATCTCTCTGCTCTCCTCCCACTCCCCACCCCGTCCTCAGATCCAGCCTCACTAAATGTGCCGAGTCCCTTTGTTTAGGGCAAGAACCAGCTTTCTGAAATACTTATAAATCTTGTGCCTGGTCTCATGAGACGAACCAGAGGTCACATGTCACCTTTCATAATTTAAAGCCGTGGGGCTAAAAGCATTTGCACAGACCTGAAGGACCCAATCCTGACCTGCCCGCGCGAGAGGGAATTGCAGCAGACCTTTCTGAATCTCCTTTGAGCGGCGGGCAGGGTGACAAGAGCCGTCTGGACGGGTAATTTATAGCCGGAGAGTTGCTGGCTCTGGGTTTGGGCCGCGGCGGGGGAAGCGAGTGAGACAGTGCCATCTCGTGGGGCCGCCTTCCTGGCCGCTCTGCTCTGCCTCTCGCCCCCTCGCTTGAAAATACCTGGGTATTTTCCCCCTGCTCTGCCCGTGGGCTCGGCCCTGCGGCGACACCCGAGTGGGGAGCACGCGGAAGGTGCGCGGGTAGCACGCGGAAGGTGCGCGGGGAGCGCGCCCACCGCCCACCTGCTGAGTTAGCATAGCACCTTTGGCTAGAGACGGGGGAATAAAGAGTTTCAGCTTGTTTCATCTTCCTGGCTACCTGCTCTGCTTGCTGGGCTCCCAGTAACCTGTGTTTCACACAGCTGGACAAAAGATCCCTTAGGTTACGGACGGAAAGTTCTCCAGGAAAATGATCAGCCCTCTGTTCCAGTTTTCCTCTCCGGTTTTCATCAGGAGGCGCGGGTTCTGCATCCGCCCTTTCTTCGTGGGTGTTCGTGTTCTGTCTTTTGCCAGTTTTTGTGAATTAAAAAGTCACTGTTCCCAATGGAGGGTGTCAGTAGGAATGGGCTAGGTGTAGTTATTTCAGTACTGCTTGGGGCATATTCTAAATTACTCCTTTTTTTTTTTTTTTTTTCTTCCCCTTTTTTTTTGCCTGGAAGAAGAGAAGTAAAAGGTAAACGGGAAAAGGCAGAGAAATTTGTTGGAGGGTATTTTTACTAAAACAGCACAGCAGTGACTCATGCAGCACTGCTGTATTAATAGCACTCCAAAAAAAAAAAAAAGCCCACCAGAACCTGGATTTTTCTCCCTTAATACTCTTCTTCTACTGCTTTACAGAACTATATTGAAAGAAGCAGGAGTACTGTGACTATGACTGCACAAAATTGAACAGCAGTGGCCGTTCTCCCCTCCCTGGTGCAGGGATAGAGTTGTTTCCCCCTTTGTATATTGGGTGGAATAGTTCTACTGCAGATGGGCAAAGTGGGTTCCTGGGGAACCGTTAGCAGTTTTTATGAGTTATATTTTGATGATTCATGTATTTATCAAACATGTTCCTGGTATCAGCAATCACCCAGGGCACTCCTGCCCTCGGGGGGGTGAGTTTCCTTGCTCTCCGTCGCGAGGATTTTGCCCGTAAAACGCGTGTAGCAGCGCCCGATGGGACTGGGAGGGTGGTAAAGTCTCCTGGCCAGTTAGCACGCAGAGCTCAGTGTCTGCAGTTGCTGCTCCTGTTATTTATTTATTTCTAAATAGTGCTGCTGAGGTGAAGCTGCCCGTTCGCACGACGGGGAGCCGCTCAGCGCTCGTGCCCTGCCACGGAGCGGGGCCTTGGCACCGTTTCCACGCGCGGACGGATCCTTTGTCTGCGAAGCCCGTGCCGAGCTTTGCTTGGAGCGTGGCCGTGGCTGTGCACGTGTTGAGCTGGGGTGGGAAGGCAGTCGAGCTGCTGGCTCGGGGAATGCCCTGCCTGGGCTCCGCGGCACAGCCGGGGCGCTGAGCGCTGCAGGGATGGATGTCCCGCAAAACCGGCATGGCCACGACTGCCTGGCACCGAAAACGGTGACATTAGGAAGAATTTTAGACATTAGGAAGAATTTCTTCCCCATGAGGGTGGTGAGACACTGGCACAGGTTGCCCAGAGAGGTGGTGGAAGC
>WUAM01000287.1:50812683-50825829 GCA_024336885.1 Actenoides hombroni
GGGCGGGGGGCACGGGGGGGGTGTCACCGAAACCAGCCCCTGCTCTGCTCCGCCAAGAGCTCACGGCGCCGGCGCGCCCTTCATCGCCTGGCGGTCGCTGTCGGGTGGCAGCCGAACAGCGGCTGATGCATTGGTCCAGTCACGCTTTGTTAAATAAATAAGGTACAGTTAGACAGCTGTAACTCAATTCCGCAGGCGCTTGTGTTTATACATTTTCCTCGTGTCTCTGGCCAAAGAACACACTTCCTCTGGTCAGTCTGATTTGAAAAAATAAGAATGTCACTCTTCCAGCGTTTTCCCTGAGCCTCCCCGTCTCGGTACAGTGGTCGCAGTCGAGCAGACAAAGGGCAATTCTGAGCTTTTTCTTTTTCTTTTTTTCTTTTTTTTTCTTTCCCCCCCTCCACTGTACCAGGCAGGGGGGAGTGTGGGAAATCGATGCTCTTACGTTGAAGAAGGCGAGTCCATTGTGGAGAGGATCCGCACGATCTCGGCTCGCTGGGTGGGTGATATATGCTGGGTCATGTGCACTATCGAATCCATGGCAACCTCCGGATTGGCCTGGACCAGGCTGGAAAGAGGAGAGAGTTACGTGTCGGCAGCTCCAGTACTCGCACCAGAGCGTGTTCGACAGCTCCCTGTCAGGCCCAGGGGAGGGGGGGACTGAAATAGGGGTCTCAGGACAACTGGCCGAAGCAGCAGGCTGTGGGAGCTGACTCGGTGGTCCCTGTGCTGCTCCATTTGCTGGTGGCAGACCTGCTCGGGCACAAACCGAGGCACTGAAATCCTGAGAGGCCAGACCATGTGGACCCAGGAGCTCTGGAGCGTGCCCTGAGCCCACCAGCAGCCACCTCCAGGAGCTGCCGGGAGCACCCACATCTCCCCCTCCCTGATGACACCGAGCCCTGTCCACAGTAGCACAGCCAGAGGAACCAGCAGAGCTGCTTCAAGACACCTCCAGTTTAAGATATAAAAATGATCAAAAATGAGATCTATTCAAGTCTAGCAAAGCCTTTGGCTCACGAGGCTGAACTGGCTCCAGCAGAAAAGGTCTGTGTGAACACGCACGGTACCTCTCCCAGGCAGGAGGGACAGACATTCCATCAGTGGTTTAGTGTTTGGGGGGGGGGTATTTGGTGTTGATCTACACAGCAATCGAAGGGAACTGGGCATTTTATGACATCAAGCACAGAAGAAACCAGGTTGTTTGCTTGGTCTGGGCTAGAAAATAAGGAAGGAAGCTGTATGGACACTCTGGCCAAGTGTGGTCACCCAGCACTGCAAGAGCCCAGCTCAGAGACTGGCTCTGTCCCCTTGCCTCACATGACCCCCTAAGATAATTATCCCTCTTCTGCCTCAAACGGAGAACAGCCACGTTAGCAGCAGATTTCCATGCCCTGGCTCTTCCTGGCCCCTGTTGCAGGGAAGGGCCAGGGAGCCGGGACGCTGCAGGATCCGATCGCTGCGCTGCTGGTTTGTGGTTCTGCGCAGGCAGCAGCACCACGGCTGGAGCAGGAGCAGCTGGAGCTGTAGGCTCTGGGCACCCCCCTCCTTCACCATAGCTCCTCAGTTGCTCCTGTCTTTGCGTTTCCAAAGGAAACTGCATTTCCCTGTCCTCCTGTTTCCACACAAAAAGCCCGATGAATCCCCTTCCCCTGGTGCGGTGAATTCCCCCCGAGCAGGGGCAGGGGGTGCACGGTTCCCTACCTCCGTATCTGCTTCAGGATGTAGTCCCTCGAGATGTATTTGATGTTCTCCTCCACAACCGAGCGAACGCCTTCTTCCTCCGTCAGCTGTTTTTCCAGCCACTCCACCAGGTCCTTGTTGCTGTCCCATAAATAAGCCTGCGAACGAACCGCACGTGTCACTCGGTGTCCCACGCTCCTGCTCTTCACACACCGTTCCTGAGATTTAACTCCCAGTTCCTGGCAGCTTTGGGTGAAACCTTTGGCTGGAAACCCTCTGGGGCTGTCCCAGTGCGTGTGGCTTTTATAAACACAACTAACAATGACAGCCCAGAGATGTAAGTTTTTGTTTTGTTTTGCATCTTCTTCCATAAATAGGATTTATTTATTTTTTTTCCCGGTCCCAGCTGGAATTCCAGCTTCCTTCTCTGGCCAGATGACCAACTTCTGGTGAAATACAACTGAGGTGAGGCTGCTCAGGTGCAGCTGATCTGGGGCTTCTCCCAGCACCAGGCTGTCACAGGGTCCCCATCACCCGGTGTCAGTCCCCAAGCCCCAGCGCCGAGGGGACGGTGGATCCAGCCCCTTCAGCAGGTGTGTGCTCAGCAGAGCAGGTCGGGGGGTCCCCAGCCCTGAAGGGCCTTGGCAACAAACCCCGTTTTTTAATTTTGCAAGATCATTTCACCTGATCTTTGCGCGGTAGTTGACTACATAATAATTCAGGAGTGTGTTAGACGCCTAATAGCCTTCTCGCTCCTCTCTGCTCCTCTCATTTTCTTTACAAATCATTTAAGAATCGTTTTGTTAATGGTTTCCGGAAAAGCAAGTACCGCCATTAGCACTCATTCATATTTATGTCATTTTATTTGGGTAATTAAACACAAAGCTCGTCATTTAAAGGTGCACTATCCTTCTCCGTTATCGCTAACGAAGTCAAAGTCAGAATGACAATGAGCTCGGCGTGTTAATGCACCGCGGGCCGAGCGGGCACCCTCCCGGCAGCAGAACAACCACTGCTCCGCCCAGGGACCTTAACCAGGGACTCACAGCCTGGGCTGGGTTGGAAGGGACCTTGAAAGGTCATCTAGTCCAGCCTCTGACCACCTTCGGTCCTCCCGCTGACTCTGCAGCCCGACTGGGAGCAGGGTGCTGGGGGGGCTGGCCAGGGAGCGGAAGGCAGAAGCACATGGTGGGTGTCTGCACCCAAAGGTGAAGCCTCGGGGGGGTGGTGTGATCAGAGCAGGAGCAGTGAATCCAGAAGAAGATCTCCCCTTCCCTACGTGGGCTCAGAGCTGCTCCACAGCCCGGCACGAGCCCCGCACAGCTGACTGTCCCTGTCCCTGCCAAGGCCGGAGAGGAGCACGCGGGCAGTGCCCGCACCCATCAGCCTCCCGCTGCTCACCCTTATTCAGCTAGCTATTCAAAAGTCCACGAAGTTGTCTCCCTCTCCCCTGGGACTCTCACAAGCAGCGTGCCTTCCCCGCCTTGGTGAAGCAGCGTGCTCAGGTGGCCAAGAAGCCACCAGCATCCTGGCTTGTGCCAGCACTGGTGTGGCCAGCAGGACTAGGGCAGGGATAGCTCCCCTGGACTGGGCACTGGTGAAGCTGCACCTTGAATCCCAGGGTCAGTTTTGGGCCCCTCACTCCCAGAAGGACATTGAGGGGCTGGAACGTGGCCAGACTCCAGCCCTCAGTGTTGGTCCTGCCTGACACACTTCAACAAGAAACCAGGATTTTGTTTTTTTTCTCTTTAACATGATGATTGTCTTAAATCAGTGATGTCATTTCCACTACAAGATTTTGCTTATTTCATTGTTTTTTCTTATTATTATTTTAAACTCTTAGGTTTTGCTCCTCGCCTCTGCCCCCAGACATGACAGCCGTGCTCCCTGCATACAAAGTAGGGCACTTAGGAAGATTTCAGGGAAGGGGGTGAAAAAAAAAAGCCCAAGAAGCTGCCTGACGGTTGCAGACCTGCGTAAAGCTAGATTTACCCAAGAATCCCAAAGCTTTTAGTTTAGGAGAATATTTAATACTCTTATTAATCATTTTTAATCCGTTTGCTTTTAATTAAGAAACAGCATGATGCTTTCCTATCAACATATGCCAGGGAGCAGATTAATTGTGGCTTAAGATAACTCTCCTTGATTGGTGTAATGTATTAGCTAACGAGATGCCCGCTTTTAAAGACGCTCAGACACTACCTTGGAAAGCCTGCTGCCCTCCAGAGAACACCACCCCCCCTTTCCTGGAACCCCTGAGTGGTTGTGACTTTAAAAATAGAATAGCATAAAATAAAATAGAATAGAACAAAATAAAATAGAATAGAATAAACTAAAATAAAATAAAATAAATAAAGTAAAACAGAATAAAATAGAATAAAATAGAATAAAATAGAATAAAGAACCCAGATTGGAGGACTGTGACAAAAACAGACTGAGAGCAGCTCCAGAGATTGTCCTTCAGAGACTGCCAGCTTCCCAGGTTGACCACAATTGAAGAAAAGGAAAAAAAAAAAAAGAAATCCTCAGCACACTATCAGATGAGGATGGGGACGGTGCCGGGGTGACCCGTGCACCCCAAGCCCTGTCAGGCAGAGCTGACAGCTGATCTGGGTCCCTGTGTTGTTCAAGCACCGGGCTGGGCCGCGGCGCTGGCACAGGATCACCAGGCTCCCGAGAGCCATCCCCACCACCTCTAACTTATGATCTTGGTGAAAGGGCCGAAGGAAGGCGAGGGCAGCCCGGGGGAAGAGGGCATGGTGTGCACACGGGCTGCTCAGCAAGCAGGAGGACAGGAGGGTAAGGGAGGCTGGCTGCACATCTGCCCGACAAACATCTGGATACAAGCAATGACTCTCCAGACTCTCCTCAGGTGGGACAGAGCAGGCTTGAGGATGTTAATCAATAAGAAAGAACAATTAAAAATAAACTAGAAGTCCTGCTTTGGCATCCCAGAGGATGCCCCGGGGATGCGGGGCCTGGTCTGCACAGCCAGGACAGCTGCTGGAACCAGGAGCAGCTCCACAGCGCAGAGAACCCGGGTGATGGAGACACTGGGGGGTGGTACATGGAGCACGAGTTGTGAGTCCTGTGAATCCTGCTGCCGGTTCTGCCAGAGAGCAGCACCCCATAGCAGCCTCCTTCCCACAGGCTGCCCTGCCTTGCTCTGCTGAGCGAGCCCTTCGTCTCTGTAAGCTGCTCAGATTTTCCTATCAGGGTGCTACATGCTCGGGAAAAAACCTATTTTGCTTTTCTGGCCTGCCATAAAAAGTGTCCCCATAAAACAATTCATGACCTGGAACGTTATCCACAAGGTCTCTTTCATCACCTAAAACATTTGTGGGCATTGTAATTAACAAAGCAGAGATCAAGCTCCACCTGGGAGAACTTCACTGAACTTAAGCCCGGGAAAGACCAAGGCCTCGGTGAAACTGCTTTTCCACTCACCTTCACTGTCCCTTCAACTTCCACAAACCAGCGTCTCAGCATCGCCTGGATCTGCCCATCAGTCAGCTCAGGATTGGCATCATGGATCTTCTTTTTTACCACATCCTCCAGAAGAAGCCGTCTTAATCTCCAGTAGAAGAAGGTACGGGAAGTTTTCCAGTCTAAAATGTCCTGTCCAAGACATAAGGAGAAATAAGTGAGGGACAACAATCACGTGGAGGAATGTGTGTGCCTTATTCCCCACGGCAAAAAAAGGGGCTCGCACTCTTGGTTCTACTGCTTGCACGACAGGCTCCCACGCCTGAGCTTTGAAGATGGGCCCGTGGGCTCAGCGTCCCCCCTGCCCTGCCTGCCCTTCTGCCAGGGCAGTGCTCAGGGGGGGTTCACGTGGTTGCTAGTGAGCTACCAGTGAAACCCAGAAGATGTGGGGTCTCAAAAGGACACGGAGCAGGTAAAGGTGCTAGAAAACACAACGTGCTGGTGCTCTGGGGCCAGGGCGAGCGGAGAGGGTCTGCTCTTGTGGCACGAGCGTTTGGGGCAGAGGTTTATTTGCAGGCCCACAGGCTGCCTCCAGACCAGAGACTGCCATTCCCCACCTATCAAACCCTCCGAGGATGTCCCCGAGGAAAGCTCCGCGGTACTCACAGTTATGACACCCTTCTCCTGCATCCGGCCGGGCGTGTCGTGCAGGTCAGCAAACTGCATGGCTACCTGGTGGTAAATGGGAATCAGGAATTCCTCCCGCTCCTTCAGCTTGGTCTCCAGCTCTTTTCGGTCAGCAGGGCTCAGCTCGGGGGTACCTGCAACCAGGCAGAGCCGCAGGTCAGAGGGGAAAGCCCAGGGTGTCCAAAGGAGGGCTGTGCAGAGGAGAGCCAGCAGCTCCACACAGAGCGGAGGGAGGATGGAGGTTTCCTCTGCTCCTGCACACAGGCGAAACCCAGGCTGCTTTTGGCCAGGACAAACACCAGACCATCAGCTCCCAGCAATGCCAAGCAGAGTCTGGAGTCAGACAGAAGTGTTCCAGCCCAGATTTCCTGCCACCGCTATTCAGGCGAGAGCTTCGGAGGAGTTTTCACCATGGAAACTCAATTCCATTTAAATGCCAATGAGCTGAGCCATCAATAAAGTGACATTTACTGGACTTACTCCTAAAAAAGAATAATGTCCCAACATGCAGTTCATTTAGCAAGAAACACGGACAATGTAAAACCACCTCCACAGTCTCAAGATTTCCTGCAGGCTGGTTCCTGCCGGTCGCTGTCAGAGCCTCTGCCTCATTAAGGGAAAACACAAGTTACACCGGAGAGGCCCAAAGTGCTCAGATGCAGTTTACCAGCGAGTGGCACACACTGGTCTCAGTCACGGACTAACGTGATGGACAAGAATAAAATGGTGTCAAGATGACAATGTCCTGTGGAGTTCATAATTTTTAATTTCTTTTAAAGCATTCGGCTCGGATAAAATGGACTTTGATTAAAACAGAGCCACGCATGAAACAGTTCCCGATGAATTTCAGAATTGCCTGACCCAGACTAAGTCAGGCAAGAGGAAACGCATCGTGCTCTGGAGGGACGTGGTATCCAACCAGGTCACGGCTGGCCCAGAAGCAGGTTGATGCTTCTCCTACACTGCCTCACCAACACATGGGCAAGAGGTCCTCGTGCAGAGGCAGAGTATTTAGAGCCAATCTTAGTTCAATTTAAGCAAAGATTGCAATCCCGGCCAAATTATACAGTGCTCTGCTGACTTGTGCCATTTTTTAACCTCCCACCCACACCACAAGCTCTGGTTGCAAGTTCACGGCCTCAGAGACAGCTGCCTCCCATCCCACCTCCCCTTCCGGAGACAAGGTCACTGACAATCTGAAGCTGGGTCATGGGTGAGTCTTGCTCCAAGCACTGGTGGGTTGTAACATTCGGCTGCCCAAGGCACCTTCCATTCCAGTGCTAATATAACCCTCCGTGCTCCTGGGAGACATAGAAGCAGGATGGAGCCTGGAGATAGCAAAGAGGTGTCCTGTCCAGTAGCACAAGAAGTCAGCTGGAGAACTTGGAACAAAAGCTGGTGCTGTGCTTCAGAGGGAGGACAAAGCTCCTGTCTGTGGTATCTTGACTGAATTTTGTGGTGTGTGAACACCACTGAGCCTTCTTTGGTTTTAATCTTTGCCATTTATGGAGGAACGTGAACGGGATTAAACGCAACATCTACCGTTACTCCAACCCCTAATGTTAAGCTGCCAGGCTCACAGGCAGAGGCAAGAGGACAGCTGAGCCACGGGGGTCCTCAGCAGCTCCACGGCCACCATCCAGCCGGACAACAGCAGGCTCTGGGACTGCAGCGGGAGAGTGCCAGAGCAATCCAAGTCCCTCCCGACAAGACCAGATTAAATTAGCGGGCAGAAGCTTTACAAAAAAGCCCCACATCAACAGGAACCGCTTCACATGGCGCAGAGCCAAACGGTAGAACCCATTCCCACTGGAGGTCCTGGGTGCCAGAAGTACAAACGAGCTCACGGGAAGCGATCAGAGCAATTCATGCAAGAAATGTCCATCAGAGGCATGGAAATCAGATCTGTTCTCAGGAAGCCTCTAAACCACAGGACTGCTGGAAGCTGAGGCAGCGCCCTGGGGAAAACACCACTCCCCGTCAGCACGGTGCCCCGACCCCTTCCCCCAGCACCCACGGACAGGTTAGAACACGCACCTTTCCAAGCCATACAGTGATTCTCTCCAGGGAAGGAATGTTTTTACGTGCCTACCAATATAAATGTTACCTTAACCTTTCGAACGCTGGTAAAAAGGTTTTAATTAAGAGAAGCTACTCTTACAACCTTCAGAATAAAAAATTATATGTATTTATCCATGTTAAGCTCCCGGGCTCCTACACCTCCCTGTTTTAAACGGCAACTCGTGCACTTAAGCCAGTCACGCTGATGTATTCTGGCCTCTCTGCCACGCTCCCGATGTACAGTCAAACCAGCCAGGCCCAGTAATGATTTAGGTGAGATTAACAAATATGTCAATGTCTATTTTCTGCTTAATTTAAAAGCAGCGTCTATAAAGATTTTTGACTTCTGAACCCTGTTCTCCTGGAAGAAAGAAGGTAACAATGAGGAGGGGGGATAAAGAGTGATTATCCCATCATCGATCGTTTGTCAGGAGCATTTCTTATTCACTGGACTATTGTAAAAAGCTAAGCTCTCGATCAATCCTGTAAGCCCCCTGTACAATTAAATATCTTGGAATGGTTTTCTTTCTTTCCTAGTCAGATCTCGAGGCCTGAGGGTTTTTCAGAAAGCTGGGGCTTTATTTATTTATTTCTCGGGAGGAGGGGAAAAAAAAAAAAAAAAAGAAGTCTCCTTCCACAAATCTTATCCTGGCAAGGAGAGGGGAGTTAAAATATGGGATTCCTTTGCTCTAAAGGTACTTGACAGTTAATGAAACTGTTAAAGTTTAAATCATAGGAACATTATAGACCTCTGGGTATGGATCGGCTACTAATCAATAGCGCAACAAAAGAAGCAGCGGGGCTGAGCCAGCGGAGCGGGTGTTGGCACGCGGCGGGGGCAGGCGGGCAGGACCCGGCCACGCTGTAAAGGAAGAAAGAACATGTGTGACCTTCCCGACTTGGCCAGCAGCGCCAGGACACTTGGAGGCTGCACTCTACGTGCCGTAAAATGTCACATTTATCTTGGACTGCAGTTTGCTCTGCAGTCTCCAAGCACGCTTGTATCTATATATAGTGCTGGCACGGTCGCGGCGTTGGCATGGTGGGAAAAGGCCAGGTAAATGTCTTCATTCTGCTCTCGACACCTTTAAAGCCTACCCATGGTGAGAAATGCACATAGACCTCTTCTTTCTACGGGGTCTCTTCCTTTTTTTCTTTTTTTTTTTTTTTTTTTAAATCAGTAGCAAAACTACCTTAAACAAGTTGAAAAAATACCCTGGGGAAGCAAGAACATTGGGGTACCGAACAGATTAGAGATGAAATTTGGCTTTGCCAAACCCCTCTGCACAAACATATCCAGTTAAACCAATAAAACCAAGTTTAAATCCACATATAAGACGAATTTAAGCTAAAATGCTGCCAAATGCTTCCTGGGGGAAGCTGGCAGCTCATGTGTGCCCATCTCCCTCATCGTTTCCCTCTGGCCCGTGCCCATCTCTCCACGGGGTGACACCAGCCTCCCCATCCAGCTGTCACAGCCTGGCTTTTGGGGTTACAAACTCTGCTGTGTCCTACAGCCCGTAACAGGCACCCAAACCTCGGGCAGGGACTCTCGGTACCCCCAGTCGCGCTGAACGATAAATGCCGCATACGAAGGTTGCCAAAGCAAGCCCTTTGACCACCGTGCAGAGAAGCCCTCCCCGGCCACAGCAGCAGGGACAGGGACAGATGCTCTAGAGCCCAGGATCTGGAGGAAGCCTTCAGACGAGCCGCCCTCCCTGGGCAGACAAATGGAAAAGCCGCTGCAATAAATCCCCGCGGAGACCTCTCCCGTAAAGCGCTCCGATACAGAACAGCAATTTATCCTCCTCCCCAAAAGTTAAGGGAAAAGCATCGTGGCGGGGAAAGCAACACCTAAACTATTTTGATTTGTGCCCCATTAACCAAGAAAGCAACCTCTCCTCCGAGGTAAGCGGCAGCTCCGCGCATCCCCCCTGACGCCCGTGCCCGGCCAAGGGAGCCGGCACCGCGTCCCGCCCCGGCTGCAGCCCGAGCGCTGGCGGGAACCCCGGCTGCCTTTAATAAAGTTCCTGCCAGATGGAAACGGCTCAGCAGGACCATGAATCACCACTTCCCATAACATTTAGTAGCGAAGTGCTTTTTTTAAATATGACCGGTTTAACGGGTTAGACAAAATGACTTCAAGAAATGTTATTGTAGGTTCCCTCTGATTGCAGGAAGCCAGGCAGCTTCTGAATCAATTTGATGGTTTCTGGTTTCTAAGCTGTTAAAATGGGGGATTTTCTCCCTCACCCTCAGTCCACAGCTTCAGCACGGCCGTTTACTCGTCCACTTTCTCACCTCTTCCTCAAACACACACTCAAAGACCCAGGCAGAGCCCAGCACCGAGGCCTCTGACCCAGCTATCTGCAGAGCTGGTCATCAGGCTTTCTGAGAGATGGACAAACCCAACGGCTTCAACCCAGAGTCCCCCTCGGCCGCAGCAGCCTCCTCCTCTGAAGGGCAAGCTGAGGACGTGCCCACAACCCACCACTCTGACCCTTCTGTTGGTGCCTCAGTTGCCCACCTTTGAATTTGGGGCAAATTCTCCCACACCTTTGACTTCCGAAGTTGCCTGTTACAACACAAACGGCAGCCGTCTCCCCAGACTCCCGAGGAGCATTAATGACGATGGATTATCTCAACGTTACAATTGCTACAGGCGGATTTCCCCCCGCCAGGTAACCCCGCAAAACCCCCACATTAAGTTTGATTTCTCTTGTCGTCTGCTTGTGGCCGCTGTTTTCAGCAAAGCAGTACAATCCCACTGCAGCACGTGCTGGCCAAGGTGCTTAGGAAACGAACTCTGGGGATGCACACCCGTTGCTCTGCACCCAGTGACGTAACAAAATGCCAACTTTAAGCCTGGTTTATGACCGTCCTGCCTGATTTCCACACCCGCAACAACAATCCCCCGACCTGAATCTCACCTTCTCTTCCCCTGCCTCTAACAAAGCTCCTGCCAGACAAAAATTCAGCAGAGGCAGCAAGAATGCCAGCGGCGTCCGGGCTGCCCAGGCAACGCATCTCCCACCCCAGCTGGAGGGAGCCGCGCCGGAGGGGAGAAGGAAGGTGACTTCGAGCCACTCACGTCCCCAGGGAGACAGGCGTTTCTGGATTGTCGCTTGTTTCTTTAAATGAGACTGCTTGTAATTGCTTCACTAAATATTCAGTAGGATTTATGTTGTAAAGGTGCAGTATGAAACAGCGGTGAAGGTCACACACGCTCATGACACAGGCTTCAGATATCCTTGTACGACGGCACCGGGTGATGTTTCACCCTGGTCCTTTCCAGCTCTTTGCTCCCAAGGCCTTGGTGGCACCGGAGCAAACGGGCAAAGCGCAGCAGGTACAGAATGACAAAAATTCCTGTTTGGTGGGGGGGGACGACACACATCTACAGCCCTCCTGGGAGGATATTCAAGATGCCAGTTGCCATGCAGGAGCTGGCAGAAAGCAGCACTTGCTCTTCTAGACTCATGGTTGTGAATTAGCAACAATTTAAATGCAGCAGCGCTCACAGACAGAAGCGGTCACTGGGAATCGGCATCGCCTAGAAAGACAAAGTTCCAGCTGCAGTGGCTGTGCTTGTCCGAGGCTTCCTGAGAGATGGAATCGCACCAGCAGCGTTTGCCTTAGCTGCTGCGCCACAAAACAACTGGCATTTTGATTCATTACGGCACTGAACAAGCGAGCTCCCCCTGCCCCAAAAAGGATCGCTAGACTTTATAGTTGCAATCTAACTTTAGCTTTAACTTTCCAAGCTAATGCTTGGAAGCAGCCAGGCCAGAGGATGGAAGTTTCCAGCCCCTCAAGAAACAAGGCCGTGTCAGGGCTGTCCCCAGGTCACCAGCAAAGCCCTCAGCAGGTGGTGCAGTCGGGGCCAAGAGGGACCTGCAGGTTCAATTCCGGCACCGCACTCTGGCACCTTTATTTTCAGAGAGGAACTGCTGTGCTCAAGTTACGGGTTCAGTGCTGGGTGTTCACTCATGATCTGGAAATTTAAGAAAAGTCTTGCATGCTCTTTAGCCAAACAAAGTGCCAAGGAAGTCATAAGGCAGAGGCATGCAGCCTGACTGGTAATATTACCGGTGGAACGTCGAGGGCTGTCTACAGCGTTGGAGTTTGTGCAGAGAACCCCCCACTGCCCCCCACCTCCCAAAGTGCTGCTGGACGTGTGGAGCCCTATGTCCCCTCTCCTGCACCTTCTGCAGCCTATACAGGCAAATGCAAACCCAATTTCAAATCAAATGAACGCTGCACGCCAGCACCGGGGCAGCTATTGCACAGGACCGGCTGAAGAGGATACTCACGCTATTACACATATATCAGGTGAGGAACAGATGCTTCCCTCTTACTACGAGATAAATACCTGATAGGAGAAATGTGAAAATGTAATATCCAATCTTGCTCTAACTGGAGCTATTTTACCATTCCTTTCATTCATATTCCACCAAATTTTTGCGTCCATTACTCTGCGCATCTGACACATTACACGCCCGGAACCTGCACGGCAAAGTTAATTCTGATTCCGCTCCTCCGCGTTTCACTCTGATTGTAATACAGAAATAAAATCAAATCGAACCTCGTGTTTTTAACCCCAGCCCGAGGGCTGGAGTCTGAACGGTTCCTAGATCTGTAGGCAGTCCCAGCTCTCCCGGCACCCTCCCGGGTGGGAAGCGCGCTGTCGGGCAGGGCCAGGGCTGTCCTCTCCTTCCCTGCCCTTTGCTCCCCGCCGTTTGCTGGTTCGTAATCGCACGGCTCTGAGTGACGTCTTTAATAAAACATGGGGCTAATAAACATTTCAGCGCTAGGGCTGGAGAATTGATAATGAACAGATTTATGTCAAATTATTCAATACCTGCCAGCCCGCGCCGCTCTCGCGCTCCCCAATCGCCAGGCCGGCCCCGGCGACTCGAGCTCACCGGCACCCTGGTTCCCCACCCCTCCGCAACAGGCACCCGTCTGAGAGCATCTCCCTCTTCCCCGCTCTCCAGCAGCTCCAGGGAGGGATGACAGCAATTCAGGGGTTAAAGAGAGGCAGTGAACCCCCAGCTAATGAGTAAGAATTCAGCAGGCAGTGTAAGATAAATGGAGCTTTCTCTGCTTCTGCTGGAGTCAGCATGAACTGCGGCCCTGCGGCTTGTTTGTGGCAAATGGAGTGCGCGAAATATCAAAGGGCAGTGATCCAGAAGAAGACCGACTTTGACAAATTTTAAATTGGCCAGAAAGAAAACCAGAAAAAAAAGAAAAAAAAATAAAATAATAATAAAAAAAAATTATGCAATT
>WUAM01000287.1:50834493-50891139 GCA_024336885.1 Actenoides hombroni
CCCTCAGCACCACAGCTCCACGGCTTGGAAACCCCTCCAGGGATCACGGGGACTCCACCCCTGCCCTGGGCAGCCTGAGCATCCCTCTCCTCTAGCTGGTTGTGCAATGACCACAACTGACTTTAAGGAGAGCCAGGCAGAACATTGCCTTGATCCCAGAGGGATGACATGTCCAAACACTCTGGTAGGCCTACAAAAGTGTCCCCTCTACTAGCATTTCTAGGAGAGGTCCCATACTTGCCATGGAAGAGGTGGGTTGGACACAGACTGCATCAAAGATGGGTGAAGCAGATCCACTCTGCAGGCTCCTGGGTACAAGCTGTCACCGCTGCCCATGACAGGACCTACTTCTGTCCCTTTCCACACACTCCCACTGCTGGTCTGTCCCAAGTGAGGAGCTTCAGGATGCTAAACCAGTAAAGCTACTGGGTACGCCACAGTGGGGAACAGCAGCGGAGCCCTGAGCAGGACAAGACTCTACAAGACAACACCAGAAGGGGATCCAAACTGCTGGTTACCTTTCATTCCACCAGAGAAGCCTCTCCAGTTAGCAAAGACCATCAGAGGCAGCCCTTCTCTGTTGAAGTCATTGATAGCCTGTGCAGTCTTGAAGGCAGAGTCTGGGAACCACACCTGACCAGCCTGCTGGATTATCTGTTGGGAATAAAGAAAGACTGTTAAGCCTTGAAACACCTCAACCTAAGAGCTGGCATAAAAACATTCAAGTAGATGCAACAAGAGCTGAGATGTGGAATTAACAGCGAGGGACGCAGCGTATGGAATGCTTAGGATTTGCTTGCCCACAGGAAAATCACGACAAAACTTTGTCACCAACATCAACAGTTCTCCCATTGATTTAGTGAAGAAGAAGAGCAGAGACGGTGTGAAAAGCCTGGCTGCTGTAGAGAGTGAAGAAGAGAGAGAAAAGGATATGTAAAGGAGAAACCTCTGAGGAGATGATGTATGGCCAGAGCTGTGAAATCAGGCAGGAGAAAAGCAAAATGTCAGAGCAGAAAGGCCATGAGACACTGCGGGCACAGCAAGAGAACGGGGCAGTGATTTCTGCTTGTCCAATCTCAAGCCATTAGAGAAGCAGGACTGCTGGGCAACATCTCCCCTGTTCATTATGGCCAACACAGCCGTCCATTCGCTCAGCCCAGCCCTGCCAGGCGTTAGCACCTCACCAAGGACCAGCTAGACTTTTTGTCCCATGTTTGAGGAAAAAAAAAAAAATCTCACCAAAACAAGTGCTCTTTCCCCGGAGACATTTGCAGAGGACAAGCAAGCAACCGAGCACATGTTCAACCCACCTTGGCCTCAGAGTCCAGGTTTGCAGGATCAGCAGGGATGCTGAGCTCCACCGTTCTCGTTTCTACGGCAACTACTCCTACAGGTATTCCTCCCAGCCTGCAAACACACAAGGCAAATCAAAATTCGTATTTCTACCGTTACAGAACTTGACGTTTTTTTTTCCAATTTGCATCAAAATACTCAAGAGAGACAAATAAAGCAAGCAAATGCTGGAAGAATCATTCTGGCCTTTCTGAAGAGTTTAGGCGTGTGGCTGGAGAATTTCAGAGCAGAAGTCACAGCTCTCAAAGCAAAATGTAAAACCCAGCACATAGCTCACTGAAAGTTGAATACAATAAACTGAAGCCCAAACTGAATGATGTAGCTACATCTCCATCACCCTTCCCCTGCCACCATATAGATTTGGAATCTGATGGTCTTGACCACAAAAGATGACAACCCAAGGCTTGCTCAGCCATTTTCAGTGTCTGCATGTCCAAGCAACGCTGATGTCTCAGCCACCCCCGTTGCCTACAGACTCCCTCTCCCAAGAGGTCAAGGTGAACGACGGGTAAAAGGTTTGGGTTTGCCCCTCTGTCTCCCCAGCAGCCCCTCTGCTGCAGGCTGACTGCGAGGCTGGGAAGGAGGCAGGGACGGAGGGGTGGGCATGGAGAGCAGGCAGCAGGGAGGATGCTCAGCTCCGCTTCCTGCAGAGCCTCTCACAGCTCACACAAAAGGCGTCTCGCTCGCGACGACAGCGGCTCCCGCCCGGGATGGGAGTCCCAGCAGAGCCGACGCCGTCTGCTCAGCCTCCTCGAGCGGGATGACACGCGCTGCGGGCAGGAACAGCACCACGTGCACCAGGGGGTTGAGAATATTCCCATTTGCTATGATTAAGAGTCTGCCTAGAAACCCGTAATTGCAGAAGCCGTCTTAAATCGGTAACTTATAACTTCTATATTAGGGCCCATGTGACCTAATAAAGAACATCTTTATCCAAGTATTACAGTTATTTATTGAACTTGAAAACAGCTCAAAACAACTTCTGTTTTCCATTATACTTCATATAAATTTTATCAGGCTAGCACATGAAGATGCTACATCTTGTTTTATAGTGTGTCCCTGGACAAGTTGCCATAGAATAATAAAAGACAATTTACAGCCAACAGCACACGTATTCCAAACATACATACAAAAGATGAGTTTTGGCAGCACTTACAGTAACAATCCCAGAAGAATACATTCCTATTTGTTTTTTTTTTTCAAAATGCCACTGCTTTTGAAAGAAGTCACTTTCATTTGTGTTATATACACGGGTATGAGAGTCCAAAGCCACTTGGCATTTGTCAGAAGGAGCTGCAACTGAAGCTGAGTGTGGGCCTGGACAGAGATCTTCTAGCTTTGCCAGATCATTGATTTCTAGCCCCTCCCTGCCCCTTAGTACAGTGCTCAACCTAAAAGCCTTTAAATAATTGTAGGATGTTGGAAGATAAAACTTCAGAGTGTCACAGATGGCAGATAAAAATAACCAATAGCATCAAAAAGTCTCCGGATATCCCAAGGTGCTGCTCTCAGGAGTGGAGTCAGCAGGTGTTTGCAGCTCCTCACAACAATGTATAAAGATCAGACAATATCCTGGGTGGAAAGGATCGTCCAAAAAGGCAGAGCTGAGCTGCACCAGCACACAAATGACCCTTCAGCTCAGCAGCAGCTCATCTCTAGCCGGGCTCGTACAGCCCATACACCACCACATTCAGCCTCCTCCTCCTGCCCGACACGATACCCGAGGAAATGGGTGTGCTTCTCTCCATCACATCCTGCACTAGGAGAGACCAAACGCAGCTCTAAACCCATTAGAGACTCTGCAAAGCCTTAAGTTCTTAAGCAAAGAGCAGCAGAGGGATTTTTTGCTGAGCACATTCCTGTATCTGGAAGCCTCTTTCGGTTATTACGCAGCATTTTGTTAATGTATTAACAGAGCTCCTGATGGCAGTGCCAGACATGTCCAGAACCCACACAGTCCTCTGAGATGTTGCACATTAGCTCCAGTCACTGTCATAAGCCCCTAAGCTTGTCATCAGATCTGTAAATAAAAGATAATTCTTTGACATAGACTTCTGCTAGGAACTAAGGCACTCTGAGCACCCGTCGTGCACGACCACGACCATGTCTCCTGACATATAACACCTGAAGCCTGCAGGATCCCATTCAAGCCCTTCAGGTTTCTTTCTCCCCTCTCACTTGCTAACAAAAAAAAAACCAAAAAAACCCAAACCAAAAAAGGCTGACAAGTAACCAAAACCACTGACATTGATTAGGAGCTAGGAGTCTGCTGGAGGCAGGAGCATGAAGCTCTGTCTTGAGAGGAGAGCTGGCGGTAGCGTGAGGAAGGAGGAGTGACAAAGGATCAGCACGCTGCCTTTGGACAGCTCAAGCACTTGTAGTGGAAACTCAAGGGAGATAAATATCCTCCTTCAAAATGGCTCTATTCTGAGAGGAAGGAGACAATGACATCAGGAACCTCACAGTGCCATTTGGGGGAGGGAGGGGGGGCAATAAACTAAAGAAGAAACTAGAAAAGTGGTGATCGAGGGGGTTTTGAGCCCAGCTCTGATTTGCACTCTGTCAAAACAGAGGATTCTGCTTTCTGCCAGCTCTGAGAGTTCAGGGACCTGCAACACCGAGAACAACCAAGGCTTCAAGTTTCCAAGGCAGGGATCTAAATCTGGCAGCAAGGTAAGGGGAAGAGACTCCTCTTGGGAGACGGCGAGTGCCACAGGTCTCTGGAGATTCACATCTCTGCATCACAAAAAGCAAACTAAGATGAGGCGTGGTGGGTGCTCCTCTGGAAAATGCTGCTAGTTATTCCACAGGAACCTCAACGCTCAGCTCTTCTCTCTGCAGAGCCTCCTGCAATTTGCTTTAGGTTTAGCTGAGCCTTTCTCGCAAGACAAATAAAACGCAGACCCATAAACGGAGTAATGTACCTGCAAGAAAGTCAGAGCTGCAAGAAGGCCTCACCGTGGCACCGTGTACCTCGGGAAGCAGATATTGTCTGCTGTAATTTTTAACAACATTTTGGGCTTTTGTGCATGTTGATGTCGCCGCCTCCGAGCGAAACAGGAGAAACGATCAGATCATGCTTCATTTGTGTGGTAAAGATGTATCCTATTCGAGTAACGACTTATTTTTACTTCTAGCCATCAACTTGCAAAGGCTGTTCTACAAAAATGCAAAGCATAACGAAAACTTATTTCTACAAACGTCTAAAGCGCCTCTTAGAATTTACCTTGCTCTGCCAACCACAACTGTCTGCGCCCAGGGCTGCATGATCTCCAGGAACGAGCCATTGTCAAAGAAACCACTTAGCCACTGTCCTTTTTGACCTAAAGGGAAGGGGAAAAAAATGGAAATATCGGAGGAGGGAGGGAAGAAAGAAGAGAGAATATCCAGGGAGCCACTGAAACTTGCGTAAAAATGCCAACTGGCGAACGTGGTGCTGTCTTTTTATTTATTTATTTTAAAATAGATTATAATACAAGGGAACATTAGACAGCTGAGCATTTGTCTGCCTTCAGCCATCATGTCTTATTTCATTTGCTAGTCTGCATAAAGAGAGTAATTTATCAGCAAAAGCATCATTTATTGTTAAACGATGGGGTTCGGATAGCAGAGGGACTTCGCATGCCTTTAAATAAATAACTCTGTTTTTTTCAAGACTCTACAAACATTTGTCAAAAGACAGTAAAGTCATTAAAGAGGTTTTTCAAAATGCCTACTTCTGTTTCAAAATTTATCTCGCATTTTCCTCTTGATGCTGCGTAATCTTTCCTTTAAAGAAAGAATGCTGAAGAAATCCAGGAGCTAAATATAAAAATTCTATGCTATTTTAGAAGTAGGCCACACACCTGAGAGTGTTTCACACATTCTCTTAGAAAAACTGAAATGAAATGCTCTGACACCCAGAGTCTCCTTGCTCCACAGGAGACACCAGATGATGCACCTCTCCCTAAACTAAAGCGTGCTGTGGGAGTCACCACCCTGGATCAGAACATGAAGCTTCGCGATGCTCCACAAAAAAAACCCCAAACCCACAACCCAAACCCAACCAAAATCCCTCCCGGCTTTCCCCCCTGGCACAGAGCTTCTGAGGAATGCTTTAATCTGAGCAAGCACCTCTGCTTCTGCAAACCCAAGTCCAAAACCAATTAAAAGTGGAGATCCAAGCAAGCTAACCTCTGCTGACTTAAACAGGATGGAGAGTGTTTTATCAAGACCAAACTTGTAATTACTGTGTTCTACATTCCTTGCCTCCGTGGCCCCACTGTAAAATGTGACCATCCATTTCAAAATTATCTCTTTATCGTGAGCCCAAAGCTGATCGTTTAGATTCTGGCCTCGTGTCGGGCGTCAGCTTGAAGAATATCACGGCAATATCTCCTCTAATAAATGGCTTTAACTTTTCACCTAGGAGATATCTGCTTTAACTTATCACAGGGAATCATCTGCTTTCCTTAACGCTTCCACTAAATTAAAATCTGAAGTCACTCGATTTGGAAGCCAGCGTTAGCTGCACTCAGACAGCTGGATGAATTACTTGAGAGATGATGAAAAAATATTATCCAAAACCAGAAAACTTAGTTTATCACAAATCTCATTTTAGCCCCCCAAACTCATTAATAACAGTGGGCGTAATGGTCACCCCGTTTGCAGCTTGCACCTACACAGGCTGCCCAGCCCCAAAAAGCTTGGATGGGGGTTCAGTGGTTTGCAGTGTTTCCAAAACAATAATTCTCCAAGATGTACAGGAATACTGTGATCCCTTTAGCCTACAGACCCTCTGTAGATGGGACTTTAATCCAGAACATAAAAAACAAACGAAAAAAAGAACACCTATAAAAGTAACCAATAACAGTAGGTGTCCTCAAGCACTCAGAATTTACATGCTATTTTTACGTACTATATACAAATTGTTTAGCACTAATTACTTTGTAAGCTCTGAAATGTCTCTTGGACTGCAGACACGAAGCCTTGACAAACAGCCTCGAAACAAGATGAATTATTGCGCAACCTGGCCACCAAAGATCTACATACTTGGATTTGGGCGTCCAGCCAGCAGCCAGCGAGGATCATAGGGAGTCTTGGTAGGAACAAACTCTATGGTTCTGTCTATAGGATCCTTGACTTTGAGGATAGGAACCGGGCTGTACACGCTCTAGAGGAAAAAGAAAAGTGTTGAAGGACGTAATTCTCCTGCGTGGCTTTGCACCAGCACCAGCTCTGAAGGACCTGGTCAGAGTCCTCTTTCTCCTCCCTTCACAACCCTTCGACTGACAGGATCCCAGAGCCCTGGCAAGAGCCAGAAGGAACTTCCAAGGTGCACCATACACTCTCCCAAACCCTCCTTTGCCATCATCTGGCAGACACTGCACTTCATTCGCTCTCGAACTTCAGGCACAGGCAGCATTAGCGAGGGGTTGCAGTTTAATTCTGAGAGGTGACCAGGACACCTGACTCATTCTACACACTCTTTCCTGAAGGAAGGTGACCCGCGTGTTCTTGTTGCTACCTTCCTGGCTGCAGAGCAGCTTACACATATACATCAACTCCTACAAATTACTGCCTCGGAGGGGAATTTTTAGAGACTTTTCAGTGAGAGACAATTCACTGCTTACACCAAATCCATCTGCCTGGAGTACTGAGGGCAGCAGGCCAGGGGTGTGATGGGGAAGTACTCAAGGCAATGCCAGGCTGCCCCAGATTCCAGTTCCTGCACCACTTTAAGACAAAAACTACTTTTTTTTACTTCAAGACATAGAGCTTAGCAGCCTTGCTCATGAGCCTCAACTGTTTCGCAAGGCACCGTGCAAGCAGAAAGACCTACACAGTCCCCCAGCCCCCGAAACGCCGTGAGCAGAGCGATGGGCAGGGGCACTTTGCACTCCTGCGGGGCCAGGACTCACCTTGGGCATGTAGGAAAGCCACTGCAGGATAGTGTAGACTCCTTCAAAATCATCACACACGGCACTGTGCGTCACCCCGTTGTTGTGCATGATCTGGATCCCACCCAGCTGGTTGTTGGAGGTGTAAACTTCCCGTCCCAGCACCTTTTGAAAGAAAACCAGGAAAGCTGTCAGTGGAGGGGATGTCACGAGGAGGTGCTGGCTAAGGAGATACGCACAAGCTCATCTTGCAGCAGGTCGTGATCACTTCAGCACCATAGGATAGAGCAAACCACTCAGAACAGGCCTCCCCAAGCCCTGTGTGCAGGTAAGGTCTTACAAATAGTGATCCCCAAGGGGAATGGTCCAAGTGAGGGAACTGAAGCAGAGGACAGTTCTACCACTTGCCCTTCCCCAAGCAGCACCGGAGCTGGTAGGTGACCAGGTGTCCTGGGCACTGACCCGAGCTCAGCTCACGAATTCCAAATTGCTCTAAGACGACTGGTAGGATGGACCCATTTAAACCTTTAACTAGAGGAAAAATGAACACGGTGCAGAAAGATGGGTACAGCAAAGACAAAGCTCCACCAGCTCCTTAGAGAGACAGGAAAGAACAAGGCTCTGACTGCTGGGCTTCTAATTCTCTTGCACAGCTCCATCTCTAATCTCAGCCCAGGCACCGCAGCTCTTTTCTCATTCTCCTGCTGTCTCTTTCCATTTGCCCTCTCCCTGACTGATACACTGATCTCTCGGTCACTCGGCTTTCTGCTCCACTGAGTCCATATTACTAATAACACCTCTGCCACGGCCAGTTTACCTCATGAAGGCAGGAGCACATCATTACAAAATAAACTCATAACTTTGACATTCTAGCAAATACATGCCGTTTGTTATTTTTATGGGTTGAGTCTTTCTAACAGACAGAGGGCATTACATACCTGCTTCATTTAGATCTTAAAACCCCCCCCTCAAATACACACAAACAACCTGCCCTCCCCCCCCAAACACCCAGCGCAGCTCGTTGTAGGAAAAAGGGGTATCCAAGAGAGGAGCAGCCCAGAGCCCAAGGCCACCCGGTCCTTACGGAAGGGATGTTTGGGTCTGACTTCATCCTTGTCCTGACATCCTACAACGAGAGCTCGGGACGTAACTCATCTGAGGGGAACTCCACATTCCTCAGGGTTCGACCTTTTGGGCTGAAAGTAAGAAGGTGCTAAAGGGATATGGAAATAGAAAGTTTTGAGCTGGTTATAAAACTACCCTGGACCAAAGTGCCTTCTTCCTGCACGTCATCGCTGAATCACAGCTGGGGTCAGGCAGCCGCTGTGTCCATCCAGTGAGGCACAACACTATCAGTTCCTAACTCCACATTTATTCTCCTCTGGAGGAGAAAGGGCCCAGTGTTCAGCATTTCACAAAACTCAGCATTTCACAAGCACTACATGATCCTCAGGAAACTCCCCACGAGACAGGTGTCGGACGAGGTTTACGCGCAGAAGAAACCGAGGCACCGAAGTTATGCAACCAGCCCAAAAATTCAGAGGTCAACGTAAGCATCGTGGTTTTGCACAGAGATGGGTCTCCCTTGTGAACTCAAACACCTTCATCTCCCTCTACCGCAATCAGTGCTGTGGTAGAAAAGACAGCGGCACAGGTTTAGGTTCAAGGCAAAGGAAAGCACAGGCCTCCAGATGCCAGGCACAAGCCCAGCTAAATGCTTTCCACAGAGGAAAATAAAAATAAAGAGGATTTAATCTCCCCCCCCCTCCTTATGAACTAATGCAAACGTATGTACATGCAAAATGGGCCTCTGCTGCTGCTTATCTAGAGACGCTGCCGACAGCTCAGGTTTACCGCTGCTGACAGGCAATGAAAACAGTCTAATATACCGCCGGCTCTCGCCCTTAAATCCCTTTTTGGAGATCAAGATAAATAAGTGTTTCCTTTTCCCGAGTGCCGCAGACACGGCAGTGAAGTGGCAGAGCATCGCGAGGGGCTGTGCACAGGAAATGCCCCCGCGGTTCCCAGCGAGGGACCAGCGTGGTCCCAGGATGCACTGAAGAGCTGCTCTGGCGAGCGCTCGGCGCCTTCGTTCACAGGACGCGAGTGTCCGCACGCGTGTGCCGCCCCTGGGCCTAGCGCGGCAGGAGGGACACGCAACATGGGCGGGACACGCAACATGGGCGGGACACGCAACATGGGCACACACAAGCTCTAAACCAGAGCCTGACTCCAGCACAGCCCAAAGGCTCCCCGGAGCAGAATCTGTGCGGCCGAGGGGTCAAAGAGGCTGCCTTCCAGGGACACTGCTGGGCTGGGTGCTGGCTCCCCAGCCTGCTGCTGCACGTGTGCTCTTCTGTCTTCTCAGGAACCATCGGAGATCCTGCCAACTTGTTTCCCACGTGGGGCTGTGGACTGAATTGGGTGCCAGAGGTTAAAAGGCACCGAAGGGCTCGTCAGCTCAGAGCCGATGATCATTGGGCTTGAGAAAAAAATGAACGCCATAGCTCATCCATTCAGCTCTGCTAACCACCTCATCTCTGACCTCAGAGGACTACATTTTTAAAGGCTGACAAGTAATTCAATCTCCAATTAACAATCTTAAATGGTGCAATGCATATTGCTGTATAAATGTTTCTGCAAGAAAATATCCAAGGGTGAAAGAGAGTACATCTGCTGGAGAAGCCCAAAGCCGGTGCTTCTGCGATCAAAGGATTCACATGCTCCTCGGTAAGACTGGTGATCAGCAGAGGCATGAGTGGATTTAGAAATGTTGCCAAATCAGTTAGAAACAAACTTGGGGGTGAAAAGGTGGCACACGATGAGACCCTGCATTTGATACGGCCACAACCTGCCAAAACGATAAACCTCAAACCCAGAGGGTTTGGGTCTGCCAGGGAGGAACCTTGAGTCACACAAGGCAGGAGGTTAAGAAGTGAATGCAGCATTGGCCCAAGGCTTATAGAAGGCATCTGTCTAATGACCAAACACGTGCATGGAAGGGTTAAGTTCGCAAAGCAGCCCCTTCCTAGCAGAAAGGTTACTGGCACTCCAGGGAACAGTCGATGATGCAGCTCCCAGAGTCAGCTGCTATAGACCAGAGATCAGGGAAGGTCCAGCACGAGGGATGGGAAAGAACAGGTTCCAGGATTTTAAAGCTGAGATATACAATACACATATGGCTGAATAATGGCAATATTTGACTGCTGATATTGTGCTTCATCTGATGGCAAGAACAGAAAAAAAAAGAGCAGCCATGAACAGCAAACCACCAGACAGCAAGCTGCTGGCACCAGATAATTTGCTTTAAATTAAAATTCTTTCTACTCCACGAAAGCTTGGAAACCCAGAAACCCATGCCCACCTGGCATCTGACATGCTACCAGTCAAAGGAAGCTGCTGTGAGTGACCAGCACCCCACAGAGACCCCAGACTTGCCCCTTCTGAGGTGTCTAGTGAGGACTTCTCACTTCTGGTACTGCTTCTTT
The DNA here is from genome assembly GCA_024336885.1 of Actenoides hombroni. NCBI lineage: Eukaryota > Metazoa > Chordata > Aves > Coraciiformes > Alcedinidae > Actenoides > Actenoides hombroni. The sequence continues at coordinate 50,845,214 of WUAM01000287.1, forward strand.
CCTGCACATGGTCCCACTAAAGCAGGACTGACACCACCCACTCCTTGAGTATTCATGTCAAACAGCCCCACAATCACCCTGGTCAGATTTGGATGAGTCTCCTCTCCTCTTGCTTCTGAAGACAAACCTTTTAAGAGTGCAGACAGCAGTGCACCTAACAGGGCACGCGGGACAAAACACCTCCCCTGTGCCCCCAGCTCAACGCCAGGATGGGGACACCAGGGAAGTGGTCAGGAGGCCACAGGCTAATGCTAGAACTGCACGTGTTAAAGCTCAGCCCAGGACTGCCAGAACATACCCCCTTTCCCAGACAGTGCAACCTTTGATAGGACAGGGTAACAAAACACACGGCCAGTATTGTCAACACTTCTCCCCCTCGGTCCTCCAAACGCTGCCCTCCCACCCGTCACGGAAACCGCGTTTCTTTTTACTTCAGAGGATCTTTTGGGAAGTACAAAGGAGAGCCAGGATTCTAGCAGCCTTTTCAGCTTTTAGAAAGATGGTCCTCAACAGGTTTATAGGCATGTCATGTGCATATTAATCATTTTCCAGCACTCCAGCCCGTGGTGACCAGCTGCTTTCTCCGTGCTCCTTTTCAGAAACTGGGCTGCCAGTTAGCTGAGGCACTCGCCGCAGAGCTGGCTGGGCTGCGAAGGTGATTGGCTCCTATGTTTCATCAAAGAGGAAAGATCTGAAAAAATGACAGCAGAGGGCTTGAATGGGAACCATTATGTAACATAAGTGCTGTTATTATTCAGAGTATATCATGTGTTTATATCAAATATAAGTGCCAGATTTTTATCCGAATAATTTCAATAATTGCAATTCCCATCCCACCGTTTATATTATCTGCCAGGAACCTGAAGCAGAAAAGGCACATGCCCGTGCTATAAATAGCCTATTTTTCATAAACAGGCAGAAATGATCAGAATGAATGTCTCATCAGAAAACACAATGTAGGAACTTAAAACCCGACCGCTATTATGTGCAGTCAAGCCTCAACACATCTTGCAGCGTTCGTTTCCATCACTCAGCTCTTCCCCCACACACATCGTGTCATTAGAGGGTAACCCGGCAGCCTTCGAGCGGGAGGACCGAGCTGAGGTGGGATGGCAGCAAGAGCCGTGTCTCCGGAGAAGAGCGGCTGGGGCCCGGCGGGGCTGCGGGGCCGGCGGTGCGAGCAGAGATGGCGGCTCTGCCGGGGACGGGCTCTGCTCCCTGCATCGCTAATCCACCGACCTGTGCGGCTCCTGCACTTTTAATTTACGAGCGTGCGGTGGGGGACCCTTTCTGACTTGGGAACATATTGGCTCGGTCTAATGCTTGGAGATTATTAAAGTCAGAGCTATACTCCACTATCAAGTCTACAGATCTTTTATTTAGAAGATATGGTGCTCTAAATGCACAAAGAGCTCCCCGTCACCTTCACATTAAAGCCCCTAGTGCCTGGTAAATGGAATTATATAGCTGTCATCTCCTTTCCCCAAAGTTTTAAGAGTACAATGGGCTCATTTTTTCACACTCCATCCCAGCTTCAGAACTAAGAGACCTACTTTGTATTGATTTAAAGTCTCAGAAATAAATAAACCTGCTTCACCAATGTGATTCACAAGAAATTCATGATACACTATTGCATGATATATTTCAAGCTGTGGCTCCAGCTCTTTTTTTCCTTTGGTGAGTGATGGGGGAGGTGGGAGGTAGGGGGAGGTGGGGGGGAAGCTGACAGCCTGATGGTTATTGGAGATGGCTACTGACTGCAAATCCAGAAGCGGGTCTTGCTGGTGGAGTCTTTTTCTTGCTTTAATTTGGTGAGATCAGAGGGGGAAGGGGAAGAAGCAATCGCGCTTCACCTCGGAGGCAGCAGGGGAAGATGCATCCAGATGGACATTGAAACTGCAGCTGGCCTTTCTACACCACCTTCTGCCACCTTCAGATCCCAAAGCACCCTACCAACACAAAGGGAGCAGGGCTCCACAGCTGATGGGACACAAGAAGAGGAATTCTCCCTGCTTGCAGATGGCGACGTAGGATGCTACTGGGAGGAAGCAGTTTTTCCATCTTCCAACAGTCGATGAAGGTGTTGGAAAACACCCGGATTGCAACAGAAAACCAAATTTTGCAATCCTGAGTTCTGAACAAATGTCAGATAGGGCCAAGATGTTTGCTTCTGACTTCTGAAGTATTTGTTGTAGGTATTAGAAATAAAACCAATGCAGAAAAAGGCAGTTGGGTATAAACAAACAAACAACCCCAAACCCCTAAACTATTCATTTGACCCCAAAAATTCCAACTGAGAAACTCATCAAAACGAATACTTTTTCCTGAAGAGTTCCAGTTTCAGTGAACTGGCATTTTCAAATGAAAAATGTCTTGTCAGAAAATTCCTGCCTAGCTCTCCTTTCAGTGTAGGGAGACTGCATGTTTTGCTCAAGGTCACTCCATCAGTCAGTGGTAAATCAAAAGGACTCAATATACTTTGCAAACTAAAATTACAGCCCCCTATTCTACATGGTGCAAACACTCATAAATCCCATCTGTCTCACTTAGGGGTTCCCTGATCCAGACACCAGCCCTATAAACAATATTAATGATTGTCTCCATGATACTTAAAGATCTTGCTTCGGTCATTCCCTTGGTCACCTTCTGGACCCCCGAGAAACCCTCTTATCCCGAGGCCACCCAAGATGGACAGGCTGCAGGGCAGGTGCCTCTTTCAGCAGGACAGTGAAGCCCTGTTCACTTTGCAGCGTGGGTTTAGGATTAATCACGAGATACGTGACAATTCTCCAGAGCCGTTCCTATGGTTCCCACTCACGTGTCCAGAGTGGCAGATAGTTTCTCCACAATTCACTGCAGAAAAGACCCACAGACAGGTCACCCAAACATCCTCCTACTGACACTCCAAGATGGGGCTGACTGGGACCAGTTACTCTGGGATGTGTCTGAAAAGTGCCTCCTTCCATTCAGCTCCAGCAGAACATCAGGTAACAGAGTCAACGCTCCAGTAACAACATACCCTGCAGATTGACCAGGAACTGGGACATAGTCCTGGCTACATATGTATATAAGGTTTAGAACACACAGGAGTTTCCCTGGAAGGCACAGGAGGAGATTTAGACAGGCAGAATATGGGCCACTATGCCACACTCCTCTTCACTGGGAATAAATACACACACAGCTCCCAGAGCACCAGCATCATCCGCACAGATAAACTGATCAAGATCCATATTAAAAATGATAGAAGGTGGGAGAAAAAAAAAAAAAAGTCAACAGAAATCTATTAGACTTTCTTCCCTAAGCAAACATAAAGGGACTGATAATGTGATGCCTGGAACGTAAATTGTCTCTAATGGGAACAATACACAAATATCACCACTTAAAGAAAGGCAATTAAAAATAAAATGTAGAAATGGAGTCTGGTGTTTGTTTATTTGCACTCCTCTGAAGTCCAGGCATCCATCCTGCTTACATTAATTTCTCTACACAGAGCAAAAACCTTTGTGTTACCAGGAGTGTCACCAACCAGACGCTCCCAGCAGCTAAAGTCTGTCTCACTGGCATTAAAAGTAACTAATTCTTCTCTTTTCCTACTGCCAAATATTGCTAAACTGAGACTGATTCTTCCAAGAGCTCTGCTCTGGTCTTGGTTCTGAAACCGGCCTGGCTTTGTTGGGGTGTAAGCAATGGTGACCTCTGCCAAGGAGACCTCCAGCAGCACCGAGGTCCTGCACTGATTCTGAGAGAGCTGAGGAAACCCCCCTCCAGCCATGAAACCACCCTTGCTCTCACCACATCATCTGCTGCCACCACCCAAGGCACGGCAGAGCGGCCCCTCCTGCTTCCCCCACCACTGGAGCCAAGAGCGGGGTAACCTTGGTGAGATCCAGGAGAGGAACCGACTGATGGTTAACGCTGTTGAAGTGTCAATTTCTGTTTGACATTTCCTAGACCCTCTTTGATTAGCATTCTCAAACACCCTGCGCCCATACGTATCTTCCTAATAGTCTTGCTGTGCCACTACAGAAAGATTCATATCATGCATTAATAATTATAATGCTTCTTTGAATGACAGGGATGGCACTTGCTGTTCTAACTCACATGATTGCTCTCACATGATTGCTTTGATCTAATCCCAAGACTGGAGTCATCTTGAGCAGATACTGAGCTATCCCTGCCTTGAATCTCAAAAAAAAGAGCTTTCCACAATCTGTATTTTACAGTAAAACCCCCAAACAGCCTCAGTCTCACAGGGCTTTTATTTATTTTTCCAGACTGTGCAATTGAAGGGTAAATATTACTGCTTGCGATGCTGGAGAGCAATCACTCACACCAGACGGACTGACAGACTGTGTAAGCTTCCTATTCCTCACACGAGCTCCTCCAGTGAGCCCCAGACCTGACCCAGCAGCCTCTCGCACGGGCACAGCACCCTGAGCAGCTCTGCCTGCTCCTCCTGAGCCCCGGCCCGCTGTCGCACCCCATCAGTCGAGTCCCAGGACACCCAAGTTCCGCAGCTTCCCTCAGCCAAGACCTGCAGACATCAGGGCAGTGCCAGGCTGCTTTAGCACGGAGACCAAGCGACACCCCAGCAGGCAGGCAGGGTACGTCCGCGTGTCCGGCTAAGGCGCTGAAGAGCAGCCGACGTCAGCGAGAGGTGTTGCCTGAGGTGCCTCAAAAGAAACTTGTCTCTCTGAGCAACTTAGAGCTGGGGACAGCCACCACCCGAGCCAGCTGGTTTCACGCCAGCTCACACGTGCTGCTCCTCTGCCTGCTGTGCAGATGCTCCCACTGTTCAGCTGCAAACCCACCCCAGATCCACGCCAACGAAACCGTGAAGCGCCTCAAAAGCAGCCACGCTGATCTCAGCTCTGGCCTTGACAGTCAGGACTGAATTTAAAACACCAGGGTATTCTCTCCTGGCCTCACGCAGAAGGGGTTGTTGGGGTTTTAAATGCAGATTGTCAAAATGATCCTTGCAGCAATTACGGTCTGTTGTATCAACAAGTCCTCCGGGACTCATCCGCAGTCACGCGGTTGACACGTACACGGCGCTATCTCGGCACAGTGCGGCACCCAACCCGTTAACGTCCCCGCCGTGCTCGAGCAGCGCCCGTGTTGATGGAAGATGGACTCAGCAGAGGGCACTGGACAAGGGCTGGGACTCAGAAGTTTCTTAGATATTTACATAATCGAATTAGCAAGGCAGCAAGTTTCCACTCATCGGTTCATCTCACGAGCACCCCTCTTGAAGCTGTTCTTCAGCAATGTTTTCTCCCCCCAAAACCCACCAATTTACAGGAAACTGGTTCCTGAGCTCTTCCAGGTCTAGAATAGTTTATACAAGCAGACATATTGTTAAAATTAAGATCATTTTGAAGGTAAAAACTTCCACGGAAAGAACTCCTGAGGATGGGGTTACCCAGCCTGCCCACGCAGCACTGCTGGCAGGTACCTTCCGTCGGGTGAGCTCAAAATACTAATTAACTCCCGTTTCCAGACTGAGCTGTCAGCAGGTAACTGCCATTACACCCATTCTGATTAAAAATGTCAGACCACAACCAGGCAGGTGGTTGGCTGCAGACTGGGAAATGAAGCCCAGCATTCTGGTTTTGAACTATGCTTTGAAGAATTCCTATTTTAGTGGTTTCAGACCCTTTATCTTCACCACCTCTTTCCCTACGTGGACACGTACTCTTGGCAGGTGGTATTAGTCCAGCTCACGCTTGGCACATTTGGATGTTCTTGTTCAGCACGGTGCCATGGGGCCCAGGGGCGAGCACACCAGAGGATAGGTCAAGGGCCTGCTGCACCATTCGTGCAGCCCAAGCCTGGGGAGTTTGGGGGAAAATAAAGCTAACAAGGAGGGAAAGAAAACAGAAGAGTCTGCTGGTTAGATTCTTCCCTTCACCTCCAGAAGTGACGACCACTTTAGATGTCCTGCTGTGAAGTGCAGTGTGGGGGACAGTTGATCATCGCTCAGAAAAAGAAGTATTTGAGATACCAGGTTGAGCATCCATAGAACAAACTGGGGTGTATCAAGTTAGCAGCAGTTCCTGAAAATCTTTGCTAAACCCAACTTCGCTCAGGAAAAGCCAAGAACATGTATCAGGAGAGAAAATGTGATTGAAAGCTGCTGTTTGTTTACATTAACAAAACAGTCTTAAAGTCAGGATTGCTTTTAAACACAAAAGACAAGGAGGAGCAAACTAATTAAAAATAGGTCAGCAACAGACCTGGGAACATCTTGTGAGGGCTGAAAGGAAAGGTAGGTCTGGAAGCTTGAACCATATAAGCCATGAGGAAACTGGGGGTGCTGAGCCTTCCTTCCACTAAAAAGCAAACCACTGGAAATTAACCTGTTAGTGCCCAGTGGGAGCACAGCACCTCCAGTATGAAACCACACTGCATCAGCTTATGACGAGGAAAGGGAGTTGAGGGAGGTGGAGGAAAAGGTATGGGAGGGGAAAAGGGGGAGGCAGGGAAAGTTAAAAAAAAAAAAAAAATAAAAAAATCTCTGTCTCAGCAAAAGTTTTCATTAAAATTTTAGACAAATGATCTCTGTGTCCTTCTCCCATGCTGCCTGGGGCTCCATGCTATTTCTATGCAAATAACAACCTCGTGGTTTATATCTTATTATTTCCACCGGAGCTGCGGCGACATGACCCGAGACGTGTGTGAGGTAGACAGCGAAAGAGAGAGAGGGAGAGAAAGAGAGGGAGAAGGGAGGGAGAGAGATGGAGTGGCTGCTCGCTGAAGTGTGAAAAAATATTGTCAGGAGTGAGCAGCAAGAACAAAAAAAAAATTGCAGGGATAACGTGTTTATTTCAGCCCCTCTCCCCATGTGAACCAGCATCTTTTAAAATTCATTGGGCATCAGGCGATCATGCACAATCCATCTGCTTTCACTTTATCATTTGCATTTCATGCCTCCTGGCTTTTGATGTGCTGATACTTTGATGCAGTCAGGAGACGCGCATTATCATTATTTCAATTTTCAGGGGGGTCAGCGGGCTCAGCACAGGCGCGCGCACACGCTCACGGGAGAGGAATGAAATGTCATTTCCACCTCTCCACCCCCTGCTGAAATGCGATGGGGAAGACAAAAGGGGGAGAGATGAAACGCAGCCCGGGTGCCCCGCACGCCCGGCCCCGAGCATCACACCTTTCCCCCAGGTCTCTCCCCTTGCCCGTCGGTCTGGACTATAAACAAAGACAGCTTCAGCAGGAGCAGAGGGAAACCTCGTGCAGCTCTTGTGCAGCTTCTTGTCACCCCTGACAGGCAATGGGGCTGAGAGAATCCTCCAGCCTGCCCGGGATCGGGCGTCCGACGGCGATACACCGCTGCTCCCAGCGCGCTGACGCGGCCAACGGTCAGCACGTGATGAGTCGACCTCCAGAACCCAACGCTAGCTTCGGCTCCAAAGGATTTTGACCTTGAGCTCATCATCTAAGTTAAAGGTTACGGTCTGGTTTTGGCAGCTGGACCTTTCCCTCTACACCTAAACCCTCAGGCTGGTTTTACATAATGATAATGAACAAGACCGGCAACAGATCTGCTGGCATGGAATGTTTGTCACGGTCCCCCTCTGCTCCCCCTGCAAATTAAAAATAACCCAGGATTTCACAGGAGAAAAAAAAAATAATTAAAAAAACCCAAACAAGTTTCCAGAGAAAGCCTCACTGATCACCAAAAGCCTCATTTTCTCCATTGCTGCAGCAACGTTTTTGCACTGCGCATTCTCCTCTCGCAGAGAGAAGACATTTTGAAGAAGATGTGTGCGCAGACACAAGGCGACGCGGAAGCTTTGTACAGCATCCTCTACGGAGCAAACTGCCCCAGAGCTCTGATGTCTAACTGGGAGAAGCTAAAGGAATATTTGCACGCAACGGTGTTAGAAACCCTTCGCTTCCAGCTGTCATGCAAGGCAGCGGTTTCTCTTGATTTATCTTTGTTTCAGTCATGAGCTCTCCTCAAAGACCCTGCCAGTTGGATGGGTGACCTTCTAATTCCCACAAAGTAAAGCACTGGCTTTGCTGCCCAGGGCTCTTCTCACCATCTAATCCATGGGAACAAGAAGCAGCAAGGCTCACTTGCTCCACAGACAAAAACCACAAGATGTTTCCACTGTGAGATCCTTTGGGAGAGTTATTCACAGGAACGAACCAGAACATGACATCTCCTGTGCCCAAACAGCCTCTGAGTTCCTACAAGGGAAGACTTTGCTGAAGTGAGAGACCTGACTTCTAGCTACAGTGAAACTCAAACTGTCCATCCGAATTCAAGGGCCAGGTGTTTAACAGTTTACACACAAGAGCAGGGAGATGGAGGATAAGTCTGGAGCAGGCTGATGGAAATGCACTCGCATACACCGTTTGCTTCACACTCTCCTTAAGATCTCAGCTGGAATGAGCTTGAACATTTCACCTCAGCACTTGACATCATTTAGCTACTTCAGACTTACTTCTGGGACACAATTAGAGCTGAATCTGTTCAAGACACTCTGACCAGAACGGCAGGGACTGGAAAATGAAAATCATATGAACCAGCAAGAACATCACACAACACCCAGGTCTGAGTGGGGACTCCCAAAATCCCACTATTCAATGACAGGTAAATTTATTGTTGGCTCTGGGCTTAGCTGTCTTACTGGGAAAGCTGGATAGGGTCAATAGGTCCCTTGTTTGCCTGACCCTTAGGCAGATAGCGGTCCAGCACCTACAGAAAAATACATTCCTTTCCAACAGAGCAGGGAAGAGAGAAAAGGACACATGGGATTGTTCAGCCCACTGAAATTCTTGGGATGGGATAAATCACTCCCAGAAAGCTTCTCCTTCTGCTTACACCTGCTGACAGATGTCAGGTGCATAATTTAGACTAAATCCTTAATTTTTAAGTGCCTACAATTCAGTGAGAGATTAATCTAGTCCTATAAAAACAAACATTCACTCCACCGGCAGAGAGTGCAGCGAAACCTGGAAAGATGAGAGCAGAAGAGGAGGACTAAACAGCCTGGCCCTGCCATCTGGGAAACTCTGCAGGGCCCCGATCCCCAACAAATGACAGCTGGAACCAGGCAACTTACTCCACTTCAGCAAGCACTAAACTGACTCAATTTCTTTTTAAAGGATGGATCTTCAAATGCCTCTTTTCCTTCCATTGATGCAGGTGTGTGTGATGTGTGTAAGAGATCTAACTGAGGGTGCTGCATCCTAGAGTTGATAGGATCAATGCTTCATTTTCTGCAGAGCCCCCTTTATTCAGGGGAATAATTCAACGAGAGACTATTTTCCTTTTATCTCCCATTGTCAGGCAGGCGCTCCTTGAAACGCAGCTTGCGATGAAGCACAACCACCCCAGGTGCTGGAGAGTGCCTGAGAACAAAGCTGCACAATGGGGAAGGGCACTCGCGCCCGCACAATCCCGACTCCCACGTAAACAAAGCCCTCAGTGAGAGGGACAAGAGCGGAGTGGGCTGTGAGCCATGTCGGCAAAGGACAAGCGGCGGGAGTCTGTGATTGGAGAAGGCTTGGGCCAGAAAGGGAGAAATGCGGCTCCTTGGGGGGTTGGGGGAAGGAAAGAAAAAAAAAAAAAAAAAAAGAAGAGCCACTTTAGAAGAGAAAGCAGTAAGTTTTCTTACAGCCTGAATTATTCTCCCTGCCTCCTCAGCTGAGGTTTCCAGCAGGTCTGACCCCTTGAAACCCTTCCCCCCCCAGTGCTGTTGGGCCTCGGCGCTCCCCCAGCAGTCATGCAACGCTGTGCGTGGCCCCAGGCTCGGGGTGAGGCCGGCCCACGTGTTTTGAAACACGGTCTACCCAACACTATACACACGGAGTGGGAGAAGATGCTGCCCGGTCAGCGAGCTCCCCCGCTTCTGTCACTTAGTCACTGCACAAAACCTGTGTTAAAAGCTGCTTCTCCTTCTTCCCCTTCACCTGGTTCATGCTCAAGCCCTTAAATCTGCAGTCCCACCCCGGTCTCCCGCCAATCTTCAACCAGGATGGCTGGAAAGGAGCCTCTGGCTGTTAACAGGCCGCTCTTGTCAAGGAAAACGGGCGCATCAAAGGCCTGCTTTCTGAGCAGACAGAAAAGAAACCAGGAACAAGCCTGCAAAGCCTGGAAGTTCCACAGCTGCTGTCTCGTGTCTTTCTCCTTGATCAGGAGGAGCCCGAGAAGGGAGAAAGCACGAGGGACCGCGCACAACGACGGGTACAGCGGCACCAGCGCCTCGAGTCTCTGGCAGGACTCGCAGAAACACCAACTCAACCCACACAGCTCTGTAGACCGAGACGCAAAGACTCACTTTGTTGAGGGCTCCACAGCCAGTCAGGATTATATGAGAGTTCTCGACCTGGATAGTCCTCTGGCCCAGCCGAACAAGGTACGCCCCAATTCCAATGGCCCGACAGGAAACCTTAAAATAAAGAAAAAGAAGAAAAAAAAAACCAACAAAAACAAACAAAAAAACCCAATCACATTCATTTCCATCTTACCACACAGCCCAAACCTATCAATTCAAACATCTAGCTAAAACTAGGTGTGCTTGTATCACAAGGCTATAAAATCTCCTCTCACTGCAAAAGTCCAGAATCTATTTTTTTGGTATCCAAACATCAGTGTATTTTATCTAAAAAAAAGAGAAGCGGTAAAGCACAGACTGAGCAAACACGAAGCCAAATGGCTGTTTCCTAAAAGTGTTTTAAATTCCTTCTGAAAGGGACTCAGCCCTGTAATGGTGCCAGCAGCGTTGCTCAAACCTACCCGAGTCAATTTACATCAACCCCTAGTCTGATCCCAGAAGGATCTTCCACATATCGTTGCAGGATTTTTAGCTGAACCAGACAATCCAGTCTGAGGAATAGAAAGCAGTGGGGGATTACCAAGTTGATGGTGATAATACTCTCATAGGCTAAAGATGATTCTCCAGCAATCATGCCAGATCCTCTGAGGTTCTCTGTTCCAAGCCCGTCTTCCTTTCCGATAATATCTGTTATCTTATACCTGAGGGAGACACATACAGCCTTTGAGTCACAAGGTCCAGTGATTTGCTGAATCAGTTTGCTACGAAGAAAACGAAAAGTGACTAAATATCATTAAGGCTCCAAAGAGTAATGTGCATAAAACCCAGCCAGGACCTGTACAGGGGCTCATTCTGCAGCCTCGCTGAACACCACGGAACAGTCCTACACAGGAGGAGTCAAAACAGCACCGCAAAGAGGAAATGCCAAGGGAGAGGAATGCCTGTGAAAAGTGTTCTTTTGTCATTCTCACAGGACGTGAGGAGCAGGCTGACTATAGGAAAAAGGGCAAGAAAGGAAGAGAGTGCAGCCAAAAGGAAAAGGAAATAGAACAAGAGATTATAACGAGGCTCTTACCTTTTGTTTACTTTCTTCTTTCACACCTTCATTCCCCAGCACAGTCCCTTCTTACTCAGCTCTCTCAGACTGGCTTCTATCTTTTCCACTAGGCCCTTGCTAAGCAAAATACTTGAGCACGTGCTCAAGTGCTTCACTGAAGAGAGCCTCTCGCTCCCCTGCCGCAGACGTGGGCACGCACACGTCCCCGCGCCCAGCACCATCCTTTTGTTCTCTCAGACCTCGCCAGTCTGTACGCTGGGCTTCCTGGTTCGAATTTTTTCCCCTTCCTAAGCACATCCTTCTCCCTCTGGCCAGGAGCACCACTACAGCTGCAGTCTAGATCTGAAAGCTTCTTTGCACCCCACTGTCAGCTCTGACACCTTTGGGATGTAGCCTAGTGGAGCCGTGTGTGGAAAACCATCAGCTATAGGGCAGTTCAGTGCAACCACAGCAGCTCAACCCTTCAAAATGCACCAAGGGCTCAGACTTCACCCAGGAATTCTTTTATCCTTTCTACAGAATCTAGCAGAAAAGTAATTTTTAAAATTTAGACTGCAAATCTTTGGGTAAGAATCATTGTCCTGGTCACTGAGTGTTTACCACGGCAGGACCCTCGGTCGTAGCTCAGGCCCCTGGCAGTAGAACAACACGGCACTACCTCGAACAAGGCACGTCATGATACAACTTCTAGCTCTCTTGTTCCATGCTCTGACCACACACAGCTATGGCTTTCTACATCCTGGGGTCCTAAAGAATGTCCTAGCTGAAGACAAGGACGTGACAGGCATCACCTTGCGTACCCAAGGGTGAACATAAAGCTTTCCATTCTGACTTGTCTGTGCTTACCTGGACTCCCCATTGTCCTCCACATGTTCACAGTGAACTGAGTTCAGGGCACTGACTTTCTTATAGTCTTGAGGAGTCAGGTACAAGTACTTGTATCCCTGCAGGGAAAAGCAGTGTTTTTTTTACCATCACCTCTTTTAAAAGAAGTGGTGTCAAAATAAGATGATCTGTGAGCTACTGCAGAATTTCGCCGCTGATTCCTGTGCCTCCTTACCTTGTACGGGTCATCTGGATCTTCCCAAGCTACATGGAACATGTGCCGAATCTCCTCGGCCAACCCGATCCTGGCTCCGCTGTTGGCAGCCACATAGATACGGGGGATGCCGTGTGTTCGAGCAAGCTCTGAAGCCCTCAGGAACAGCACATCCTCCTGAGGCCCAAAGGAACCTATTCGGTACGTAATGTCATTGCCAATGACAATGATATCACGGCCTTCTGGATACTCGGGGGTCTTCAGAGTCATCTTCCAGGCCACCATCCCAATCTGCAATCAAAGAGCAGAGAGCAACAAAACCTACATGTATATCTTCAAGATGTGACGGAGGGAACCACACCGGGGCCACTTCTGTTACGTGAGCTGCACTTTGTGTATTTTCCTCTGGAACTCCGACAAGAGCAGCTCTGCCAGGCGCTGCCAGGGCACAGCACAGCTGGCAGGGCTCAATCCTTTCCACACTCACTGGAGCACATCCTCCAGCGCTCTCTTCACACCCAAGACACTAATACTGGCCCTCCCTTTCCCCATTCAGGGATTTGTCACAGGTCCAAAGCACATTCTGCAAACGCCTCTCCCAGGGTGCCACGTTTATTCCACGTGCCAGTGCTCTCGGGGTGAGGATGAACATGCTGCTGTGCAGGACTCCTGACCATCTGCTTTCAGCTACCCAGATATCACCCCAGAACCTCATCACCCTCATTCTTTCTTACCCTGCCCTCCTTTTAATAATCCTTTTATTTCAGAACCACCTCCATATATTTTTCTGTCCTTCCCTTCACTTCCTTGGCTCTTCCCTTTCTCCTTCCCAAACACTGCAGCAGTTTCTTTCCAAATCTGCCTGGATAAGTAATGCTCTTTTCTTTTCTTTCTATTTTTTTTTTCTTCTTCTGAATATTTTTCTTTTTAAAATCACCACATGATCTCTTCTGGCCCATCTTATGAAGATCAGCAGCATCTGTACCCTGCATCTCCTATCTCTCAGCTGCTGCCTATCACTGCACTGGGGAGTTGGCCATCCTGGAATGCCATTAACAGATGGAAATAGCAGCGTTCCTTGAAAGCCACATGCATCACCCAGTCTCCGCTTGCCCAAGGATCATAAGCTCTGAGTACACATTCCTCAAGCCGATTGCACATCCTCTGCAATCAGGAGGGTTGAAACTCTCATTGTGGAGACTCTGAATTCTGAACATGATGAACTAAAGCGGGAGGGGGAGAGGGGAGAAGCAGCAGATAGATATGTGCCATTTAATCCAAATCAAAATGGCACAATACACAGTTGAGACCCAATCAGCATCTGCAATAAGATATGCCATAATAGGCTCATTAAAAAAAATAAAAAGGCTAAGGAATTAATCAAAGGGTCATTGGAAGCAAAGCAGGCAGCAATCCAAAAGTATTACAACCGGCTACTGGCAAATCCGTCCCTTACACCTCCCCTTCTGAGAGCTGAGATTGCAAGTTAACAGAATGATGATGTTTCAGTTCACCTTCTCCTTGGTCTCAGTTTCATCCATTGCTGTTTTGACTGATACGTCGTAAGGGATTAATCTGTTTGCCTCTGAATATTTGCAGCTTTACAGCTACATCTTAGCATCCAACTGCCATGTTTGGGAGAGAGCTGCTGCAGCAGTTTCAAAGACAGGAGCATAAATCCCTAAAAGTCAGTGGGATGCTTTGCTACAAAAACCAGAATGATTGCCAAGTTAAAGGGAAGAGTTGCAACGCTGTAAAACAAGCGCGTGCAGCTTGTTGGTCAGGCACAAAGGCCAGAAGTGTGTGCAGAGACCGGGGGTCACACAGCCAACCAGTCTGGAAGAGCAACCGAATCCATCCCGAACAAACCTACACAGCCAGAGAGGTTCCTTGGCCTTCTGCTCTTCTACCATGGGCCTTTCATAGCAGAAAAAGGAGGAGTAAAGGTGAAAAAAAGGAGAAGAAAGTAACTTCTGTCCTTCTGACCTGGCTGTGGCAGGAAAAGAGATGCCAGGGGCTGGATATTGTGTCTTTGTTCTACCTCTCACCTCTGGGCAAGCCTGCGGTTAGAAACAGCAGGCTAAAAAAGTCTGCAAATCCAAAGTTAAAGGCTTTGAGATGAGCCTCTAAGAAACAAGTCTACACCCCGTCACCAACAGCAGCTCAGTTCTTTACCATATTTTAGAGGCTTCCCCCACCACCCCAACATAACTAAAATCCTTAAGTGGACACTCACCTAACCCTTCCGATACCACCTCGGAAAGCAACTTCAGTTACGGACAGAAACCCCCAGGGGAGATGGGGTAAGAGTCCCTTTAAAACTGCACTGTGAACTTCTTCCAGATGAGCACAGCAGTAACACTAATTTACAGAGTTCTTACAGTGCAGCCACACTGATCCTGTCAGCCAGGAAGGACCACACCAGGAAGCTTCAAGCACCATCAGAACATCAGCCACACGAGCAACAGGAGCAATCCTTGGGCTTTGTATATGCTAACTACTTGTCAAGGCAGTAAAGTGGAAGATAGAAAGACATGAAGACACCGCCAGAAACCTACACAATCACCACAACACACTGCAAGTAAAACCCCAGCACCCTCTGCTCACATGGGAGGCTGATGAATGGACACTTGCTCCAGGGCTTAGGGACTAGTGACCGCGCTCAGCAAGTACCCAGGACTGGTCCCACAGCCTGTCTCATCTACCAAGATGTTAAGAGATGTTCCTCATTTTCATCAGCTTGATGATTTTTGACAGTACAGAAAACGGGCAAATTAAAAGCATTTCCCACTTTGAAAATTCAGATTGGTAACAGAAGTCTTGAAATAGTTCTGTGACCTGTGATCGTGTATCCTCCAGATAAATAAAATCCCTTGTGTTAATGCTCCCTAGGAAAAGCTATCGAGCCAGGGCATGGTAAACACAGACCCTTGAAAACAGTTTCTAGCTGATAGATATGGAGCAATCATATGCAGTTTAAGGAAAAAAAAATAATAAATTAAAGTGCATCGCTTTAATAACTTGTGTGTCTTTTTGCCTCCTTAATTAATTAGTGTTTGTGCCCTCAAATAAGTAATAAAACTGTCTTGACTTAAGTATGTTTTTTTTTTTTTTTTTTTTTTTTTTTTTTTTTTTTTTGCTGTGAACAATGTAAATCCTGTTGAAATTTATGGGCAGTGGAGGATAGCTTTCTATTTAAAAAAAAAAAAAAGAGGTGAGATTTTTAAGTTAACAGCACCATGACAAAAAAAGGGAGAGTTCACAGGTTAATTAGACAGGCTGAGCTAATCACCTAAGAGCACTGTCAGTACAATAATGGGTGATGGGAAGCGGCAGGGGCTTCAAAACGGGCTCTTAAGAGCAGCGCGGTTTGGAAGCGCTTCTCCTGCCACAGCTCTATTCCCAGCACACCCCAGGATGCAGAAGAGAGGGGAGGAAAAAAATAAAAGCAGGAACCGTCTTATTTAACTGTTTTTATGTTGGCAAAATGATTTGTGCCACGGTATTTCCATAAGAAGTGGGACCATTATTCTCCTGTAGGAACACATTTGGTTTGAAAAGTATCACCGGACAGCACGTGAAAATCAAAGCGGATGAATTATTCACAACCTCCGATCAGAAGTGATCATTATTTCTGATGTTCCAAACTGTGATTAGGATTCAGTGCTCAGATGTCATTTGCTCCCTGAATAGCAGCAGCAATGCAGAATTGCATGACACACATATATTACGCGCGAGTTTTATATATATAATTTTACACACACCTTCTCCCACCAGATCTTTGGCTTAATGTAACCATTAACAGATAGTAAACCCACGATATTAACTAACGTTGGTTTTCATGGCGCTCATAAATGCCATTAGCTTGACACACAGTGTCAACACTAATCATGGCCTAAAATTAACACCAAAATTGACTTCAACATTAATTGCGCTATCGATGTGAACAGTAATACACACACTGATGCAGTTACAAATTGACTGCTAGTGGCAGCCGGAGCTGTTGACAACCGGCACCGAGGGGAATGGGGAAGAAACCGATCCCAGGCTGGCTCCTGAAAGCACGACAGGCTTGGAGTGAGGGGCAGGCAGTGCAAGGGGTGGCTGCTGGTCAGGCCAAGGGAGCTTTTAAGTCTCGTTCTAGCAGGACCTGTAATTCCTGGAGTAGCGTAGCTGACAGAAATCCTGCTGTAAACGAGAACGGCCGGTTATTTGACAGCATCTACTCTTGAGCCCTGCCAAATCTGTTGGTTTATTCTACTTCTCTCACCAGCGGGATGAGGCCCGAGCCTACGTACTTCATGCCAGGCTCCATTTTATTTATTTACATCCACGTTTGGAAACCTGAATGTGGGTCTTGAACGCTCCAAGTAGGACAACTGAAACTTACAGAACCCCGACAGCAACTTTCTCCTGTTCACATCCCATTGTGTCTGTATCATACGCAATCTTTATAGGTGAAAATACATATACCACATGAATACACTCGCATGTCAGTGTTTATTACACACAAAAGTTGTAATAAGAAGGGAAGTGCAACAGTTGCAGTGGCTGAGCACGTGAGCAGGGGAAATGCTGAAGCTGAACGTTGATGAAAGCCCATTTCTCCCCTGCTCTGCACGCATGTTCTGACATCATTAAATCAAGGAACACGGGCTCCATTCCCCCTCCACGACCTCTGTCTGCTCTGGAGGTAACCCAGTGTCCCCTGGATGCTGACTCACCCTGCTGCAGAGCCACGGGCAAGGTGGGTTTTAGAAAGGGAACAAAGAAAGCCCCAGAAATTGCCCTTGAGGCAGATGTGGCAGTTTTGGTACTTCATCATTTGAATGGGATGCCCAGAACTTCAGATCTAAAAGAGAGACTCTCTGCACTTACCCTGTGACCAAAACCTGCAGGATTTTTCTGCCCAGCGTGAAGCCCATCCCAGAAAACGGACAGGACGCCCGTGGTTTTGCTAGAGGCATTCAGACCCCGTGCCCTGACACAGGTTGAGTGCCAAAACCCAGGATTCCTTTGCTCTCCTCTTGGCTCTGAAAAAGGTGTCAGTCGGCGATCAAAGCCGCGGTCGCAGGGCACAGCCAGGCACGGCTCTCCCGAGCGGCACGCGGCCAGGGGCTGAGCCAGGGGCACGGGCAGCTCCGGGACGAGACGTGACCGAGGCTTGCTCAGGAAAAGGCATCTGGGGAGATGGGAATTCCTGCTGTCTTGGTGCCTTGTGTTAGACCAAAGGGCACATGGAGGGCACAGAACCCAGCAGAAGGCTTCAGTAGTTTCCAGTGCAGGCACAGCCGCGTCGCACGGTGTGGAGCCCGCACGGTGCCTCTGGGGGATGGCAAAGGGCACGACGCTGAACCCACGCCCGATGCTTTACTGCCTTCCAAGTTCCCACTGCACACCCACAAAATCAGCTGTGAGCAACGCTGCCAGCTTCTTCACCCAAACAAAGCACTTTTGATGAAGCTTTCCACACCAAACAAGAAATAACTTCTCCCCGGGCAGAGCGCAAGGCGTGAAAACTTCTGATACATTACATTAGGACAGGACAGTAGAGAGAACTTCTTCCCCATGAGGATGGTGAGACACTGGAACAGGTTGCCCAGAGAGGTGGTGGAAGCCCCATCCTTGGAATTTTTTAGGATCAGGCTGGATGGGGCTCTGAGCAACCTGCTCTAGTGGGAGGTGTCCCTGCCCATGGCAGGGGGGTTGGAACTGGATGATCTTTAAGGTCTCTTCCAACCCTGACAATTCTATGATTCTACGATTACAGAGAGCGACAGATAACCTTTATTAGGAGCTTTCTTGTAGACAAGAGCTTCCTTGCCCACAGCATCCATATCATCCACACACCCGTGTTCAAAGCTAGGAACCAAAATACAGAGTAAACCAAAACGCTCCTTGCACCACCACTGACCTCTCTGATCTAGGAACGGATTTGAGGATTTTAAATCCCTTCAAGAAATTTGGAGCTCTCGTTGCTCTTTGGCAACGAGATTTGGGCGAGCGCCCTGAGAGCCTCACTTGTCATGTCTGGGGTTATTTCCCGCCCAAGAATTTAGTTTTTGCAAAGTGTTAACAAATATCACAGTCACCTATTAGAGGTGTGATTTAAATGTAAACATTTCATAAAAGGCAGAATTACAAGAAAAGCAATAGAATGAAAATTCTGTGTCTGATCGCACTATGAAATTCAACAGTCATATCTGATTATATTAAACTAATTAATTAATTAAAGATAAAAAGGACTTATAACCTTCCAAAAATTTGTCTTTTAAATAATTATGATAAATTCTGACTCAAAGGTATATGTTAGAAACTTGTAATTCCTGGTTCTGGAAGAAAAGCCTTTTCAAATCTTGAAGTTCTAGCCCTGCTCCCACATACAGGTACCTTTACAAAAATCAGGCCCTGGGAGATGTTGAGTCTACAGCATGGTGAGAAACAGCACGCTGAAGATACAGATCTGCAGGAATATTAACCCTTCCAAAAACTTGGGGTATCACGAAATACTGCTGCTTAGCTGTGCAACCACTCTCCAGCTGAGGAGCTGCTCCACGCACACCGTGACACGCACCCACCCCAACTCTAACAGAGGTCAAAGGACCCACCACAACCAGTCCCACCCTGCCCTGCTCACACTTGCTACTCTTCAAGTCACATTACATGATCTAGGCATAAAAGTAAGAAAGGAAAAAAAAAAGTCAGCTTTAAGTGATGCTACAGGGACTCTCTTTTAATTTGTATTTAATTTTAATTTGCCACAAGATGTTCCACCTTTGACTAAAAACGCCACTCTCCAGCCCATGAGAAAAACGTGCTCAGTCCTGATCCCTACCCCCACCCCTCGTCATGACCTCCAAGCGTCTCGCTGATAGGGGCTAAAATTACTCTGCCAAAGGAGGATCACCTTCTGAAATTGCACCATGAGTATTGCACACGAGGAGACACCACTTGCTGTGCGGCACAAATAGTTGTCCAGCTTCCCTGTTATTTAAAGCCATTCCTCCCGCCAGAAGCACCTGCAGGTCAGGATTGTGCCCAAAACCCATCAAGATAGGTTGGCAAATCCAAAGAGAAACTACTATTTTTACTGTAATCTTTGGGAAATGCTTCTATTTCTGGGATTCTTTTATCTCTGGGAAATGTTCACTATTTAGTGCTGGGGGACGGGCGTTCTCCTCGACCTTCCTGTTAATTCCCTGACGTTGCCATCACCCACTCTCTGCTTTTCCTCAAGTGCTCACCATCCACTGTGAGTAGCCCAGCGGGTATTTTAACACCCTGCGCCTGTCATAAAACACGGGAACGTGGGGTGACAAAGCAGAACATGCAGCTCAACCATTAAGCTTTGCTTGTATAAAATTCATTAGCTACACCTCTCAGCCCCAGGCAACCCAGCGAGCTGCCGAAGCGGAGTTCCAACAGCCCTCTGCCCGCTGCTGTCCCGAGTCTCACCTGGCCAAGCCTTCCCACCTTCTCCAGGAAGACTGCCTGCCCACGCTCCAGCTCCCGTCAGGGATTGTTTCTGATCCTCAAGCTACTGAGAAGGAAAAACTGTGACATCTAGTGCCAATAGGGAAAATGACACATTTCACATGGGCACTGCTCGAGCCGGAGATGAAGGGTAATGGGGAGGGAGGGTGATGCTGCAGGCACTCCTCACATTCACTTCCACACTGCAGGCACTCCTCACATTCACTTTCTCCTTGTCCTTGAGTTGGGGCTTATCAGCAGACGGTGCAGTCCTAGTGCCAGAGGATCCCAGTAAATTCTAGTCAAAACACATCAAGTGCTCTAGAAGAACAGCAGAATGCCCAGCTCAAGAATGACAAGTAATACACTGAGTTCTCCACCAGGCTGAGGGAATTACCTTTTCACGTGAAGATTTCAGCTAACATGCTAATTTTCGGGACAAAGCCATCGCAATGGGCATTTGAAGAGGGTGTCACTGCACTGCTGGTCGTGTCTTCGGCAGGGCGACGGCAGCCAGCGCGGTTTAGAACACCGTGCGAGTTGCCACACGCTGCTGAGCTCCAGCCCTGTCCTCTTGCCTCTGCTCACACAGTTTCTGGCTCTTTCAGAGGTCTCCCCAGTTTCACACAGCCACTTTAAGCATCACTTAGATGTGGGGTTGGGGGATATGGTCTAGGGGTGAACTTGTAGAGTAGGGTTAATGGTTGGACATGATGATACCAAGGGTCTTGTCCAACCTAAATGATTCTGTGATTCTGTAACTACAGAGCAATAGGAGAGGCTTGGGGACAGGCAGGATGGGGCAGGGGGAGCTGCCAGGACAGCATCACCTCCTCTTACACTGTCGAGCAGGGTGAGATGGAGCCTTTCAAACCCAGCCCTCCCAGTATTAGTGTAGAAAGTCTCAATCAGACACCTCTCCCCCAGGTGCCCAGTGAAGATCTCAGCCAGAAATACCAAAGATTGTGCCACTAAAATAATAAGGTTTCCACTTATGTAAAAAAAAAAACCAAAACACAAAAAGTCAATTAGCAGAAAAGTTAAAAGTCTTGTGTTATAGAATCATAGAATGGTAGGGGTTGGAAGGGACCTCTGGAGATCATTGAGTCCAACCCCCCTGCCACAGCAGGGTCACCCAGGGCATGTCATGTCACTCAGGAATGCATCCAGATGGTTTTGAAAGTCTCTAGAAAAGGTGACTCCACAACCTCTTTGGGCAGCCTGTGCCAGGCTCTGTCACCCTCACAGTAAAGAAGTTCCTTCTCATGTTGAAGTGGAACCTTCCATGCTCAAGTTTATACCCATTGTTCCTTGTCCTGTTGCTGGGCACTACAGAAAAGAGATTGGCCCCATACCATTCGACACCTAGATAAGCATCCAGACTGTGGTATGAACTTAAAATATTCTTCTTAAAGATGTTTTAGAGTAAAAATGCATAAGATTACAAACACCTACATGTGGATTTTTTTCCTCCCATCTACATGAACTCTGCGCATTTCAATGGGCCATGTCTATCTTCAAGAGTCATACTGGAGTCAGGCTGAGCATCCACCTCTGGTGCTTAGTTCTTGATATGCTCACAGCTACACAATAAATTATACCCCATTTGTCCCAAAGTCTATTCAGCCTTTCCTCAGGAGCATTAGAAGGGAGCTATCGACTGGTGTTTGACTGTGCTGATAAAATACTGTCTTCTTCAGCTCCCTCGGGTAGCTGCTGGCTCTGAGAATTACGTACAAACTGTTCTCAACTTTTTAGTATGGCACATCCTGTCTTGTAGAGGGTGCTGGCTTCTTGAAATCCTGTGGTAGCAGACAGAGCTTATCAGAGCAGTCCCACATGTGAGCAGAGGTGTCAAAGCACCCAGACTAGTAATAGAGGACACACAGAAAAAAAAAAAAGAGACTAACTGGAGACCAGGACACAGCTGGACACAGCTCACAAGCTTAACATGAAGGATGCAGAAGAGAAACCATCTAGCAGAAAGCTCCAGGCAGCATCCAGGATTCTGTCTGCAGTCCAAAGGAACAGCAGATGCGCTGGAGGAAGAACTCTGGGCAGAGGCTGGAGGAGAGGCTGGAGGAAGGCCCTGGTTAGCCGTGTCTCCTGTGCGGAGAGCGGGCGGCAGGGCCAGCGGCACCGCAAGCTCCCTCGCGTGGCCATCACGAGCCAGGGCCCTCTGCTCAGGAGCAAGCCCTGTCTAGGAATAAACAGCAAGTTGTATTTTCATGGTCCATTAAGTCTTTGGCTTCTTCGTGGAGCCTCCTAGCAAAGAGATAATTACTGCCAAAGGAGGTGGTGGGCTACGTGAAGTGGTCACAAGCTAAGCGGGGAAAAACCTCTTGTGTTGTGAAAGTTCTGGAGAATTCCCGTTTCACAGATTTTCCTGGAAATGTAGCCAGGTTGGCCCAGCTCACTGCTTGCAGACTCCGAGAAGACAAGTGAAATTCGGCTTCCAGCTCCTGCTCTGCCCTGTTTCAGAGCAGGGATTGCAACTTCAGTTGTTGACATCCAGCTGAACCCAGTGACTGCAAACCTCCTGGATGTTAAGCTGGTTTCTCAATTTCACCTGCTAGCTACAACAATTAGGGCACTCAGCTCACTGAACACTCCAAGAGGAAGAGTGTTTTGACCCCTTTTCACATAGAGAAACTCTAACTGTTCATACTGTGCAGCAGAGCTCCAAGAGGAGAGACAAGCCTACCTCATAACATATGACACCACGATGGTGAGGCACCCACTGCAACAGGGGAGTGAATCACTGTGCTGGAGTCTCGGATCTGAACCAAGCAGAACCCTGGTAGGAACCTAAATGCCCTAAACAGCACCTGTGTGCACCACACTCAGAGGTTTTCAACAGAAATTTCCTTCTTAGTAAAAAGAAAATAATGGACAATTTCTCAAAAGGCTTTTGGACAATTTCTCAAAACGCTTTGGATTCAGAAAATCAGCAACTTTCACTGGGAAGAAAGGGGATAAGAAATAACTTTAAAAATCGTGTTTACTTGGAAAGTTCCTATCAAGCACTCCAGCCTGTCAGCTCACTGACAGGGGTCTGAACATCTCCGGGGCACAGCCTCCATTGGCACAGACCACCAAGGTTAGACCCAAACTGGGGGAATGCTGTATAATATCCAGCACTTATTTAGCAAGTACAAAGACTCTTAAACCATATTTGTCTAAATTATCCTCCTAACAGCCCAAAGCAGTTCCATCTTATTAGGACAGGAACAAACCAGGGCAGTGAGAGCTTTGACTAAGGCTACCAAGCCAGGCAGTGCAGAGCCTGGGAGCTCAGCCTCCCCATGGTACTCATTTCTTCAGGGATCATCTGCCTGTAAGATAATTTTCAGCGTCCTTCTGGCATTCTGAAGTCAAATACATCTGAGGACAAAACTCTTCCTTAAGAAATTTGGACAAGTTTAGAGAGTCAAGGAAATGTGCCATATTCTGAGACTGGTTCATCACTGTATCACACAGAAGAAGCAGAGAACCAATTAATATTTTCTCCTGCTCCTCGTGGCACGTCTCCTCCTCCTATGCAACACTCACAGCTACTGCCACATAGATGGATTACCCTGAGGATCTTTGCTTCCTGGCAGATAAGATGCTGTATTTCTCTGCCCAGATGCTATGCAGACCGATTCGCAAAAAAAAGCAGAATGGATCCACTTTCAGTCCTAACAAAGAAAAGGATTAAGCTCTGAATTTATCTACCATCCCGTCTCTTCCTCCTCCACCCCTGCAGCCACCTTCTTCGGAAAGGGAAACTTGAGCACGTGCATTTGCGAGAATTTGTTTCCTCAGCTGAATGGAATTAAACCATAAAAGCCTAAAGCCAGCTCATCCAGATAAAAGAACGTGCAGCACGGAGGGATGAGTCTGTTCAGCAGCTCGTCACCTCCTGAATGTCACCCGTCCTCCAGGCTGCTGCTGGAACCCCTTCCCCAGCTTGCCCGCTCTCCCCAGTCAATGAGAGCTATTGTGCGGGGCGGTATTGGTAGCAGAATTCAATACCAGAGCCTCAAACCTCATTCCAGCTGCAAATGGTCCTACAGCAACTCGTCCAGCTGCCGACAGGCCGAGCTGACGGCTCAGCACCACGAGCTGGGAGCTGCAGCCCCTCTGGGGAGGCACAAAGCACGTCCTCGAGGCGACCGCTCGCTGGGCTTCCCGGAGACGCCTGGGGCTGGGGTTGCACCTCTGTGGCCAGCACCTCCTTTCTGGAAGGTCATTAAAAGGCAGGGCAGAGTCTGCCACCACCCACCACAAGAAGCCATCTCCAGCAGCTGGACTGAAAAAAGTTGGGGGGGGAACGTCGCGTTTTCCCCTTCTTACCCCACGGTGCAGTGACCCAGCCCCTCGGTGCAGCAGCCTGGACCCCTGCGTTAGGTGACAGCCCCGCACGCATCACAGTGGCCATGGCATTGCTTTACAGATCGAGCACAACTAAGTCTACCAAGGGTTAAAAAAACCTCCTAATTTATTTTTTTTTTGGTGGTCTTTGGGTACAGAATCTCTTATAATAAGACTATTTGTATTCATACTGGCAGAGTAAACACTACATGTTCATGCCCAGGCAGCTCTGTGCTTGTAATTTCAGCAAGAACAGAGCTGTGTCCCTGAGGGACTTTGCTATTTCCCCAGCCACCCTCCACTCAAACGCTGAATGAGAGCAGAGAACGAGAGAAAGATGATGGCATAAGCCTCCCCAGAACCGCAGCCTCGGCTTTCACTCGGAATGCAGGGAATAGCTCATTTCAGGTTTAATTATACTAGTTAAAACATTTCTCCTATAGGCCAGCAGAAGACAAGGACACGGGGCTCCCATAGCCACCATTTACTGATTAGGTTCAATTTGCAAACATCCTATTCAAAACCTTCTCCTGACAAGACACATGCAGTAAATAGTGATGAAAATCCCTATTTCCTCTCATCACTATACTTCATGTTTTTCAACAGAGTTTTTGCATATCTTAAGTTATATAGCTAGTAAAAGGATGGGGCTCGTTCAACGATGCCAAGAAAAAAAAAAAATGATACCACCACTTTGAACAGTTCAAATTTAAATGGCTGTAGGAACGTTCACTCACCGAATCCCACCTAGCCTAGGCAAAAAAATAAACACATCTTCTACTAGTTAGCTTTATTCTGCAGTCATTTCAATGCTGCAACCCTTGCACATGCCAGGAAAAGCCCACCCCACAGTCCAGCCTCCTCCTGCCTGAGCTGCAGGAGTGACTCTATTACCCCAGCAGCATTAGCAGGTTGTCAGACTCAAGTAAATCCTTCACTAGAGGGGGATGTTGCACACACCTTGCCAGTGTGCTGCACAAACACCACGTGTATTTAAATGGAAAGCATAAAATCGGGGCTTCGTTTCTTTTAAGCAAACGAAAACATTCCTATTTGGTCTTCTAAGACATATTTTGCTCAGGTACAAACCCCAGTTACCTGGAATTGCTGAATGAGCACTTTTTAATTACGAAGGAAAAACCGCATAGGCACAGGTTTGAAATGGAATCATCATTTACTACGGAGGTTAAAGTACCCATTGTAGGGAAGGTATTAATTTTTAATGAAACAAAAATCTCATTTTCAAGGGAGAGATTTCATCTGTGAAATACTGAATGAATAGATTTTGTGCCTGGCTGGTAAATTTTCATTATGATTGTCAAACCTAGTCCAAACCACAATGTGCTTGCAGGACATGAGAAGAAAAGTAGCATGAAAGAAAAGTGCAACTTGCCTCATTTCCTCCCGGCAGCCTGTTCATGTGCACGAGCTGGCCCTGATCATCCAACACCAACTCGGTGTACGTTAGGATGTCGGAAGGCAGCGGTGGTGTTGGCAGGAATGCATGTTCATTCATGGAATCCCAGAGCTTAATCAAAGACTAGACGATGAAAAGATACATTCTGGTTAAAAACACCATCTGCAAATATTTTTATTCAACCCACTGTGACTTCATATCCAAGACAGAACACTCTGAAATACCCCTCCTGACAATCTGACAGACAAAATTCAGTGGATATTGGAATCCAAACCATGAAACACAGTTTCACCCAAAGTAGTGTAATTCAAATTATGTGATCCAGGATAAAACCCAGCAAATCAGACACACAATAAGTTCTGGAGCTCATTAACCCATTCAGTGATGTATGAGTCGAGTCCTAGGAACCACCACCCCTGCACTGTCTACCCCTCCAGGAAGGTGAGATAACAGGGTGGGGAAACAAAGGGACATAAACAAGAAATGGAAGATGGTTCACCTTTCAGCTTCTACCATCTGACTTATTAATGGGACAACAGCAGCAGTGTATCAAGAGTCGTAATTTCTTTCAAAGTAGCCTCAATCCTTAGCTGTATAGGCCTAGGGGACTCCAGGCCACTTGTTTCCCTGACAAGCAAGGATGGCAACTGCTAGAAGTGCTTTGCAGGTACAAACATTTAGAACAACCCACCCACTTACCTGCCGAAACATCTCCGGAATGTCATAGACGTAGGATGTTCCTAAAGACTGTGCCTGGAACCTCTTGGACTGCAGCAGGTCTTTGGTCACGTACGGGGTATTGATCAGCATCCCATGAAGTGGTCCCTGTTTATCCCCATATGCCTGGAACATGATCTGCAGCACAAAACACAACCAATTACTGCTTAATCTACTGGTTCCGTACACCCATCTCATCCAGATTTTACCAAAAATCATCAGGATATTGCAGAGGGATCAGGCTCGTTTCTGTTCTCCACGAGTACGCCGAGATCCACCTGTAACCCCTGCGCTTCATCGTGCCTTACCACCCTTCGGAGACAGCGCGGATCCGAGCACCGCTGACCTACTACCGCATCACAGCGGGGAAAGCAAAGC
The DNA here is from genome assembly GCA_024336885.1 of Actenoides hombroni. Classification (NCBI taxonomy): domain Eukaryota; kingdom Metazoa; phylum Chordata; class Aves; order Coraciiformes; family Alcedinidae; genus Actenoides; species Actenoides hombroni. The sequence goes on from WUAM01000287.1 coordinate 50,871,952, forward strand.
GAACGGAGCCACATCCCCACCAACAAAAAAAAAAACAAACCCTGTGAGTGAGATGCCCTCGCAGTCACCGGTATTTCCCCCGGCACCCGATGGATTGCAATAGCTGGGAGGGGAGAACGCCGCTTGTTACGGGCAGCGGAGCGGCCGCGGGACCCGCGTCTCCGCTGATGGAGCGTGGAAGCTACGGCAAGACTTGCGTATGTCATTTGGTTTGAAGTTTTGATATTATAAGTTTAAAAGATTGTCTCAGAGCAGTGAGATGAGTTATCAGCTGCCGTGCTTCATGGCGCTATATATTCCGCTCAGCCAGGACTTGGAGGGAAATCTATGTCAAGGAAGGAGCAGGAGGAGCGCTGCTTAAGAGGGACAGCGTTGCACCAGCGCTGCTGACCAGAAACACCCTGACAGAAGCAGCGCGATGAGGTTGCTTCTAACAGAACAGCGGGCAGATCTGATGTGACAAGCAGATCTTTTTTCTAATTGCAGATGAATTTATTGAAGTCATTCCACTAAAGACTTACAGTAAGTGAAGCCTATTTTAGCTTTTAGTTTAAAACCAGTAGTTTGTGCTCTCTTCAGTCTTTGCAAACGCTGCTTTGTGAAGCAGCTCGATGGGAGAAACGTTTACTCAGGGTAACAAGTATTTGTGACAGTGTCTGTGTTGGGATCTGTTACTGCACTTGGGGCTGAATTCTCCTTAAATCTCTGGAAAGCTTCAGAGCAGTTCTGTGGAACTGCAGAATTCTGAACCAAACATCACCACTCACTGCCACAGAAACAAGAGATCGGGGACCTCCTCTCAAGATGAATCTATTTTTCCACTCTTCAGAAGTCACGGAAGTGCTCAGCACACAGTACATCAGTAATGTTTGAATTCTTTTAGAAGAATCCTCTAAGTTCAAAATAACCCCCCGAAAACAGGAAAAAAAAAATACACAGATTTGAGCCTATCCTATAAACCTCCTCCACGAGGGGGAAGATTTACCAAAGTTTTTTTAAAATACTAACTCCTTCAAGCTTTGCAAGAAAAACCTTCCTCCCAAGTACTCAAAGAGTTAATTGAAATAACTCCTATCAGTGTAATCTTTTACTAGAAGATGCTTTAATATCCCGGAAAAACAAAATAAATCAGAGTTTAGAAAACAACAAGTATCAGAAAAGTTGCTAAAAGCCGTACAAACACAAACACGACCTCCTGGCTTTACAAAAAATAAAGCTCATCAGAGACCGAGTTGAAGGGGAAAGCTGACCTTCACAGCTAACAAAACCCTGGAGTTAAGCTCAGCTACTGGAGATTATTATTAAAATGTTCTTTCCTTTCCTCATCTCCACTCAAAGGCAGGAGCGAAGTAAAACCTACAGACACTATCTGCCCTAGGATCTCCAGAACCGGACGGACTGTACGGCCAGGCAGCTTGCTGGAAACATTTAAATGGAGAAGAGGGGGAGAAAAGGTGACTCAGCACTTTGTGTCCAACATTAGCAGTGCCCGAGTGATTTATTCTGCTGCTACTACTGCATGGCAGAGAGATTATTACAGAGGGAGATGCAAACACTTCTGTATTTAAATATTTTCCATGCATCCTATGCTCCATCTATTTTAGCATATGTAGCTATTTCAGTTAACCACACTATTGCTGTGCCACGAAAAGCTGAAATACCAGAATAGCCACAACCATTACAAAAGAGCCCATTACACTTCATAAAAATGATATAAAAGTACCTTCAATAATTTTATATCATCCTACCCAGGTCATTCCCTATATCTTCAGAACTGAAAAGATAAGTTCACAGATTTTCTCTATCTACTCCGGGAAATGAATAATTAGTAATTTATTTTTTTTTTATTACGACCTAGAGCACGAGCACCAACGGCACTTACTTTTCTATTACTTTTTTGAGCACTCTGCCACGGAGGAAAACAGATGGACAAACGACTGAAGGTACCTCCAAACCAACTGGAAGGCCCGTACTTTCCCAGGACCGATCACGTGCTGCACACCTACACACCTAGCGGGGTCAGCTTTACATTCTGCCTCCTTTGGCCAAGCGGAACAGCAACTGTAGGTTACCTGGAAACACCGCACGCCGCGGATGAGCTTCCTCGGGTACAACGCGTCCCGCTCAAATCATCTGCTCATCAAACCCTGGAGCCACGGAACCGTACCTGTGCTGTTCTGGAGTCTGTCACTTCTTTGTACAGGCTGATGTCCAGATAGTAGCCCGACTCGTTGGTCAGGAAGAGACGAATGGGAATTGCCTTCCCAGTCGGCGTCAAACGGATGTTGATCTTCAGCTCGGCTTGGAGGACGCGGAGTTTCCACAGGCGACTCCCGTAGCGCATCACCATGCTCCGCACCGACTCTTCGATCTTGAAACACAGAAGAATTTCCCTCACCCTTCTGGACACACCTCAGCACTCTGTCACTGGTTGCCTGGGAGAAGAGCCTGACCCCCACCCGACTACACCCTCCCTTCAGGGAGTTGGAGAGAGGGACAAGGTCCTCCCTGAGTCTCCTCTTCTCCAGGCTAAACAACCCCAGCTCTCTCAGCCTCTCCTAATCAGACTTTCCTTCTAGTCCCCTCCCCAGCCTCGCTGTCTCCCCTGGACCCGCTCCAGCACCTCAATATCCTTCCTGAAGGGAGGGGCCCAGAACCGTGCATAGTCCTGAGTACAGGGGGAGAATCCCATCCCTAGTACTGCTGGCCACACTATTCCTGATACAAGCCAGGAAGCCACTGGCCCTCCAGGCCACCTGAGCACACTGCTGGCTCATGTTCAAAGGTGGAAGCACCAAAGAGTGACACGTGCCCAGTGCTCTCCTGGGACCTCAGTGGTCTGTTTGTTCCCATCCTAACAAGCCTTGTAATAGGAGTTGCACTCAACCTGGGGACTCTCCAGGTAGAAGGACAGCGCTGGCTTCACATCCCCTTATCCTCACAGCACACCATGCCCCAGCAAGGCACAACGTGGCCCCTGCTTCCCCTTCCCGCAGCTCACGGCCGAGATCTACCCAAGGCAGGGGAGGAAAGTCCTCGACAGACAGTTCTGTAGCACTTCCAACGCACAATAACCGCGTTTCACCGCGCACGCGGTACCGCGCTTTAAATCAACAAAGCAATTACTACTCGGAGCTTGGCCTTCTGGGGTTCGATTAAACTTTATAATATACTACTCTTGGCAAATAGCACATATTAAAAGAAGGCGATTTATGGGCTGGTTTTAACATTCCTTCAAAAAATAAAAAGTCTCTTGTCCACAGCAGCTCAGGGAAAAGTCGCCCTGCACATGTGAGGACAGCGTAATTTCCAGGGGCTGAGTATCCCACCTTCTTGGAAACTAAAAACTCCAGGTGCCTTGAGAGAGGATTTATTCAAAAGCAATTTAAGCCACCAATTTTTAATCATGATTTAAAAGTCAGCAAGCGAGAGATACTTATTTTGATAACCAATTCATCTTTTTAAACTTCCAGTTACTCTCATAAGGAAAGGTCAGCTCTCATCTTTCGGTAACCATGAACAGAATGTTGATTTCCAACTGAATGCAGCCTGTACAGTTTATTTGGGACTTTCTTTGTGGTGGTTCTGCTAACCAGAAACATGCTTTATGCCTAAACACTTTCATTTAAGTATCTACAAAGCTTAACGTTCATTCATTTATAACGTTGATCTCTGTGGTTTTGTATCAGAGAATGAAAACGAGGCACTTCTTTTTGTAGCTGAATTTACAAATTCTTTTTAAGTTCATGATTTATCTCACACTTTATTTGGTTAGAATCTGGACTTCTGTAACAAACGGAAGAGCATTTGAAGCTATTTTGTTATTAAAATTGTTTATCTCAAACCCACAGTGAAAAAAAAAGTTTCGTTTCAAACGCAAAACATATTTTTACTACGCTGTTCCTTGGATTGCACAGAGGAAGTGAGCTGCATTGCCTGAAGGACAGCGGTACTCCGCTAAAAATAGGTGCTCTGCTAGTTCTGAAAGCTTACATTTAATATTTATTCACAGATCAGAAGAAAACCCAAAGCTTTCTTCCTTCTTCACTGCCAGACACCTGTCTGACACGAGGCAAACTAATCGCTGTAAGTGGCCAAACTAAACAGCATTCTCTCTGCTTTTGAGGAGACCTTGGCTTAGCACCTCAACACGCTGTCTTTAGTGAGCCATGTCCATTAGTTATGTGACTCTGCATTCTTTACTGAAAAGCAAAATTTGTAGAGTAACTAAACTGACCCTCAAGTTACCATTTCTAATACCTGTCCCCACTTTCTCCTGTTTTCATTTATACAATGCCTAGTAGTAACTGCACATTGTTCACCACACAAAAATGTACTTATCAATCGGTGTGCTTCCGTGGCATAAAAAGGCAGCAAGAGACCATTTAATGCTGGTCAGTCAAACCCAAGCAAAACGAACGGTTCCGAGCTAGGGAAGAGACCATACCTTAGATGGGTCCATGATGACAGTAGGCACGAAGTTTAAGAAGATGTGATTGCAGTCCGTGCGTACGTTGGTATTGTTAAATGCCACCTCCAGCTCATCCATGGCTTCCAAGAGCAATCGCTCTCCCTCGTTTTGCAGGTACTCGAAGGAGGCTTCCTGTCAGATATCGTCAACAAATTATTTACTTTCTATTCCAACAACAAAAAAATAAAAAATTCACAGCTCAAGAATGCAGTGTTTGAAAAACCGCAGAAGGACTCGACTGAGAAAATGGGCTCCCTGAGTTTCAGCAGGATGTGCAGCCCTGAAACAGATCCATCAGGATCCACTGGCCCAGGCTCACAGCCCCGGCTGACTCAACCCTTGTTCGGGTTGGCGTGAATCCCAAAGCAGGCAGGGCAAACCCACCAGGCCACACAGGCAGTGGTTGTGATGTATAGTCCTTCTATAATGGTGTTTATAGCTTTAAGCTGTGGTTGCTGGTTTTTGGCTGATGTACCTGTTCACCCTGTGTATTCCTCTTTATCTGCCCACCTGCCTCATCTCTAAGAATCATGACAGGAAAATCCAAGGAACCTTGTTCCTCTTGGACATCACACTAGATGATTTTTAAAGGTCCTTTCCAACGCAAAGCATTCTATGATTCTATGATGACTGCAACAGTGCAGGAGAAACACAGAGAATCAGAGAATGGTGGGGATTGGAAGGGACCTCTGGAGCTCATCAAGTCCAACCCCCCTACCCCAGCAGGGTCACCCAGGACAGGCCACACAGGAACAGAGCCAGGGGGGCTGGAAAGTCTCCAGAGAAGGAGACTCCACAACTTCTCTGGGCAGCCTGGGCCAGGCTCTGTCACTCTCACAGTGACAAAGTTTTTCTTCCTGTTGAGGTGGAACTTCCTGTGTTTCACCTTGCTACCATTACCTCTCGTCCTGTCCCGGGGCACCACTGAAAAGAGACCGGCCCCTTCTACTTGACCCCCCACCCTTCAGATATTTGTAACCATTCATAAGATCCCAAACAACCATTGCTTTAAAAAGCAAGGATTTCTCAGTAGCCACTTGGGCCACAGAAAAATCTCAGGGATACCTGGGCTTTGAAAACATGTTTCTGCAGAGCAGCAAAGAGAGGGCACTCGACAGACAACATGTTCCCACACGGGATCCTGGAACGACTCCACAGCATTTCATACGCCGTCCCGGGAAGAGCCCTGGCACGGGTGGCAGAACTCACCTTGGTCACCAGGTCCGAGTGCCGTATGATAGCCCTCACGAAGAACCTGTAGTCTGTCACTTCGGTGCCCACTTCAACTTTCGCCGCGCCCAGGTAGAGATGCATTTTGTGATTGGCACAGGGAATGGCAGTGAGATCAAAGTTCCGCATTCGGTTCAGCTCCAGCTGGAAAGCCAGAGCTGGCTCCAGGTGACGGTAAATCCTGTCCTCCTCAAACTGGAGGCCCCCGGTGGCAGGTGGGTAGAGAAGGGTGGGGAAAAGGAGGGTGGGTTAAGATGCTGAAAGACTGAGGGTGGGGAGAACTCGACCACATCGCCTTATGAAATATCCTATTTCATTAAAAAGCTAGGAATTCAAACAAATCCACTCCCGAATTTTCTCTCGTGCAGTCATCAGCACTAAGAGCTGCGATGAAATTGTTGAAATGCAGAGACCAGGAGACAAACTGCAAGACAGTTCTCAAGCTCAACCCCCCCACCCCATTTTCAGAGAAGCCAGAAAGTTTGGGTTTGAATCCTTGTGCTGCTTCCAAGGCTCCCTTGTTACACTGCAACTAAAATCTGCAAAAAGCTTCAGGTCAGGCTTCCAAATGCATGAATTTTTGTCCCCACATCAGAGAGGTGGATCGTTGTCAGTGACAGCAATCGCCGCGTGTGTGGACGACTGGCCTAGGGAGGGAGGAGAAAATACCACAGCAGGCAGTGAAGCTGGGCTGAAGTGGCTCTCACCCTCTTAGACTGGCAGGGAGCAGCTACATGAAAGAAGGATAAAGCCAACACTTAGAGAAAAGTCTTAAGAATATATAACTTACCTTATCCCGGGCACGGAACGTGAAGAACTTTGGAAATTCCCTCTGTTTGAAAAGAAAAACAGTGCTGTTAGCCTTCCAGAAGGAAGCTGTGTGATCTACCCAGAGAGTGCTCACCGGCCAGACCTGGGGCAGCCCCACAGCAGAGAAGACAGAAGGTGTTACAAGCAACTTTTTCAACATCACGAAGCGTGGTGGAAAATCAAGTCACCCTCAAGAAGGCAGCAGAGGTAGTTTAAACCTGTCTTCAGCAGAGGCTACTTGATTGGCTTTTTGATTTTTATTGTCAGTTATTAACAGACAGTAAGATGGAACTGTCCAGAAAGTGGTGGGAAACTTCTTCTAGTCCTATTACGATTAGTGTGGAAATGTTTGGGAGCCAGGGAATGGTCTAGACACTGCAGTATGTAAGCAGATGTACGCAAAGCAATGATCTCTAGCTCTCTTCATACCATTACTGCTAGAAATACTCACTTCCCAAGGCAAACCATGAATTGTAATCACATAACTTGATCCTTATGTATTAAATAGCACTCTGTAATAATCCTCCAATTATGAGGAGGTTTCTCTGCCATTCTATCGCACAGATGAAGTCCCAGCAAATAGTAAATGCTTTACATTTTTGTGGCATCTTGCACGTGTCTTGGAAGAAGAGAGAAAGACTAGATGGCATCCTCCTACACACCCCTCACCCCAGCACAGCCATCCGTTTCTGTGGAACTATGCTTTTACTGGCTGGAGGAACTCCTGTGAATGCTTTGCACCAGCCATCCCAGGCGACCCGGGAGAGCACGCACAACTTGCCAGAACTGTCTTACTGTGAAACAAAGAAGGTGTCTGACCTGGTGTCCCTGAATTTCTGAATCACACTTCACTCGTTCATCGAGAGACTTGCAACCCTGGTTCGAGTCGGTGCAACAACCAGTGTGTGGTGACAGAGTGTAAGGCTCCCCTAAGCAACACAGGTTTTAAGGCTAGAAGTAATCTTCCCAGCTAGGCATCTTCCTCACCTCCTATAATGAACAGTCCCCACAACTTCACCTGATGACTCTCAGTTGAGAAAAACGACTTGTGTTTGCCTGGAGTGCCTTGCAGACTAGCCGGTGGTACAAGAAATACGGGCATATTAGGTGAGCCTAGGAGCATCAACTGTCCTCTGAGGAAACAACCACTTGCATGTTTCCTCACTTCTCTTCCAAATCCCTCCTACCTGTCCTCCTCTGCACGCTGCCAACTGCTCCTACCATCATCCCTGCTCATTCTATCACCAATGTAATTGCTTTCAAGGCATCTGAGTAGTGTTGTGGGCAAATATAATAATTAGATGTGCACACACACAAAAATTCTCAGTGCTCTGGTACCAAAACCCAAAAAAAGTGCTCCATTTCCTAGGCAGAAGAATTATACCCCTGCTGTGTTCTAATCAACCAACCATCATCAAGACAATCAAAATAATTTGCCTAAATTAGCCAATCAAGACACCCCGCAAACTGCAGAATGTGGAAAGCTACAACAGAAATCATCATAGTTGATTATTATACTAATAATCATGTTAAAAACCTAATGAGATGAGGAAATTGGAAGCTTGCTGGAGCAACTCTCTATTACCTCAACATGCTGGGAACTAATTATATAGACTGTAATTAAAACAAAAACAAACCCAAGCCCAGGCCCTGGCTAAGTTAATAGTTGGTCCAGTAATAAACGAAGTAGAATAGGAGATAGTAATAGAGAGTGACACTGATCCCAGAGGTACTCTACAAACTTTGCCAACAGCTGACAAGCACGCTGCCTCCTCCAGCTTTGGAGCCCGAACGGCTCTCGCTCTGAACAGCAGCTCAGAAAACAGAAAGCTTTTTGTGATGGCTCCTTTTATTCCCTGCCTCGGTTCCGGCCGCTGGCACACGCCACTGCACTTCCTCGTAGAATCGCAGTTTTCATTCCCCAAATAGCAATTCAGTTCCCTACAACTTTCTTTTTGTTGTTGTTGGTTTTGGGTTTGTTTGGTTTTTTTAAATCTAAAGTCTGGACTTTCTTGCTTAAGGTCCCGACAGCTCTCCAGAGAGTCCAGTTTCCCCCGTAAGCTGCCGACTGATACGTATCTGTACCTGCCCCGTGGGCAGCGATTCCCACGGGGTGATACCCACATTTGCTCAAATACTCCTTTTGCTGATTTGCAAGCTATTTTTCCTCTTGTAAAGCCTCCTTATCCAGCTGTTGAGCACAGGATGAATTTCTTGTGTTTTCAAGACTCCTAATAACTTCCAGTTGTAAAGCAGACGGACAAGGGATACAAATCTGGTTTATGCCTTACATTGCCACCTTGAAAACAGGGTTAAACCAGCCCTCGCTGATGGCCAGACCCTGGAGAAAGAAGTAATTCTGAGCAGTAAGAGCATCAAACATCTTCCACATCACTAAGTCATTGGGCATAACTTAGTAAGTCACTTCAATTGCTACTATAAGTTATTTTAAAATCAGTAAGAAGCCTAAAGAAATCACCACACTACATCAGAAATGCAAAACTTTAATTGTGTAATTACGTTTTAGAACACAAACCAATACAGAAACAAACAAGACCTTTACTAACGTGGCAGTCGTGAGTTCAGCCAGGTAACAAGAGAGACTTTAGCATGTGAACGGCCCCAGCGAATGCAGAAGGCCCACTCCTGTATTTGAAGTTTAAATACTTCACTCGACTCTGACACCAATATTGGCAATAAATGCCTGACTAAGACCCAAATGAGCAGCCGAGTCACTTACGTGTCTCCTGGCCTCAGGTCAAGAATACCACCGTGTTCTAGGCCCTTTTTACTTACATGAAATCTCTGATCCACCTCATAGTTGACCTGTTTCCTGAAGTCCTTACAAACGAAACACGCAAACGCAGGAAGACAAGAAAACAAAAAGCAGAAGAAAGCTAGCAATTAGGATGAAAATCAAAAATAATTAATTCAAGAATACAAGAGGTGCCAAGATTGTTTACAATTGTAAATTAATTTTAAGCGAATTCATCAAAACCATCTCAAATTTTAGAGATCAAAAACAGTGAAGAGAGAACTAAATAACAGTTAACACGGCATTTAATGCGTGGGAAAAATCACCACATCACATGTCAATGCTATTATGAGCTAGAAACCAAAGAGTTCTGAGCAGCGTGAGAGACATCAAAATACCTTTTGTGCTACGAGGAAGGTCAGTCTCCGAATGCCATGTTCAATCAGGACTGATTTCTGTAAAAAGGTAAGGATGGAGTCACTGGATTAACAGAAAAAGGACACATGAAAAACCCATCAACATCTCTGAACTGAAAAAGCTCTGCGGATCCTCCTGCAAGACCTTAGTCCACCTCAAGCTATTCACAGCCAAGATTTCTCATCTGGTGATGGTCCAGCAGCACACATAAGCAAATACATTCAATCTAAAGAGGTAAGCAACCAAAGCACAAGGGGACAGTGCTCCAGCCGAGCTCTGCTAACCAGGAAGGCCGGAGAGTCATGTCCAAGTCTTGCAGGAAGTACTCTCATTCTTTTGCCATGGTAAGCTGGCCTTTTTTTGCAAAGGCTGTTTTTGAAAAGAGCACAGCGTGGACACGGCCAGGCCATGGAACATGATGGAAAACGAGTTTTAAAGGAACTAACCCAAGGAAGCAAGCAGCACATACTGGATTTTGAGCACAGTAAGCACACGGACAACCCAGACCGAAGGACAGACGTGTCAGTATTGCAAAGGTGATCAGTGAGAGGTGACACTCAGTTTTTTCAAATGGATTTAGAGAATATCCATTCTGGCTGCTTCTTTATCAAATTCCACTAAGGCACATTTCAAACGAGTGCTGCCATAGGTATCTGTCACACCCCTGATCTTTTGAAGTGTTAAGAGCTCATAATTCTGATCCTTCTTGTAAAACTTTTTCCTTTCTCTTCCTTTTTCCAATTTAAAAAGCAAAGAAAAGAAGAAAAAAAAAAGGAGAACAAAAAAAGAAACAAGAACTCAGCTAGACTGGGAACAAAACAACCCCTTTCGGCACAGACTGAAATGTTTTACTAAGGTTAAGCCCTTTGAAAATGAGCATCAGTGACTATATTCATGGCAAGAGGAAGAAAATAACTTTAATAATGCCATGATTTAAAAAGCAAAAATTGTTATTGCTTTTAAAATTCCACAAGTGGCAGACAATAACAGCATAGCAACAGGATTCTGATTACATCGTAATAACGTGGGTCTCACAGCAAGTCCACAGCTATTACAGAGCGATTAGCCATCAGCACCTGGAGAAACTCCATTTACACTGACTGCCTCAATCTCCTCCACAAGTCATTTACAAGTATATGATCCTAATTTCTATTAAAAAAACCACACACAACATGCTGGGACTAGAAGATTATTTGGACAGTTTGGATCAACCTATTTGATAGTTTAATGTGTTCTGGATTTTTTTTTTTTTTATTATTATTTCTTTCCTTTTATCCCCTCCCATAAAACGCCTGGAGCATGATCAAGCAGATGAAAGGCAGAACTAGTTTTAATTTTTATACGTGCTTATTTTCTTTGCTTAAAGAGACAGGAAGCTGCTGAAGTCACGTGGATAGCAGCCCCATTTTGGAACCAGAACGTATTGCCACCTCCCACACTAAGAAGTGAAGTTAGAAACAACTCGCCCAGTTCTCCCCTTGTCCTTGCAGGTCCCATGGATGCAGCAGGGTCCCAGGTCCTCATGGGCTATTCACACCCACAAGCCTGTGGAGGAGTTCTTCACACCAAGCAGAAAAGCAAGTGCCTGCAGACACCAGAGGGCAGGGTGGACACGAGGAGGTCGTCCCCAGCCCATGTTGTCTCCCCACTGACCACAGGACTAAGATCTGGTACTCCAAAGGGCAACCCGTACACCAAATCAATTCCACCTTGTGCCAGAAATATCATATTAGGGGGATGCTCCCTCATGCCAAGAAGGAGAACAAATCTGAATGGCATGAAGACTATCATGATACAGAGAAAAAAAAATAATATAAATATAGGCCATTTTAATGTCACTTTCCACACCTCTGCTACTCTTCTAAGAACTTTACCACCAGGGAGAGGGACACAGCACATTCTGACAGAGCATGTGAAGACAGACACTAAAGATTGACCTGATGTGTTTAAAGCCTTAAAGGTTTTTTACCCTACCAGAAATTAAAGGAAGGAGTCCTGACCTGATGGATTAGAATGCACTGCAAAGAGAAACAATAACCTGGAGGCTTCAGAAAGGTGCAGCTACATCCAGTCAAAGAAGTGGTAAGGTTTTAGATGGGAAACATTAAGGATGTAACTGCTGCATTTATTTGTTTTGAAAGCAAACAGAAACAAACAAACAAAACCCCGAGGAACACAGTGACTTTTCCTAAAGCAGACAGGGCCATCCTGCACAATCACACAGCTCCAGAGAGAGAATCAAGACGACTCACCTTTCTTTGTGTGAACTCCCTGAACATGGCAGCCAGCCCATCATCATCAACGTCGCTGTCGGTTTTAATAGCAACATTAAGAATGTGAATGGGCTCCTCGCGGGCAGTCTGCAAGTTAAAGAAAATATTCCCCATAAATAAACAGTTAACAGATTAACACTGGGGAGTCCTCAAAAGAAGCTCCTCAAATACAGCTCTGAAGTACAGATGCCCTAGGGACAAAATGACCTCAGCAGAGCATGCTGTAAACCAAGGAAAAATATGAGGGAAATCCTCCACCAGGCAGCCTCACAAGTTTGCAGTTTCACAGAAGTAGGAGTTAATGTCCACAAACAGGAGCTGCACTGGGAGAATCCAGCTCGGATGGTCCCATCTGCCTTGGCTAACTCAAGTGTTCTTCATTTGGATGCAGAAAGAATGGAGGGTCAGGTCCTCGCTTTACAGGCGGGACATTAGAGGACTTTGGCATCAAGAAAGGCAATGAAATTAAGCAAATTCAAAGTGTAGGAGCAAAGCAAAGCGTGTTTTCATATCTACAACAGAACGAAATGACGTGGAAGCATCAATTACATTAGAGCTCTGAGAAATGCGGCACTTAAGAGCCTGCGATTAACTGTGAAAAACTGAGTGTGAACAGGAATGATCCTTGGTGAGGTGAGGGGGTGAAGAGAGAGGTCTGTGGACATTCAGGCTGATGGTAATATTTTGGAACAAGGCTACTGTACTTACACACACTGAGACCAATGGATCGGTTTAAACCCAAGCCCTATTCTGGACACAGCCTGTATTCCAACAGAGCTTCTCACTGCTGGGGGGGCAGGACAGAGTGACCTGTGTCTCTAAGGGAAACTGGTCTTCTGTCACTAAGGATTATAAACCTTCTGCCTCCTCGGCACCTCTTCTCTACACCAATGCAAATACAATGCAAATTCCTCTCATCTTTTCCTCCTAAAATCAGTTCTAAGAGGTAGAAGAGAGGGAAGAATCAGAATGTAATGTGACTACAAAGGGTGTAAGACTGAAAATAAGGCAAGTCACACTTAAGTTAAAGGCAGCTGAATATGCAGTTCAACACTCCGATGCACAGAGGAGGTCTGGAAACTTAATTGTGAGTCTAACCTCTCAGTTACGCTGCTGTGGATCCAGTAATTCTGCTGATATTAAAAGCTACAACCTAAATATATGTGGAGCGTAAGAGACTTAGCTGTAGTTTTGGAACAGCCAGAAAATGGCCACCTGCTTTGAATCACCTGCTGTGGAACAAGCAAACAAATCACATGTATAAATACATACAGCTCTTAGCTCCTGCTTCCAGCACTGAAGTGGTGAAAAGTACCCAGCCCGCAGTCACTGCGGAGCTCCGCACGCCTTCTACTGCCAGCCCGAGAGCAATCTCAGGAGAGAAAACTACCGTACCTTGTCTTCATCATACAAGGAAGCATGGCCAGCTTCAGGGAAGGTTGGGCTCTGGGGAGGAGAGTCGCAGAAGCAACCCATCACTTCATCAAAGATTCTGAAATACACCAGAGGAGTATTAGTCACCAGCACGCTGCCGCCAGCCCACGGAAAGCACACAGCACGAAAATCCACAAATCACCTTGCTAAGGGCGGGGAGGGAGAGGAGAAGCCTCCTTCCCTTTGCAGGACTGGAAGTGAAAAGCTGAGGAGGCAACACCTCCTCCACCCCCCAAACCAAAGCAGAGCCTGGATCTGCTAACATTTGTCAGAGATCTCGTGGTCGCAAGGTCCCCACGACCGCTGCGGGCTCTGCTGGGGATTGTGCCTACCCCGAGAATGTTGAGAGCATAAAGAACATGTCCTGCCGCAGAGAAACGCGGGAGGAAGAGCATTATAGATATCAGCACATTTGTAAACAATCCCCAATAAGCAGAAATTCAAGATGCTGACCCTTCTGGCTGCAAACTGCTCTTACAGCAGCCTGAAACATCCCGGTATCTCAAGGAGGATCCAAACAAACTTCCACGTGAAACTCCAAAAACAAGCTCAGGACCAGTTTAAACCTGACTCTAGGCAAGGCAAAGATTTCGTCCAGCTCCGTTTGGGCCCACCTAAGAAGCTGGCAACACAAACAGCTGTCACCCTTCCCCACATACCTGACAAAATCTTCGAAGGTGCGGAAGGAGACCATTCCACCCATCCGCTGGCACGGCGGAGTGAAGGAATTGTCTAGCAGTACATCACTCACGCTAGCTACATGGACCATCCCGTAGTGATTGAGGTTGGAAGAGAAGGACATTCTAAACGGCAATTCAATAAGCTCACAGTTAGTAGGGACAAGGGAGAGAGGAATATCCCTGGAAAGAAGATTTGTGCATGTGCGTGAGCTTCGACCACTGGAAGCCTGGCTGTTTATCCAGTGTAACTGTTGTGTGACCTGTTGGGCTGCTCAGCATGCCAGACCTGCTGTGCTGTCTTCTCCACAGCCCCTGCAATGCTGGCATGCCCCTGGTGACATTAATGCCCTTACCTGGACGTCGTCCCAGGGTACAGGAACAGTTAAATGAGTTAGGAAATGATGTTATAACCCTTTAAACCAAGGAGTTTCTTAAGGAGTTTATTGAGGTGAATTACGACTACGCAAAGCTGAATGTATTTTTCCTCCTGTACATAAGTTTTGCTTTACAGGTGGAATACTGAGATAAAACAACAATAATTCTAAGCTCTGACACGTTGAAGATTTAGTAAATTTTTACAAATTAAGTTGAAGCGCACCAAGGTGTATTATATTATTGCTTTTTCTGGTCTTTCTATGATTTACGCTGCTCAAATGCAGTGTGGTACAGTGACCTCTCAAATCCTTTAATGGAAACAGGGTTTTCTATAGCCTCACACTAGCATTTCTACCCTAAATAAAGTCCTGTTACAGTGCCTTCCACTTGAACTGCTGACCACATTAAAGTGCTCCTCCATCTGACTTAATCCATACTTTAAAACCATTACAACTCTCCCCCTAATTCATTTCTTTTGCCTCAGCTTTGATTGCTAAGAGGTGGCAGCTGCTAAATACAAGCAGTTGGCCACAGAACCCACCTCTCTTCAGGGGCAAGGAAGGCAGAGCTCCAGCCACTCCCCGCTGTCCTGCTCGTGCCCGACGTCTGCTGCTCGAGCGCTGACGCACGCTGCAGCACACGACACTCGGGCAGGACCCGCTCCTCCTGAAGTGAGGAGGCCTGGGACAGATTTACACGAGCTCGGAGGAAGGCCCTGAGGAATACACTCCTCTTGAAAGCAGGAGCACCAAAGGTCAGCATCGCTGCCTGGCGAGATCCTGAAGGGACTGAGGCACCACGGAGTTCTCACTCAGCTCAGCTGCTATGGCAGCGCACGCCAGCTGGGAATTCTTCGTGTGATTTCAGAGTCTGGGCTGTTATTATTATCACTATCATTATTATTATTATGCTTTTTTAAAGACCCTCAACCTTACGGTCAAGACTTGCAGAGGAAGTTTCTCACATAGTGAACAAAAAGCATACAACTAACTGCCATCCTCTCCCTAGCTACTAGAACGGGGTTTCCCCTTCTCTGAAATAACTACTTCTGGTTTCTAAAGTGTGCTACAGAGTCATCTTAATTCACTCAGGGTCCTACTTCAGAAGCTCCCTGCCACACGGTGCTCTGAAGCCTCAAGGTTGCTCTGAAGAGGCAGAAATGCTGAGCTGGCACAGGGCAGCGCTCAGCCACCTGGGAGCTCTGCACTCCCCGGGGCTTTGGGAGACAGGAGCAAAGTTAAGTTCCCATTCTCCCCAGCTGGGGCCACTACCGGAGGCAGAAGGCAATGGGGAAAAATAAACTCAGGGCGCTGGTTCAGCACAGCACGTGCTTGACTGACAACTTGTAAAGTCAAAAAGATGCTCGACTGCCTGGCCGGACGAGACGGCAGGGACCTGGCCATGCTGGGCACGGGCTGCTGCCAGCCACGCGGACACAGCACCAGACTGGGGACTGCTCCCACTGCTGCCTACTGGCTTTCCTAAGAGTTCTTTCTTTCCACGTAGAGAAAACCACTGTGATATGCTCCTAAGTATACTGTTAACAAGTCTAAAGTATCCTCAGTTTGATCAATGGCTCTCCATGTTTGAAGTCGCTCTGTGTTTCCGTAATTTATCTCTGATTAAGAGCCATGAGACTTTCAAGCCCATTTTTACTATTTTTCCCTAAATAGGCTTGTAAGCAGTAATAAATAACAGGTATTCATGTTTTGAAAGAGAAAAATTTTCCAGGACATGCCTTGGTGTACATTTCTTACAACTAATACAAAAAGTACCACAGAACAGTAACTAAACAAAAAGACAGCGGACGATTTTCATGTATTATTTAAAACAAGAAATACTTTTCAACTGAGACACGGGAGGAAAAATTAGCGTCCAAAACACAACAAAACATGCTGTCAGCTGTTTGAGATGTAGATTCATCTATGGTGTGAGGGAAGTGAAACAGCCTCGACAAATGCTAAGCTAGAAAGCAGAGTGGCAGCAGGTATGGGACTCAGAGTCACTGCCTGTTCAGGGCAACACCCGACCAGAGGGTCAACAGCCGGGAACCCCGTTCCAAACCAGAGACCCTAGGGACAGCACCCTGCTACAAGTGTGCTGCTGTGTGTACCATACTGCAGATGAGCCGAGTCACCCGGCAAATTTGATTTGAAAGATTGCTGCATGCAAAGCTTTTTTTTTTTTTTAAAGGGTAAAGAAAAGCTGAAAACATGTTTTAGACAAAGGGAGAGGAAAAGGGAAGGAAAAAGAAGAGTTATGTTTGAGAGCTTCCCAAGTAAGGGCACTAAAACAAAACATGTTAAAACATTAAGTGTTAGGCTACTTCTTTCTAGTCTGTCTTTTCAAATTTTAAAAGATGACAAGTACCATACCTGTTTAGCGTGGGGATGTTCCCTCTGTAATCAAACAACCACAGTTAGTTACAGATTGGTTAGTGAAAGCCATAATAAAGAACTATCATCAAGCTGATACGCAGACCAGCAACAAGTTTACACTTTACTAAACCAAAATTTGTCAACCGTTGGGTATCAGTCAGAATTCAATTTCATTGACCCTGAGAAGGCACCCACCACCTGACTTCGCTTGCCTGGGCTGCCATGGGAATGCACACAGACCATGCACATAACATGCAAATAACATACCCCAGGAAGACAGGTCGTATTTGCCAGGCACCCTGTGTTTCTAGAGCATCTTCCGTCATACCCGCTTTGAGCCCTTTGCATACACCAAGTGAGCTGCACAAGCAAGACCCGGGGAGGTGTGGGGGGGGTCTGTGAGGAAGGGCAAACAGCTCAGATGCAAAGAGTGACCACATCACACAGGAGGACTGCAATAGGCGCAGGAGAACAAGCCAAACCCTCATGGCCAAACCTCTACGCCAAGCAGCAGCCCACGCACCGGCTCCCAGAAGAACGCAGGGACCAAGCCACCACACACACCAACACCGTGTAATGCTTTGCACTCGCAGCATTCAAGGCCTCCAACACCAAAAAAGAACAAGCAGAACTCAAGGCTGATTGTGGGGAAATGTTACAGTTCCCTTCATATCTCCAACTCTTCGCGTATCTGCATGCAGACTGGGGCTTGGTGATGAGCACGAGGCAGAAAGGAGCTGAGGGGCAGGTTTTCCTACCCGTGTAAGAACAGCACAGCCTAGCCCATGCCAGCTACGCTCGTGAAAGCACAAGGCAGCACATTGCTCCACGAGAGATGGAGAAATTGCTGGGATCTGACATTCAAAATAATAGAGATCAAACTGAAAAAAAAAAAATCAAACAAAATACAAGCACACGGGAGGCTTGTGCAGAGAGATTAGCAAACATGCAAAGGTCGAAAGCAAAGCTTCAGGCAGCATGTAACTGGACATTCACCATCCCCTTCCCTGCAGAAACCTGTAGGGGATCCAGCTACAGACTTGCTTAACATCCTTGACCACAGGCAAGACCCCAAGTTACTGGGTATGGAGTCTCAGTACTTAATGCCCAGAGCATTTCCACGGTCACACCGCTAAACACACTGGCTGCACCCGGCCCTGCTCTCAAACTGGTTTTGTCACGGCAGAGCCACGTTCACTACAGGGTTGTACGTTTGGTGCGTTACTGGTAGAGGCACAACAAGTTCCCATGTTCTCCTCATGCCACACAGGAGAAAGCACAAAGTGGCCTTAAGACTCATCTGTTCCCCAGTAAATAACACAAGGGTTTGATCACGTGGAGATGGTGGGGAGAGACGCTGTGCTGCAGAGCCTGTGGTTAGGGCCGAAAGGGCCATGAGGTCCCAGGGGGTTGAGACTATTTTTTTTTTTTTTTTTAGCTTGGCAAATGGTGGGAAAGCTTCATGTTGGAAAAAATAGTCTGGAGAAGACTGGCAGTTCCTAGACCTGGTCGACTTGTGGAGCGGTCCCTGGAACGCTTTCAGAAAACAGCCAAAAAAACCCCAACAAAACAACAGCACGACAAAAGCTCCTTTCCATCTCAAAACGGGCACCCTGTTGCCTTGCTCCAGGAACCATCCTCCAGCCACTCCATGTGGAGCTGAAGAGGCTGTGGCAAGAAGGGCCATGAGGAAAACAGAGGAGCCGGTGGCTGGAGATGTCAGGAAAGATCGGGGAAATAGCCTTCAAGCTGCACCCCATGGGGCTGGCTCTGGACCTGCAGGTCACCAGAGGAGGTGGTTGCATCAGGAGCTGGATTGTCACTTGCCACTGAAAATGCACCAAGAGGTGAAGGTTTGCCGTTGACAGCCCAAGCAAACCTTGTGAAAAGGCACTAGAGTCTACTCGCTGAGCTCCACGCACCCCTGCAGCCCTGACAGGGAAAACACTGGCCAGACAGCAACACCAGTGCCACCAGCAGCACCACGGCTGTGGGAGCTGAACAAAGGCACAGCTGATGGAGCACGTGCCCACGGCGTTCTGCACAGTCAGCTCCTTGGAGCTGAGCGCAGAATCAGAAACCTTCCCACCACACCAGCCCCGGCCCTCCTTCTTATCTCTTCTGAACTTTTAAACAGGCCCTTCTTGCCCGGGGAAGCCGATCTCCGCAGGAACGTGCTCCACGCCGAGACCACCTCTGCTCTTACAACTGCTTCTGCTCAAACCAAACTCCCCTGAACTCCCGCCTGGTTGAACCTGAATTTCTTTCCCCCCCCCCCCCCCCCCACCCCTCACCCCCCCCCCTCCCCCCCTCCCCCCCCCCCCCCCCCGCCCCCCCCCCGCCTCCCCCTCCTCCTCCCCCTCCC
>WUAM01000287.1:50891429-50902218 GCA_024336885.1 Actenoides hombroni
TGTCTGCTTCTCCCTGCAGATCCAGCCTTTTATTTTCTGCACCCCCCAGTATGGCACACGAGATCCAGCAGCAGCCTCCCATTCAGTTTGCTGCCCCTTCAACAGCCCCTTCTTTGCTCTGCTGGAAGATTTTGCCCTTTCTGAAACAGGCAAGCCAAGGGAACGGCAACACATTACTGCTGCCTGCTGTCTAATTAACATCAAACCCTCAGCACGGAACTGCAGGGATTTACAGGTGTCACAGAATCATTTTCCCCTCCTCCCTCCCGATATCAGCCAGCCTCCCGCAACAAGGAGGGGACCTCAGGCTACCTAATGATACACTGCGAGCGGAGCGCTCGGGTCTCCAGGCTCGTACGGTTTGAGTCCAGAGCAGCAGAGCTGATTCAATGCTGGCGATCCAAAGGCTGATGCAAGAGGCTGTTTTAGCAGATGCTTTAGTCCACAGAAACGTTTCCATTTTGTCAGAAATTCAACTGTTCTATTGTTGTAACAAGATAGTAGGAAGGCACCTATAAACACTGCGCTAAGTGTAAGTGAGTTTTGGTTTCTTATTGTTCTGCAAAAAGCCCTGTTCGGAAAGAGCAGTATTTAATTTGGCTTTCAGCCTTCAAAATGGTTTCTACCTATAAGCTAAGAAAGAGGCTGACAACAAAAAAGAATAACCAAAATACTCCATAGATGATAAAACATCAAGAGACAGCAAAGGGGAGATCATGCACCACTCCTAAGCCTTGAAGTCAGCAACATCAAAGTCCAAGTAGGGTGTCAACAAACATCTACAAGCACAGAAAGAGGAGATACTGGGCAAACCCAAGCACGAGATAGTTGACACATTTATACTGATACCCTTGGAAATACAAAGCAGCTAATGACTGGACCCGAATTCCACCCTCGGAAGCATCACGGACAGCAGAATGCAATCCCAGGAATGAATTCAACCTAGACAAGCCTAAGGCATTTGCCTGTTTGTCCATGTTCGCCAAGTTATGTGCATTCCCAACTCCAAATGCAGCTGGGATTTGCTGGTACCAGACAACGTTTACCAAGTTCCAAAAGTAAAACTTGCTTTAAGCCAATTATCGAAACCTAAAATTCTTAATCTGCAGTGCTAAAACCTTCCTTCACTCCCACTTTCCAATGGTAGATCCTGACTCCCGGTTCCCCAAGACATCTCAAGTCCAAGTGTGGCAGTTTGGGGTGGCTCGTGGGCTCAATGCCCAGATGGATCAGGAAGGCATCAGAGCGAGCAAAACAGGCTGCGTTATTCTTCCGTTTCCTTTGGGGCTCAACGTATTCAGAAGGCAGAGCCCTGTGGTCTCATTGCCATACCCCAAAATAAAGATATATCCAGCATCTCCAAGTACCCTTGTCAGCAATTGTCTTAGCATCTGACAGAGGGAACACATTTACCTCTGAGTAAAACAGAGGGATCTGTTTTGTGGGAGCACATTTACCTCCGAGTTCTTCCCTTCTGATCCTCCAGCCCGTCTGCTACTGGGGAAGGAAAGATCAAGAGAGCAGCTGAACAACCTGGCTGGGGGAATGCAGTGAGCTGGAGAAAAGGGGATGCTTTAGGAGGAGCAGTGCAGCGGCACAATTCTGCAGCAGGCTCCAAAGGCTGGCTGCAGCAGACAATGTCCCAGGTTTAATTTAAACCTTACAGCTTCAGACATAAGAAAGACTGTTTGAAAGCAGGCAAGGAGAGGGGGGATTATTAGAAAAAAAAAAAAAAAAAAACCCAACAAAACTCCTGTTGAAAAAGCACTGCAATTCCCTCTCCCTCTACTAGACACAATGTTTCTTTGAACAGAAGATTTTAAGCTAAGATTAGGCGAGCCCCGTTTCATGTGCTGAACACCTAAGAAAGGCCTTTCAGTGTCTGTCACCGGGCTCACCGTCCTCACAAAGGAAGCTGAACTCTCTAAACACCAGTCAATATTCCACCAGCTTCCCATCTCAGCAGGGCAGTCTGAACAAGAGGGAAGCAAAGAACAGCTCGGAACGGGGCTCATTTCGCTCTCACATCTTTTCTCCCCAGGACTCCAGCTGCCTGAAAGAGGCAGGGTCTCCAAAGGCGAGGGGCTCCGCAGAGCAGCGGTCGTCGGCGGTACCCTGCTGCAGCGCGGAGCCGTCGGCATCCCACAGACACCCTGCTATCGCTCCCTCCAGATTCAATTCCCGCAAGGCCCTCCGCTTGGAGAGGGCTTGGAAGCCCCATTTACTGCGAAAGGCACCAGATGGTTACACCCTGCTCCTCATCTGCCTTGCACCGGGCCAGAAGGAACGCGGGGTGGGATCTATAAAGCCCCGCCACGGTTTCAATTACAAGCAGTTTTCCTCCCTGTGTCTTACCCTTGCAATTGGGATCAGTGGGGATTCTTACAAGAGGATGTTTTCTGTTAATTTAAACAAATAGTTCCCCGAATGCTTTCTGCCCACAAAACCCCACCAGGAGCAGGCTGCATTTCTATGACTTTGCGAGCAGATTGAACAGTTTTTCCCTTCCTCCTCGCTTCCACGTAAAGCTTTCCTGGGGGGAGTTGATGGTGATCAGCCAGTGGCCAAAACTACCAAGCCTGAGCGCCTAGCTGTGATTAGTCAGATCAGAAGTAGTGACTGTGACTGTTTCTGTTACAATTAAGTAAAGGCGTAGCAGGGTTAAATACCAAAGAATTTAAATATAGCAACCTCTATCAGTTTGCAAATCTCTCTACGTGATTATGTACTCCAGGAAAATTCAGGCCCTTCAGTGTTCTCAGAGGCCAGATGCAAAAGGGACCTGGGCTTAGAGATATCTGACGATGTGCTGGAAAACCTGTGGTGCCACAGAACTAACACCAGCTCCAAAAGAGAACGCTCTCTTGAGGGCTCTCTGGTATCTACTCCTGGCTGACCAGGACCAAAGGCAGGTTTTGCTTGGTCAGCTGGGATGTTTGGGCTTTGGGGGTTGTCCTCGGAATGCATTTTCAGCTTTTCAGTCCAACAGCTCACGCTACAGAAGATACAAGAAAAACATACGATGGACACAGGACACGGTCGAAAACAACGAAGAAGACTTAAGCGAGACAACATCTGAGTTTTGAGATGTCTGTGCCTCGGGCTTAATGCAAGGTCTGCCTTTAGATCCAGCTTAAATCCACACCCTCGGTGCTCATTTAAGAGCCTGGGCATCCCGCTCCCGGCCGCGCTCCCGCACCCAGCCAGGCCACAGCCGCACAAGCAGGTACGCACCGCTGCGAGAAGCTGCACCAAGCAACAGGAGCCAGATTCCTCCCCAGCAGACGGAGCTGCAGCCCAAAGGACCCGGACCTGCCTACGCAAGCCGGGAATCGTCCCCAGGCCCGCCTGCCTCCGCGCAAGGACTGCGATGCGCTGTCAGCCAACCATCAGCGGCACGGCGGCCGAGCAGCGGAACGGAGCTGCAGGACCTTGCCCCAGCGAATTCAGTGTGCAGGGGAGAGGAGGTTTCAGGGCAAAGAAGCTGTTCCCCAAGCAGGTAACAGTTCTCCTCTTCCAGCTGACCTTGTCCAATTAAACTCGCGCACAGTAATAGAGCAGCGGTCAGCACGGGCAGGCCACACAACCCCCAAGCAACAGAGGGAACTGAGACCAGCAAAGAGAAGAAACGGAGAAAGAACGGGGGAGGGTGGGGAGAGGGCATTATCAAGGGGTAGTAAAAATAGTATGCAATTATTTGCAAATATTCTAGAAATGTAGGAAACAGATGAGACCAAATGCATGTCCCATTTGCGTGGCGAGCGTTCTGTGCCGCTTGTTGAGGACAGTCATTCATTCCGAGCAAACCGGACTCTGAAAAACATCTCAGAAAATGTACTGATGGATTCCCAATGAAGCGAGACCGGGCCCCCGTTGCCCAGCCCCACCAAAAATAAAAGGAGGAAAAAAGATGTTTGGAAACAAAGGAGAAAAGCAGCGCTGGTCCCCGAGTGCCAAACCAGCGCGGAGCAACAGTGGCACCCGGTGGCCACCCGGGCTCACTGCGCCTCTGGGCTCCACACGCTCCCCCAGCCTGGGACAGACAGAAAAGAGCCTCTAAAACACCCTCCTGAGCTCCCGCTGCAAATGAAAAGCCACGGGAACTGACTAAGCTGACAGATGCTGAAGAAGTTCTGATAAACAAGTTTGTTTGGGGGCTTCTTTGTGTTTTAAAACGATCTTGGCACGTGCTCGAGCTGCGACCCTCCTCTAAGGGAGGGCAGCCACTGATGGGTGCTTTTGGTTGCAGCCTTGAGAAATACATCCTGAAAAATACTGACTGGAACCCAAAGTAGGTCAGCTCCAGCGTTTCTCTGTACCATACATTCACACATGCATCTTGGTCTCCTCAGTCAAAAAAACCCACATGCTAGAAAAGAGATCACCTTCTCCAGAAAAGCCAGGGTTGGAAGTAGAGTCAATCACAGTGACAAAGGGCTGGCAGAGGAGCGCTGCAGGCAGGGGACAGAGACTGTTTGACTGTTCTTTATTAAAATTCCAGGTAATTGATTATTCTGCCTTGAACTGCACCTTTTGGAAGGCTCGGGATTCAGCTAGAACTGAAGTTCTAGAGGAAAGCTGCCACACAAGCCAAACTTAAAAAAAAAAATCAGAAAATACATGAAAACTGTACTATATTTAAATTAATCCAAATGGCAGCAACCACTACCCACAGCTCCTGAGATTTTAAATAACTCAGCAGAAGGAAGAGAGTAACGTAGCATTTTATCTTAAGTAATTTGTGCTTATTTGAGGCACTGGGACCCTCCCTTTCTCCACCAATTCTATTCCAAGTTTTCTTTCATAATTAGCTGGGGCTAATGTAGCCCCCTCAAAAACCACTGATTCCAAAGGCACCTGAACACGTGATCTGACCTGTTCGGATGGGAGGTCGGCAGCATGAACTGGAATTCCACCACACAAGTGTTATCCTTCAGCTGGCGATGCTGGACGCTGTTTAGCTCATAGGCAATGTATGCCCTTCGAACGTACACCTGGTTAGAGAGAAACTCCATCAGCTTAACTGTGCTAAAGAAGCAGAAAGAGAGAAAGAAGACAAAGAATATACCAGAGACTTCAAAAATGCCAAAAAACAAACAGATATGTCCAAATGAAGATCTAGACAGAACTCTAATTCAACCACAATTTGAAGTTACTCTCTGAGGAAGGCCAGTCTGGCAGGATAAAGCCATCAGCACCAGGCACACATTCTCTGACAGCAGCTTCACTTCCAATCCTTTCAACCACCTAGGTCTTCTTCAAGCCAAGAAGATAACTTGAATCTGAAATTTCAGTCAGTTATGAATAGTAATGGTGTTAAGTGCCAGACTCCAAGCATGCCAGATCCCACACAACCTATGGCTCTCTTCATCTTGCAGGGTCACAATGCTCAAAACAAACAAATAAAACCGAAATGAAAACCACAAGAAGATTAAAAATATTTATTTTTTCAATGGCAATAAACTTACCTCCAAAGCTGCCATTCTTACCACCTGGTTACTGTGGTAGAAGAAGTTGGGTAGCACATCAAAGATGGATGTCTCAGACAAAATGAGTTTCTAGAAGAGATCACATGAAGCAGAGTTTTAAAAGAGAACTGCCTGTCTGACACACAGGCTCAGGCAAAAAAGCCCAAACCACCAATCAAGCCTGACTAGTTCCAACTTCCACGCTTTTCCTGTTGTTCAAGGATTATGACCTTTGTAGATGAAATCAAAGAATCACAGAATCATCTCAGATTGGAAGGGACTCATAAGGATCACTAAGCCCAGCTCCCCTGCTCCTCACAGGACTAGCTACAACTAAACCATTTGACCCAGCATCATCCAGCCGCTCCTTGAGCTCTGACAGGCTTGCTGCCATCACCACTGCCCTGGGGAGCCTGTTCCAGAGACCGACCACCCTTGCCATGAGGAATCTTTTCCTATGTCCAATCTGAACTTCCCCTGAAGTTCATTTCAGCTTCACCCCATTTCCTCATGTCTTATTGCTGGTCTCCAGAGAGAGGAGATCAGCACATCTCCTCTGCTGCCCACCTTGAGGAAGTTGATGACTGCAGTGAGGTGGTTCTGGTAATGGTGTAGGAGTGAAAACAAAACTGAGGGGGAAGCTAGAAACCAGAACAGTACAATTTAAAGCCACAAAGACCTTGGGACCACAGAAACATTGAGATCAGTGAGAAGAAAGCAGGGAAACAAGGCGAGAAGATTGGTAGGTACCTGGAGGTTCTCAATGCAGAACTGGTGTCCGTACATGTCAATAGCGGACAGGAAGATGGACTCCACTTGGTTGTGGCGCAGCTCGTAGGATGGCAAGTGGGAAGCAATGAGAACCTGGTAGACAGCAGAGAGAAGGAGCGTCAGTGAAAGGAGCTATGCTGGGCCTTGTCAGGAGGCTGTTCCCTCCAAGGCAGCAATAGCCTGCTCCATCCCAAAGAGATGGCTGGTTCCTCCTGTGAATTCGGTGGCACCTGGGCGATGCTGCAAACTCTCTTCCCTCCCCAGCCTCATTTGTGTATCTGCTCGGTTTGTATTATTGGCAATTCCCCACAGAGAAAAGGAACAGCTTCAATCAAGTTCCATCAGTGCATGTGATTTAGCACTGCAGAGCTGCTAGTCCTGGGGATTGCCTGGCCGGCTGTTAATTGGAAAGCAGATCTGGCAGGCAGCAGCTGTGGGGAGGCCAGCAACGGAGCCCGCCTTTCACAGCTTCTGAGCGGAGCGAGCCAGAGACGCTGGTGCCAGGTATTAAATGCCCAACATGAAGGATACAGAGATAGGCAGGGGAAGCAGCTTGCAGGGGAAAATGAAGTGAAAGAGCGACATAAAGACACGCACAAGGACGGCAGCCCCATCCCCAGCACGCCGCTGAGAGGTTCACTAACTGAATGGGTTCAAGGACACAAGCACAATCCTGAAGGAAACATAAGGTCACCGAGCAGCTTCAAACGCCCCATTCGTTTTCAACAGTCAAGCTCTGAAATAAAAGGAGAGAACCCCAAGTGTCAGCTTCCTGCTGAAGACTTTTAGAATGGAGATAGGGACTGTGGAGTGAGAGGAGTGATCAGACTGCAGGGTTAGCATCACCGTGAACCAACTGTGCCCTCTCACTCCTGCCTGGCTGCAGTCGAACTGCTGAAGAGGGAGCTCACAGTGATATCCAGGTGGAGAGCTGGCATTCAAATCAGTATCCGTACTAGACTCTTGGAACTGACAGTATCAGAGTTTTTGCAATTATCTTCAGATTAAAAAGAAATTGACAAAACCAACTCAAAATCTAGAAGAAACCCTGCCAAAGACCAATGCAATTCTTTGCAACAATTCCCTACAAGTTGGGAAGAACACCTGCTTCTTGTGTAGACTTCCCTCTCTGTTCTCTGCACACACCAATCCACAATCGTAAAGTGCCTGCTGAGCCCGGGGAGCGTGCCCTGGCTGTTTTCTGTACACCTGCCTGCACTTGTTGGGTTCACAGATTAGAAACACCAGAAAGAACCACAGTGATCATGTATTTGGCTTCTTCTGTCGCACAAACCATAGGCTACTCCAAATTAACTCCTATCGGAGCCAGGAAAACTCCTTGGAGTGGCAGAGACGAAGGAACATAACCTCAACTTCCAATTTTACAGCGGTTGGGAATCCCCTGCAATCTTCGTTAAGACTGTCACGATGGTTAATCACTGGTTAATTAGCTTCATCGCTGAAGCGCCGCTCACAGTCACCTACTGCTCACATTGGCATAGCCATCAAAATCAACACCAAGAGATAAGAGGCTTTGCAAAAGCACGAGCTCCAAGCGGGAGCGGTGCCGACCGACCCGTCCCGGCTGTGGCAGGGGTCAGCCGGTGCCGCTGACCACGCTCCCCTACCTGCCGCGCTCGCAGGGCCACTTTGGCGTTGGTTGTCTTGCTGAGCTGGGTCAGCTCCGTCAGAATATTAATCAGCTCGTCTGTCAAGGTGGGGTCACGGCCACATAGCTGGTCCTAAAAATAAAGAGAATTGAAAACGCTTAGAACAGAGGAAAACCACCTCCCGTCCTCCTACAAAGGAGCTGAAAGCTCAGGTGCTGGACCCTGTCACCTCCAGAGGTCCCTGGCTAAATTACTCGGTAGTTCTGGGATGACAAGGGTACAAGTATTAGGCTTTCAGTAATTTGACACATATAAATAAAGCTCCAGAGGGAAGAAGGGACTGGCACCATCACCTGTTTTCTCATTTGCAGCATGTCTTTTGGCATCCCAACACAGGACAAATACCGACTTGTAGAAGAGGCTCAGGTAAAAGATTTTCCCATCACCCAGTTTCAGCACTGTACCAGAATTCTCCCCTAGCAGTGATGCAAAATCCAAAAAGCATTTAACTGTAGCAAAACGCCTTGTGTTGCACATAGAGATCAGCGAATTTTCACCATGAGATGGAACCAAACAGAGGAAGTTTAACTGGTGGGAGAACCTTGTGAAGTCCATTGGGGGGAAAAAAAAATAAAACCAAACAAACTCACAAAAAACCCCACAAACAACAACAAAACCAAAACCAACCAAACACAAAACCAACCAACCAACCAACCACCCACACACACAAAAACCCCACAAACAACAACAAAACCAAAACCAAACACAAAACCAACCAACCAACAAACCACCCACACACACAAAAACCCCACAGAAAATTAACCAACCAACAAAACCAAAACCAACCAAAAAACTCAGAACAAACCACAACTTCACAACCACAAACCAACCACAGACTTTGTACAGCTTCAGCAACACCAGAAAAAAAGAAAAAAGATCCCGTGGTTTGCCTAAGACAGCTCTGCAGAGCTAACTAAAGCCATAAACTATATCACGGGTGCTCTGCCACAGCACAGGGCTGCCTCCATAATCCTTCTAATCGGAGAATCCTGGTTCTGAGGCCATTCCCTGTCTTCCTATATGGTCTAACCTGGCTGGATAAAACAATAAAACTAAATCAGCGTGATTTGCAGTGTTAATGCTGTTTCAAAACTCTTTTGGATTCAAAAATAAAACCAAAACCAAACCAACATAAAAGGCAAAGAGGAAAGACTTCGATGGGGTTTGTTTTCTGCAGGCAGGAGGTGCACTCTCATGCACAATTCCTTCCAAAAATAGTTTCAATTCCCATGAAGAATCCCACAGTCTTCAACAACTCACACTGGCTCTTGCCTCCCACTCCCGAAGCTGGAAACCCTCTAGGAGCCTCTAATGTGCTTCTTCCACACAGCACTTAACAGCTTTTCTCTTGGTAAATGAATCACAGAAGAAACACGAGATGAAGCAGGGATTTGCAACAGGGAAGAGGGTTGGAGCCTTGAATTTTTAGGAGATTTTAAACACACACAGTCCAGAAAAGGCCCTTTGAAGATGCAAGAAACAGAAAGGGAAAAAGGGAAGCCTCTGCACAGCAGGTTAGATGGATAAACCTGCCAGGGAAAATAAAGTGGGGAAAAAAATACAAAAAAAAGACAAATAATACAAGTCCAATAGCCTGACTAACAGTTCATACTACCCACGATTCCAAAGCTAAATAGCTTTTCCCCCACATGGCTCTTGACGCCTTTCTCTCTGATCCCATTCAAGCACGATGCCGTCTCCAGGAACGATGGTGTACTCTTACTAAATAAAAAAATCTAAGCTACTCACTCTTATGTTGTCCCCTACTAACCAGTCTTGGGCCAGTAAACATCACAATGATTGTTCCCAAATAAAGTTCTGTAAATTTACCCACTCCAGGTGCCCGTCTGAATTCAAGAACTGCCCTCGTTGCCTTTGAAATACACATTCCTGGGTGTTGCAATGCTACTGCCCAAGGTACGCGGGACATCTGTCACGCCACCAGCAATTCTGCCCAGGTAAGGCCAGGATGTGCACACAGCAGTCAGTTAAGTACATAAAATGAACATACAACTTCAAATCGCACTATATTTCAACAAATATATGAAGGATGAAGTAGTTCCCATCCTGCCTTAAACGCCTGCTAGCTAAAAAAGGTGAGTGATGGCAGCGTAACACTATTACTAAAGCCATCCTCCGAGCCCCTCATTCCTAATGGAGTCCCAGGGATCCATCAATAACAGCAACACAAGCATCAAGGTATTCTGACACGATGTTTGCCCTTGGAGGACAAACTTAAACCATCCCACACAAACAGCCTGGCCACCCATAAACTGCCCCAGCCTTCACCACGATCACACCAAACATGCCACGGGGTCCCTCGGACCCGAGGAGTAACACGAGTCAGAAGGAAGAGGAATGATGATGATGGCCTTTTGGTTAATGGTGTGACCCGTAATGCAGCAGACGCTAACCCTGAGCCGTGCCAGAGGTGACACTGTGGCCAAAGGCACATGGCCTCTCCCAAGCCCCCATCTGTTACCTGCTCGGTGGGAGAAGTCCCCCCTGGTGTGAGGGCAGACACCCCTTTGCGAAGCCTCGGGCACCACACCGGCAGAGGCCGTACAAATGGTGCTCAGATCACCAGCTCACTACCCAGATGTTCTTCCAGCTGTGCAGCATGGGCTCTCCAGTATGGTTTGAGTTCTAGCAAACTGGGACGTCAGCCTTTACTTGAGTAGAAACAACTGTCAGCGGTCAAGAGGATCGGGCCAGACTCTTGTCAGCGGTGCCCAGAGACAGGACAAGGGGCAGTGGGCACAAACTGGAACCCAGGAGGTTCCATCTGAACAGAAGGAGAAACTTCTTTGGTGTGAGGGTGTGGGAGCCTGTGCCAGGCTGCCCAGAGAGGTTGTGGAGTCTCCTTGTCTGGAGAGATTC